>OU026106.1:1250000-2500000 GCA_907269075.1 Idaea aversata
GTATTTTTGGGAAAAGCAGACAATGGGCCTGCTCCGTATGCCCCAATCACTGTTCAATAGAAGATCTGATCAGGGCATCAGTTATGGCCATATCCGTCGCCTTTCAAGTAAGTTACATCTTATTACTTTAATACGACATATTAGACGAAGTCAGGACTTTGAATTTTATATTAATAGAAATATACTAGCTACGCCTCATGGTTTTACACGCATTTAAATTTCTTTAAAAGTCAACATAGATGTCCTACATACACAGTTACTTTATACTACAAACTTTAACAGCCCCTTTTCATATTATAGGTACCCCTAGGGGTCGAATTTCGCAAAATCGCGTCTTTCTACTTCTCAGTACACTCAGCACTTGCGCCCTAAAAGAAACACCTATGCAAAATTGAGAATCCTAGCACTTGTAGTTTATGATATTTCATGATGAGTGACTGAGTTAGTGAGTTTTTAGGGTTTCGTACCTCAATAGGTAAAAAAAGGAACCCTTATAAGATCACTCTCTTGTCCGTTTCTCTCAGGATTTTCCCAGGAACAGGTGGACCTAGCAAGTTGAAAATAAAAGATCAGAATTAACTTGCTGAAAATACTGAGGTCTAATAGTCCCTATGAAGTCCCTGAGTTAACACAATATGGGCAAATTTAGATTTTCGCAAAAACTTGTACCAAAATTTACCTTAATTTTTCCTTATAAATTTTAATATAGTTTAAAAACCTCCTCCTTTTTATAAAGTCGGTTAAAAACACAGGAAGGTTTCTAAAATCGTATACAAAAGAACACTCTGATAACGAGTTCTCTCCGCGATACAATATTTATGGGCAAAAAGGCTTTTAAGATTTGCCCGACATTTTCTATAAAGAATAAATTCTTATTTTGATGAAAAAAACCCCTTTTGGGGATTTGCACCTGACCAAAAAAATACCTTCTACTTTATAGGTTTTCTATACCTATTACTTAATATTTTATAGAGATGAATTTCCAATTTCTATTTGTAATGGACTTATTACTTACGTTTGTTTCACCCACGTAAGTTCAAGTCCCGTAGGAATATCGGGATAAAAGCAACCTATATGGTAATCCAGGTTTCTAGCTATCTTCAAACCGAGTTTCAATGCAATCGGTTTATTAGTTTTTCGTGAAGGAGTATCAAACACACAAACTCAAATACTTACTAACTTTTACATTTATTATATTAGTAGATTAGGATTCTGCGTAAATAAGCTTTGAATGAAACTACTAGACCGATTTTGATAAAATTTTGTAAGATACATTGAATCCTGGATTACTTTGTATTACAGCTTTTTATAATCAGCTGTTACTTACAAAGAGAGGTGAATGACCTAAAAAAATAAAACTATAAAAAATGACAAACAAAAAATAAACTTAACTTTCACCAATAATTCACTAAAATCGGAGTTAAGTCTCACTTAAGTTAACACTTAAGCACAAAAGTAAGCCGTATAAGGCATTCGGAAGAATGAATACCAGGTGCGCGCGGAAATTTAAATATTACAGTTTTTTCTCAATAATGACCAATTAAAAATCTAATGCTACGTTATGTTGCAGCCTGCGGCTGTAGAATATAATTTTTCAAAAGCTAAACATTAATTACGTTTGCAACTATACTAAAACGGCGCTCAAAAGTTATTTAGTGTTAGTATGTGGCTGGAAACAGTGATAGTCGGGTAAAAATTCGTTACATTTCGAGTGCTTAATTGTAACGTAAGTATTGTATAATTAAAAAAAGTGAGCTAGCTTTTAATATTATGATTTTAACATTTTAGAAATGCACATACTTATGTGGAATCTTTCTTTATTTATAATTTATTTCATGATTTTAAATTGTAAATTTGATTCAATTTTGAAAAAATACCTTATTTATTGTTTTTTTTTTTAATTTCCCGTACACTCGGTAACCATTCACCTTAAGTAATTTCTAATCTTCAAATATGTTTGACATTCGTAATAACATGAGAAAGTAAAATATTTAAAGCATGACACATAGGTTTGGATTACAATTTAGAGGTTGAACATACGAGTATGTACGTAATTAGATAGTGGGGTGAACTTTTTATTATAATTTGGTTCCGTAGAAAAATAAGATTTATGCACGGGACTCAGTTCTGTTAATCCAACTAAAACTAAACCTACTAACTAAACTAGCGATAAGGCCGCCCATTTGTGCAACTTGTACTTTATAGCTATTACTTTACTTTGCTTTGTGTAAGTATATCGTGTTTTATGTTCTTTATTGTGTTGTACAAATAAAGTTATCAATCTATCTAAAATAATAATTTTGAACTAGATTTTACAGCTGAACAATTAAATTGATGAGAATTGGCTTTCTGATAGCTGTTATGACGTAGACATCTGCTAAGAAAGGGTTTTGGAAAATGTAACTCCTACGCAGACAAAACACCAGTAAAATCAAGTAGGTATAATATAAAAACGTGCCAGCACTAAAATCTTGCTAGAATTTCCCCGAATCACAAGAGTTCTCGAAACACAAAGGCGTCTCTTTACAAAATTTCAAACAATCTCCTTCCATTATTACCGTCATCTAGTCTGGATACGTTCACGTGCAATGAATTTATATCGTTCGCCTGTTTAATTTTGAAATTTAAGTTCAAAACTCAAAAGCTTAAAAATCTTAATTCATTTGGAATCATACAATTTGCATGAAATCACTAAGAAGCGTCTTGAAAACTTTGTCAGAATGTGTGCCTTAGAACGCACCCACCAATGAGAAGAAGGCACAATGAGATTTATTTTGTGTTCATGCTTGCAAAGGTCAAGAAAACTCGAAAGTATAATGATTTATTCACATTTAATCAATACAAAGTATTATTATCTATTATTAAGATTTAGTATTCATATAATTTTAAGAATCGAGGATTCGCCTTTCAGAGACTTTACACAATTTTGTGTGATATTTTAACATAAGCATCTTTCGATAGTCCAAGAATCTGTATCTGAGCATAGCTGTTTGTTAGGTATTTTAGAATCCGAACATAGCCGCGAATCGAGCATAGCAAAATTAACCGCGTCGCTTTCAACGTTCCAAATTTCTTGTCTCAAAGTATTTATTGTAGAGTTCTAATTTAAAGAACAAAAGACTCGTATAAAAAAGGAACCTTACTGACACACGAACGAACGAAGGGACCGAGTGAATGAATATATAATTGACTCAAATAAACTCCAACCAACTGACCTAATTACTGTTTCACTCATTCCGGAACTGAACCCTAATTCTGTTGATAAACTTTTGAAATGTTGCTTACAATGCCATTAGCTGGAAAGGCAATTCCATAAAATAACTAATAGGGCCCTGTGGTTTTACCTGCGTAAGTCTCGAACTCGATCCCGTGGGAATATCGAGATAAATAGTGTATTCTTCAAAAGATTCAATGTATACTAAATACCAAGATTTATCAAAATCAGTCTAGAAGTTATAGATCCTAAGTGTGGTGGTCCAACTGCATTGTTCAACTATTATAAAATAGTTGAACTACGACCCCTAGTCGGAGGCCCGTGGTCCAATTTGCTTGAATAACGAAAATTTTACTCAAAATCAAACAAAAGACGGTCTCAATTAATACGAAAAACAATCGAAACAGATTCAAAAGACGACGGAAACGAAAACATTATGAAGATCTAAACAGAAATATAAGACCTTTTCGTTTAAAAAACAATCAAAAAAAAAAAGGTAGGTACTAAAAACAAATCATAACGAAGTAAAAATAAACACGAAATGTTTAAAATTCATTGAACATTTCGCTACGGATCCCTAAACTTATCCTTTCTCCATATAATAACCATAAAAAGTCAAATATAACCTAAAAGACAAGGATATCAATAAACAAACACACATTATTATCGAATCGTGACTACTTAAAGCAACTGCAGACTACGAACCATTTGATCGGTCGACACTTCGACGATAGTTCAATTTTCAGGCACACTTTGGTTGCCTACAAATCTGCTTTAATAAGTAATAAGTGTTTTAATTTATTTTTATCTAAACTAGTTCTTGTGGTGCTGTCTAAATTTTGATTTGATTATAATTATTATTATTATTATAATTATAATTTGATTATAATTACTTCTATATTTTAAAGATGTTTTATCACTTACGTATTTTATTTTATTTTTACTAATTGTATTTACATTTTTAAGCTAAATTTTTATTTTATTTAACTTTAATTTTAAATTTTAATTTGACTATTTGTAATATTTCTCCAATATGGGACATTGTATGCCTGCAATAAATGACTATTTATTTATTTTATTAAATACAGAATTGTCTCTAATCAAGGGTCGGGTAAAGTTTTTTGAGACGAAGAGTCAATGTTTTCAAATTTAAAATCTATCAATGTCAGTTTAAAAAAAAACACTAAAATCAAAACAAGTGAGATTTTGGATAATCTGGTTTTCTCTAAATTTTCCTTGGAACATTTTCCTTCAGATATTTCTTGTTTATGTTCTGATTTCCGTTAGATTTTGTACAAAAAATCAGATATCTTTTGAAATTACGAGATTTTACTTATAATTATACAATGTGTCTTAAAATTCTTATATTTGCATTAAAATTGCTTGAACTTATTAATAAGTTTAATAATTCTATTAATCTTAGATAATAAATAATAAATAAATAAATATTGCAGGACATTCCACACATTGCCATGTAACCCCAAGCTAAGTAACTAGACTTGTGTTATGGGCGCTAGACAACGAATATACTACTTATATACTTTTCTTTTGTAAATATATACTTATAATACCTACATAGAAACAACCAGACCACAGACAAATATCTAAGCATAAATACTTGCCTGAGGCGGGAATCGAACCCAAAACCCTGTGTTTGGCAGTCCGGCATGGTGACCATTGTGCCAACAGGGTCGACATTGTGCCAACAGGGTCGTCAAATATCTTCCACTTTGTTTTTCCCTTCGACTTTTTAAACAGCACCATGTGTTATTCAATATCGTTGAACGATCGTTTGGCGAGTTATTTATCAGCCGACTAAAGTCTATAGTCTGCATTAGCACTAAAGACACTTCGATCGAACCAAATAGATAAAACTGACCTCTCCATTTTGTTAACAAATAATAGAAAATATTTCATAATGTATATGTGGCTGAATAATCAAACTTATACGTCATAGAGATAACCGAGCTATGGTCTATTACAAAACAAGAGATAATTTTTAACCGACTTTAAAAAAGGAGGAGTTTGCCATTCTTTCGTCAAATAACCAGGCAAACTGATATGCGGCACTGATTCATGGTGGAGTTGCCAGACGTGCGCACTAAGCATTTTGCGTCATTCCTTTGAACACAAGGAAATTGAATCAGTTGCCTGCGTCTGTCTTTCCTGACGTGTACAATTTGAGAGTCTTCAAGTCGCGAGTGAATAGGTATCTTCTAGGAAGGCGTGTTACATCTTAGGCCGCATCGTCACCTACCATCAGACAGGTATGATAGTTGTCAAACGATGACCTATCAATTTAAAAATATTTATTTACTAGCTGTCCCGGCAAACGTTGTTTTGCCATATAAAAAAAACTAAATCATAATCGGTTCAGCCGTTTAGGTGTAGTTTGGCAACTAACACCGCGACACGATTGACATCAATATTTATACGTCACTCAATTGTTTTGCCTTCCCGGAACCTCTCCATTAAAACTTGAACTTTATGTTATGGTATTAAAGTTCTTATTGACTTGTATTATTACGAATCGTTTGTATGGTATGGAGTATAGAAAAGTGTTGTTTTTAGACATTTTCAGGCAATTTTTTAAATTTTTCTCTCCGTAAGAACCATCCTCGTACCTTATGGAATATTCTAAAAAAAGAATTGGCCAAATTGGTCCTGGCGTTGTTAAGTTATGCGCTTACCAACATATTTTGCGATTCATTTTTATATTATAAGATATTTATTTTAAATAAGTTTCTAATTCGACTACATACATATTTCAGATTGACCAATTCCAATCTTGAAGTTTCATAGTAAAAACTCAATACTCATCTTGCTGTAAAAGTGAATTTCGTGAAGAAAGTGAATAATTGAGGTGAAACCGCGTTGCATAGTTAGTATTAAATAAAGATATTTTAAATTTAATGAAGGCGTTACTACTTGGTTAAACAAAATTTAAATTTAACCCCGAATAGGTAAGGTACCTATTAATGGGTCAAACGCCAAGAGCCGTACGCCATAGCGTTCGACATTCGTGTTAAAAATTCAGAAGGTAGCTAATGAAACTTGAGACCTTTTGAATTATTTATAGGGCATGAAGCGTACGTACACCAGTGTGGAACTGCTTACACTTAAATTATAATGATGTTATGGGATTATGAATTTTGTAGAGTAGGTGTCACTAGGTATCTATCTATATTATCTATCTATACCTATCTATCTATATCTATATCTTAATATATATAAATCTCGTGTCACAATGTTTGTCCTCAATGGACTCCTAAACCACTTAACCGATTATAATAAAATTCGCACACCATGTGCAGTTCGATCCAACTTGAGAGATAGGATAGCTTACATCCCGATATTCCCACGGGATCGGGAGTTACGCGGGTGAAACCGCGGAGCGCAGCTATCTTAATATATATAAATCTCGTGTCACAATGTTTGTCCTCAATGGACTCCTAAACCACTTAACCGATTATAATAAAATTCGCACACCATGTGCAGTTCGATCCAACTTGAGAGATAGGATAGCTTACATCCCGATATTCCCACGGGATCGGGAGTTACGCGGGTGAAACCGCGTAGGGCAGCTAGTCTATCTATATAATCTACATCTATCGACCTTTGACGACCCAGTTGGCACAATGGTCACCATGCCGGACTGCCAAACACAGGGTCGCGGGTTCGATTCCCGCCTCAGACATGTATTTATGCTTGGATATTTGTCTGTGGTCTGGTTGTTTCTATGTATTATAAGTATATATTTACAAAATAAAAGTATATAAGTAGTATATCCGTTGTCTAGCACCCATAACACAAGTCTAGTTACTTAGCTTGGGGCTAGATGGCGATGTGTGGAATGTCCTGCAATATTTATTTATTTATTTATTTATTATTTATCTAAATAAATGTAAAAATGAATCCCTATTTTCCAATGTCACGGCATCACACGTGAACGGTTGGACCGATTTTGCTTATTCTTTTTTATAATCTTTGAGGAGGTCAGGAGAAGATTTTTATGAAAGAAACAATTAGGAAAGTTGCGCTGAAAGATTTCCGCAGGAGAAATCGCAGGGCGTAGCTATTAGTTTCTATAAATAAAAATGAATCGCCAAAATGTATGTATGTACTTACGCGCATAATATCCGAATGACTGCACCAAATTGGATAATTCTTTATTTGTGTTCGTTATTGTCAGGACAAGGTTTGTACAAAAGTTAAACAAAAAATCGAACGCAAGTGAAACCGCTGGGCTCAGCTAGTATATCTATAAAACCGGCCAAGGGGACTCGCTCAGGAAGGGTTACTTTAAGTTAACGTACTATTTTATTATAAATAAATAAAATAAATTGCAGGACATTCCACACATCGCCATCTAGCCCCAAGCTAAGTACCTAGACTTGTGTTATGGGTGCTAGACAACGGATATACTACTTATATACTTTTCTTTTGTAAATATATACTTATAATACATAGAAACAACCAGACCACAGACAAATATCTAAGCATAAATACTTGTCTGAGGCGGGAATCGAACCCGCAACCCTGTGTTTGGCAGTCCGGCTTGGTGACCATTGTGCCAACTGGGTCGTCATTATGTGTTGAGTCAGTACCTATTTGTTGTCATAGCGGTAAAAAAATTCGTCTTCTTTGAAAATGTCAACTATCTAGCTATCATGGTTCGTGAGATACAGCCTGGTGAGATACAGACAAAAAGTGGAGTCTTAGTAAATGGGTCCGGTTTTTACCCTTTGGGTATGGAACCCTAAAAGACTCATCACGAAATCTCTGAAACTAGAAGAGCTAAAAGTCTGAAACTTCGCATAAGGGTTCCTGTTAGAACCTTGGCGAGGACTATATCTATACTTCTATACTATTCTTTAACTATACTTAATATCTATATATATAAAAGAGAAAATCACTGACTCACTCACTCACTCACTCATCACGATATCTCAGAAACTACAAGTGCTAGGAGTCTCAAATTTTGCATGGGGGTTCCTTTTATGACGTAGGTGCTCACTAAGACGGGATTTTGCGAAATTCGACCCCTAAGGGGGGAAAATAGGGGGCCGAAGTTTGTATGAAGGTATGATATTTTTGAAAGGTAGGAACTTGAAAATTAGAATTCTATCTTCTTATTATAAATAAATGATGCTGTGTTTCAGGGATTTTCAATTTTCCTATTTTAAGGGGCGGAAATGGGCGCCGCTTTAAATCCGAAAGTTTGTTTCCTCTTCACGGTTGAACGACGGGACCGATGTGGATGAAAATTGTCATAGCGGTAGTTTAGGGGGATAAACAAGGATATAGGCTACTTTTGATCCCGAAATTCCGGCGGTATCGGGACTTACGCGGGTGAAACCGCGGGGCGCAGCTAGTAATACTATAAAGAAGTAAAGTTTGTGTGTTTGTTAAATTGTAAGGAGTAATCTCGGGATCTACTGAACCGATTTTAAAAATTCTTTCACCAATAGAAAGATAAATAATAAGGCTTTTACGTGGTAGTCCGTTTTGCAAAGTGAATCGGAGAAAAAACGGTCGAATGAAAGCGTTTCTTACGAACGCTGCCTTAACTATGAAAGATATATTTTTGAGTTCTAGAGAAAAGATGTGGAGCTTGAAAATGCCTACAAAAAAGTCAACGACAGCATATGTCTAACTTTTATATTACAAAAAGTATTTTTTAAATATTAGTATAGATAAATTAATTTTTAATATTAATAAAATAAATGCCCAACGAAGTGGGCACGGGTCAGCTAGTAAGAAATAAAAAGACTGTCTTACTGTAGGTACAGTCGGCTGCATAATTGCAGCCCTCGGTAGAGTTCTAAAATTACTATTATTTAAATGTTTGTTCATTCTAATAATTTTTGTTTGAATAATTGATAAATTAGAAGACTTTAAACTTCACCTATAGCAGGTGTCTAGAATCTTGCTCATGTTGAAAACATTATTATAACACCTGTTTTGGAGCTCTACGGTGGGTCTGCAATTATGCAGCCGACCGTACCTAGATGGTACAGGTATGGGTAAATGATCAGAAGGTCAATTCTCGTAATTAACATTGTTCAAATTACATTTCAATATCATTTCGATTGCATTTCGATCACAAATAATACCCTCAAAGTAGCTCAAAATACCCTCAAAGTCGCTTTTTGTAAAAAATAAACTGATTTTAAGGGTATCTTTTGCAATCGAAATGCAATCGGGATGATATTGAAATGTAATTTGAACAATGTTATTTACGAGAATTGGCCTTCTGTTTGCTACAATAATAATACTATCAACAAGTATTGGAGTTACGACCTTCTTCTAATAGACGTTACACACAAACTTAAATACTTACTTGAATTAAAAGTACTTAGTGTGATTATTATTTTCAACATGTTAGCTATGATTGTGTTTAGTTATGTGAGTGGTATAAGGGGCCACCCGCTACACCAACCGACGTGGGTTTGATCCACAGGTTACGTTGTTATAATGTTCAAATAGTGCTGCACAGGATTGTAAACGTTACGGTGGGCAGAGACTTTTGACCGTAGTTGTACTTATTTCTTGTGATCTTACTTAAAAAAAAAGTGGTTATAAAATAGATTTGTGAAAACACTGACTTGCTTTAGTGTATTACTAAAACTAAACTGTATATGCAAACGGGCCAAAACCTAACTCCCTGGTTTCACCGTTATTTTTATACCAATCAAAAACCCCAAAGAAAACAGCAGAAACCTTATTAAAATTCTAAAATATTCCTTACTTAGCATATACCTAATCTCTCATTAGATAGAATTGAATAAAAAACGGTTTATCTCAGGGTTAAAACAACTTAATTAAAACGTTTTAAAGTCTTTTATGTAAACGAAGATATATTTTGCATATTTATATTACACTAGCGACCCGCCCCGGCTTCGCACATCTAAAATTCGCGACGGATTTTGATGCGGTTTTTTTAAATAGATAGAGTGATTCAAGAGGAAGGTTTATATGTATAATACATGCATAATATAGCCGTGCGAAGCCGGAGCAGGTCGCTAGTTTTAAGTATAAGTAGGATAGAGTAAGATTGAACCTATGAGGAGCAGTAAGCGACTAGAGTAAAAGAGGTTGAAAGTTCGATATTCGCCACAGATTTTGTTTCAGATAAATCTATTTTAAATAATACTTACGTTCACTGTATATTTCTTTGACAGCGCAGCTTAAATCTGAAACAAAAAAAATCGAATTAATAATTATAATACAGAATATAATACTTTCACCTTAAACCATAATAAAGGTAATATTATGGTTTAAGGTGAAAGGGTACCGGGCGCTCTCTCCATACAAACGTAGTCGACTGTTTTCTCCCTGGATAATGACACTAGAGCAAATATTTTTGTTGCCTAATACTTATAACTGCCATGACCATTATTGACCATGCCTCTATGATTTTTATGTTTTTCTATTTTTTTTGTTTTTTAATTCTTGATTATTATGATAATTAGAAAATGAAAAAAACCAAGACAAAGGGGCATAGTCACGGCAGCTATAGGTTTTATGCAACAAAAATATTTGTGCAAGTGTTATTATCCAGGGAGGAAACAGTCGACTACGTTTGTATGGAGAGAGCGTCGGTACCCTTTCACCTTAAGTTGGAGGTGGCCCTTATCCCGCACCTTATTTGTTCAAGGGCGAGTATCGAACCTGCGACCTTCTGCTCATCGCACCACAAAGGTCGTCTATTAAAACCTCTTTAAAAATAATTAAGAGCCTATTTTCATAGCTTATTTTATTTGTACAAGGTTAAAAAACAAAAGGGCTGTATAGGGCTAATTATTTAGCATCAGAAATGAACGCGGCGTACCGTGAAAGGGTCTCGTCAGGCCCTAATGTGGCCTGTCTAAATAAAGACCCTTCGACCTCAAATGAACGGAGCTGGTAAAGGTCCGCAGTAAACTGAAAACTTTAAGTCGATCGATAGTTTACTGAGAAGAGGTTCTCTAGGATTCCACAGACTTGGTTCAGTCAATCGCAGAGAAGGTCCTAAATGGACATAATAGCCGCGCGCATGCATCCTAAGCACTTTTAGTACTCTCACGCGAGTTAGCACTGTAAGCGCTAATCATCTTATGAACAACGCTTACATTGGCAATCGTTTCCTCTTAATCTCTTACCAATGTAAAGTGCCGTTTTAATTGACGGAGTATTATTATGACAATCGGGACATGATTTAATGCAAAAAATATAATTAATAGTTGCTTGCGAGCGCATTCTGTTTAGTGCCGGTCCCCGATCCCCGAGCGGCCCGTCCGTGTTAACTTTGATTACATTTTGATTTACCTATTATATTTTATTTTGTTTTTTACTTGTACTGTTAACATTACAAATTAACAGTACATAACGTCAATTTATTTATTTTTCTGTCTCAAAAAAGGCAATTTCTTTATCGGCATACTAATTTTCAAACCATCGAGCGATTTAAAGTCACAAGTCTGTTTGTTCTAAGTATAACAAATTTAACGCTAGCCTTCGCTTATGAAGTGTTAAGTGTTGTTACATTTCCTAAAATAAAACCGGACAATTCGAGGGAAAATTCTAGCAAGAATAGTCAAGTCTTTTTATAGAAATCGGAATTTTCCTAAAATGTCCCTCGTAGTGTGTCTTCAACCTAAATTTGATGTGTCAGGAAGTTTCAACAAAGACTATTAGTACTTTGTTAAGTTTTTTAGAATGAACTTGAAAAGGTCTATTGAGTTTTAGGTCAAAAGCGAGATAGACCTAGTAAAACTTAAATTAGGTCTTCAGAACTGTGAGCAGTATAAAATGCAGGAAAATTGAATTAAGAATAGTCAAGTGTTTTTAAAGTAGAAGTAGAAGAAGTAGTCGTGTTCCTACAATCTGACTGTGATGTATTAGGAAGTTTTCATTTAAAACTTTTCAGTATTTTCTTTTGCGACTAATAATAAAACTCAGTCAAAAGCAAGACTTAGGTCTATTGAGTTTTAGGTCAAAAGCATAGACCTACTGAAAGGTCTATTGAGCTAAGTCAAAAGCGAAATAGACCTACTGAAAGTCTATCGAGCTAGGTCAAAAGCGAAATAGACCTCCTAAAAGGTCTAATGAGCTAGGTGAAAAGCGAAATAGACCTTCTGAAAGTCTATTGAGCTAGGTCAAAAGCGTAATAGACCTACTAAAAAGTCTATTGAGCAAGGTAAAAAGCGAAATACACCTAATGAAAGTTCTATTGAGCTAGCTCAAAAGCGAAATAACCATAATAAAAGTCTATTGAACTAGGTCAAAAGCGAAGTAGACATACTGAAAGGTCTATTGACCTAGGTCAAAAGTGAAATAGACATACTGAAAGGTCTATAGAGCTAGGTCAAGAGCGAAATAGAACTACTGAAAGTCTGTTGAGCTAGGTCAAAAGAGAAATAGACCTAATGAAAGGTCTACTGTGTTTAAGATCAAAAACGAGATAGACCTAGTGAAAGATCTGTTTAATTTAATTAAAAGGCGAGATAGACCTAGTAAGACTCAGGCCAACGAAGTCGTGAGCAGTACAAACCGGTAAAAGTCAGAAAAAAAAGTGCACTAGCCAGTTGGTCGGTTTGCAAAAAAATCTTTTATCAATTCCATTCGGCCCAACTGGCTAGTCGGTTTAATTGGTCCGAATGGAACTCCAGATCCTTGCCTAATCACTACATAGTATAAAACAAAGTCGCTTTTTCTGTCCCTATTTCCCTTTGTACCTATGCTTAAATCTTTAAAACTACGCAACGGTTTTTGATGCGGTTTTTTTAATAGATAGAGTGATTCAAGAGGAAGGTTTATATGTATAATACATGCATAATATAGGCGTGCGAAGCCGGGGCTGGTCGCTAGTTACATAATATATGTCAATATGATATTATTATAATTATAACTAGAAACTTTAAACACATAATTAAGTATTCCATTAGACTCAAAGCCTTGTTAGTAATATTTTATTAAAACAGTTAAATTTATTATGTAAACTGGATTATGAGTTTTGGTAACTAGATAAGTAAGTAGTGTGGATGTATTAATTAGTTTTCACTTTATTAATTTATATTATTAATCTTAAAATTAAGCTACGATCTACGAGGCTCGAATCTAATTAAAATATTACCAACCGCCCTGCGGTTTTACCCGCGTAACTCCCGATCCCGTGGGAATATCGGGAATATGTTTTACCGTAAAAAAAAAATCAGCAATTTTTTTACCCAAAGACCATTTCTTTGTATCCCGTAACTTAAGACATAATAATAGACTAGCTTTACCCAACTCAAATTTATCCTTGCACTCTTCAGATCCTTAAGTAATGTGCATAAAAATATATACTAAAATTCCAGAATTTTAGATAGTCATGGCAGTTATAGGTTTTATGCAATAAAAATATTTGCTCTAGTGTCATTATCCAGGGAGGAAACAGTCGACTACGTTTGTATGAACAGAGCGCCGGTACCACAGACAGCTATATCCATGTCTGTGGCCGGACCCCTTTACCTTAAGTAATAGTAATTATTAATAGCAATAAGAAATTTAGTATAAATAATTTAATTTTTACCTAGGTACATATATTATAATATTGTAGGTAAGTACTTATTGCTCAACCGGGTTCATTTTGTGTCTATAATATACATGTAATCATCTGTACCTAGAGTAGGTACCTACACAATGAAGCAATAAATGATGATTATGATACTGCACCGTAAGAGCAATGTCTATTAGCGCACATATTTTTCCTGAGACAAATCTATCGGTGCATGACCAGCCGGGATTAGATCCCACGACCCTCGGAATAAAAGCCGAGGTATCTAAACCAACACCGCTCCAACTTTTTCCATTAAAATGGAGAATTGATCCCGAATTTTATGCAGAACGGAACACCTCCAATAGTTATTAAAACCTCATTTATTCCAACTGACTGACATACTGACATTTGACGACCCAGTTGGCACAATGGTCACCATGCCAGACTGCCAAACACAGGGTTGCGGGTTCGATTCCCGCCTCAGACAAGCATTTATGCCTAGATATTTGTCTGTGGTCTGGTTGTTTCTATGTACATTATGTAGATATTTACAAAAGAAAAGTATATAAGTAGTATATCCGTTGTCTAGCACCCATAACACAAGTCTAGTTACTTAGCTTGGGGCTAGATGGCGATGTGTGGAATGTCCTGCAATAATTATATTTATATTTAATTTAACTTTGTCTTTGATTCTTAGGGAAACTTACGCGAGAGAAACCGCAGGGCACAGTATATAATACTGGGACAATAATTTACATCCCGCTTGCAATTGACGCCGCTAGCCACTATAACTCAAACTGAGCATGTAGTCCGAAGTACGAACAATTATGCTCGTATGCGAGCATTGTTCATTCAATTCAACGTAATATGGGCTATAAACGCTTGTTGTATGCTTGTTGTTGTGATTCAAAGCCAGTGGTTTTGTTTTTAGGGCTCTAGGACCAAAGTATTTTAATATACAGTAACAAAAATGTTTTAATCCCTTTCAGAAACCACAAGGACATTGGTATAAAAAAGATTTATGCATCAATTTCATATAATTACTAATTTTATCTTAAGTTGGTGAAAATTACCCTATTTTTGCATTAAGATTTTTTCCAATCGAACCAACTAGACGGTCAGATAAATTCTAAACCGACCAACTAGTTGTGCAGAATGTAACTCGATGAAGGATTTTGTCCAATCAAACTAACTAGGCAACTGGTTGATTAGATAAAACCGAAGACGACCGAAACGAAAACAAAAGACTATCAAAATAAAAATAAAAAATGTAAATAAAAAACAAAAGTTGGTCTAAATAAAAACAAAAGACCATCTAAATAAAAACAAAAATATGATCTAGATAAAACAAAAGACGATCCTAATAAAAACAAAAGTTGATCTAGATAAAAACAGAAGACGATCTTAATAAAAACAAAAAATGATCTAGATAAAAACAAAAGACTATCTAAATAAAAACAAAAGTTTGTCTGCATAAAAACAAAAGACGATCTAAATAAAAACAAAAGTTGATCTAGATAAAAACAAAAGACGATCTTCATGTATAGGTAATGCAGAATGTTTTCTAAAAAAGTATATCTAAAAGTCTATCTAAAGACTATCTAAATAAAAACAAAAGTTTGTCTGCATAAAAACAAAAGACGATCTAAATAAAAACAAAAGTTGATCTAGATAAAAACAAAAGACGATCTTCATGTATAGGTAATGCAGAATGTTTTCTAAAAAAGTCTCGTCAAAATAAAAAAGCTTTGAAACCTTAGATTTTTTACAAACTTAATTAATAACCTCTAAGCGGAATGACTTAATTTCCTTAGACGCGCAAAATCTTAAGAATCCCAAGGAATTAATAAAGGTCCATGGGAAAGTCGTGTTTCGCATACTAATATCATAAGAAAGTATAAATGAATTAATTTTAGGTAATTACCAAGAAGTTTTAATTGTTTGTGTTAAAATCTCAGCTGAAAAGGTTTCAGTTAATTATTTCTTACAAAAAATGTTACTTTCTGTAGAAAAAAATCTATTGTTTTTCTCAACAAGATCCTTGAGGGCATAATTAGGGATAATTTTCTTTTCTACTAGCTACGCTCTTCGGTTTTACCTGTGTAAGTCTTGGGATATGTGTTTTATTTTACACAAAATACTTGCATTAGACCTCATTTCACGATGATGGCGCGACGATGCGATGTGAGGATGAAGGTTCCTCACTCTTGAAGACTAAAAGGTTGTAGTTCTGAGAGAACAGCGACACGGGCAGGGTCATTTCTGCGTGATGCTTTGTTCGTGTTGGCCGAATGGCCTAGTGGTAAATACCTATACTTTCATTTCGAAGGTCGTGATGTCAAATCTCAGCCGGCTATGCACCAATGCGCTTACGGTGAAGGATAAACATCGTAATGAAACCAGCAGCTTAGTTGTCTCCAGACGTTTTCCTCTGGACACTGTCGACTAAGCTGGGAGGGTGGTGGGGAAGGCTACTTGATCTAATACATGCCCCAGACACTACGCCCTAAATAGCACGGGTAAAGTTTTGCTGGACTATTGATAAATTACAGGAAAAACTACTTGGCCTACTGTAGTGGGATGGTAGTGGACTGGATACTGAGGAACTATGGCGCCTGCCGTAACAATGTCTAACAAACAGGTAAAAATGGCAGGTAAAGACTCGCCAACTCTCAGACTGGGCCACCCTAATTAGCTGAGCAAGATTACAGCAAGGAGGCAACAGGAACGTGAGTGGCTGAAGGATGGTGAGGCCTCACTGGATTTTAAGTCATCGCTGGTAGTCCGAGTAAGCGGGCCAACTCATCACTCACGTTCGGCATTCATCCTTCGAGCATTTCTGCTCACGCGATTCCACCCTGGACGGCAGGTGAAGGCAAGCCAAAGGTGGGGGACCGCTTCCTCATCAGGTTTCACTACGACCAGCCAATGAAGGCAAGCCAGAGATGAGAAACGGTGACTTCCCCCTGGAGAACTCGGGACCGCGGGTCGTTACTCCCCGTCACCTCGCCTCAAGGTGCCTTGCGCCCCCCAATATTACTATTATTATATTCCGTCAGGTAAGTAATTAAGAATCAAAATGAGAAATGATATTTGTCCGGTACGCTTTGCACACTCATTAGACCCAAATATCCCGAGACACACACTGTCCCGGGATATTTAAGCTTAATACTACCTAATTTATATGTCTAACGTTGTTAAACGCATCACTGAGACGGAGGGCTGACGTGGCACCAATTAGGATCGCCCTTCTAGGGGTAAGTAGGGATAATTTGTTTATATATTTTTAAACTGAGAGAAACATATAAAATTAATAGTGCTAAACATAGTATTTTTACTTCAACCTGTAGGGGTAATCTACATAATATAGATAGTTTTGAGTAATAATAAAAAGACGTGTGCTCTGGTTCGATGATAATTTATTACTGATGAAAATGAATAACCGGGAGTGACAAGAATGTGCTCCCGTATGCAAAATGATACTTATAGATACTTATTTATTACATGTACGATAGGTAGCTCGTACATCTTGCCCCTCTAAAAGAAGCGGCGACTTTAATCTATACTTATAAAGCTGAAGAGTTTGTTTGTTTGAACGCGCTAATCTCAAGTACTACTGGTTCGAATTGAAAAATTATTTTGTTTTGGATAGTCCATTTATCGAGGAAGGCTATAGGCTACTTTTTATCCCGATATTCTTACGGGATCGGGACTTACGCGGGTGAAACCGCGGAACGCAGCTTCAACTACAAAATGTAAGTTATTTTTAAGGCTATCTCAAAATATTTCAAAGCAAGTAAGTACCTATGTTTGAAGATGCATTTTTCCTTTAAAATCCTATTTTCCAACTATTATAAATGAAAGAAAGAAAGAAAAGCATTTATTGAGTACAAACACAAGAATGAAGAAATGAACATGACAATGAAAATTAATTACAAAACAAAAAAAATGGTAAAGAAAAAAAAAAAAATATATGAGAAGTTGTGTGCTGACCCAAATGGGTCGACCTCAGCTAAAAACTGCAGCCAAGCATGCTTAGCTGCAGCGCTGGTCTTTCAGCCAGACCCATCCAGCTAGAGCTAGCCATCTAGCTAGCCTAAATGCGAAAGTTTATGGCTATGTTTCTCCCTCCTTCACGCAAAAAATACTGGACCGATTGCGATAAAAATGGTAGGTTGGGATGTAAATAGCTGGAGACCTGGATTAACACATAGGCTAATTTCTTTTTATAGCGATATTCCCATGGGAAAGAGACGTAGGGCGCGTTCAGATGACACGCGTTGACCACGCGCCCACCACGGGCATCACACGCGTTGACCACGCGTTGAACACACGTTGAAATTTGTTCTATACATAATTTGAGTCTTATGACACATCAATAGATCTCAAATTGCATTTATGGAAGTCCACCCGCTCACGACACGCGTCGATTCAACGCGTGGTCAACGCGTGTGATGCGCGTGGTGGGCGCATGGTGGGCGCATGGTCAACGCGTGTCATCTGAACGCGCCCTTACGCGGGTGAAACCCGGGATGCAGCTAATTCTACTAAAAATTAAAATCTCAAGTTCTTATGAGGGTGAAATTAAGAAGTAATTTTCACTATTCCTACCTCAAAAGGAGAGAATTCGACACATGTACCGAATTACACAAATTAACTACCGCCATTTGTATTAATAAAACCTATTTTTGCAAAAGAAAATTAATTCTATGGAACCCATTTACGAAATTAAACTGTTTCCAAAAATCCTGAATACATTTATTTTGACATAACAAAGTGAACCTTAATGGTTAAGACTTAAAGTATGATTTAGTTTGACATGAAATAATTACTAGCACCATCTAGCATACACTAATCCTTGACTAAAGAAAGTGGAACGTCGTAACAACCATATTTTGTAAACACGAAAAGAAACCTTATTTCTTTATACCTACGTTTCAAATTAGTTTGAAGTGTTTCTTGAAAAGGGTAAGTACAAGGAAATATTGGAAAGATGCCGGTTGCATAGCAATTAGGGGTCACACGGATAATTATCTTTTCCGTTTATATTAAGAAAATAGTTTTGTTGTCGTTTAGGAAATAAGGTTCAAGGAAGATGTAATTTTACGGCAATGACCCGCACTTTTCCAATACATAGTTTGTATGAAAAACCAACAGAATCAACTAATAAAATTTCGACAAAGCACAAATGAGATGGTTCGAATAGGCTCAGGCAACAAATATCTACAGGTCTCAAATCATACTATTCTCAAAAGGTTCCTTTCGCGAAATATCAATTTGGCAAAAAGTCCTATTCTCAGAATGTATTTTTCCCAAAATATCCTTTTTTTTTGTTATTTTTGTATCAGTAAAAAGCGATATTATTATTTTTTTGTTTAATAAATAGCTCAGCGTTTGACCACTATCGTCATACGATCGTAAGTGACGATGCGGTGTAAGATGTAGCACGCGTGTCTAGAAGATACCTATACGCTCGTCACCCAAAGACCCCCCCAAATAAACGGGGGCCTTCGAGATACTGCAGTGGAACAAAACTACATCCCCATAATATTTCGTTTAGATAAATATTCCTTTATAGACATCAAATCAGCGCTGGGGCTTCTTGCTATAGCCTCGTACTGTGGACAAACCTTTTTTCTGGGCGCTAAAAAATATAGGTAATATATTTTTACAGATATGCGGATGAGCTCTGGGTCACGTGGGGTTCAGCTAATTGGTAATGTGACTGTACCACATCTTTCTTTAACCATGTGGCTGTACTCCTTTTTTGTTTTTTAGGGTTCCATACCTCAAAAGGTGAAAAAGGAACCCTTAATATATCACTCTCTTGTCCATCTGTTTATTTTTTGTGTATGTTATTTTTCTTTCTCAAATTCAATCAAATAAAGCATAATACCTACGTAAAAATACACCATGTTTCAGGAAGCTGTGACCTTAAAACCACCTCAAAATACCCCCATTCACCCCCTGATATACAAAACATGTTTTTCTTTTTAAAAAATATATAATCTTTCATCGGACTTCCGATTATAATGCGGAAGAAAAATTAATATCGAAAAGTATAGAAATGAAACATCTGTTTTCGACGTACCATTCATTATGTTTTATATAAAACATTGAACAGGTAAGGGAGGGGGAAATAAGGGGGAAAAACTCTACTATGGAAAAATCATGATCTTAAAAATATGAAACAATATTCAGTGTAGCCGTATGCCAATTTGTCCTAGAATGGTGACTTTTATAAAAAAAACTAGCGACCCGCTCCGGCTTCGCACGGGTATATTATGCATGTATTATACATATAAACCTTCCTCTTGAATCACTATTAAAAAAACCGTATCAAAATCCGTTGCGTAGTTTTAAAGATTTAAGCATACAAAGGGATATAGGGACAGAGAAAGCGACTTTGTTTTATACTATGTAGTGATATATATTTCCTTTAATTTGCTATACCTACTGTTTGTTTCCAGGAATTGATCTCTATCAGTAACACTATCGATTGGTATAATCATTGGTATTTCGCCTGAGATACAGGAATACCTAGTTCAGGCATATGTGTTATTTTTGTTCTCTTTAATATTTAGTGCTTAGTTTATTATGTAAAATTTTAATAAATATATTTGTATATTTGTATATTTGTATATTATAATAATGTAATTATTTTTAATTAAATAATTATTATTTTTGCAAAATCAACAAGTTCGAGGTAATGACTTAGTCAAAAATCTAATAAAGAAAATCGGGTACGCTACTCTCTTTAGCATTTTTAGACATCTCCTATAGTTTAGGCTATAGCTCTGAAGACCCGTATAATAAATTCAACCTGTGTAGTATAAACTAGCTGCGCCCCGCGGTTTCACCCGAGTAACTCTCGATCCCGTGGGAATATTGGGATAAAAAGTACCTCCTTATTCCTCAATAAATGGACTATCCAACACAAAAAGAATTTTTCAATTCGAACCAGTAGTTCCTGAGATTAGCGCGTTCAAACAAACAAACAAACAAACTCTTCAGCTTTATAATATTAGTATAGATATAGATAAACGATTGATTGATAATTTAATTTTTAATGTATTATTTATAATTTTTCCTAAATAACAAAAAAAAACTTCTTTTTTAAATAAAAAAATCGACTACACTCCTTACAAATCGTCTTGAACACTTTACGATCGGCCGGTTATCTCACTAGGGTTACCCCTCCCAACAACCCCTACCCCCGACACACCCCACCCTGATTGGTTATCCCGTTATCCCGAAATTGGGATACAAATTTATGACGATATATATTTTTCGTTAACACTTTGGTTAGGTAAGTTGTAAGGAAATTATGGGTTTTGTATACAGGGTGGTTTGCTTAACTGTGTATTCAGTGTTGAATCTTAATTTTTTTACGCTTTGTTACCTAAAAGGGTGAAAACTGGACCCTTTTACTAAGACTTCACTTTCCGTTTGTATCTTATGAACCGTGATAGCTAGACAGTTGAAATTTTCACAGATGATGTATTTCTGTTGCCGCTATAACAACAAATACTAAAAACATAATATAATGGTACGGAACCCTTCTTAATCGATTTCGATTTTAAAATTAATTAAGATTTGTAAACTTAATTCGAAAAGAGGTTAATGCGATTCTCAAATTCGACTATGACGGTACTTCACTAAGTGGCATAATTGGCAGCGCACTTGAACGGTATTCAAGGGATGCGAGTTCGAGTCTCGTCTTAATCGCAATTTTTTGAGATGCATTTTTCCTTAAAAATATTTTAAGATTTGTATTTAACTACAAATTGCCAAGTACTCGTAATGGCTATAAGTGGATTAAAAAGGTGTTTTAACACCTCGTCAAAAATTCTAAATACCTTTTCTGATTAGAAACGAACGTATGTTGAAATGAAATTATCATTTCTACTGGTAAGTGGTAACATTGAGAAAACGTAACGTTAGCGCGATCTAATTTTACTCGTAACGCCATCTCTCAGTGCTAGACAACGGATATACTACATATATACTTTTCTTTTGTAAATATATACTTATAATACATAGAAACAACCAGACCACAGACAAATATCTAAGCATAAATACATGTCGCAGGCGGGAATCGAACCCGCAACCCTATGTTTGGCAGTCCAGCATGGTGACCATTGTGCCAACTGGGTCATCCAACTGGGTTTGTGCTGTGCATACTTAGGACTAGATTGCAAAATGACGTGTTAACGTCTTTACTGCGGCTGCGTCCCTGATTTTCAAATATAATTAGAAACATTAATAAAAACACCACTCTATTAGATGTTCCCTAATATTTATCACATAAACACAATTTATATGTCATTTGAAAATTTATGAGCTTTATCAAGAGAACTTGATTTATTAAAAATACACTTATGGATAATTATTAAACATATTTATCAAATCTATTTATTTATTCTTGACTAGATTATCAAAAGTGTTTGTTATGACACCATACTTTACGATTATTTAGTTTTTTAAATTATGTACATTGATTATTTTGTGTTTTAGAACATAATTTAAATTCCATTTTAATTTAATCTTAAGTAGTTGAATTAACCTAGTACCTAGAGAACATTTTTAATTGCTATACGGAACCCTAAAAATCAACCAAAAGAGGAAAGCAATAAAACTGAACAACCTGAATACCATTTTATTAAAAGGCATATTTATAAGTACCTACTTATTGTTCAGACTTTCTTTAATAAGAATCTCTCCCGTATTCAAACCAACCTTGCGGTTAAATGCCTTAAAAACGAAATCACAGCAAACCTATCCTTATAACAAGCCAATAAGATAACATTTACTATGAAACAGTACGGAAATTGTAAAAAAAAATTGAAAAACTATAGTACATTAATTTGTACCTTATTACTAAACAGTTATGGTTTGTTTTAGCTTGGCAGGTGTCTGAGAAAAATGGCACCCCCATATATCGGAACCCGATGATTACAGCTTTACCAAATTACCTGCGTGGATCGGGAGGTCAATTGATGTTTGGTTTATTTCATAAGATATAGCGATTGTTGGAATTTTTTGGAGCATGAAAAACTTTTTATCATTGTTTGGTCTCATGGTGAACATTTTACCATAATTTTACTTTATTCCCTTAGTTTATCAGCGTTCGACCACAATCTTATCCAATAATAAGCAACGATGGTCTTAGAATCTAAAGATACTAATTATTGATCAAACGAACTTACCAAGTGAAGTTCGATCACAATTGTGTGAACGACTTCATTCAACGCGGTCTAACATATTGCATTAGTGTTTGCACTATGCGGCCTTCACAGACTTTTAAAGCTTCGCGGGCTTTTTTTTTTTTTTTTTTTTTTGTGTGGTATCCCTGTACCTACGGTTGGTACGCTTGATACCATCACTAGCGCCACCTACCGATATCGACGTTATCGGATGGATGCGAGCTTCTTCATTGGTTCAGAGCTATACCTACCTATATGTAACTACATACCTACATTTCCTCATTTTATTTTAGGGATTAGGGTTATTTTTGTATGAACCTATTTACTGCTAAGTAAGTAGGTATTTGGGAGGGTTTGTAGTATAGACCGCGTTGAATGAAGTCGTTCACACAATTGTGATCGAACTTCACTTGGTAAGTTCGTTTGATCAATAATTGTGTTTCACGACGTTCATTCAACGCGGTCTAACATATTGCATGATGTTCAGAGAACTAGGTAAGTAAATAAAATAGGATTATGTAACAAAAATAAACATATTTATTTTTCGTAACGAATTACACTTACTGAAAGCAACTTAAGCTATACTTAAATCACTGAAATATTTAATGAATTATATAAATAGGAACCTAATTATTACTGGATAAAATCGTTTATCCAAATTGTACACTGTTATTAGCAACATTTCTATTATAAAATTTTAGAAATACAACTGATGTTTCACTCCAACCAGCGGTTTTCCTTAAAATTTCGATGTTAACACCGGCTCTATTGGCTGCAGATGTGGCTGCATGTCGAGTTCTATGACCACCAAACACCTTAGTATCAATTCCACTGTTTTCAAGTGTATATCTTTAATCCAGTGACTTTAATCTCTGAGATGTTAACTTAGAATAAAGAAGCCTAAAACTTATAAACAATAATTCGTTTGTATTTCAACGTAATGAATAATTTTAATTAAATATGTTTCTAAACATCTAGCTGGGCAAATTTTAGGTCTTTGTTCAAAAATACGGTAGTTTTAATATCGGTTGTGGACAATTCGGTCTTAGTAGTTTTATTACAGTCAGTACAGTACAGTACAGTACAGTACAGTATATGTACAGTCACGGGAACTACTAATTTGAATATTACTTCATCTAATTAATGAAAAGGTCTATACCCTATTTGCAGTCACTAGAGCCAATAAAGTCAGTGTCTTCTTCGATAGGGTTTCTAGATTAAGACTATTATTTGGGCATTTTTGCACCTAATAATTGAGTACTATACCGGGATCCCAGATTATTTCATACCTAGGTGCCGGAGGTCATAATCTAAACACCCCTCACATATAACGTTATATAATATATCATCATGTTCTGACAGATTTTGTGTAATAAGAGACAAAGCCGATTTATAAGAATTTATGGTGCATTACATAATATAGAACACATATCTAACATCACTATTGAATATAAGTTAAAAAATCGATAACATTTGAAACAGATGCGTTATTATAATCATATTGATGTTCTACACAATATGCAATCAAATATTTGAAGTTATATTTCTTTATGCGCGTTATAAAAAAATGATGAGTGAAATTTTAATGCGCGCGCATCTGTAACACAAATGTCACATGTTGTTTATACAATTATTGTATTGAATACAGGTCTTATCTGATAGCGACTGCAAAAATATTTCTAAAAATGCAGGTGATAATTTTATAACTAGTAAGGTCTGCCGGATAATTTCGCGGCAACTAGCGTTAGGGTTCAGTACAGTTTGTGTGACGATCTGTTAGGTGAATATCGGGATCGTAGATTATCAAACTTGAAACAATTATTGCTTAAAAACGGGGAACCAAGGCTGGATTGGCCAGTATGGAACAACTACGATACCTTCTGCTTCGTCATTTATAATTTTATGTAATAATTTTACATTTAGTGAGAAAGGCGGAAAGGCTAAAGTAATAGATTTTTCCATGAGTCGGGATCATTAATCCACGTTAATAGGGCATTTTGCATTTCATCTGCTAGCGAACAAACCGACATTTGGCTGAGCTAAACTGTATGTAATTAAAATGCATAATATGCTAATTCTCAATCGTTATATTAAATAAAAATTACGAGCAGTCTCGTGATTGTCTTTAATATTTATTTGCGACGCAAAAAACCCAGATTTTACGCCTTTCACGCCACATTCACAGATCTTGAGCTATTTTATTGAGATGTAGCTAGGATGGGTAGTATTTAATGCTTATGCAAGAAATAGCCGTAGTATTATCTAAACGCAACAATATTTCCGATTTATTTTCATTTTAAGCAAAACATTTTTACGCTAGAAAATATGCTTTTAGTTCCAGTTCATTTATGTGTAAATTAAGTACGTTTTCTTTTTAATAGCCACAACTATGTTTATTATCTACTGAGGGACGCATCCGAAACAAAAACGATTTAAAATTGTTTGAATTTAGAGAAGTAAAAGTATGTTCATTGTTTATATTAGATTAGACAACCACCAGCACATATCAGTTTTTAAACTAGTGGGTATTTTAATAATTTGTTCGTAACTAGGATCTTTTAATAAATACTTGTATATAAGGTGCTCGAATTTTTTTGTATACAATCAAGATTAACGATTTATAAGTTCAAAATTTTTAAGATTTGTTTTTTAATTCTGGTTTTGAATGTTAAAATCATGTTTTTGGAATCAAATTCTAAAAAACTTCCACACAGTGGCTGGAACCAAAGCACATTTTTCGCAGTTTAATTTAAAACCGAGGCTTTCGATTAACATAACTGTTTTGTTTACGTTACGTTGACACTGCGAATTGGTTCTAAATAACTATCGTCCAAAAATATTACGGAAATAAAATAACGTGATCGTAGGTATTCCATAACCGGTTTCATCAACTTGGTGAAAACATAGGGTGCAGTGCACACTGCACAAGCCAAACGGTAAAAAAATAAATTCGTACAGAATATTGTTATATTTACATCTGATGTAGGTACTTTTTATTTGATTCATGTATAGGTATGAAAAAATATGCGTCTTTAATATCTAAAGAGGCCATTGATAATAATAAGTTCCAAATTTTAATGCAATACTATCGTATTGGAGGACTATTGTACTCCATTTCAAAATGAGTTATATCAATAAACTTATTAAAATAAATCGTTTGTCGCCATTTGGCTTAGGCAGAAGAAAGATGCCAGACAAAAATTGATATAAAGGTTGGCACTCAGATAATATGGCATAAATATCGCGCTATTTTATTTTTAGAGCTTTTGCAAATTCTACATTTACTTCAACTAATTTTGAAATTATTAACCCCCGACGCAAAAACGACGGGGTGTTATATTAGATTAAAAATTTTGATAAGGTACTGGTCAGTACTAGACTAAAAGGGATTTTATAACCCTTTATCCATTGAAGTACAGTAAATCATCAGTGATTTGAGACCATTTATAAATAAAATATTTGGGACGACCAGCGTATGGTACCTTATAGATCTCCGCGTCATCGCTGCTTGCCCGGTGAGCGGTAAGGGAGCGCGCCGAAGTGGTGGTGATGCTCGCGGAGGTCGTGCTCGGTCCTGCGGCCCGCGCGTGCTGCTGTTCCTGGTCGTGGGCGCCGTCCCTCCGCGCGCTCTGCCCCTGGATGTCGGCTTCCGACGCAGCTCGATTAAATGACCAATTTTTAAAATCTTCTCCCGATTTTTGAATCGATTTTGCTGATTTCAATTTTTCAGTGACATTGTCACCGAAAAGTAATTTTCCTCTATCATTCGAATTCACGGCTGCAAGAACTAGTTTTCTACTAGTTTTTGTCTCACAGAAGAGAGCGTCGCACAAAATTCGGCAGACGACGCTAAGCAGCTTCAAAATTTCTTGCTCCTTACTGCTTAATAGTAGCAGCTTGTCCATTGCCACTGCTAAGCCTGACAAGGCTACTCGAATGGATTGAGTTCTGGTGCAAGGATAAACTCACAATTTGTGGGTGTGAAGTAGGTACTCCTCGTAGTAGTTATTCTTTGGCGACTATTTGGAGGCCCTTGGCAAGAATATTTTGCCAGCAGATGGCATCATCTTTGTGGATAGACAGTCCTAAGATAGTTTCTGGTGTCGTTACGTCACCTAGTAACTCGAAGATTTCACATCCAAGTTCCATCTCGGATTCAACGTCGAGATCATAGCCTGGCGTCGTTGTGACGTCAGCAGTTGGGCTGGGAGCGTCGTCGTCGGTCGAAGTAATGGCGGCGGTCGCGGTGGCTGCTTCCGGTCGTCGGCCTCGTGGTTCGACGACCACGACCGGCGTGGGCCACGCCGTAGGACATTGCGTGGGCGTGGGCCATAGCGTGGGCGTGGGCCGTGGGCCGTGGGCCATGGCGTGGGCGTGGGCCGTGGGTCGGCTGTGTGGTGACGCGATGCGACGTCACGACGGTCCGTTGTCGGGACGCAGAAGCCTCGCTGTCCATGTCCACCAGTGCTGTGGGACCAAATAATTGTGTTAGAACACAATTTTTATTATGACGGTATCTATCTGCGCAGAGGCAGAAACTCGTCAGATTTTGGTCAAGATGGTGTCGTTTTATCGACATTGCGTGTAAAGATACAAAATGACGGTACTTTTTGCCAGTATAGGCAGTAACACGCCATATTTCGACACAAAAAACCGCAGGCACACCGCAGGTAGAAGGTCTTCAGTTCTTGGACATGACGCGCATCTGAGAACATATTCATAAAATGGAGGGTATTTTTGAAACTTACATTCGGATTCACTCTCTGATGAGGAATCGATGACGCGGATGCGACGATGATTAGTCTTGAATTCTTGTTGCAACTCGGCGATCCTTTTCCTTATTTTCTCCTCTTCTTGCTTCCTTTTGATTCCTCCCATCTTCAGAGACCAAATAGGTACTGCTTCAAACTTGAGGTGACTTGTGTGAAGACCGGCAGACAAACACAGAATGAAGAAGCTCGCATCCATCCGATAACGTCGATATCGGTAGGTGGCGCTAGTGATGGTATCAAGCGTACCAACCGTAGGTACAGGGATACCACACAAAAAAAAAAAAAAAAAAAGCCCGCGAAGCTTTAAAAGTCTGTGAAGGCCGCATAGTGCAAACACTAATGCAATATGTTAGACCGCGTTGAATGAACGTCGTGAAACACAATACACTGTGACACAGATTTTAATGACGCTTAACTACAGCTTTGAAGCTCGCACACCGCTCACCACGGTGAAAGGAAACTTAAGACCAGTGTGAGGCTGTAAATTTCCATACAAAAAGCGGTAACGTTTTCCCCCCATAAACGAAGTCCGATTTTGATAATTTTTGAAAAAGTTCTAGATCTAATGGAAAAATAGGTTTAACCGTTTTTATTTTAAAGAAATATTGCTCAAGATTTAAGAAGTTATTAGTATCTGAATATCTATGTGTTTGACTAAAACTTCATCGAGCGTTTCAATTGTATTTTAATAGACTAAACTGAATTACCAAAAAAGAAAAACGTATAAACCTAGAGTAAGATGCAGTAAATTAAATGAGACCAAATTATTTTATTTTGTGAAGGATAAAGGGGGTAAAAACGTTACGGCCCGCAACATTATTTGAAAGCAAAATGAAGGCAATTACGTCCGAACTTAAACTCTCTCTATCGCACGATACGGGTAATTTTTGAAAATACCTACTCGCGCCGCGTATCGAAAACTCATGATTCTCTTAATGAAACTCGCGGCTTAGTTGACTTCACACTTATGGACGAGTTTTTTTCCTCTGAACACGGTCTACTAGACGAGAGTGTAGTATAGGTGTTGAGATAATCTACCCCATCATCAAAAAGGACCCAACTGTTTTTCATATGATAGGTCAGCGTTTGATCACTATCACACCTGCCTGATGGTAGGTGACGATACTTTCTCAGATAAAGCACACGCGTCTAGATGACCCACTGGCGACTTGATTTCCCTCAAATTGTTGACGTCAGAAAAAACACAAGTACAAGTCACCTACCTTATATCCTGTCCCCTACCACAATTTGATAGGTCCTGGCGGATTGAATGTTACACCTTCTGTTGGTACCTCACTAACACTAAATATAGAATGGCGATACTCTTAATATCGTTATCAAATGGGAATGTTGAGAATTATATTGACCTTTGAGACGATAGTGTTAGAAAGGCTATTTGCAAGCATATAATACTAATTACTTAATTATTTTTAGGGTAAAACAGGGACCCTATTACTAAGACTTCAGTGCCGTCTGTCTGTCTGTCACCAGGCTGTATCTCATGAACCGTGATAGCTAGACAATTAGTTTTCACAGGTGATGTATTTCTGTTGCCGCTATAACAACTAAAACATAATGGTACGGAACCTTACGTGCGCGAGTCCGACTCACACTTGGCCGTTTTTTTATTTTATACCTTGGTTTTATAAACCAAATAGTTTGTCGACCCAGTTGGCACAATGGTCACCATGCCGGACAGCCAAACACAGGGTTGCAGGTTCGATTCCCGCCTCAGACAAGTATTTATGCTTAGATATTTGTCTGTGGTCTAGTTGTTTCTATGTATTATAAGTATCCCTATGTAATGTTTACAAAAGAAAAGTATATAAGCAATAGTATATCCGTTGTTAGCACCCATAATACAAGTAGGTATACAGGGTTATTGGAAATTAATTGACACTGCGTTAAGGGCTTCTTCTGTGCACCTTAACGATCAACTTTTGTTCTACGACTTTTGGAAATTCATTATAAAAATATTCAATACAAAAATAAAAAATTAAATCTAACAGTTCAAATAATACTCAACTCTACGTCTACGTCACAGAATCAATCGCCCCGTGCCGGTCGCGCGCGCGCACTTGCCGCATAGACATAGCAAATTACCAGACAGTACGAGAAACACTTAATTTTTTTTTTTTGGGATATGTATTAAGTTTCGACAAAAGTCGTAGAACAAAAGTTGTTTGTTAAGGTGCACAGAGGAAGCCCTTAACGCTGTGTCAATTAATTTCCAATAACCCTGTATAGTTACTTAGCCTGGGGCTAGATGGCGATGTGTGGAATGTCCTGCAATATTTATATAAATACCCGTGCGAAGTCGGGACGGGACGCTAGTAGATATTTATATAAAAATTACCCATTCAATCGACGAAGGGTCCGTCTCTAACCCTTTAATATGTCGGAATAGGGACAAAAAGGGTAACTCTTACAACTATAAATTATACTTTATTTTTATTTTTATAAATCTTTATAGGCTTGTGTTTCTTTGAAGTTATTTTTACGGTATTACGAAGGTTAACCAGATAATATGAAATATCTATGAAAAGGATTTACAAAGTTTAGAATTTTTAAGAGAATACTTTGATGGAAAAGGTTGCGGGTTCTATCCACTTCATTCATTAGGAATAACTTAGTTTACTTTTTATCCCGATATTCCTAAGGGATCAGGAGTTATGCGGGTGTAATATTACACTTACAAAACATTTCTATAATTTAATTTTAATTATTTGCTTACATATTGTATTATAGATCTTGCAGAGGCATAATGAGCCCTGCCGGCATTGCAATTGTGTGGCGACCAGTAGGTATTTATTTTCAGGTACCCATATTACAAGCCTTGTTCATTAACTTCGGTATAGACGGCGTTGTGTGCAATGACATGTACAATCCACGGTCAAAAGTCTCTGCCCACCGTCAATTTAAGAATATGCCTAACTAACGGTCAAATTCTATTTTTATAGTTTGTGAAAAGTAAATTTGGCGGGCATTCGGCTCGAAATATTCTTAGTTAAAAATATTACAGGTCAAATGCGTAGCTATTTTATTATACTTTATCTCACTCTTTGACCAATTAATAAAATAGTATCAATAACTTTTATCGCCAATTTATAAAGTATCAAAACAAAAGACCATCAAACTAAAAGCGCTTTAATTAAGCAGAAAAAAAACTTTGACATAGTCACAAAATTTAACGAAGGCAGCCAAACGACAGCCAATCTTATCACTCTTAAAATAGAGTACATTTTGTGAAATAAAATAAAAAATTGTATTATAAAAAGCCTGGAAGCTTCTAAAATACAAATATAAAGGGCTTAATGGATTCAAAAGCTTTGAAGGAATGAAATTTTAATTAAAACATTTGTTGTAGGCAGAGCTTTATTAGGATAGAATATATGAACTTAAACAAACGACGAGAGACATCAATGTGGCGTGGTTTTATTTACTTCTTGTACTTGTATACGGGCTGTTTTCCGCAGCTAGACCTCAAGGTGAAAGGGTACCTGCGCTCTCTCCATACAAACCTAGTCGACTGTTTCCTCCCTGGATAATGACACTAGCACAAACATGACTATGCCCCTATGTTTTGGTTTTTTTCATTTTCTAATCATCATAGAAATGAAAATTTAAAAATAAAAAAGAAACAAAAAATAGGGGCATGGTCATGGCAGTTATAAGTTTCAAGCACCAAAAATATTTGCTCTAGTGTCATTATCCAGGGAGAAAACAGTCGACTACGTTTGTAATAGTTTGTATGGAGAAAGCCCCCGGTACCCTTTCCTCTTAAGTTCTTATACTACGGTAATTATTATCGGTCGGACCACGACCAATAAACGGAAAAATCTATTGGCCTATGACCGGTATTCCAACCCACGACCTTGGGAATGAAAGTTGAGGTATCTACCACTAATCCAACACTGCTCTTCCTACTACAAATTTAAAACGCAAATAACAAAACTAAAAAACTTTTCTTTTAAAGAGAGTAAGGTTTATGATTAAATGATACACATTAGGGGGAAAAAGGGGTGTATGTTAAAATGTATAAACTCAAAATACATAACGTTGTAATTCATAAAGTTAAAATACCGAAAGTCAAAATACATAATGATTCAAAATACATAAAGTTAAATGGCATAAGTTTTAAATTCATAAACTGTAAATTCATAAAGTTCTAAATATATAATAATTAAAAATTATAATGCTTATAACACATAATAATCAACAAGCCTAACTTTCAAATGTATAACTATTAAAATATATAAGTTGTAGGTTCAGGTAAACAAAAACCAGTAATTGGTACATAATTTGTTTATTAAAATAATCGAGTATTTATTAAGTAGGTAGGTACCAGTTATTCTTTTTTCCAAAAAAATTTACCGTGCCCTAACTAAGATAAATAGGTAGGTAGAATTCGGTTCTGGCAGTTCTGATTAATTTTACTACAATTAATTCACCTACGGTTTCAATTCTTTTTTTTATTTACGCCCTCGCTAACCAAGTCAAATAGGTAGAATTCGGTTCTAAAACTCGCCGGCCTACCGCGGCACAGTTCGCTGCGCTGGCACGGATAGGTTAGTTTATCACTGCGTGATACGCGGATACCACACGGTGTCGGTGGAGGCTGCGTGTGTTCTGGCAGGCAGTGTGCCATGGGACCTGGAGGCGAGACCCCTCGCGTCGATGTTCAGTTGGCGTGAGGAGGCGGTTCAACGGGGTGACCGAACGGCGGCGCTGCGGGAGATAGAATCACGTCGGTTGGAGCTCCGCCAGGTCTTATTGGCGGGATGGACTGAACAGCTCGAGAGCCCTCAGTACAGACGAGGCACGGTTGAGGCCATACGCCCGGTACTAGGCGAGTGAGACCAGCACTGTTGGGGCCGTAGAAGAATGCTCGCGCCTCCCTGCGTCCCTAACATCAAAGCGCGAGAGGAACCGGTGGAATTTTAGTGGGTAAACCCCTGGCTGCCCACCATCTTAAGTCAGGGGGAGCTCCACACATCCGCTGCCCCTCCCCCGGGGTAGCGGGACGGTGCATAAGGCTCCATTTCTCAACCTCACAACAAGCAAGCGAAACGACCGGTAGTGCGCGGCAGCGACCGCGGCGCCGAATTCTACTTATTTTGCTTGATTAGGGCAGCGTGTATACATGAACATAGATATTATGACTATCGATATTTTGAACTTTTTGCTGTAATAGTTTGATTCGGTCGTATGAGTTTTGTCAATTATTCATTTAAATCTTTATTTGTTTTGGATATATGTTATTTGAATTAATGTATTTTAAATTTATACGTTTTGTAATTATGTATTTCGTATATTATTTGAAACAAATTTTATTTATTTCGATATTTATGTATTTTGATCATTATGTATTTCGATTTTCGGTATTTTAACTTTATGAATTACAACGTTATGTATTTTGAGTTTATACATTTTAACATACACCCGGGAAAAAGACCAATCAGTAGGATAAAGCGGTGGGACCACAGTAAATAGCCGTGTCTCTAACCTATATAAAATGCCACGTCCCCGCCACGCCCGCGCCTCTTGCCACATCCATGTACCTCACGAAATGTTTGAAACAAGTGACATGCCTATCTTTACATACCTACAGGTATTTTATTAATTACTCAACAATTAAGATAGGTATTTTGATGTTACTAAAAGAATTGAGTGATGAAAATCACTACATAGTATAAAACAAAGTCGCTTTCTCTGTCCCTATATCCCTATGTATGCTTAAATCTTTAAAACTACGCAACGGATTTTGATGCGGTTTGTTTTAAATAGATAGAGTGATTCAAGAGGAAGGTTTATATGTATAATACATGCATAATATAGCCGTGCGAAGCCGGAGCGGGTCGCTAGTCTGTAATAAATCCAATTGTCTAGGTATCACGGTTCATAAGAGCCTGGTGACAGACAAACAAATAGTGGGGTATAAGTAAAAGGGGAACTCGTTTTTACCCTTTGGGTACCGAACCCTAAAACACCAATTGATGTTTTTATTCTGCTAACCGTACACAAATTATTTCTGAGTTAATAGGGACTTAATTATTATTTTTTAAGAATAAAATGTTGAGCTCTTGGGATTCAATTTATTGAAATTTTTTTTTTTAATTAAATTACCTACGGAGCCCAAAGGCACAAAATCGCGTAGCGGATGATAATAAGCCAACCAATAGACGAATACTTCAATTGCATTGATTCAGTTAGGTCTTTGAATTTTTAACCGACTTCAAAAAAAGGAAGAGGTTCTTCTAAAATAGATTCGTGATCAACATAAAACCGGTGCGCGTGCGCAGTTCGCCCGATGAAAGTATTGCGTAAGTTAGTGAATTATCAAATATTGATAAATGTACTGATTCCCACGATATCAATCTGAGATAATTTCACTTGTTTCTGTCTCTTTCACTCTTTGTTGAAAGAAAAGTGATGGTGTGGCGAGCCGCCGTACCATGGATGAAAGAAATTAAGTTCTATAGAGTTGGAATCGTTCGTGATCGATATTCTTCAATCGTCTTACAGTGTTCTTCAATCATTTTGGTTTTTTTAATATTCTATATTTTGTTTGATGTTGTATTTTTTTCTAACTTCTTTTGTTACCTATACTCACAGTTTTTTTATCACTTTCTTGAATCTACCGTAACGAGAATCGGTCTAACTCAGAATCTATCCGTAAATAATTTGAAATGCCTACCGAATTTAAAAAATAAGGTATTAATAATGTTGGGTTTCATGCGTCAGGAGGAAAAAGCTAGGCCCTTTAATGAGATATTAAAGTGGTTTAAAACTGGGATATTTTTTACCATGTTTTCAGTTATTATTTTGAGAGCTTGTGTTTTTGAATATAGTAGTTATATATAGCCAGTTAGTGTAAAAACATTTATGAGATCACTCAATAATTGTTCGTCTTTCTATTAAATTGATTGATTGTAACTGTTAACAATTGCTTTATGATAACTGTTGCTTTATTCCATGGTAGGCCACATACATTTTTAAAGGTGATCAAAAATAATGTCAGTAAGTACAGTTGTGCAAACAAATTTTACAATTCAAAGTGAACAATTTGTGTGGGTGTACGTACAAATTTAGTAAGTACATGTCAAATTATTGAGTTATACCGTTTTTCTCCATATTATGTTTTATGGTTAACGATGTTTATTTTTGAAATTTTTAAAGCGAAATAAGATTTTTTTTTATTATCATCATACCAGAAATCAAACCTGTTAATTTTACAAAAAAATAATCACCTTATATTATTTTTGTATCCAACTAATGAGCAACTAATATTATAAATGTGAAAGTTTGTGTGTTTGTGTATATTTGTTTGTAGGTTTGTTACTCTTTCACGCAAAAACTACTGGACCGATTGCGATGAAACTCGGTATGTAAATAACTGGAAACCATTTAAGGTTTCGTACCCAAAGGATAAAAACGGGACCCTATTGCTAAGACTCCACTGTCCGTCTGTCTGTCTGTCTGTCACCAGGCTGTATCTCATGAACCGTGATAGCTAGACAATTGAAATTTTCACAGATGATGTAGGTATTTGTGTTGCTGCTATAACAACAAATTGGTACTAAAGTAGTCCGACTCGCACTTGGCCGGTTTTTTCATTATCACTACATAGTATAAAACAAAGTCGCTTTCTCTGTCCCTATATCCCTTTGTATGCTTAAATCTTTAAAACTACGCAACGGATTTTGATGCGGTTTTTTAATAGATAGAGTGATTCAAGAGGAAGGTTTATATGTATAATACATGCATAATGTAGCCGTGCGAAGCCGGGGCGGGTCGCTAGTATTTCTTATAATCAGGAAACTAAGTTTTTGCTTGAAACACCACATATTAAGAACAAAATTCCTATAATGTTGTTCGTATTTTTGGTAGAATATAAAAGAATATGTTGGCAAGATCAACCTCCTGATAGAGAGAGGACTCCGGCATATCCTTGCCGTTTGCCAAGTAGGTCGCAACGACATAAAAATGCATTACAAATACGTATACAAGATAAATAAAACAATGTACACTTTCGGACAAATTATTTGAGTCAGATCGCAATAGAAAAACAGGTAAAAAATCGAACAAGCAAACGGTTTAGGTCATAGTCAATGCTCAATACTCATTTATCACTTTATAGTATAAAACAAAGTCGCTTTCTCTGTCCCTATGTCCCTATATCCCTATGTATGCTTAAATCTTTAAAACTATGCAACGGATTTTGATGCGGTTTTTTTATAGATAGAGTGATTTAAGAGGAAGGTTTATATGTATAATACATGCACAATATAGTCGTGCGAAGCCGGGGCGGGTCGCTAGTTGGTAAATAATCATAACTTGTCAAGGATAATAAATAAAAATAAAAAATACAATTTACAGCACAGGTATAGGAAAAATCCTATTAAATGGATATTTAAGGACAACCTACTCAGCGTTATTTAGCTTTAAGCTAAGCAACTAGGCTTGAGTTATGGTATACTAGACGACGGATAAAATAATCCAATATATTTTTTATGATAAAATTAAAATAAGAATCAGTTTTAGTATGAGACTCACAAGGTGCTAATAGTGTTGGACAAGAAATAAACGTGATAAATCAAAATAAAAAGAGTGTAAAAGTGCTAAATTGACATCACGGATCAAAAGTCAAACGATATTTATTTAGGAACTCAATTGGTTTACGACAAAAAAAGCTAGACGTAGAAGTCTTATCATTTTGAATGTTAATTTAATTTAACCTTTTAGACGTTTAAGTGATTCTAATTAATTGCTCGTCAGTGCGTCAGTACATTTACGTTTCGTCTCTACGTATTTTACGGCCATATTTTATTCGGAAAATGTTACGTTACGTTTTCTGTGTAACGCAAAAATGCTGTTTATTTGAGTGGATTTTAAACGTTTAAGATTGTATTCTTTCCTGGTAAAGGAGTACGAATTTTTCTTTGTGGAATTTACGGTGTATCGAACTAGCTGAATCCCGCGGTTTCGTCTGACATCGTGTAAAATACTTTACTTGTTTTTTTTTTAATTTCGATGCTTGATTTCATTTCACTAGTCGTGGGTTCAAATCCCCGCCAGCCGTGATCTTTCAATGATTTTTAGATAGAAAAAAATGCCCTAATTGACATTGATCTTACCGTGATGGAAAACATCGTTATGAAACCCTCGGGCGTTGTTTTCTCGGCCGACTACGCTGAGAGGGAAACGGTGGTGGGCATAGTCTACCTACTCCATTCTTACGCAAAAAAGACCAAACTTAACAAACAAAGCGGAAAACAAACCGTATAAAAGTAAAAAATAAAAAATAAAAATTTTCGAACGATATTTTTCATCCCATAAACTCTAATAATCGATAAAACATAGATACGTAAAACGAATACAACTCAAAAACAGTTAATTACACGTTAACTCGATAACAGAATTAATAGTTCCCTTCCGGGGGACTAACCTAACCAATAAATTGACCAAATTAGATATTTGATTAGCACGATGATCGATTTAACGCTTCCGTTTCATATCATTAAGGGATACTGTTGACTAGAAACTTTTATATCGACCGATTGCTCGCCGACTGTTAATAAAACATCAGCTAAATATTTGCTTTATTGTCAATCTGAGAAACAATTAATTTGTTTATTTTCTTGTTTTAATGTAACTAATATCAATATTTTTACATAAAAACTTTACAAATTGAATTTTACTTATTTTTTGTTTGATTTTAGAACCGAATTGCATCGCGACGAATTAGAATCATGACGTCGCCATTTTAAAAATTTTTGTTTGAAAATAATACTTTTTTAAAGTCGTTTAGTCACAGACACATTAAAAAATCCAATTCATATTACGTTTAAGACCTGCTTGCTCCAAGACGAATAAAAGTCTCTTAAATTCCCTACAAGGCACACAGATAGAAATTATATCTTTATTTAAAACGTAAATATATCTTGAAGCGTATTTTTTAAAGCAATTATTATATATCTTATCCAAAAATACTTTACTTGGTTCAAATTACAAATCCGCATTGTTTAAAAAAAATTAATTTCTTTTTAGGAATTTCAAAAACAATTAGTACAAAAAATACAGTTTTAAACTGAAAATGACTTTCTTTAATCTACTGCCTATAATTCTTAACATTAAAGTGAACATTCTTAACAATACGCATTTTAATCAAATAATTTTAATTTTAAACGAAACATTACCGCATATTTAATTTAATAAATACCTGTCGTCTTTGATAAAGAACGTTGAGTTTCTCTGACCAAAACATTATTTTTAATTTAAAATTCTTAACTCTTGATTCAATTTTTTTGATTCTAGAATCTAAATGCAACCTTGTCTTTTGCGTGAAGAATTGTTCATTATTGTTCTAAAACTGATTTTGTGTTTATATTTTTAACTAAATATGACCCTGAAATATATTTTGTATCAAGATTCAATGACTCTTGAATAGAAATTTAAGTTTATAAAATAAATCATGAAATATTTCAGTGTTACCAGTATAATAGCTCCCCCTGAACTTATGGTAAATTTAATAATTAATAATATTACCGTATTAACAATTTATAACAATTTTTTTTCGTAATTATTAACAATTTTGACGCTTGAAACGCCGTCCAGTGTTGCTAAAGCCGCGTGACGCCCAGCCTTAACAAACTTATAAGTGACATTTGTAATAAATATGTCGCATAAACAGTTCTAAATATATTTTTGAAAATAAGAAAAGAAAAGGACGGGTATAATCCTTTTAACACCGTTTTAGTAAGACGTATTTACCGAATAAATAAAAAATCATGCGAGGAACGCAGCCAAACGTACGATCAGTGTTCCTATTATGTCTATTCTGCCAGATTCTGCCTTTTTAAGAAGATTAAACGACATTACCCTACCAAATTAAGAATACACGGGTCGCAGCCCGCAGGTTTGGTTGCGTTCCTGGAGTATTTTTTTACAAAGTCGGTTGATATGTCAAACTAAAACTGTACTAAAATGATTGTTCCCGTCCTTTTCTTATTAAAATTGAAAAAAAAGAGAGGTACCAGACCAAAAAATAGTTAAGTTCATTGCATATAATATATCGAATAAGCACCAATAGTCAACTCACAACAGTTTAAGGTCGGTTTTACACTACATCGTGGATAGCACTACATCATATCTTTGATCATTTCAATTTTTATGTAATGTAATATCATTGAATCATATAAATAAACTAGTACGGTGGGTGGTGCGCTCGCTGCTGAAGCTGACCGCCAAACTTTGCGTAAAATTATTTCTAAGATCTTTTGGTTGAGTGGGATTTTAATATTTTTCTTAGGGAAAAATATATTCACAAGGCGGCAACACTGATCACCACCGCTTGATTTGTGTAATGTGTCGCACGCGATAAATGGTTTATCTATGCGCACGCGTTTTAAGGTTTTATACAAGTGGTTTTCCTATTTTCTTTAATGTTACAACGTCCTTGATCTAAGGATTATATTATTCTCATTGTTACTTGAGTGGATAAGAACTCCAATCCAATGGACAAGTGGACATTACTCGAGTCTTGGTGTGTTCCCAGAGAAGTTATTTAAAAATTTCGCGGTAAGTCCACTAAACGACATGTATATTTGCTTATTTTATCTAGATATTTGTTAAACCCAGTTAATTTTTTGTATATAAATAAGGTTGGAGAGATCTATCCAAAAAAGGTACGTTGTAGGTAGATAGGTACCTACGTTGCCGGTTGGAGTGCACCCCAACCGCAGCCGTCATAATATGCATTCCCCAACTTAGATGTGACCTTCTGTAAGTGCTTACTTCTGTATGGATCCCATAGATCAAGCCAAGCCGACGCTGTCTTTTGCCATTGTTATAAGGTTCATGCTGATGCGTTAGTTTATTTCGATAAATCTGTGGCCTACGATGTAAACTAATTTGAATTTTGACAAAAGTATAATATTATCTTTGTTCTTTCAGATTAATTTGGATTTCGAAAAATTATATACACAACAGTCATTAAACTTTTACAAAAATTGGCAACGCTTTTTTGGGAAGCTGTTAAAGCTAAAGGAACCCGAAATATCAAATGAAAATGCACTACAAATATTAAATGCTGTCACAGACAATGGTAAGATAATAATATTTAAACAGTGGATGAACACCTGCTGGTATAATTTGACTTTGTTTGTGTTTTAAGACTAGCAGTTATGCTATACTTTTATATTTTTCAGACAAAAAAATACCACTTCAAGTGACCCTGTTCGGATATTTGGCCCCACCCAAAAAAAGATTATCAAGAAAAATAAAATTTTCATCTTCGGAGGCTATTCAAGGATTAATTGTTCAAACACATGTAAGTAATACTTTTGCCAATTTAGTAAACAAAACTACTATTGTATAGATGATAATATATTCTATAAAATAGTATAAAATAGACGATCTATACAATAGTAGTGTTGTTAGACGACCTCTGTGGCGCGCGTCCGACGAACACCTGGCGACACAGAAGGTTGCGGGTTCGATTCCCGCCGTCAACAAATGTTTGTGATGGTCTGGGTGGTTTGTCTATGTATAATATTTATTTACAAAAAAAAAGGTATATAAGTATTACATCCGTTGTCGGGCTACCATAACACAAGCCTAGTAGCTTACCTTGGGGCCAGATGGCGATGTGTAAATTGTCCCGCAATATTTATTTATTTATTGTAGCTCCAAAAGCACTTGTGACACGAGCAACCAAGTTTTCTTAGCTATGTTTTAAAAAAAAAAACAGCCAGCTGTTCTGAAATTAATAGCTTTCTAGTAAAATAGTGGAAAGGATTCTGCTTCCATTGCACCTTTCCATATGTTGATACAATTATTAATTTAAGTTATATTTCTTTAAAAAACAATTTCATATTTTTAGTAAGTTGTATTTTTTTGCAATTATTCATAGATTTTTTTTTTCAGGATGCAGGAGATGTTGACAATGTAATCCAGAAACAAAATCAGCTGTTTTTTTTAAATAAATGACATTACTACTTGGAAATATCAATAAAAGTTAAAAAATACGTAAAATCATAAGGTTAATGACCTCACCGTGTCAGTAACAGCTGATTTTCGAATCAACATAACCTCAAAATTTTCGATTTTTTTTTTCGAATTTCCAAAAGTCGTAGAACAAAAGTAGCTGGTCTCAATGATATGAACCACCCTGCAAGACAGCGTGTGCATTTTTCAAATAACCTTGTATATAATGTTATAGATGACGTAAAGTACGAATTTCAAAGCGCAGCAAAAGCGTTTTTATGGTGTCATTTACTTTGTTAAAAGTTACTGTCAGTAAAAACTGTTTTTTTTTGTTTTTATAGTGTCGTTTTCTTTGTATTATTATTTAAGCAACTGTCAGTAGTGACTGATAAATTTGTTTTTATGTTGTCATTTTCATTGCTATAGTAGATAAGTAAGTACTTAACTGAAAATGTTTGTTTTCAAAATTTTATTTTCTTTGTAATGTTTATTTTTATGTCTCTTTGTTAAGTAAGTAACTAAGTAAGTCAGTAGTAACTGATAGTATTTATGGTGTAATGTTTTCGTCTTTAGGCTAAGAAAAAAATGGTGTCAAACATCTAACGTGAGCATATTTAAAACTAGCTTTTGCCCGCGACTTCGTCCGCGCAGGAGTCGAAAATAGTTAAAATAGGATTATTTTTTGTTGATTTCAAATTAGATTGAGTTTGAAACATGTGTGTCAAAATAAAATGTACTTACTTAATTTAATCAAAAGCACTAAGGAGTTCGAGTCGAAGTAAATCGCCTAAAATAACTTTCTACTCTTTTTTAAACCCGGTAGGTAATTAATTTCGTAAAATCCTTTCTTATCGGATGCCTACGTCATAAGAAGAACACACCCTACAAGTTTCAGGTTTCTACGATTTAGGTTGTGCGTTGATCCGTCAGTCAGTCAGGACAAAGAATTTTATATGTATAGAGAAGATAGATTTTGAATGAGATGTATTTTAATTTGGAACACGAAAACCTCGGGTGCACCCAATTCTCTTGGGATGGGATCCAAAATGGGTATACGTGTAAGTACCTAAAGTTCTAAACCAAAAAAATGAATTCTTCTATTTCTGTCTTTCTAACACAGAGCCAATAATGCACAAAACTCTACGATTACCACATGAGTAAATCTTTAATCATATCGTGCTAATTAGTAATTACCTATCTATCATAGTCATCTTTTGTGTTTTTAGGGTTCCGTACCTTAAAAGGTAAAAAAGGAACCCTTATAAGATCACTTTCCTGTCCATTTTAAAAATGAAAAAGGTGTAAAAGTCCTATTCATTTGTTTAGGTATTTTCGTATTCATAACAAAAGATATTTCTTTTAAATTACTTAATAATTAGTATCTACTAACTTTGGGAACTGTGACTTTTGGCAAATTGTTCAAAATTTTATTATTAGGTAGGGCTGAACAGTTGCGCAGAGAGTAATTTTGGCGTATCCTAATAAAAATATAGAGTTTTAAGTGATTCAGTGGCTATCCTATAACAGTTCTATGTTTTAACAAATATCCCGTCTCCGAGATGGTTTAGAAGTTTGGTTAGAAAGCATTATTTGTGCACAGAGCACTTTTGATAAAATCTTAGTCATAACGTTTGGTCAAGATAAAATCTTAGTCATAACGTTTGGTCAAATACCCCATTTCCGAGACACCTATGAGATTTGGTGTAAAGGCATATTTCATTTGCCGTAATGTCCTCTATCGACAGGTATTAGCAAACGTATCGCGCAAAAAAAAAATACTATGTCAAGTTCCCAGTACTAAATGGCAAGACACCTTTTTTCAGTTCAATGTTCGAAGTTTTCAACCTCTTAGGTTTTACGTTAACGCTGTCAGCTTGAAGTGACGTCTTACCAATCATAGATTAATGAGTATGTTACCAATCTAATCAAAAGAACTAAAGAGTATTGATATCAACTTCGAAGCAAATCACTCCCAAAATAACTTTCTTCCCCTTTTTAACCCCGTTAGGGGATGAATTTCAATAAAATACGAAACACGTGTTCCATTAATTCTGTTAAAGAATGTTTATGCAAAATTTGAAATAGATTGGACTAAGGAATCACGTTGTCCAATACAAACTTTGCCCCCCTTTTTCACCCCTTTAGGGGTAGAATTTCAGAAAATTCTTTCTTATCGGATGCCTACGTCATACAAAGAACACACCCTCCAAGTTTCAAGTCTCTACGATCAGCGGTTTAGGCTGTGCGATGATCCGTCAGTCAGTCAGGACAAAGGATTTTATATGTATAGATATAGATAAGAAGATAATACATGCATAATATAGCCGTGCAAAGCCGGGGCGGGTCGCTAGTACTTTGATAAAAGAGATCCAATCAAAGAGTATTTAAGTTTTTAATAACCCCAGCACGCCGCTTCATACACCATGTTCATACAAAATTGCTGGAGCGTTGTTCCAAATTCAAAAATCGCTCCTGCATTGGATTTAATTTTCTTTTACCGCGACACTGGCTTTATGCACGATAGTAATAATGCGAAGCCATAATAAAATTATAAATAAAAAAGAGATGGCGCTAGATGCTTCTTTCCGTATGTCAAACTGACAATTTTGACATCATCCCTACGTTCTGTACGTTTTCATGCAAAAATATTATGGTTTATTTTTTACGCCAAGAAATATCAAATTTCAATTAGTAACATAAATCTACTTGAAATACCTAAACCTCTTCTGATATTTTCTGAACACATTCGTGAATATTATGTTAAAATCTGTTTCCTAGTTCCCGAAATTAGACTGCACAAACAAAGGTAAACAAATAAAATCAACATTTTCTGAGATGAATGGTAGTTTCGCGAAAACGAAGAGATGGCGCTAGTTACTTGAAATTAAAAAAAATATCTTATTAAATTAATTACTTTATTTTCTAGTTAAAAAATGTGTATATTGCTATGTATTCTTAAAATACATAAGTGTACAAAATTTTTAAGCAGAACAAAAAGAATAATCAACTAATTTGTGATTTTCTAAATTTAAGAAAACCTGAATCGCGCATGCAAGATTTTTTTCTACCAGAGCTATATAAGGTTAGCGAATTCTATAGTGCTAAGATCATTATGGACGTAGAACGCTTACTTCCAAAACTTCGAATTTATTATATGTAGAGATAAAGAACTAATTGAATCTACTTTTTGACTTTTTACTAAGAAATATGAAATTAACCTTTAATCATTTGTTACTTGATAAGTGAAAGATTCTGCGTTTGCTTATTTATTCTATGTACTTTTTGTAATATAATATTGTTATAGGTTACTGTACTGTGTGAATCAAATGCTATAGTTAAGAAAAGTGTTGCTATTTTCAGATAGACCAATAGTATGTTTGATATCTTTTTATTTATGGTTAAATTTCAGCAGCGTTGGTGTCATTTTCAGAAATAAATTCATGCAAATATAAATCATTTTATGAATATTTCCTAAACCACGGCAATATGAAACAATACAAAATAATGATATACCTTGTTGGTACTAAAATAATGGTTTGTTTCATTTTGACGTGGTTACGGAATATTTATGAAAGAATTTATGTTTGCTATGAATTTATTTAAGTGGCGCCACTGCTGGTGACGTTTAACCCTAAATTAAAAAAATATTTCAATCAAAGCATTGTAATTTTCAATTGAAATAACAGAATCTTTTATATCAAGTAACTATTACTCTTAATACAAAGAATTTAAAGAGCTTGGCTTAAATAATAAAAAATTCCAAAAAAGTAATATCCAAATGTTAGAATGAATTAGCCACATATTTAAGTCAAGAAATGACATTAATGCTGTCAAGTACTGTATATTTGGTCGCAAAATCATCGAGATCTTAGAATAAACACTTAAACATTAAATCAAGAAAGATCATTTCCTTATCAAGAAATAAGAAGTTTTGTTGCAAGAATGTGACCTCTCTCTATCTAAAGTTTTTCAAGCTAAGAATGAAAATAAGTAAGATCAAGAGTCAATAAATTTTATCTTGGAAACGGTACAAATTAAATGCAAATATTATTATTTTTAAACCAAAACGGTTGCGCTCTTGGATTCAATAATTATTTTTTTAAAAAGAGAGTTAACACGCTTTTGTCTCAAATACTATATTGGTTCATTTAAACAATATACTTTGAAACATTTTATATCTTACTCCGAGTATTTTCTATTTTCCTTATATAGGAAACAGGAAATATCTTGACTCAAGTAAATTTATTTGACTGGAGAACTTTTTTCTTTCTGTGCAATAGTAAAATAGCCACCGAAAAAACAGAACGGTCGGCGAACTAAAGTCTGATTTCTAAACAGCTTTTATTTGTCGATAGCTTTTATAAAAGCTTATTAGGTTAATGAGTAGATATTATATATTCGACCAGTTAATTATTTTGACGCTCAACTTTATTGCTAAAATTTAATTCTCTCTAGGTTTGGAATGGACTACACGTTGCAAGTTGATAATAATTTGAAATTATTTGAATTCCTATTTAGACTTCTTACTACCATGTAAAATTTCAGGATTATGCGGGTAGAGACATACATAAATACATAATATTAAATAAGGGTTAAAAACATAACCGACTTCGTAACATAAACCACTTCGCCGTAGTTGGGTAATAAAATAAGTACCCACTAATTTAATAAATTGAAAAATAAACAAAATAGCAAAAATAACAAATGTAAAAAAAACCTACAAGATGTGTATTGACCAGTTCTTTCCTCTAGACTCAGTCGACTAAGCTGAGAGTAAATAAGTCAATATAAGAGTTATGACGACCTCTGTGGCGCGTCGGGCGAACACCCGACTGCGACGCAGAAGGTTGCGGGTTCGATTCCCGCCGGGAACAAGTATTTATGCTGACCATAAATTCTTGTTTCTGGTTCTGGGTGTTTCCTATATGTATAATATGTATATATTTACAAAAAAAAAAGTATATAAGTACCCAAGTAGCACGTTAGTGAATTTTGGAACTTATTTTGCAACTGTAGGTAGCATATTAGTGATGCAAGAGTGTTTGGTATTACTTAAAGATGCAAACAGCACTCGAATTTGCAAATGAGTAACTCTTATCACTAATGGTTGCTTTAGAGGGATTTTTGTTTCTTCTTTATTACCTATGGTAGCATTAAGCCGAATCTATTACTCATAGGCGCATAAAGGTTTTAATTTTCTCTCTTTTAGAACTCAAAGAGGCATATGACATCTTAAAATCCCCCCTAAAGAACTGTGCCCTAATAGGTGGTATTTTTCCCTCATTTGGCACCTTTAGTACTAAATAAGTAGTATATATGAGTTATTTATCACTTGTAGTGGCTTAAGAGTTATTATTGAAGCTCATTTGGAACCTTAGTGTAATTGCCTTTGTAAGGTCTAATATACTCTTATATGCCACTGTAAAGCGTATATCGGTTCCATTTTTTTCTCATTTAGAACCACAAGATCTAATTAAAATAATAACGGGTCGAGTGCGAGTCGTACTCACGCGCTGAGGGTTCCGTACATTAGTTTCATTCCAGACAGTTACAGATAGTGTCAGACAGTTCCAAACAGTGCCAGACAGTGCCAGACGGTGCCAGACTGTACCAGACAGTACCAGACAGTACCAGACAGTACCAGACAGTACCAGACAGTACCAGACAGTACCAGACAGTACCAGACAGTACCAGGACAGTTACCAGACAGTACCAGACAGTACCAGACAGTACCACACCAGACAGTACCAGACAGTACCAGACAGTACCAGACAGTACCAGACAGTACCAGACAGTACCAGACAGTACCAGACAGTACCAGACAGTACAGACAGTACCAGACAGTACCAGACAGTACCAGACAGTACCAGACAGTACCAGACAGTACCAGACAGTACCAGACAGTACCAGACAGTACCAGACAGTACCAGACAGTACCAGACAGTACCAGACAGTACCAGACAGTACCAGACAGTACCAGACAGTACCAGACAGTACCAGACAGTACCAGACAGTACCAGACAGTACCAGACAGTACCAGACAGTACCAGACAGTACCAGACAGTACCAGACAGTACCAGACAGTACCAGACAGTACCAGACAGTACCAGACAGTACCAGACAGTACCAGACAGTACCAGACAGTACCAGACAGTACCAGACAGTACCAGACAGTACCAGACAGTACCAGACAGTACCAGACAGTACCAGACAGTACCAGACAGTACCAGACAGTACCAGACAGTACCAGACAGTACCAGACAGTACCAGACAGTACCAGACAGTACCAGACAGTACCAGACAGTACCAGACAGTACCAGACAGTACCAGACAGTACCAGACAGTACCAGACAGTACCAGACAGTACCAGACAGTACCAGACAGTACCAGACAGTACCAGACAGTACCAGACAGTACCAGACAGTACCAGACAGTACCAGACAGTACCAGACAGTACCAGACAGTACCAGACAGTACCAGACAGTACCAGACAGTACCAGACAGTACCAGACAGTACCAGACAGTACCAGACAGTACCAGACAGTACCAGACAGTACCGGACAGTACCGGACAGTACCGGACAGTACCAGACAGTTCCAGACAGTACCAGACAGTACCAGACAGTACCAGACAGTTTCAGACAGTACCAGTCAGTGACAGACAGTTGTACAGACAGTTGCACAGACAACAGACAGTTGCACAGACAACAGACAGTTGCACAGACAACAGACAGTTGCACAGACAACAGACAGTTGCACAAACAGTTGACAGACAGTTGCACAGACAGTTGTACAGACAGTCCTCGACTTTACAAGTTAAGTAAATTTTACTTTTTTTTTACTTTATTAACCTTCACAATGGGTTTTGTACCCGTCTTGAGGATCCCCAATTCAAAGTAGAGACAGCAAGACCTGTGAAGTGAAAAATATCACTACTAGGTACTAATGAGTGATTTTTGGGCTTAAGAGTTCTAATAAGGTAACAAATGAGTGAAAATAAGAACTAAAAGGTCTACTTTAAATCGCCATGTTTAAAAATAATAACCTTGAAAAGCATTTTGTTTAATGGTATTTTATTACAATAACATTTAACAAAATAAGTTTTAATAACTGTTGTTGACATTATACTTTTTGTGAAACTATAATGTTAGGTTTTTAACAACCAAATTGTTGTAAAGTATTATCTTATTTATTTGATCAGCATATATTTTTTGATATTTTTTGATTAAATTGTAGGCGCATCAAAATTTAGTAAGTAAATATACCATGGTTTCACAATAAAAAACCATTTGCAAGGGCTCCATGATATTATGCTGCGGTTTACACGTACATTTTTAATACTCACCAAATAGATGCAATATGACAGTACCAGACAGTACCAGACAGTACCAGACAGTACCAGACAGTACCAGACAGTACCAGACAGTACCAGACAGTACCAGACAGTACCAGACAGTACCAGACAGTACCAGACAGTACCAGACAGTACCAGACAGTACCAGACAGTACCAGACAGTACCAGACAGTACCAGACAGTACCAGACAGTACCAGACAGTACCAGACAGTACCAGACAGTACCAGACAGTACCAGACAGTACCAGACAGTACCAGACAGTACCAGACAGTACCAGACAGTACCAGACAGTACCAGACAGTACCAGACAGTACCAGACAGTACCAGACAGTACCAGACAGTACCAGACAGTACCAGACAGTACCAGACAGTACCAGACAGTACCAGACAGTACCAGACAGTACCAGACAGTACCAGACAGTACCAGACAGTACCAGACAGTACCAGACAGTACCAGACAGTACCAGACAGTACCAGACAGTACCAGACAGTACCAGACAGTACCAGACAGTACCAGACAGTACCAGACAGTACCAGACAGTACCAGACAGTACCAGACAGTACCAGACAGTACCGGACAGTACCGGACAGTACCGGACAGTACCGGACAGTACCGGACAGTACCGGACAGTACCGGACAGTACCGGACAGTACCGGACAGTACCGGACAGTACCGGACAGTACCGGACAGTTCCAGACAGTACCAGACAGTACCAGACAGTACCAGACAGTTTCAGACAGTACCAGTCAGTGACAGACAGTTGTACAGACAGTTGCACAGACAACAGACAGTTGCACAGACAACAGACAGTTGCACAGACAACAGACAGTTGCACAGACAACAGACAGTTGCACAGACAACAGACAGTTGCACAAACAGTTGACAGACAGTTGCACAGACAGTTGTACAGACAGTCCTCGACTTTACAAGTTAACCCTATAGTTGGCAGAGAATTTTACCCTAAAAAAAATATACTTTTGCTACTTTTCTACGTTATTTGGGTTATAAGGATGTCAGGAAAAATAAAATAAAAATTCTCTGATTTTCAGTTTTCAGGTTTTATTATGTATCTTCTAGTGCACACTGCCAAGCTCTCAAGAAAAAAATGACAAAGAAAAATGTGTCTTTACATGCACACTGCCATGTAATCACTAAACTAAAAAAAGAAACAAAACATAAAAAAATAACATAAATCTTGAAAATACTTAAGATAAAAGTCTGTAAGTTATAACTTTATAACATATCAACAAATTTTGAGTAGTATTAGGAACTAGGTCTACGAGTATGGAGTGTTAAAACATGGCAATACAATTTAAAATAAAAAATTAAGTCATACTTTATATTTATATTTAAATCACAAAATTCAGTCGTAATAGTCTGTCAATGTTTACTTAAATATCTATTTATCTACCATCATCATCATCATCATCATCCGAGCGATGTTCCCGATTGCATCCCTCTCGGGAGCCCGGGGTCCGCTTTCCTACTTTTACGCCTCCACTTCGCACGATCTTCGGCATCCTGAAGGCCAATTCTCGTAAATAATATTGTTTAAATTACATTTCAATATCATCCCGATTGCATTTCGATTGCAAAAGATACCTTCAAAGATGCTTCAAAGTCAGTTTTTTTTTACAAAAAGGTAACTTTGAGGGTATTTTGAGTTACTTTGAGGGTATTATTTGAGATTGAAATGCAATTGAAATGATATTGAAGTGTAATTTTAACAATGTTATTTACGAGAATTGGCCTTCTGGTTAGTAAGGCCATTTGCACGCATATCACCCTTTACGACGTCAAGCCAGCACTTCTTGGGTCTACCCAGTCTGCCACGGCCCGGCGGAGGCGCCATGGCAAGACATTTGTTCCCCACGTAACTAGCCGGTTTTCGCAAGACGTGGCCGTACCAGCGTAAGCGACACTCTTGCAATTTATCTGCAATGTCTCGGACATGAAGGCTGCCCCGGATGCGGGAGTTCCTGACGCGATCCTTTCGCGTCACTCCACACATCCAGCGCAACATCTTCATCTCCGTGACACGCAGCTCCTGCTTATGTCGCTCAAGCACCGGCCACGCCTCACTACCATACAAAAGGACAGGTCTAATGATGGTTTTATAGACCTGTCCCTTTAGTTTAACCGGCATTTTGGGGTCGCAAATGACACCAGTCACCTCACGCCACTTGGCCCAAGCCGCTGAAATGCGTGACTTGACGTCGCAATCGATATCGCCGGACGCGTGAAGCACAGATCCCAAGTACTTAAACTGGTCTGTCCGCTCGACCATATGACCGTCTACGCAGACAAGTGTGGGATCTGTGGTATTGCAAGCCAAGTACTCTGTCTTCGCCACATTCAGTTGCAAACCGCCGTTCTCAAGCGACTCCTTCCACGTGTGTACACGTTGGATCAGCCGCCCCTTATCCGAATCCGCCAGCGCAATACCATCAGCGTACATGAGCAGCCATGGAGGCTGCTCGTGTGCATCATGCAATTCATCTTCCGAAGATTCGCTGGATTCTACATCAGACTTAGCTCCGCATTTAGGCACTAAAGCGAGGATTTTGTGACTTCTAGTCATCTGAAAAAAAGTATTGCATGCTAAGAATTGGAATTTGGTGTAATATAAATTGCTGGCATGCATTATGAATAAAACTTTGTCTAAACAAAGGTTCGAGTATGTAGTAGCACAGTAGGCAATGTGCATTTAAAGACACAACATTCGCAAATAGTAATAGCCTATGGCGTTGGCAGTGTGTATTTATATGTACACGACAAGTATTGTGTTATTCACAGCAAAGAAAGCAGTGTGCATTTAAATATACACAACAAATTCTGAGTCGTTCACTTTGGACCAGGCAGTGCGAATTTTAGTGCACATATAACAAATATCGTGAATTACTATATATTCATAACATACACAACAAAAATAATATTGCCAAACAATTGCATAAACCTTGTGGAAAGTAAAACTATAAAAATTTCATACATTAAGCATAATTTAATTGAGATAAAATAGGATACTTACAGAACGCTGCGTGGGCGCCGACCGACGGCTCGCCATTTTGTTCACCACTGGCAATGTGTGAGCTAGACCGATATAGCTTTCTTTTTCGTACGTAAGCAAACGTTTACGAAGTCAGTTTCATTTATTATTAAAACGATTCGATGATTATATTTCGCATAAAAAAAATCTGAATTGAATGTGCATTTCAGTTCACAATGTCAAGTATAGGGTGTAAATTTTACTTTTTTTTTACTTTATTAACCTTCACAATGGGTTTTGTACCCGTCTTGAGGATCCCCAATTCAAAGTAGAGACAGCAAGACCTGTGAAGTGAAAAATATCACTACTAGGTACTAATGAGTGATTTTTGGGCTTAAGAGTTCTAATAAGGTAACAAATGAGTGAAAATAAGAACTAAAAGGTCTACTTTAAATCGCCATGTTTAAAAATAATAACCTTGAAAAGCATTTTGTTTAATGGTATTTTATTACAATAACATTTAACAAAATAAGTTTTAATAACTGTTGTTGACATTATACTTTTTGTGAAACTATAATGTTAGGTTTTTAACAACCAAATTGTTGTAAAGTATTATCTTATTTATTTGATCAGCATATATTTTTTGATATTTTTTGATTAAATTGTAGGCGCATCAAAATTTAGTAAGTAAATATACCATGGTTTCACGATAAAAAACCATTTGCAAGGGCTCCATGATATTATGCTGCGGTTTACACGTACATTTTTAATACTCACCAAATAGATGCAATATGGCTGTCACAATTAACACAATAGAACAAAGCACACCGTTTTTCGTTTATCTCCGCCGAAAATAAGACTAGTTATGACAAATTAATCACTCAACGAATGAATGTATCGCTTTATCATTCAATCATTCATTCACAGCGCGCAATTTGCACCGTTAGTTCCAAGTACCACTCAGGGTAACAATTCGAACTCTTATGCAACGCTTCTGCAACTATAAATGAGTTGCAATTTTTCTCCCTTTGGTAATATATAGGTTGCATATAGGTTCTAACCACCTATATAGAACTTAATCAAGGTGGATTTTATTACTAAAGGTTCCAAAAAAATACTATATGCAAGCTATTTATTACCAAATGTGTTACTTGGGTAGTTTATCCGTTATCTGGCACCCATAACACAAGCATTAAGTTGCTTAGCTTGGGGCTGGATGGTGATGTGTAATATGTCCTGAAATATTTATTTATTATTATTATTATTATTTATTATTAATAAGTGGTGGAGAGTAAATAATAGGTGGTAAAGCAAGCCGTCTAATACCTACATGTCTAAGGCACTACCAGCACCCTAGCATGAATAAAGTTGCTGGTGGTATTTAAATCATTTAGATAGTACATCGTCTTCGACCGAATACAACGCGTTGCAACTATCTACCCGGCCACGTACATCGCGTAGGTAAACACGAATATTCGCCGTAGCCCGCTTATGTAGCCCCAGCATTTTATGGAATAGGCCCCATCAGTTTTATTTAACACATGGGTACAATTCGTCGATACAATATTCAAAACAAACATACACAAATCAAATACAATTTCATTCTATTAGTAAACATTTGGACGAAGCTGTTTTTTTCACAAACAATTTCGGCTTTCATTATTGGTTTCTGCAAACGAGCAGTTTTTGTTGTAAACATGACTTTAAGAGTGGACTCAGACGAGAGATTTTTCAAACTGTCGAAAAACAAAAGTGGTCAAATATTTATTGTATTTTTTGACTCAAATTACGGGAAAAAGAAAAGTAAATTAATCAGGTAAATGGAGCTGTCGTTTTTTGACGTGACAACGTCTTATAAATTGGTTTGCCGGGTGACACTTCAAGAAACTGCGTTACGCTCCGCTGACGTTATGCGCTCACAATGAGAGCGAGTGAGAGGCACGCGGGCATGGTTAGCCCGCCTAAGAGCGAGAGAGACAGACATAAAAAGTGAAAGGCACGCGTCCCTTCCACTCGAGCACAGTTGTTGTCACGTAAAACTTTCGCCCGTATACCGACTTTACAGGCAACCAGTTTTTTTTACCTACTCAGTTTTTGTCGTCAAGTATTGAAATGGCGTCATTTTTGTATTTTGTTTTTGTTTAACTTGTTCTTTTACTTAAAATAATGTATCTTGAGTAAAAAATTAAATAATTTCAGTGACATTTTATAATTTAACTTCCCAAAAAGTAAAGTGAACATGAAAATAAAGTGACTTAAAATGTGACATTTATTAAAAAACTCCACGGAGAAGTTTCGTTAAAAATTGTAACTGGCTGTAGCGATGCAACAAGACACAATAAAGTTGTTAAGTAAAAGTTAAAACATTTTTCAAATCTTGATGAAATTACTTACACTGCCTTAAACACAAATAGTTTTAAGTCAAAAATTGAAAAAAAAAAAACACCAAACATAACTGACATTAAGGTTTTGGTAGGACGTGCTTAGATCATAGTTCTTTGTGCCATAGTAGAGACAGAATAAGACCGCTGCGTTTTAAACGCTCGTCTGCAGCACACGGATTTGGTATTGCATTGAGAATTCCACCGTGCTTTATCACTTCCTCCTTAAAGTTTACTTACTACAGTATTTGTACTATTGTTTGTTTGTCTGTCATTTCGGGGAATCGCTATAGAAAGGTCACACCTTACTCGTTCGTTACTGGCACGAATCTCATTAAGGTACTTATGTTATTGTGATTTATATAGCTAATAATACTGATTTGAGGACATTTTCACAAATATCATGTTTTACAAACATCATATATTGCTAATATCATATTTTTGTAATGTTTTGCTAAAATCATGTTTTAGATAGTTGATTGAATCCGGCGTTACTTTACGGAACTCCATAATATCTGTAATGGAAGTATTAATATTTAGTTCCGTGCCTAGTGCCAAAACACAAAATGCAATGAGCACCGCCCTCCCGCCCCCTTGAAGAGGCATGCAATGAGGACAAGCAATAGTTAGTATTAGTGACACCATTCATAAACCACGACACGTGTTTCGCGTCTACACGACGCATCATCAGGATTGGACTCCGACCGCGCTATAAGGGCGACAAACGTGAGATACGACGTCGCTCTCCGAGATGTTGCCTCGCTGAACGCTGGAACAAGAGTGAGTCAACGACGCCGCTCTTTCCCTATTTATGCACTGTCGACGCCACGCCCACTACCTCGCCCCACTATTGATCTGAGTAGTGGAGATGGAACTATGTTTGTTTGTTCGTTTAGTAGTTCATTTTGTGGATTATTATTTTTTAGAATTTCCAACTGTTCCAACACACACAAACGTAATCCTTTCTCACAAATGTGTAATATATACACATATACACATATATCACATATGTGATATACACATATACACATATATCACATATGTGATATACACATATACACATATATCACATATGTGATATACACATATACACATATATCACATATGTGACGTAATCCTTTCTCACAAATGTGTAATATATACACATATACACATATATCACATATGTGATATATTACACATTTGTGAGAAAGGATTACGTTTGTGTGTGTTGGAACAGTTGGAAATTCTAAAAAATAATAATCCACAAAATGAACTACTAAACGAACAAACAAACATAGTTCCATCTCCACTACTCAGATCAATAGTGGGGCGAGGTAGTGGGCGTGGCGTCGACAGTGCATAAATAGGGAAAGAGCGGCGTCGTTGACTCACTCTTGTTCCAGCGTTCAGCGAGGCAACATCTCGGAGAGCGACGTCGTATCTCACGTTTGTCGCCCTTATAGCGCGGTCGGAGTCCAATCCTGATGATGCGTCGTGTAGACGCGAAACACGTGTCGTGGTTTATGAATGGTGTCACTAATACTAACTTGTCCTCATTGCATGCCTCTTCAAGGGGGCGGGAGGGCGGTGCTCATTGCATTTTGTGTTTTGGCACTAGGCACGGAACTAAAAACTAAATATTAATACTTCCATTACAAATATCATGTTTTATTTAAAGTAGGTACTTTAATTTTATCATATATAGAGTATCATGTTTTACTGATATCGTGTTTTGAGAATATTATGTACTTAAGTATTGCATATAGCAGGACATGTTCTGAGAATGCTTTACTAATTTCTTGTTTGCTAAGATAATGTTTCACTTATATCATGTTCTGCTAACATTATGTTTTGCTAATATCATGTCAGTAATAATTAAATATTGCAAAGCATATTCTGAAAATATCATGTTTTGTTATAAACAAAATAAATAGATATAGTTTTTCACTTATAGCATGATGTGCAAATATCATGTTTTGTTAATATCATGTTTCACTATTATCATGTTTTGTGAATATGTTTAGCGACGTAAGTATAAAATAACACCCACCCACATAATTCCAACCGGAACCAAGTAAAATAATTAAGCTATGTAGTTCATAAACCCACATATTATACAGAGATTACTTTTCTATTTAACTACCTTATCTTTGCCGCCATCCCGCCATACAGACTAAATAATGAGGCAAAGATTATAGAACCACGCAGATACGACTAAGGGAACTTTAATAAATATTCTAGAAATTATATATACGTCCGTCTGTCTCTCCATCTGATATTTATTTTGCTTCAACCTGTTACTTTTGTGTTGCGCAGCTTCAACCCGTTGTGTTACAGTGACACGCGCGCATCTTAAAATTTAACTCTCATAATTTTTTCATAACGCGCCTAAAGAAGTATAACTTCAAAAACGAATTGAAAAGACTAATGTGGGACTGTAGGTGTTCTGTTTAGCAACTAAATATCTATCTATCCACCTCTATTTTAGGACTTATTTTTTTTTATTTATTCATTATTATTTATTTATAAAGACATGGGTTTTTAAAAAATATTTTTAAATTACATGATTATATTCATAATAAAATATTTTCACGGAGCTTATTTGCGTTTTTTTTTAATTTATTTTACCTCTACGTTTCGACTATGCTACAATACTCATTGTTGCAACATCGAGGTAAGAGAAATAAATAAAAAAAACGATCAAGACAATGGAAAATAATTACTAGGGGTTTTTAACATTTTTTAACTTAGCTATTTCTAACGGCGCGGTACATGGTGTTTTAACATTTTGAAAATTCAACTTTCTGAACCTAAAGGTTGATTTGTTTGATGTTTTTTTATTTTATTTTTTTATTTGTTTGTGCCTGTGGTGTTTAATGATTAAATTTTGATTAAAGTAGGTATGACATTTGTTAGATTTTTTTTTGATAATTTCGATAAATTATAATTGTCATTTATAATATTGACATTTAATTTTATGTTCTCATAATAAATGGAAAATAAAATTATATTTAAAAAATGCCTACTTCATTAGAATGTCGTATCTACATCCTCTGCAACAATTTACTCTATTACACTAAAGACAAAGAGTAAGACGTGCGGTAAATAAAGCGAGCGTGGTGTTATGTAAATATTTGTATTTGCCCACGCCCAGACGCCCAGCCGTGAACTTGATAACACGTTAGATGTAGGTAATCTGCTTTACTTTAATGAAGTAACTTTTACCGAGCGAGCGAAGCGTCTCTGCTTCAAGTCTAGCAAAATTATCTTTGCTGTATCAGTAGGTATGTATGTAAATTCTATACCTATGTTTGTATATAAACCGATCCGGACATAACCTGGTATTACAGATTTTACGATATTATAGTTTTTAGGGTTCCGTACCTCAAAAGGTTAAAAGGAACCCATAAAAAGATCACTTTCTTGTCAGTCTAGAAAAATAGAAACTATAAGTCCGATCAAATTCAATTCAATTGCAAAAGTCTTTATTAAATAATATGCTTAAAGTAATAAGTTACAATTCCAGTGTACGTTAGAAAATTCATAGATGTAAAAATCCTAAAATTAAAAACATTTCGAAAGCTAGTTCAGTTGTTAAAACTTATAGAATACGTATATTTATATTACTAGCGACCCGCCCCGGCTTCGCACGGCTATATTATGCATGTATTATACTTATAAACCTTCCTCTTGAATCACTCTATATATTAAAAAAAACCGCATCAAAATCCGTTGCGTAGTTTTAAAGATTTAAGCATACAAAGGGAATAGGGACAGAGAAAGCGACTTTGTTTTATACTATGTAGTGATAACTTAAATATTTACCTACAACTTAATAAATACCTAATATTTTTACGATTTTCATGCAAGCTTTAGTTTAGTATTGCATTTATTGACATAAAAATTAAAACAAATAAATTTAGAAAAAAGTCCGATCCTACTTAGTTTCTATTTTTTCATAAACATTTATCTTAGTTAATATAGGACGCTATCCATCTTTCTAATTCCTACCAAAACTCAAATGCCGGACTGCCAATCACAGGGTTGCGGGTTCGATTCCCGCCTCAGACAAGTATTTAGGCTTAGATATTTGTCTGTGGTCTGGTTGTTTCTATGTATTATAAGTATATATTTACAAAAGAAAAAGTATATAAGTAGTATATCCGTTGTCTAGCATCCATAACACAAGTCTAGTTACTTAGCTTGAGGCTAGATGGCGATGTGTAGAATGTCCTGCAATATTATTATTATTTAAATAACTGTTATACCTACCCCATTAACGTTTTAACAATATAATCACCCCAATATTAAATAGGGCTAAATAATAATGTCATCCAACGTCCGCTGCGACCGTCCGCCACGCCACGACAATGTTTTCTAAGAGAAAAGCGTGAAAATTGTAATTACAGAGCCAGAGGGGTGTGCAGGTGACAGGAATCGATTTAATCCGACACCGGTTAAGGGTAGGTGGGGCTATTTCAATATCAAGTTAAGGGGAGGTTTTATCAATATTATAATTTAGTCCCTTCCTATCTAACTGGTATCGTGCAGGTATTTTTTTATTTTAAAGATTTTGAAAAGGGTATGTAAAATTTGCGTTTCACAAGTAGTAATCAAGATTATTTTTAGCAGTAATTCAGATTCAGATCATGTATTTGCAAAATACAGTAGGCAGTAGTTATAACATACAGCAGGTCTCAATTACTTTTTATCCCGGGTCTTATTCGCGTATGTTTTTTTTAGTGTCCTCGCGACCTTGACCAATTGTAACATAGTCGAAACGTCGAGGTAAGAGAAATAAAAATACGAGATTAAGACACTAAGACTAAGAAATTAATACAAAATGGTGTGAGATTTAAAAGTTTGTTGTTTTTTTTTTACACTTTAAAGATTTCGAAAAGGGTAGTAACTAAAGAGTATAGGTGCTGGCATGTATGATTTTTCTTTTAGAAGTAAACTCAATTATTTATACAGCGCTACCAATTGTTCCTTTTTAATCCGATGTTTTCTGGCGTAGTTGCCTTCATCTTTTGGTTTCATTCTTTTTTTGCTTCACCTTTCAAACCCATGGCAATGTATAGAGCAACATATCCTAACGTGGTTCGATTGATAGAACTCCGGCAGTCGGACCACGACCAATAAACGAAATTTTTCAGGTTTGCCTATCATTTTATGTTAAATAGCTCCCGATCCCGTTTGAATATCAGGATAAAAAGTAGCCTTTGTTACTCCTTTTAAATCAATGTATACTCTTAAACCATTTATTAAAATCGGTCCAGTAGTTTTGGAGCCTATTCATTACAAATATTATTATTAATGTTAGTAAGTATAGAAAAATTAAGAAGATTTTGTTTCACTGCCACACATCGTCAGGAAATCCTGAATCCGAGATTGAACGCTCACTCAACTTAAAAACAATGGTGGACCGTGCTATGCCAAATGCGGGCTACTTCATCACATGCTTAAACATGTATTGCCTTTTTCTTTCTCTTTTTTTAGGGTTCCGCACCTTAAAAGGTAAAAAGGAACCTTTATAAGATCACGATCTACGACGAGATATAAGATAATTATAAGATTTATAAGATCACTTTTTTAAATAATGTGTGTGTTTTTAATCAAATAAACTTTTTATATATAAAATGTTACAACCCCTTTCACTTTATTAGAAAAATGCTAATAAAATCAACTAAATTATTTATTATAATTTCAAGAGTAAATTAAAGCATCTTTGCAAATTAACACTGAATAAAACAACCGTTCCTCAGACCTGTTAAGTTGAGTCAAGTTTATGGCTTGTTTCTCTACCTACTTGCTTTTATACGAGTTAGTCGGTTTATAATCCCATGGAGCCTTAATAAATTATATTAAGGCTATGTTATGAAGTGGATGGCTTTTTTAAAAGCTTGTAGGTATTTGGTTTATTAAATATAAATATATAGGTAACATATAAAATATTGAACTAATACATAAATATCGCGTTGGTTTTTTTTTTGTCTTTTTTAAGTTTATAACAATAAAAATAAATAGGTAATTTCTATCCTAAATTCCTTTAAAATAATTCTTTAAAAAATCTAACTGTCTATTAAGTAGGTATTGGTAATAGTAGAACAAAAAGGAATAAGTACCTAAATGAATGAAATAAAATGTAAACACATTTTCTAGTTTTTTCTACACATTCCGTCTTAATATTTACTTGTTAAACTGACTGTAAAACTTTACTGTCTTCAAAACTACAAGGCAGAAAAGTTTTCGCAACAAAAACAAAAATTTTAATCAACCACAAACAATATAAAATAAACAAATAAACCTAATTATTGTCTAAACAATAATAAGCCGATTTTATCGTTCGGAAAACGTTTACAGAAACAACAAAACCCCTAACAAATTCATCATCTAATTATATACAGGCCATAAATACTTATAAAGATAAAAAATAAATGACGCTTTAACGAAACAAAAGATTAACACGTCATTGTAGGAGAGTTAATGGGCTTTGCTCCTGGCTCGGTAGAATGTACTTCCAGTTTTAAAGGTAAAATAAAATTGCTTTTAGTATGACGGTTTTGAAGTTAAGCAAAATAATTATTAAGTAGGTACTTAGCTGCTGCACCTTGGGGTTTCCATCTTGGTGAAAATAAATATCTAAGGGAGCAAAACCCTTTGTGTTATAAGAAAATTACCTAGAGTTTTGGTAATTTTTAAACAGTGACAAAACCATTTTTTACCAACAATAGTATTGATATATATACCACTTCTAGAAAATCCACAATTTTTCAGTGAATTAGTGTAGTTTTTCGAACTATAATCTCTGATCTGTTAATTTCATACAAAAATATTAAATAGATAGATAGAACGCTTTATTGCACACACAAGTTACAGAAAATGACAACACAATTATTATTATCAGTTTAAATTTTAAAACAGTGGCACAATAGGCGGCCTTAACGCTGAAAGCGGTCTCTTCCAGGCAACCTTAGGATGTAGAGAAAAAAAAATTAAATAAATAAAATTTTAAATTATTAAGTAATGTATACCTAAAAATATCTAAACTCACCATTTAAGCTCCTTATGTAATCTTTTAGACTTGCATTAAGTTCGTACCTACCTGAAAATTAAATAAAAAACTAAAATTAGAAATGTTTACTTTAGAAACAGCGAACCTTAGAAAGGAATAGCAATAATAGTTATTATTGTCGTTAAAAATTATATCTAAAAGCACTTAAAGGGAAAAACCAGCTGTTTCTTAGAATTAGAGATCAGTGACCTTTGAACTTATTCCTAGATTGAGTTTCGACTACTATTTTAAACATTGTTTTTATTAGTATTTTCTAAGGTTTTCGCGACTTGAACTCATAATAATAAATTTATTTGAACGGATATCTTCGCGTTTTTATTTTTATTTTGAAATCCAGAAGCATCCCAACAATTTTAATAGAGAGGAGGGTTGGAGAGTACCTACCACCGGTTTGGGACCCAGTACTGCATTTAGTTAGGTCTCAAGCCCCGCAAGCAAAAGCTGCAATACCTCGGGACACCGTTAGTCATTTCTGCGTTAGATGAAACTTTTTTATTAATTTTAAGTAGACGGTAGTTTGACAGCATTTCACATAATATTTTTGTAAGACGAATGTCATCTCAGTCTGCCTGTGGCCATGGGATCTGCAAAGTTCCCGAAACGTCAGGTTTAAAATAAAATAAAAACGCGAAGATATCCGTTCAAATAAATTTATTATTATTGTTTTTATTGCCGAACCAGTTAATTTTCCAGTACTTTTTCTTAAAAAAAATATTTAGTTTTAAACAGTAGTCATTTGAACATCAATGGTCTTTATTGCCAAAAACATCTGATTTCCAGTACCCATTTTGCAAATAAACTTCGTATTTCCAAAATTCGTAGAACAAACACTGTTCGACTTGACTTTTACAAAGGGTGTGGCTTTAAAAACATTGTATTCATCTTAAACTAGTAACTAAGCCACAAATTTCCGTAGATCTAAAATCATAGACCCCACATAAATACCCACTTTATGACATACTAGCTGCGCCCCGCGGTTTCACCCTAATAAGTCCCGATCCCGTGGGAATATCAAAATAAAAAGTAGCCTATAGCCTTCCTCGATAAATGGACTATCCAGCACAAAAATAATTTGATTAACCTGAGATTAGCGCGTTCAAACAAACAAACTCTTCAGCTTTTTAATACAAAGTATAGATTTCTCCCTAAAGTGAAATATGAACACCATACCTTTTAACTAAAAAGAGGTTACAAAAAAGGGTACAAAAACACGTCCAGGTCCGTTCTTTGATTTGTGGTGTAACTTTTCCCGGAAAAATCTGCGGGAAAATTTCCCGGAAATTATATCGTTTGACGCGAATTGCAAATGTTCAAGATTTGTGAACTGAATTTCTGAAGTTATTATAGTGGTTTGGAAGTAGAATGTGTTACAAATTCTTTGGAATAAAACGTTACGTTATGGCTTCAGGTTGGAGATTTTCGCGGGATCAAAAAAAAGTGTTTTGTATTTTCTTTGCTATTATTTTACTAGGCCCAGAAGGAGATGGCGGGACGAATTGGACTCGCATCGTAGGGACCGGACCCAGCTAGCACTAGACAGGGAACAGTGGAAGGAGGGGAGGGAGGCGTTTGCCCTGCAGTGGGACGGAATAGGCTAAAAATATACAGGGTTATTGGAAATTAATTGACACGGCGTTAAGGGCTTCTTCTGTGCACCTTAACGATAAACTTTTGTTCTACGACTTTTGGAAATTCATTATCAAAATATTCCATACAAAATAAAAAATTAAATCCAACAGTTCAAATAATACTCAACTCTACGTCTACGTCACAGAATCAATCATAGTAGGTATGGTACAACCCGATCGGGTCGCACGCAGTGCGCCCCGTGCCGATCGCGCGCGCGCACTTGCCGCATAGATATAGAAAATTACCAGACAATACGAGAAACACTTAAATATTTTTTTTGGGATAGGTATGTATTAAGTTTCGACAAAAGTCGTAGAACAAAAGTTGTTTGTTAAGGTGCACAGAAGAAGCCCTTAACGCCGTGTCAATTAATTTCCAATAACCCTGTATAGAGAAATTATTTTACTAAAATTAAGATGTTAAAGTTACATGGCTATTTTACTCTAGTTACTTAAAAACCGGCCAAGTGCGAGTCGGACGTAATGTCTAGCTATTACGGTTTAAACAGCCTGGTGACAGACAGACTGACAGTGAAGAAAGAGGGTTCTGTTTTTACCATTTGGGTACGGAACCCTTAAAAGCAAATAGTCTATCCCTCATTGATCATGTAACATGTTCGAGCGGCTTATCAAGCAACTTATTTAATTGATTCCTCATGTCACAGCGATAGTTTACACAGTAAACCCAATTACATAGTAGACACACAGTGTAAAACACAGTAGGACAAGTAATCCGGATCTCGTGCGACGCCAATTAACAACTTGAGTTACTACGAAAAAATATCTAACGAACTGTGTCCGTTGTTGGGATAGTACTGTGGTACATGTTGGGAGATGTAGCGATTTGATTTTAAAGCGAGAAGTTTTTGTACAGTCACATTACCAATTAGCTGAACCCCACGTGACCCCCACTCACTCGCATATCTGTAAAAAATATAGTATTTATCTATTTTGTTATTTTTTTTATATTGTATATTGTATTGTGTAGTATATTGTTTAAAAAAAACCAGAATCAGGTAACATTACTTTACAACCTTGCAGATTTGCGAGTGAGCTCTAGGCCACGTGGGGTTCAGCTAATTGGTAATGTGACTGTACCATATCTCGGGTCTATGGAGCTCCGGACCTTTGAAAGGCGTGCGTGGAGCCGAAGCCAACACGTAGAGGCCCTTTACAACGTTTAATAGCAAAGTATGATGTGGACACCAAAACGGCGGTTATCCATCCATGTCTGCACTATAAAATGCAGCCAAGGACAACCTCCGAATTGGATAGAACTTTTGATAAACTACAGGAAAACACTACTTAGGCTACTGCGATGGGATGGTAGTGAACTGGCTACTGGGACACTATGGATCAAGTGACAGATTATTATTAACATATTTAAATTAGGTATATTATTTACAAAATTTAATGATACACTCAACTCTTTTTTGGTATTAACAGATTTACTAAAACGTTTTTTATAATTTATGTTATATACAAGATGAAAGCATAAACGGTTACCTACGTGTAGAGGACACTGTGCCGGTTCAGACAAATAAAAGTTATAATCAGTGAAGGTCTAGGTGACATTTTCGTTTAAAAATTCAACTCACTTCTCCATGCTTTTTGGTTCCAAGACTGCAAATGAAGGAGTTATTCCAATCTATTTTTTGTACATCATTTCAGAATAAATGTGCTATCGAATGGTAACTATTATTTTTATGACTTATGATTTTTTATTGAATAATAAACAAAACATTTTGATAATTTGTAATCTCCTGTTTTTTATCACTTGTACCACAGATAACATCTTATTTACACAAATCTCAGACTTTCCTTGAAGTAGAAAAGTCTTAAATAAACAGCGAGAGTCGATATGAGATATTTTAATAAAATATGTACTAAAAAACTAACAACTTGTAATAGTTGTTCTAAAAAATACTATTAATTAGCTGCGCCCCGCGGTTTCACCCGCGTAAGTCCCGATCCCGTAGGAATTCCGGAATAAAAAGCCAGAACTCAGCTAGCACCAAACGATCTCTATGCAAAAACTCATCCAAATCGATCGCGATCGTGTCGCTTAGATACCGCTTTTTAAGTGTTTTTTTCTTTTTATTCCTACTAATAAATTATTTATTTGTCGAGAATTTTTATATTGGGAGCCTCGATGACGGGTCTCTTGGGAATCGGGTCCCTCCGGTACTAACCCATTTATTATACATACCGCTTTAACTTGAGCTTTTATGTTCTGCATAAGACAGTCTCAACAAATTAAAAAAGCAAGTAAATTAATTTTGCTTAAAACAATCCTTTGAATAAACATTGGTAAAACAGTTGAGATTAACAAGAGAACTGCAACGGTAATAAAAACCGAGTCTTTCTAACTAAATTAGAGATATATCATTTAAAAAGGTAAAGAGAGAACATCATAATTTTTTTTCACCGTATAAACTTTAAAATACCTACGCTCACCTATGATAAATTATTGTTTACTTAACTTAATGTTAAGATATTTTGATTTCTCAGTAAGTGATTTTTGTAAATTTTATGAGAAATAAAGAAATTTTAAACCGTAAAATCGAAAGTCATAATTATTTCATTTCGATTAATTTACATGATATTATCACATTAAAATGTCTTAAAAATCTTTAAGTATGACGTCATAAATCCTATCCTACTTGTATTAAAAATATTTAAAAAAAATATGTTTTTTTTGTTCATCCTTCACGAAAAACCGACCGCGATGAAACCGATTGCTATGAAACTCGGTATGTAAATAGCTGGAGACCTGGATTAACACAAAGGTTACCTGTTATTCCGATTCCCGATATTTTCATGGGAACAGGGCTTAACCGGGGTACAAAAAAAAAACAATTTAATGTGAATAACACTTAAATTGTGGAATAACAACAAAATAGCACGTCATGTTTTTTTTTTACACTATCGCCAAAACTTCATCAGAAACTGTTAAGCCAGATTTGTTTTGTACCAATTTTGACTACAAATACTAACTGAATCTAAAGCATTATTGACACTCAAATTAAGGCCTATATTTTGGCAAAAATCTACCGATGTTACCTCTTTAGTATTTTTTTATCTCTTTGCTTATAAATGAATTAAATTAATTAAGAAAATGCTTCGACGTTTCAAAAGATTTCTTATGAGCAAAAGTTGGTAGAAACTGTTTTCCAGAATTCTATATTTTCTTATTTTTTTGAAAGAAATTGCATAGTTAACAGTTATTAATAAGGAAGGAATAGAGTAGGTAACCCTTGAATTCGTCTTATATTCCCAAATTTCAGGGTTCGAAAACATTGTTAAACTAACTTTTGCGCATAAAAGTTTTTATTTTCCAACATCCTTTCTTACTTTCTTTCTTTCTTCTTCTTTCTTTACGCTATAGCCAAGCGTGATCCATCCATTGGTTTGCTGTGCGTTGACGTATCAATTAGTCAGGATTTTAGTATTTATATTCGTTGACGAACGATGGGTCAAAATAACAACAGAATGGTCCCCCCTATGGATACGAGCACGCGGCAGACCAAGGCGACGATGGCGAGATTATTTTGACTCCCACGGGAATGATTGGTGTGCAATGGCGACAAGTCGTGATCAATGGAAGAAAGGTAGAGAGGCCTTTGCCCTGCAGTGGGATAGTGTAGGCTCTTAATAAAATAATAAATGAATAATATTCGTTAAATTAAACACAGGTTTCGTGTCGTTTACGCGCAAAAATCACACTAATTTGTCGCAGGCTGTTATATAAAACACAAATCTACTTTACCGAACAAAAAAGAACAAATCTTCAAGAATACAAATAAAAATCAATAAATAAATGATTGTAACAAATCAAAAAAAAACCCGATAACATTATGACATATTGTTCGTTCATTGTTGAAGCTTACAATACAATTTTTCATACAAAAAAGCGGCAATCCAGTAAACAAGAGAATAAGGTATAAAGAATATGAGTAAAATAAGTGTGATTTGCGAGGCTTCGCTTCTCTGTACCCTTACTACGAGTTATTTACGCATTCGATAAAAACACCAAATTGTAATCTCGATCTTTGTAAACATTATTACAAAAAAATGGTTGCACTCCGGTCCTGCTAAGTACGAGAATTGAATTTTTCAAAATCCTATCTTATCGGATACCTACGTTATAACAGCTATCTGTATGTCAAATTTTTGCCCAATCCGATTGGTTTGAGTTGTGCGTTGATATAACAATCAATCAGTCAGGACTTTTAATTTTATATTTATAGATTTTAACCATAAAACTTTTAGATCAGAATCGCCAAATAATAGATAATATAGATATCCTAAAACAGTATCTGTCTCTATTGCACCGTCTATTTTCAGCTATCTTCACAAAGTTTGGTCGCCCTAAACAGACATTCTGTTTTTAACCGACTTCAAAAAAGGAGGAGGTTCTCAATTCGGTTGTATCTATTTTATTAAGGTATCTTTTGGCTCGCGTGTTTGCCGATTCCAGAATTAAGTTTCGTGGTAAATACACAATACGGGACGTTTGATCGAGTGCGTAAACTCGTGGTAAAGCCTCTGCGTCCTAATGGAGATCTCCCTTTTTGTCGATATGAGAAATGAAAAACTGCCTGTTTTGTTCACAGACTTTTCTAGATTATGTATTTTTGTCGTCAAAATCAGTCGTAAGATAGGGGCGACTACTTGAAAAAAAATGACGAGTATTACGTCATAATTTGTAACGAATGTTGCATAATATACAAAAAAATATGACGGCAAAAAAATAAAATACAGCAAAATTGGCAGATTAAGATCGCCTTAAGGCCTCTAACTTGACCTAACGACTGCTACTAGAGGTAGCAACCGGGACCAACGGCTTAACGTGCCTTCCGAAGCACGGAGGGGCTCACGGAAACACATTTTTGCCACACTACTAATTGGCCACCCATCGAAGTAATGACCGCGCCAGGCGTCGCTTAACCCGCACGACCGTAAACGATCAGCGAAAGTCGCTTAGCTGTGAGCCTCCCTCCTACTCAGCGACTAAGGTAAACAAATATAACAAATACTTGTTCAAAAGCGGTAATCGAACCCATACCTTCTTTGTCGCCGCTCCGCAGTGATCGACAATGATACAACAATATTAAAAATTAGAGCTTCCATATATTGTCAAAAAACGACCCGTTAGTGTCCCGTTCCAATCTACGAAGTAAAGAATGTGTTAAGTCACACAATTTAAACTCACGTTTACTAAAAATTGTTTAAAACTGGTTTTTTGTTATTAAAAATGACCGTTCAAAAGTTATAGGTAAGTATTTGACTCTATTAGAAACCGTTGCGTTGGTTTGGTCATGCGCAGAGGTCATATAGTATGAAAAACAGTAGCTTTTGGGGGTTCGTATTGCTCGTGTTTGTCTGTGGGATTTTGCCTTATTATTGACCCCTGCCCACACTTGACCCCTGGGTGGTGTCAAAGGAGAAATCTCCTAAAAGCCAATTCTCGTAAAAAAACATTTTTAAAATAACATTGCAATGTCATTCCAATTGCATTTCGATTACAAAAAATATTCTTGCAAATACCGAAAACTGTCTTTGAGGGTATTTTTTGCAATAGAAATGCAATCGGAATGATGTTGCAATGCAATTTGACGACTCAGTTGGCACAATGGTCACCATGCCGGACTGCCAAACACAGGGTTGCGGGTTCGATTCCCGCCTCAGACAAGTATTTCTTATATACTTGTCTGTGGGCTGGTTGTTTGTATTATATTTACAAAAGAAAAGTATATAAGTACCTAGTATATCCGTCGTCTAGCACCCATACCACAAGCTTGGGGCTAGATGGCGATGTGTGGAATGTCCTGCAATATTTGTAATTTGAACATTTACGAGACTTGGCCTACTGGGCCTTCAGCCGCGGCTTGTGACCCACCAACTGAAGACGTATCGCCAAGCGGACTTGTCCGTATTCCGATACGTAAGCCGATGCAGCCACAAAAGGAGGACGAGTCGGAAAAGTTTACAAGTGCCGTCTTCTTACCTTCACTCGCGTCCTGCGAGAACCACCGTTTTTTGGTGGTCTTCATGCCACAAGTATTTAGGTATCGTCTGACCGCATACAAAGGAAAACCACTGGGAATCCAAACACTTAACATATTTTATACTTTTTACCATAAATAAAAAGTGGACTGGTTAAATTAAGTATGTGTTAAGTTTAACTGAGAGTTATTTTTCGCCCACTCGGTCGTTTTGTCTCAATAGATCTTATCTTGCGACAGCGCACATTGTTGTTGCGACAACTCGTCAAAATTATGCGACAAAACGCAGTTCTTAGGTTGATTTTCTCTCCGGAAAAAAAAAAGGTTGACGCTTAACGTCTCTCCCACGATATTGTGATTTAGCTTTCACCCGCGACCTCGTTTAGGGTAAAACTTTCCAAAACTCATTCTTAGGGGATGCCTACGTAGACTATATGTATGCTAAATTTTAGCCATTGTTTTAAAAACCTTTGTGTTTGGCAAACACCGTCTGCGACGGAGAAGATTGCGAAAATCATTTTTTTAAGGTCAAAGAATAGTGTTTACTTATATTGAGCTTTTATTGTGTTTGCTTAAATCGATTATTATGAAATCCAGTAGTCTGGCGAACTTAGTCAATACAATATTATTTTCAGAATTAATAAAAAGTTCACACCTTCCTGCTCAATAGGTGACCACTGCAATTTCATCAGCGTTGGTCTACGTTAGGTCCTCCAATGTGCTGGTTTTATGGCAAATTATATGAATAGGTTCAACCTATTTCCTTTACTTGTCATTTTGTTTGTTTTTATGGTGCAATAAAGTGTTTATCTATGGTAGCTATCTATCTTGTCCCCTTACTTACTTGTCGTTCAAAACTTGTCGTCACTCCAATATGCGCTGTCTATTTAAATAGCTCTGTCGATGACTTGTAGTAGACATTTTTTATTTAAAAAGAAAACTTGACTTGTTTTTTTAAACTCGACTTTACTCTAAAAATAGAGTTTGTAAATATCTAGGCATTTCTTTGGACGCGAACATTTTTTGAGTACATTTTTGAGTTTTATTATTGAAATTAGAAATTAGACTAACAAAAATATACAAGTTTCTATATCCCTTAGGCCCGTATTCTAGAACATGACTTAAAACTAGATTTACGTAAATCGAGTTTTAAGTTCACATTGTGAACTAAGTCGTCGTCTTATTCCAAAACGCGTCTTGAGTCGAACTATGGTCGAATTCATCCTAGACGTGTCTTAAGTACGTCTATGGTTCAAGTCTGTTTAATTTAAGGTTTTAATGTGTTCGATACAACTATTCCATTTTACGTAGAAAAAAAAATATATATATTATAAATATGTATTAGACACAAAACAAATCAGAAAAGTGAAAAAAATGACGAATTAAAATAAAATAGCATAAATTATTTAAAATTAGACACCATTATGTTGTAAGCTTTAAAAAAAAATTTAATATTGCATTATGTACTATTTTCGATTGTTATTATAAACCTATTTCGTAAATTGGAACGAAATGTTTGGCATCAATGTCATTTTATGTCATGTCATTCTATCAGTCAATCAAACCAGTTATAGTACGGGGCGTAAGCTCGCCAAGTCGACGATTTTGGTTCCATCTGGCGGAAAGCTTGAAACTTGGCATGCAGGTAGCTTTTACATAAGATAATAAGATGTCGAAGTAGAAACAAATCGTATGTGAAAATTGAACGAGCGCTTTTTATTTTTTTATAATATAATGTTATTAGACCCTCCGATAGTAGTTTATACCTGAGTTTGTATCCTTGAAACCCCTGGGCTACTCTCGCGGTGCTACGAAATTATTGGTGGGATCATTTTCCAAGGCATGTACCGGCAGAAGTAATGGTCCTAAAGGAGGTCATAGAAAATATATTTTTGGATAATACAATTACCTACCTTTAATTGGATTCCAAAGAGGTGCTGCTAGGATTTACAGTTTTCTCAGAAACAAAGAAATATTTTACTACTATTTAAAATTGAATTTTGGTAAATGATTTAAACATTGTTCTGAAAAATAATTATTTAAAAAAAAAGTTGCTAGAGTACAATTTGACTAGCAATATACAAACATACAAAACAAAGATTTTTGACACACGTGTATTTTTTCACAAGAAACTAAAACACGTGACAGAATTTCGTAGCACCATAGGAGTAGCCCAGGTTTGCAAAGAAGCAAACTCAGATATAAACTACTCTCCAAGAGTAGTTTACCTATACCTGAGTTTGCTAATAAGATATCAAAAATATTACATGCACTTTAACGATGTTTTTTGTATCAATTTTCACTGGCCTAATTGGAAGAAAGGTAAGCATATTTAAAAACTGATAAGTCTTATCAACATACTCCTTAGACAATTATTGTAGTGAATTTGATGAAGATCATATTCCTCATTGACAGTTTGGTTATAGCTTTAACCATTTTGATAAAAAAATGCATAAAATCTCGGCACACAAAAGGAGAGGAAAGGGGGGAAACAATCGACAAACGACTTGTTTCTACATATATTATTTTATTATCTGTGTAAAAGCTACAACTATGCCAAGTTTCATGCTTTCCGCCATCTCGCGGAAAGAAACATGAACTGTAAAAAGAGCTAAGAAAACGGACTATCAACGGAGAAAAAAAATACGGAATATAAACATTTACGGATATCACATTTAATGTGTAATTTTCTACAAATTGATCAAGAAAGAAATCCTATTTTGGTTCAAAAATGTCTGCAAGCCTTCAATGAGCACCAGTGTACAGTGTAGAGCAGAAGAGCGACATGCCACATTACAAATAGAAATCTGGCATAATACAAGCTGAGAATTCAAGACCCAGTTGGCTTACAGAGAGCTGGAAGGTATCTCCAGGATATTATTATCTCTACCAGAAGATCTGTCTGCGATGTTTTTCCAGCCGTCTCTTTGTTGCTGTAGGTTCTACTTGTTATTAGCTATGTGCTTATGATTTTGTTGTGTTGTGTTTTTAAGGTTTAATTTGTTTGGAGCTTGGTACCTAAAGATATGTTTTATAATAAAAATAAATATAATGTTGAATAAAAGTTTACTTTCATTTCATTCAAATTTCATACATTGTTCACAATTATTATTGTTTCTATCTTCTATCTTGAGAGTGCCCCCGTAAAGGTGGTCCAATGTGCAGTGCAGCAGCCTATTTGGGCCCGGACTGACTGCCACGCAGACCACTGCAGATTAGGTATACCTATCCTGGTGGGAGCTTCTGCTTCAGGTTCACAAAATTCGGTGGGTTAGGATATTTCATTTATGTTTCCTCCTTATTTTTCTCGCCTCCACTGGACTTTTTGTTGAAGCCTGTGTACTTTTGCTAATAGCTTTTCCGACTAAAATTGAATAAATCGACTTAATTAAACTAAAATAGTTATAAAATGCAATAAGAAAATAAACACAATGAATCTTGACATATGTCAGGTAATGACAGTCTTTAGGTAAGTCAAGATCTCTACTTGAGCGTAGATTGATAACCAAGTTACGTTCTAGAATACAAAAATACCTACGTAAGTTAAGATTAATGTGACGTTTCTCAAATGACGTCATTTAGGTTTAAATCTAGTCTTAGTCAGAGATTACTGACTGAGTCAGGACCCTAGAATACGGGCCCTATGACAGCTATAGGAGAAGATGGGGTTAGAAACCAAAGTTACTAATATACCTGCAGGTAATAAGGGCCACTTGCTACCTTAAATAAAAACAGAAATTTCGTAAAAATAGGAATAACTTCGCTTGTTTTATTATCAATCTGAAAAACCGTTCAGTTGTTTATTTTCTTGTTATTTTCTCACTAATATCAAGGTTTTTAAAAAACCTTCCTGCGGTGGTTTAACCCTTTATAAGTCTTGACTTTCTCCACAATCTTGCTTCATTTCATTCGCTCGCTGTTCTCTTCTAGGATGTGAGCTTCCCCCATGTGCCACAAGTCTTTCTCCACACAGTCCTTTTAGCGATCCGTCAGCTCTTTAGAAGATTTTTTTGGGGGGTCCAATTAGAGATTGTCTTTATTGCTCCACCTTCATCCATCCATCCATCCACCTTGCCCATCTCCAGCTGAGCACTGAGCGGTTTGATGATAGACAATTTTTACACAAATCAGCTGCAATTTGTAAACATCACTACATAGTATAAAACAAAGTCGCTTTCTCTGTCCCTATGTCCCTTTGTATGCTTAGATCTTTAGAACTACGCAACGGATTTTGATGCGGTTTTTTAATAGATAGAGTGATTTAAGAGGAAGGTTTATATGTATAATACATGCATAATATAGCCGTGCGAAGCCGGGGCGGGTCGCTAGTTTGTTATAATTGGCTGAGCTATTATACAGCATTAATACATACTAATAATAAACTTAGACTAATTAATTAAAATTAAAATAATGTATAATTTTATGGCTCCTCAGGCGTTTTGACGTGGGCTGTAAGCCTCAGGCAGCAACTGTTTTAAATCACTACATAGTATAAAACAAAGTAGCTTTCTCTGTCCCTATGTCCCTATGCTTAAATCTTTAAAACTACGCAACGGATTTTGATGCGGTTTTTTTTAATATATAGAGTGATTTAAGTGGAAGGTTTATATGTATAATACATGCATAATATAGCCGTGCGAAGCCGGGGCGGGTCGCTAGTAAATAAATAAATCTCAACCGCTGTAACTTACACTATTCGACGCCTTCTTCTTCTGTCTGCCCTTGATTTATCTTCGATCCGTGAAGTATATCTTCTTCTTCCATTCACCTCTATAAGCCCATCTCGTCGTTCACATCCATTTACCTCCTATCAGCTATTATTTTAAACAAATGTTTTCACACTCAAAGTAATGTCAACTATCTAAATAAGTAACACTGTTGTCTTACCAGATTTTTATCTTGAAACTGATCGTAAGATAAAATTACCCGATGATAAGTATTCAAATTGGTCTGTTTGTATAATTAAGTAGGGATGCATACTTTTATACGTTTTATTTTACACTTCGTATCACGGTAGGCGTGTTGGTGTCGATTGGATCAAGGGTCTGTAGTTCGATTTTAAATAAATACATTTTCGAATAAGTAATTGTTGACCTTTGAGGCGCGGTGGGCAAACTCTCACCTGGGATGCAGACGGTTGTGGGTTAGATTTTTACCATTGAACAACAGATCCTTGTTTTTACAGGGGAAAATCGCATCAATGAAAGGGATGCCTCTTCAATGTCTTTTCACACCGTGATAATATCTCTACATATAATAAATTCGAAGTTTTGGAAGTAAGCGTTCCACGTCCATAATGATCTTAGCACTATAGAATTCGCTAACCTTATATAGCTCCGGTAGAAAAAAATCTTGCATGCGCGATTCAGGTTTTCTTAAATTTAGAAAATCACAAATTAGTTGATTATTCTTTTTGTTCTGCTTAAAAATTTTGTACACTTATGTATTTTAAGAATACATAGCAATATACACATTTTTTAACTAAAAAATAAAGTAATTAATTTAATAAGATATTTTTTTTAATTTCAAGTAACTAGCGCCATCTCTTCGTTTTCGCGAAACTACCATTCATCTCAGAAAATGTTGATTTGGTTTGTTTACCTTTGTTTGTGCAGTCTAATTTCGGGAACTAGGAAACAGATTTTAACATAATCTTCACGAATGTGTTCAGAAAATATCAGAAGAGGTTTAGGTATTTCAAGTAGATTTATGTTACTAATTAAAATTTGATATTTCTTAGCGTAAAAAATAAACCATAATATTTTTGCATGAAAACGTACAGAACGTAGGGATGATGTCAAAATTGTCATTTTGACATACGGAAAGAAGCATCTAGCGCCATCTCTTTTTTATTTATAATTTTATTATGGCTTCGCATTACCACTATCGTGCATATAGCCAGTGTCGCGGTCAGAGAAAATTAAATCCAATGCAGGAGCGTTTTTTGAATTTGGAACATTACAACGCTCCAGCAATTTTGTATGAACATGTGTATGAAGCGGCGTGCTGGGGTTATTAAAAACTTAAATACTCTTTGATTGGATCTCTTTTATCAAAGTACTAGCGACCCGCCCCGGCTTTGCACGGCTATTATGCAGTATCTCTTCTCTTATACATATAAAATGCTTTGTCCTGAATGACTGACTGACGGATCAATGCAACGCACAGCCTAAACCGCTGATCGTAGAGATCTGAAACTTGGAGGGTGTGTTCTTTGTATGACGTAGGCAGCCGTTATGAAAGGATTTTCCGAAATTCTACCCCTAAGGGGGTGAAAAAGGGGGACGAAGTTTGTATGGGACAACGTGATTCCTTGGTCCAATCTACTTCAAATTTTGCATAAACATTCTTTAACAGAATTGATGAAACACGTGTTTCGTATTTTATTAAAATTCATCCTCTAACGGGATTAAAAAGGGGTAGGAAGTTATTTTGGGGGTGATTTCCTCCGAAGTTGATATCAATACTCCTTTTAACTTACCTACATTGTATTTTGACACATGTTTGAAAACACAATCCGATTTTATTCAAAAGAGGTTGCACTTTTAGAACACGGCCTCATAGGAACGTAGTATTCGAAATTTAAAATGGTGAGGACTAGAACATGACCAGAGGCTAAGGTTGTTCGGAGCTGTCAAAATGAATACGTAATTGTGACGTAATCATGTAGGGTTGGCACAGGTGGATTATATTAAATAAAAAAAACTTGAGAGGTGTCAAGGCACACCCGGATAGAACGAAGTCCCTTTCGATTAATTAGTTAAGGAGTTGTAATAAATTAATGTTTTTCGTTTTTTATATTTTTTTATATCTACTTTTATTTGTAAATAATCTTCGCGACACCACACTGTTCAATGCGAAATAGAAAGACGAAACGAAAATAACTGGCTTGCTTTCTATGCAAAACGTGTCGTTACATCTTTTGGTCTTAACTTTTTCCGTCTCTTTTTTCGCAACGCAAGATAAGGAACTTCGCTCCAAAAAAAATGTGTAAACTAAGTATCAGTGTCAGATTATTATGGGCGTTTATTTTAACGCGGTAACAATGTAATCTGAATTGATGATTAATCTATACTTACTAATATTATAAAGCTGAAGAGTTTGTTTGTTTGAACTAAGGAACTACTGGCTTGAATTGAAAAAATATTTTTGTGTTGGTCAGTCCATTTTTCTAGAAGGCTACTTTTTATTTTGATATTTCCACGGGATCGAGACTTACGCGAGTAAAACTGCGGGGTGCAGCTAGTAGCTAAATAATTTCGGACCAAAGAGGAGAACGAAAAAAGAAGATGTACCTACTGCGCCGACGTTCTTCCTACTCTAAGAAAGATGAAGAAGATGCTTCTGTTCATGTACTTATTTTTAACGTGAGGCGATTTTCGGTGACCAACTATATCAATATAATTTTAAAATAATTAAGTTCTCTATGGATTTGAATGATGTGTAAATTATAGTAACGATGAAATACAAACGCCATGTTTTTAAATCTCATCAAATACTTTAATTAATTGTCATCAAAGTCACCTACGTCTGACATGATTTCAAAGCTCCATAGATCGTCAACACGCTAAACAAAGATGCAAAATAATTAAGAAATTGAAAAGCCGCAAGTCACATGTGTTTCTGCGGCTGGCATAATCCCTAAAAGCCGCAACCCAGACCTCAGACTCTGATCGGTTGACAGCTTTCCAACTTTCGTTTGAAGAAAAACAAAATGAGGATGTATCTGCCTAATATGCGACACTGATTCATGGTGGAAATCCAACAGACCTGCACTAAACGTCTTGCTTCGTCATTCGTTATTCGTACAGCAAGGGAATGGCATCAGTTGCCTGCGTCTGACTTTCCTGACTTGTACAATTTGAGAGTCTTCAAGTAGCGAGTGAACAGGTATCTTTAAGACACCGCGTGTTACATCTTAGGCCGCATCGACACCTACCATGAGGCAGGTGTGATAATGGTCAAACGCTGACCTATCATAATATGTTAAAAATAGAGGCGCAGCGATAGTGCAGAATTTTGGTAATAGAAAAACGCGATCTTGTGATACCATCGTCTCATTTGGTTTTTGCAAATGACCACCCACTGACTGAAATGAAAGACGTTTTACATCAAAACCGGCCAAGTGGGCGTCGGATTCGCACACGTAGGGTTAATCTTAACCAAAAAAAATTTATTGTTATAAAATAGCGGCAACAGAAATACACCATCTGTGAAAATTTCAACTGTCCAGCTTTCACGGTTCATGAGATACAGCCTGGTGACGGACAGTGGAGTCTCAGTGGAGCCAAAAATACAAGCGAACAATCGTACAGCTGTTTTTTACTGTCAACTATCGGACAATTAAAAGTTTCCAGTCTAAGGAAGCCCGAAAAGCCCAACTTTACTCGCCGCCCGCCCGCCGCCGCGCCGGTTGCACAATTAAAAGGCTTTGGGTAACGTTTCAGGTTTAAGCCATGTGAATGGGTTGTAAGATTTTGTTAGTTTCTTCATTGATTTTCCTACAATCTTCTACTGTTCTACATAACATCCGAAATGTTGACAAATAATAGGTACGGTCGGCTGCATAATTGCAGACCCACCGTAGAGCTCCAAAACGGCCTTTATAAGAATGTTTTCAACACTAGCAAGATTCTAGACACCTGATTTAGTTGAAATTTTAAGTCTTCTAACTCATAAACTTATCAAACAAAAATTATTAGACTGAAAACATTCCAATAACAGTAATTTTCGAACTCTACCGAGGGCTCCAATTATGCAGCCGACTGTACATTGTGTAGAGAAACCCATTTGAGTACTTGTAGGTGAACTTTAAAAATTTAATAACAAAAAATTACTAAATACCTACTAAAAAGGGTTATTGGAAATCATAATCATTACATAGTATAAAATAAAGTCACTTTTCGTCGTCCCTATATCCCTATGTCCCTTTGTATGCTTAGATCTTTAAAACTATGCAACGGATTTTGATGCGGTTTTTTTAATAGAAAGAGTGATTCAAGAGGAAGGTTTATATGTATAATACATGCATAATATAGCCGTGCGAAGCCGGGGCGGGTCGCTAATATTATTATAAGAAAGCAGTTGATGTACTTCTGTATAGATTACCATTAATCTTTTGTTGTAAGTACAACTTATGGTATTTTTTTTTTAATTCAAAACTGCTTAACCACTTATCACGGTTTTATGTATAGATATAGATAGAACCTCGAAGGATAAATACAACTTTTTTTACTGTTTATTTATTTAGCGTAGCTCGTAGTTCGCAGCTAGTACTGCTTAAAAATACATAGCCTGTATAAATAAGTCAAAGGTCAAAAAGTTTCAGGTTTAATTTAGTCCTAATATAAGACGGTACAGAGGTCATGAACCTTTAGACTCTATTTCTATGTAAAAGCTAAAACACTCTCTCATGTCTCAATAACGAAAAAACCATCCAATTTCGACGGCCAAACAAATAGCAACGTTTAGCAGAAATATTTCTGCGTATATTCACATAAACACTGAGACTGTGAGCTTATGACGGTCACACTTACGCATTTAATCCTTATTAAATAATATTTATAAGCGTTCTATAAGATTTTAAATTACCATGGTTATTTTTACTACTACAATGTCTCGTGAAAATGGTGCTTGAAACGGCATAGAAATATCAAGCTTTACAAAATAAATCCAAAAACATGCTAAATATCCTGTTTGAAATAACTTCAGTACTTCCTATTATATTCTACTAAATATGCTATGCTGTTCTATCCATCTACTAATAATAAAAATGTGAAAGTTTCTGTGTATTATTGTTAATCTTTTACGTAAAAACTACTAAAGCTATTGCGTTGAAACTCGGTATGCAGATAGATGGAGACCTGAAGAAAGAAAACAATATTACTATCATATTTTATTTTGATTATAAAAGTGAAAAATATTTTGCGTCATAGAGAAAGAAACTATCGACTGAGATACAAAGCTCGGCCTAGTTCAGTTGGTAGTTCTAACTATCTATTTAAACAGATAACATAACTTATAATAATCAAGTAAATAACGTAATTTTAAGTTATTTACTACTGTTCACTTAGGTATAAGCTTTATATGAACCTTATGCAAATAAAGATTTATTTATGTATTATTTACAGTGCAATTCACGAGTGCGCTCGGCCTTTGTTTGTAGTTGTAATCGTAAATACACAATGTTCGTTAGTGTGTGTACCCGAGACGGAGCGATAAATATTTCAAAACATTCCACACATCGCCGTCTAGCCCCAAGCAAGCAAGCGAGTAACAAGACTTCTGTTATGGGTGCTAGACAACGGATATACTATTTATATACTTTTCTTTTGTTTTATACTTATAATACATATAAACAACCAGACCACAGACAAATATCAAAGCATAAATACTTGTCTGAGCCGGGAATCGAACCTGTGTTTGGCAGTCCGGCATGGTGACCATTGTGTCAACTGGTTCGTCAACATAATATACAGATTGCCGAGCGCACTCGTGAATTGCAAGAACTGTACTAGTGTTTTTTGATATCTTGAAATAAATTAATTTAATGTTAATAACGTAGGTAAGCGTATCATAAACTCTCGGTTCGTGCACGATGAACATTCGTTAGTGTACCTAAATAATAACGAGTTATGTAGCCGGCGCAATTTGCACTGAAAATACACTGAAATATTCTGAAACCTACAGCCCCTTTGTGTGTGGTGTAAATAATACCTACCCATATTTATTTACAGTAATTTTATGTAAAATACTTTTTTGGTGAAAACTGTTGATGACCCCTGCATTTTATTTTAGTTTTCTTTAACATTTTATTCGCTTATTTTTTTATACTAGTTGGAATAGGACTGGGCGATGAGATCTACCTAATTCCAGGGTTACACAACCATTTTTTCTTCTTCTTTATTGTCCTTTCGGGGAAGGCAAATTGTTACTAGCCTATATATACAGCCTCATTACACCCTTAGACGATTTTTGCTGGCCATAGATATCTTTTTTAAAATCCTGTAGCAAACTGAGTACGCCAGATGGCATCTGAATCTACTCCTTTTTTAGTCATTTCTAATTTTTCACTCAACACTGGCAAATTACTCTATTTAACTTAAAAAACACAAGGACGACACTACATTTTTCTTTACGAAAAAAAAATCGCTGTCTTTTGTTCATCACCCAGCGAAGTTCACCTACGTTTTGCTTAAAAAATCTTTATAAAAATATAAGTGGGTACCCAAATCTTTTCGCTTAAAACTTATCCCTAACTTGAATCAGGGGCATCACTCACAAGTTTTCGTAAAATCCCTTATCTGTCAAAATGCTAGGATACGCCAACTGTGGTCCGCTGGGGTGACAATCATTTCTATACTTTAGTGGATATGAGGAGCTTAAGGATTAGTGTTGAAGCGTGGAATTTCGGAAGAAAATTGCGGTGTACTTGCTTCGTTTGTTTTGAAGGATATTATTTAATAATTACACGTTACGTCTGCCTGAGGGCAAAATGATAAAAAAGTACATATAAATGAATACCAGCTGCGCCCTGCGGTCAGTCCCGCTCAGGGCATATCGAGATAAAAAGTAGCAAAGTTGTTAATCTAGGTGCCTAGCTATCTATCTACATACCGAGTTTCAACGCAATCGGTTCAGTAGTTTTTCATGAAACTTTAACATTTCATTTTATAATAGGTGTTAATAACTAAAATAGGATAGGATTTATTCTAGACTTTAATGCTATGCAATTTTACAAATAAATCATCCTATTAAATCTTATATTTTTAAGATTTTAAAAGAAAAAATATGACCAGTGCAGTCAAATACGTAACCTCTACCCAAAGACATCTAAATAAAATTTTGCGCACATTAACGTAGTTTTTTAAAATGAATCTACAATTCCACTTAAAAAGCGCTATTAATATAATATAAATATCATAATAAAATCATCGGGTTAAGGTCTTTAAAACCTCAAACTAATAACACCATTATTACACCAATAAACGAGATAAAATTCGTTCTAAACAGAAACGCCTAACTTTTTTATATCGTATTGAGTTGAAAAGGTGTACTAAAATTTTTATATCTATTTTAGTACTTAATAACGAGTATTCGTAAAAAGATAAGACGGGCTATAAACTTAGTGCTGAATTTATGAATAGTCTTAAATTATGACGTCATATTAAAGATCAACTATAAAAAAATGCCACGAAATCGTCTATAGAACATAAATAGGCCAATAAAAGACAAAAACTAAATTATTTTTTAGTTTTAGTTTAGATATCATTTAATAAGCCAAAACGACTTTTAAAAAAGTGTGTGTAGCTCCGATGAACGCAAAAGTGGAGTTTATTCCACTTGCGAAAACGTTCTATTTCAATTTAAGTATTTTCCCCAATTTTATTGACTACAATAATATTAAAATTGTTAAATATATTAAAATAAATGCTTTTATTTAAATTTAAAATAAACATTTACATAAATATTAAAATTATGTAACAGAATAATATGTGAAATTTCTTTTTGAAACCGTGTGTAGACTCCCAAGGATCACTTGATTTTACTATTCATAAAATGTTCAAACCTGGGCTTTAAAATAAGGAGTAACTCAAAAAATCCATTGGTTTACGGTTGGAACTCAAACCGGGCGTATTCAAAGTTAAAATATCTTCCACAAGGCCAAGTTCGCTTAAAAAAAGACAAGCCAATCTGTGCGCGTACCTATAAAACACTGAGATTTATTTCTATCCAACATGGCCACCCTACACTTAGAGTGTTCGGCATTATTCGGGATAAGTCATCTCCACTCTGAGCCCACTCGTTTTATTGCGAACACTTATCGGTATTACCAGTTTTTATCCGCACTTCTACTCGAGCATGGTGCTACTAATTCTTTACATTCTTTTGTTTTAGATGTCAAGGAGTTTTTAGTGAAAAATAATGGTTTTTTTATCATATTTATGTTAATATTATACGCGGCGAATTATGAGCCGACTCCTTTTTTTAAAATCGGTTAACATGAGCAAAAGACTCGTCATGAAATTTCTAAAACTACAAAAGCTACGAACATGAAACTTCGCAAGGGGGTTCCATTTAGAACGTAGATGAACACTAAGAAAAGGATTTTCGGAAATTCGACATCAAAGGGGTGAAAAGGGCTGATAGACTTTGTAGTTCATAGTAACTATTATATTGTGTATTAAGGTGGGTACTGACCTACGTTACGAGGTGTAATGTAACATTCGCATCGAGCGTGTTACGCATAGAGCATGTTACGCTGTGTTCTAAAATTGGCGTAACATGCTCGTCAAAACTCTGTGCTCCGCTTTCGCCGTCAGTTCACTCAAGATGGCCGATAGCGAGGACGCGTTGGTATCTTTGATTCTACTTAATTATTGTTTCATCCAAATTAAGAAGAAGAAAAAACGTTTCTGGACTTCAAACTTATTTAAAAACAGAGGTGTATCTGGTGGTTTGTCATTGATAGCAATTTCAGAATTCTGTATTTTTCTATAAAATACAGAGTTTTCTGTATTTTATAGAAAAATAATAAAAAGTTGTCACAATTGCTTTTTTCAATTTTCATTAACTTCATTATTTTAACTATTTAAATTAATTTTCAACCTTAAATTCTATTAATATTATTCAATAACTTCTTATTTAATTATTTGTAAACAAACATTTGTCATTACGACATGACAGTGACAGATAACCTTTCAAAAATCAATAATTATCTTCCTGTTATTGTCAAATTTTACCCTGTTCCGTTTTGTTTACGTTTTTATTGGCCGGTTATTAGCCTGGACCTTTCATATTTTTTTATGGCAACTTAGTTTTGCATTAAATATTTTTACTAATGGCATCAATTGTAAAATCAGTAGCCAATAAACGGCGATCCAAAGAGAATTTAAATACTACGTAAGACGGCGATCTTGATAGCCAATCAATGCAGTTTCTGTTAGGGTGGTGGTTCCCTCGGTGAGAACCCCAAGGCCATATATAAAGGTTAGCTGGTCATTTGCTCCTTTTTTTACCCGACTACGGCGAAGCAAAAAGGGAGGGTTATGGACATTATAATTTATTATATTATAACTACATTACGTCTCTGCGTCCCACGACCGCCGCGAGCCGGCGCGGCGTGGACATGTTTAAATATCTTGTAAGAAGTTCATTTTAATAATGGTGAGTTTCCAACAGTTTCCCTTCTATTCTACTTTCTACTCTATTTTGGGTAAAGCTGATCTGCCTCTGCCTTTTTTTTACGACTGCAAATTATTATTCCTACTCGGCCTTCCCTTGTATCTGTCTCCATCCTGACGGCTTTGGCAGAACAGCTGGAGTTTTCCACTGTTCATATAGCTGCATCACGTTCTTTCAAGAGCGTACTGACTGAACCGCGTAACAGTCAAAGGATTCGCCAAAAAACCGACAGCCGGGTGGAGCACTCAAAGCGAGCAACGAGCGGCTCGTTGCTCGCTGATTTCCCCGTAACACGACGTACTGACTGCACGAATGCTCGCTGTGTAACACGTTACATTACGCCCCGTAACGCCGGTCAGTACCCAGCTTTAGGAGGAGACCGGAGGACTACATGACGCGCAAGGTTTTAAGGTTAAAAGGGTACCTGCGCTCTCTCCATACAAACGTACTCGACTGTTTCCTCCCTGGATAATGACACTAGCACTAATATTTTGTGCCATAAAACCTATAACTGCCATGACTAAGTATGCCCATATGTTTTGGTTTTTTTTTCATTTTCTAATTATCATAGAAATTAAGTTTAAAAAAATAAAATAACAAAAATAGGGGCATGGTCATGGCAATCATAAGTTTTATGCGCCAAAAATATTTGCTCTAGTGTCATTATCCAGGGAGAAAACAGTCGACTACGTTTGTAGTGGTTTGTATGGAAAAAGCCCCCAGTACCCTTTCCTCTTAAACATCGCAAAAAAACCATGAAACCGTGGGAGACCCTGACTTGGATGTCGAAAATAAGGAACGACTGAAAAACTAATAGCTATTGACCCAATGAAGATCCAGAACCGTTAACTCTAGAAACACGATAAGGAGAGCCGATCCCAAATAGAGATGGGAGCAAGGCCGGAGAAAGTAGAAGAAGAAGAAGTAACTATTATATATTCTATGCTTGTAGGAAATCGTCAATTTTTAAGACACGCTTACGCGGTTAAATCTGCTAGGCATAGCTAGTTTGTCTTTAATTTTTGGTACAATAGTTTGTTTACATTAGAAGCATTGCATTATTAATCTTACTACACAAAAGTCAATAAAACTTTTATGCCTCATTCATACAAACATATCGAATTCCTAAGCAGTTGTTTAGCGAAGATAATCTTTAATATCTTGTGTTTCGAAGTTTTAAAATGCTATTAATTTACCAGAAGTTGTTTTGACCTAAATATTTAGGTGAAGAATGCAGTGTTCTGTGTTTATTGGAAACTAGCAGCGGTATGCGGTTTTAGTTAAACTTTTTATCCCGGGTAAAATCGGTATAAAAAGTAGCCTATGTTACTCCCAATTAATCAATGTATCCTCATATCAAGTTTCATAGAAATCGGTCCAGTAATTTCGGAGCTAATTCGTTACAAACATGAAACAAAATTTTCTCTTAGTGTGAAGCTGTAAATTTCCATACAAAAAGCAGTAACATTTTTCCCCCCATAAACGGAGTCCGATTTTGATAATTTTTGATAATGTTCTAGATCTAATGGAAAACTAGGTTTAACCGTTTTTATTTTAAAGAAATATTGCCTAATATAAAAGTTATTAGTATCTGAATATCTATATTTTTTACTTAAAAACTTCATCGAGCGTTTCAATTGTTTTTTAATAGACTAAACAGAATTACCAAAAAAGAAAAACGTATAAACCTAGAATAAGATGCAGTGAATGAGACCAAATTTATTTCATTTTGTGAATGATAAAGGGGTAAAATCGTTATGACCCGCAACATTATTTGAAAACAAAATGAAGGCAAATACGTCCGAATTTAAACTCTCTCTATCGCACGATACGGTTCATTTTTGAAAATACCTACTCGCGACGCGTATCGAAAACTCATGATTTTCTTAACAATATTACTACCAGTGTCCCGCGGCCCGCGTAAGTCCCGATTTCATGGAAATATCTGGATAAAAAGCAGCAAATGTTACGTCTAATGAATCAATTTATCTTCAAACTAAGTTTCATTAAAACCAGTCCACTCGTTTCAGAGCATATTCGTTATAATATCAACCTTATAACTATTGAAATGTAATTAAATTTAAGATTAAATACGCGTTAAATGCATTTAGCATAATATATATTTAAGCACTATCTAGCGTAAGTCACCCTTTATGATTTTTTTTATAAGTTTAAAGTTTTAAAACTTATTTCTTATAAGTACTTTAACAATAAGTTGTGGTCATGAACCAGGTCGATTAGGTTATGCACTATCTTACACCATCAAATTTTATTGTCAGATCATTCGTATAAAAAACCACTTTTATATCTTACACAAAACAACGAAAATAACATGAACATACCTACTTTAATATTTATGCTATCATATATTATTTTAACTGCATCATTTCACTATAAAAATAAATAACTATCATGGCTTTAATTTTCTATAAGCTCTTAGGTTTACTTCTTAAGGTTGTTTTAAATGTGAGACGAAGGCGGGCCGGAGGCGAACTCTGGCAGCTTATTTCGAAATAAAACTTTTTTTTAATTGCTGGAGTGTTTTTTTACAGTAAATAGGTCAGTTTTTGATGATAATAGTAAGTGACGATGATGTCTCAGATGTAGACCGCGCCCTTTGAAGATCCTCAACCGTGTGCATATAGAAGTTTTTGTTGTTTAAAACGTAAACTACTGGCACATGGTGCTACTGGACCGACTCTGATGAAACTTCGTACAATGACAAATTGATTCATTTAAAGTCACATAAGTTACTTTTTATCCCGTTATTCCCACGGGATCGGGACTTTCAAAGGTATTTTCCAAACTGTATCTACTTTAAAAGAGCGAAGAATTTTTGTTTCTTTTTCTGTTTGTTACAAACAGGCTACAGGCTCCGAAACTACTGAACCCATTGTGATGAAACTTGGAATGAAGATACATCGATTCATTGGAAGTAAGGCAAGCTACTTTTTACCCCGAAAATTCCACAGGATTGGGATTTACACGGTAGAAACCGCAGTGTGCTAGTTCGTATCTGTATAACGTACGCTTATAAAAAGCTAACTAAAGTGTCAAAGCATGCTCTAATACATATCAATTAGATGCTTTTTTGATATTTATTACACAATTAAACACTTAATAGTGGATTCGGGTTTCGTAATATACAGTTCTGGTATTTATTTTAGAGTTAATTTATGTTTTATGTGCTTAAAAAGAGGCGTCGTTAGCATTTTTTAAAAACTGAGAGACAAATTGTTAATGAGTTTTTGAGAATAATTATGGAGTTAGGTAATAATAAAGCTCTGACCAAACAGATATTATTAATATAATAAATACGGATCAGATATTTTAATTATTTGCCTATTTTTTTTCAAAAATGTGTTCACTCAAAAACGAAAGTGTTAAAAACTGAGTTAATTTTTTTTAACAAAAAACCAAAAATATTACTAAAATGTGGAAAAATAAACTTAAAAGTTAATAACAAAATAAACTAAAAACCCGATTTCCAAAGAAAAGAAGGTAGGTACTAAGTAACCTAGTCGGAATGTTTTATACTACTTTTGCTTTCATAAAAAAAGAAAAATAAACTAGAATACTGAAAAAATAAAATAAAAAGTGAAAAAATAACCTAAAAAAGCCGATTTACAAAAAAAGGTAGTTTACTCGGAATTCATACTGCTTTTGCTTTCATTAAAATAGAAAAATTAACTAAAATAATCTATACTTAATATCTTAATATATATAAATCTCGTGTCACAATGTTTGTCCTCAATGGACTCCTAAACCACTTAACCGAATATAATAAAATTCGCACACCATGTGCAGTTCGATCCAACTTGAGAGATAGGATAGCTTACATCCCGATATTCCCACGGGATCGGAAGTTACGCGGGTGAAACCGCGTAGGGCAGCTAGTAATATTATAAAGCTGAAGAGTTTGTTTGTTTGTTTGAACGCGCTAATCTCAGGAACTGCTGGTTCGAATTGAAAAATTATTTTTGTGTTGGATAGTCCATTTATAAATAAATAAATAAATAAATATTGGAGGACATTCCACACATCGCCATCTAGCCCCAAACCAAGTAACTAGACTTGTGTTATGTATGGGTGCTAGACAACGGATATACTACATAAATACTTTTCTTTTGTAAATATATACTTATTATACATAGAAACAACCAGACCACAGACAAATATCTAAGCATAAATACCCGCAACCCTATGTTTGGCAGTCCGGCATAGTGACCATTGTGCCAACTAGGTCGTCATTTATCGAGGAAGGTTATAGGCTACTTTTTATCCCGATATTCCCACGGGATCGGGAGTTACGCGGGTGAAACCGCGGAGCGCAGCTAGTGAAAAAATAAAATAATAAGTGGAAAAATAACTTAGTTGACTTGGAAGCCGGACTGCTTCACAACTTTTGCTATCTATGCATACTTAACAAGTAAATAAAATCAAGTTATTTAAGCAAGTTAAAGTTATCTAGTTATGCAACAAGGGGTCAACAAACTAAGTAACCGTTTTATGTAAACAATGTACTTAGCGCAGTTAAAGCTTGTTTACTTAACCAAGTGGTAATGAAAAAAAACGGCAGATTAACTTAAGTGGGGCCCGTGGATGGAATATAGATAAGTAAGAACTCAAAATAAGTATGCATCAGAAGACCAATTGTCGTAAATAATATTGGTTAAATTACATTTCAATATCATCCCGATTGCATTTCGATTGCAAAAGATACCTTCAAAGTCAGTTTTTTTTACAAAAAGCTGTGTTTTTAGCCACTTTGAGGGTATTATTTGTGATCCAAATGCAATCGAAATGATATTGAAATGTAATTTAAACAATGTTATTTACGAGAATTAGCCTTCAGAAGACCAATTGTCGTAAAAACATTGTTAGATTGCAATATAATTCCGATTGCATTCTGATTACAAAAATAACCCTCAAAGTAGCTCAAAATATCCTCAAAGTCAGTTTTTGGTATTCACGAGAATATTTTTTTGTCATCGGAATGCAATCGGATTGATATTGCAATTATTTGCAATGTCGTTTGATCAATTTTATTTACGCGAATAGATTGAGAATGTTACACATGTTGTTGAGAATGCAACACTTACCTATTTATTAATTTTATTTCTCATGTCACCGATTTGAATTGGTTTTTAAACACTCTTAATTATTTTTAACCGACTTCAAAAAAGGAGGAGGTTCTCAATAATAATTCGTCTGTATGTTGTTGTTGTTGTTTTTTTTTTGTGTGTATGTTACGCGATAATTCGAAGACGGCTCATCCGATTGAGATGATTCTTTTTGTGTTCGAAATGTGATACCTCATCCCATAAAAATTGGTGAGGATCTGATGAGAATCTTCGGAGTGATGAACAGAATTGCACCTCGAGAGTGCAGCAAATTGCTCAGTTTTCGATTTTCACCAGTAATATTGGCCCATAAGCGAATAGTTACCGATAAATGAAATATCTGAAACCACCTTCTCATCAGAAAACTCTTCAATCGGTTACGATTACAGGTTACAATTTGAATAAAATATTCGTTTTTGCCTCGCCGGACTGGGTTTGAATGAATTTTGATAGAGAACACTATCCTAAATGAAGATCTGATGAGGATCTTCGGAGTGATGAACAGATCTGCACAGCGAGATTCAACAAATTGCTCAGTTTTCCAATTCCACTAATAGAAGTGGCCCATACACAAATTTGTACCGATGAATGGGGCATCTGAAAACACCTTCTTATCACCAAACTCTTCAATGGGTTACAATTAGGTACAGGTTGCAATTTGAAGAAACAGTCGCTTTCGCCTCATGGAGTAGAATTTTCAGTGACAGTGGCACTAGAAATGGTTAAATAAAAATAAAAAAATTTAAATTTAAAAAACCGACTTCAAAAAAACCTGAAAACAAAAATTTTAAAAACCTGAGAAAAAAACAAAATGTAAAAAATAATCCATTTCGGGTCACTAAGACAGCAGATAACTTAAACATAACTACTTACTTGGAAGTCGGACTGGGTGACACCATGTTTTCTTTATACCTCTCAACATTCAATCTAACCCAGTCCGACTTCCAAGTAAGTACTTATGTTTAAGTTATCTGCTGTCTTAGTGACCCGAAATGGATTATTTTTCACTTTTTGTTTTTTTTATTTGATTGAAAGACTGATTGCTATTAAGTTTTAGGTAGAAATATAATCAAGTTTCGTTTGTGAGATATTGGGCATTTCAATATATAAGTAGTTCCTTGGGAATATGTCCTCAAAGTAATTAGCTCTATCTTCCCCGGTATTACCCTATTTCTGTTGCCGGTGTAACAACAAATATAAACGGAACCCTTCGTGTGTAAGTCCGACTCACACTTGGCCGGTTTTAAATGTAGACATTAACCTTAATAAAGCACCTGAAAAAATAATTATTTTCCTTTTTCACCGCCATAAAGCTTTAACTTCTCCCTAAATATTTTACTTATTACAAAAAAGAGGCGAAGTTTCGTTAAACTCCGCTAATTCAGTACATTACTGACACCATTAATTTAAACTATACTTTGAACACAAGTGACGTCACACCGACATGTTTCCGTGATTGATGGCCACCTTTGTACAGTGACGTGCAGGGAAATTGGGACGGTATGTCAATTGAAATTATATTTACAGCGTAAGTAATTATTTGACAGTTGTAACAATGAAATATGAAATATGGTTACAGGTTTAACAATCAAAATATAATAAAATATTATATATGCAAAATTTAAAAAAAAATTAAATTTATCCTTCTCCATTAATTTGAATTATCACACGAAAATTGTTGCCAACTTGACAATTTGGTTTGTGACGTCATATTTTATGCTTTGACAGTTTACCCCATGAAGTATTCTTTATGCTAAAAAATATATTTTACGTTAATATTGTTAACCTGTAACCATATTTAAATTTCATGTTTTATTATTATTACTGTCAAATAATTTACAACCATAAACTTGTAACTAGTAAAATAATCAAGAAAAAAACATTGAAAATACGTTGCTATAGTTACTTGTCAATAACGCATGACGTCACACATTTTTGTGAGTGCATGTGTTCATCGATTTATAAGACGTTATCACGTCAAAAAACATTTCCTTAGTTAAGTTACTCCTGTTCAAATTTAGGTTACCTACAGTATAAAAACAAAAACTAGCGTCCCTAATTATGTGACCGCAAATGTAATCTCTGTATTTCGGTACACTTGCGTCTAACAAAAAGGTGAAGCAAAAACGCATTAGTGTGGCTTTGTCTACAGCGTACTTGAGGTCAAGTCGGATTAATGATGCGGTTAACTACGTACCCGGCTTATTATATGGGTAGATAGTTGTAATCTTTGAACATGCCAGAATTAAGAAGATGAAGAAAAACAGGAAGAAGAAGAAGAGGACGAAAAGGAACAAGAATATTATCGTGTTAGATCATAGGTTCCCAACAAAGGCGGTACCGCGCCCTTGTGGGCGCTGGCGCTTTTAGTAGGGGCGCTGGAGATAAAATAAAAATAAAAAATTCAATAGGAATCATACAATGCATGAAATCACCTAGAAACGTCTTAAAAAAGCTTTTTAGGGTTCCACACCTCAAGAGCAAAAAACGGGATCTCCCGCTATCAATGTATGTCAAAACCTTTCTTCTCAGGAACGGATAGAGAGTTGAAATTGATACTGGATACTAAGGTCTATGATCACTCTTCTTCTTCTTAGTCGTCATCTTCATAGCTGAAGGTCGTGTCTAGGACGAATTGTTGTCGATCACTCGGTGAACTATGCCCTTCCAAGTTTTCCTGCCCTCGGCGGTCTTAAAAGCTTCAGCGGTTGGTACTGGCCTACCAACCGCTGAAGCTTTTAAGACCGCTTTTTGACAAGATCTGACCAGCGGATAGGTGAACGGCCACGCGGTCTTTTCCCGTCGAACTGGCCAACTGCCATGAGCTTCTCGAGGTTATTAGGGTTACTACGAGCCCTATAAGATGTACTAAAACTAAGTATCTTAGTCTTCTTCTTTTTCTTCATGTCGACGGCGACCAATGCAATGCACCTTGATCAAAGCACTCCCGCCCAAAACTTAGCCACGGCAATCGCATTATCTGTTGCCCTGTTGAGGTCGTCTGCAGAGCAGCTAACAGGGCAGAGAGAGCAAGCCGAGTATGTATCTTAGTCAACGCGATCAAAAGATATCGACAACCTATGATAAGAGGACGACCTAGTTGGCACAATGGTCACCATGCCGGACTGCCAAACACAGGGTTGCGGGTTCGATTCCCGCCTCATACAAGTATTTATGCTTAGATATTTGTCTGTGGTCTGGTTGTTTCTATGTATTGTATATATTTACAAAAGAAAAGTATATAAGTAGTATATCCATTGTCTAGCACCCATAATACAAGTCTTAGTTACTTAGCTTGGGGCTAGATGGCGATGTGTGGAATGTTTTGCAATATTTATTTATTATTTATTTTATATGGGTTTGTATCCACAGATATCGTGATCAGATGAATGAGCCACTGATCATGCCAAATTGTATCCACTGTTAACGTGACTATTTTCGATTTAAACGAAAGTTTGTGTGTACCAAAACTAATCTTCATTTTCATCAATAGTTCATTAATGTGGCCCGATTTTAAGGCTTTTTTTCATGCAAATTTTTTTTTGGAAGATTTAAGTTATTGTCGTCAGAATATTTACCCAGGGTCACTTTACCTATTGCATTTTCTACTGTCAAAATATCAAAAATATAAATTTTAAGTTCTAATTTCGAAACTAAACGAAACTGAATCTAATTTAAATGACAAAATTTAATCTCGTATAATTATTCAAAGTATTTTAATTGACTATCTTAAAATAGATGATCTTTATCAAATATGTTTATTTGTCTTTGTGTTAAGTCCATTTTATTAGTTTTTCTATCGTTAAAAACACGATGTTTAATAGTTTTACCTACTTTTAAAAATTATGCTAATCTGATGGCCGAATTTTGAAAAAATAATCACTTGAGAGTCGGTATTTCTTATGAGTATTTTTTCGAAAAAAATAACTACTTTTATACCTAGTTGCTTGTAGAAAAACAAAAAGTTAATCAAACCACATAAATCTGTCTGAACTTTTAGGATCAGTGGTGTCCAGAAAGTTCAACTTTTGCAAATAATATCAAAGTAGAAATAATTGGAATTATTTGTTGAATTAGTTCAACTGGTTGAACTTATTGGAACAGGTTTCGTAGGGTTTCGTAGCTCAAAAGCTAAAAAAAAGGAACCCTTATAAGATCACTCTCTTGTCCGTCTATCTGTCCGTGTGTCACCACCAATTTTGTCAGAATTGGGTGAACCTACCAGATACTGAGGTCTATAGTCTCTATTAGGTGCATAAAATCAAAGTCCTGAGTCAACAGAGTCAACACGATAAAAATATATGGGCAAGATGTTTTCGTTACCTATTAAATTTTACCAAATTGTAAGGAAAAATACCTACAAACAACAACAATTTTAATGCAATTTACAATTTTTATTGGCGACAGGCTTTTTGCGTTTGTCCCCTATATGCACCTTAAGATAGAATTTGGTCCACTTCATATTAATATCTTTAAATATTTAAAAAGACAGCATTACAAATATCGATAATCGTAAATAATAATTTACAATTCGATCAAAAAAACACCGACTAAATTAATCGATTCATTTAATTAATTTGTCACTATTAATATTTAGATTTTACTAATTAGAATTTTAAATAATAAACACTTTCTAAACATTTTTATAAATTGATGCGAGCACTGAGTGATATTGACAGTTCTGATTTGAAGTTTAATTAAATTAATCCACTTTGGTGGTTGATGGGTTGTGAAAAATAGTGTAAAAATAATTCTACGGAAATTAGAAGTAATTTGCAATGAATTCGTACTCGTAAGTCACCTTTACTAAAGTTAATCTGGTTAAGCAAAGAGAGACATTCAATTTAGGTCAGCTTTTCACTTTAAAGTATTCAGTATTCATTGTTGCATAAATAAATTCAGTTGAAATCGTTCGGATTTTCACGGAAAACTATAAAAATCGAACGAACCAATAAAATGCGAAGTCGCAACTCGATCCGACGTGATTATTCGATTTTATTGCCCCTGATCATTCGGATTTGAATATTTTAGTTAATTATCGATACTAAATGGTAGTTTAATTATGAGGTTGATTGTGAAAACGTGTTTCGGAGTGTATATTACAAATGTAGCGGCACTAATCTTGCATTTTTTAATGTCAATTTAAATCTGTAATTAAAGTAATCAGGTACGTTTGAATGAGGTGAAAATTGTAACGAATAAACCTGTTACACGCAGTTCGATTAAGTCGTCAATTTTGTTTGCATCAAGACGACGGTTTTAGACTTTCAAACAGTCATCATTACTTAAATCATCGAGGCAAATTATCAGAAATGTATCAAATAAATAAATATTGCAAGTCAGTGAACACAGCGCCATCCTACCTCTAAGCTACTAAGTTATGTGGCCAAATAACGAATATAAAACTTAAATATTTTTCTTTTAAATAAATAAATATTTTTTCATTTATTTTTTTATTTATTCCAATATAAAAAACTTAATCTAGTACAAAATTAAGGTGCAACAAGAACTCTTTCGAGTTTGTCCGTGCACCAGGTAAATAAATATTGCATATTGCAGGACATTCCACACATCGCCATCTAGCCCCAAGCTAAGTAACTAGACTTGTGTTATGGGTGCTAGACAACGAATATACTACTTATATACTTTTCTTTTGTAAATATATACTTATTATTACATAGAAACAACCAGACCACAGACAAATATCTAAGCATAAATACATGTCTGAGGCGGGAATCGAACCCGCAACCCTGTGCTTGGCAATCCGGCATGGTGACCATTGTGCCAACTGGGTCGTCGTTTTAAATGTACCTAATATGCCTAAACATCTGGACCTCAGTGAGCAAGATCACAAAATTAAGTTGCAAGATTCCAACCAAACAAACATACATACATTGCAAATTAAATAAAAGCTTTTAAACAAATAAGAGCCCATGAGATTCTTGTGTCTTCTTATTGGTGGACGCATTCCGAAGAAACACATCCTGACTCAGTTTTTAAGACGATTCAATGTGACCTCATGGGAATAATTTCAACTGAATAAAATATTATTGATATTGACGATGATAAACAATTAAAATTAGTTGAATTTAAACACAAACCTTTCTAACTTATAATAAAAATAAACAGCGCACTCCGGGAGTGCAGGCAGAAGTGAAAACAATAAACTTGTTATTTCTCATAGAATATTTCTTGAAACGATCTGCTACTGCCATCTATTAGCACTCACTTAAACAAATATAGTTTATTTTTTATTCGCTAGATGGCAGTAAAAAATTTAAATCAGCGCCATCTACATTCGAATAGCGGTCTTTCTAGAAACTAAGTTTCTCAATTTGTGTAATAGATGGCAGTATAAGTTAAACAAAAAGACTAACACAAATAAAATCTCATCTGTCGCGTCAAAATCTGTCGCGAGAACGGCTGAAAATGCTCACCCACAAAAGTGCCCAACGCGCCATAAGAAGTTTTCACTTCAAAAATACTTACTTACCAAAGACTTACCATTTTTCAATAACTAATTGATATGTGGCGAATTGATTGGCCACCACTGTAAATTGATTAGTTTTCAACTTGAATTGCTCAGCTATCTTACCTGAAAAATAAGAAAATATTTCTTAAAACAAATTTTGCAAAAAATTAATTTAGACATTTTGATTAATTTGAATTTGGTTTTGTTCTACGGTAAATATAAAAAATTCTTTATGTAAGATTTCGTTCAAAATGATTTCAACTATATTTCAACAGAATATAAATTCTTTTGTTGAAACAGAATCGTTGTTTTGTAATAAAAAATCATGTTGTTATGTGCCATGACAATACAAAATTGATGACGAAAAAAAACTTGATTTTAGTAATGACCCAACAAAAAAAATTATAATATTTTAAACTACAATTTTGTCTTACATTAAAATAAGTGCTTTGAAAAAAATACTATCATTGGGATTTGAACGCTTCATCGTAGCGGTGCTCTTACCAACTAAGCTACGGGAATCATAAACCACCGTTGCGTGAAACGGACCACACTGTTAGAATAGCCTTCTAGTGTCCCATCATCCCTCAATTTACCCCAAATATGAATTTGGTGGGAACTCAAACTTCCTATTTTTTCTTATTTAGGGGATTTCCTTTGATAATGGGAATTTCCCCTTTTTAATGCAAATGTATTATTTGTAATTTGTACTAAAGGTTTTTTTAAAACCTTGATATTAGTAACAAAATAACAAGAAAATAATTGAATTGTTTTTCAGATTTTGACAATAAAGCAAATATTTTTCTAATAACCTGTTTTTAGGTAGTTTTCCCTACTTCAAAACAGGTAATTTAGTAGTTTTTAATTAAGGTTGTAGGTGGCCCTATTACCTTTTTTTTTTTTTTTTTTATCGATGGGTAAATGCATTATTGCATCGTCCCGCCACCCTGAGGGGGAGGGGGCGACGGAGGTATGTGGGGCTGCCTCCAGCCTGAGGATGGTAGGCGGCCGGAGGCTTACCCACTAAAAACCCATCGGTGTTCCGCCAACAGTCGAGGTCCGACGGAGTACAGGTATGCTTGCGCAGGACTTCTGTGACTCCATCGGCGACTTGTCCGTTGGGACCCAACTTCGAGCCTGTCGTTCCTTGCCCTTCCTACAAAAAGACCCAAAAAGCGGGAAAAAATCCGTCGAGAGGCGACGCGGAACACACGCTGCCGCCATCTCTGGCTCATTGATATGAGTGACGGTCTCCCCCAAGATCGCCACTCATTGGTCTTTACGGAGGAAGGCGGTCATTGCGGATCCTCCTGCTCCGGTTACGCCTCCTGCGAATTGGGAGGGATGATGTTGCTTCCCTCTCTCTTTCCGCTGTCTCCTTCTGCAACACTATTGATTCACAGAAGGTTCTGACTGCCATCCACTTTGAGTCATCCTCAGTCATGGCGCCAACAATAGCAGGCAGAGATAAATCACTGCCCACTTCGGCAACCAAGACCCGCCGTTGGGTTTCCCACGCCGGACACTCCTCGACAGTGTGCGCCACCGTATCGCACAGTGATGTGCAATGATGGCAGCGCTCATCCGGTTCTCTCCTGGCTATCTTGTGCAGGTACTTTCCGAAACAACCATGTCCGGAAAGTACCTGCGTCAAGCGAAACGACAAGGTGCCGTGAGACCTATTCAGCCACTCGCTTAAGACTGGTCTAACAGCCTCAACCGTGGCCACACCATAACTAGGGTGTTCAAGCTCGAGCCGCCACTCCGCCACAGCAACTTGCTCAAGTTCTAGTCGACGCTGCTCCACTTCCCTTAGCGCCGGCCGGTCACCTCTGTTACGCGCTTCCTCTCGCCAGCGATAAAGCGACGCAAGCGCTTTTGCTTCTAGGTGCCAAGGTGGAGAGCCGGCCAGCACCAAAGCTGCCTCCCGTGAGATGGTACAATACCCTCTGATCACTCTGACGGCCATCGGTCTTTGTGGTTTGTGAAGCTTCTTGGTGTTATAAGCCGTCAGGTTATCAGCCCAGACAGGGGCCCCATATAGAACCATAGATTTAATGATCCCTAAGTAGAGCCGACGAACAGAATCTTTTGGACCACCTAGATTGGGTAGTAATCGACCTAGCGCCAAAACAGCACCCATCACCTTGGGCACAAGAGCTGTTAAGTGTGCCCGAAAGGTCCAGCGGGCGTCCAAAACCAAACCAAGGTATTTGAGGCTTGGCTGCACGGCAATCTGGGTCTCCCCAACCACAATATGAAAACCTTCTGGAGGGGCATTTCTTGGTTTATGGAACGACATCGCCTGAGATTTGCTTAAGGCGACGTCCAGACCAAGACGACGTATTCTGGCTACGACGCTACTCACACCTTCCGTCGCAGTTTGAGCAGCTTCGTGATGCGTACGTCCGCGAGCAATGACCAAAGTGTCGTCGGCGTAGCAAGAGACGTCAACACCACCCGGGAACACACCACGGAGGACCCAATCATAGCCGATGTTCCACAGGAGTGGTCCGAGGACCGACCCCTGTGGAACACCGCACTTCATCTCCCATCTTCGACGGCCTTCCTTACTCTCGTACTCGATCCAACGCTCCGAGAGGTAGGAAGCAAGAATGCGCTGGAGATACAGGGGTATGTTGTGGTACCGAAGAGCCTCGAATATGCTGGGCCATGGTAAAGAGTTAAATGCGTTAGCTATATCCAAGGATATAGCCAACACCACATCGCCCCGGGATACAGCATTCTCCACCAAAGTTTTAACCCGGAGAATGGCGCTAACTGTAGAGCGCTCTCGTCTGAATCCATGCTGGTTCTCAGAGAGGTCGGGACCCGAGTTGGAAAGGTGACAGTTGATGCGGGCAGCGATGATCCGCTCAAATAGTTTTCCAACATCATCCAATAACACTATGGAGGTGGCCCTATTACCTGCCGGTATTTTATAAAAGCTTTACAAAAGCAACCTCAAAAGTTTCCAATAGCTGTTCCTAGTGGTGATTGTATATATTCAGTGGGCGTAAACCCTTATTAGATGTCTTTTAAGATGACCATCGCACTTCAAAAGTACACAACTATTACAGATTTTAAATAAAATCAAAGTCAAAACACTTCAAAATAAAATACGACAAAATCATTTTCCATATAATGTGTGAAATATTCATTTAAAAACATATAAACATATCAAAGTACAACCTCCAAACAGCATTTGACCAATAAAAAGCGACCATTTTGTTTCACATAAACATAAATTAGGCAAAACTATGGCATGGTTCGATTTAAATAACGAAATAAGGTAATACAATTGGGAGCACTGAATTTAGAACGGTATTGAAATTTTTAAATTAGTCTGAAATTAGGTAATTTTCTTTTATCTCGGCTAAAGTGAGTCAAGATTTATAAATAGGTGTCTCTATTTAATAGTCATGATCGAATTGATTAACCTTTAAAAAACATTAAACAAAATACTGTAGAAATTTATTAAGAGGCGTTTATTAAAATAAGGATAACATTTAAATAAATAAATAAATATTGCAGGATATTCCACATATCGCCATCTAGCCCCAAGCTAAGTAACTAGACTTGTGTTATGGGTGCTAGACAACGGATATACTACTTATATTACTTTTCTTTTGTAAATATATACTTATAATACATAGAAACAACCAGACCACAAGCATAAATACTTGTCTGTGGCGGGAATCGAACCCGCAACCCTGTGTTTGGCAATCCGGCATGGTGACCATTGTGCCAACTGGGTCGTCAAAATGTAAAATTTCCTGCGATTATTACAAAAATAGGACGGATTTCTAATACGAAAAGAAGTCTATCTAGACGAAACTTTTCGAAAAAAAAATATAGCCACACTTAACTTTTTTAAATCTAATTAATTTATCTATTTAAATAACCAAACAAATCTCAACATCTAAATCAAAATCTAATTTATTTATTTATTAATTTAATATTATAAATCGAATAAATTAATTTGTTCTACACGTCTCGACAAAAAAGTTTTGTTTTATGATATTTAATGATTCACGCTTTTCGAGCTTATCGAAAAAAGAGTTGGGATGTAAGGCTAACTTTTTACAATTCAAGAATTTCCAAAAATTGTAGAAAAATAGACGTTTGCCTAGACGATTAGAACAATTTTTCGTATTAGAAATCCTTTGTGCTAACATATTATATAATCGGAATCAGATCTAAATAATTTCCTCGGAAGTGTATTCCAATAGCACAACATGTAATCGGCTTAAATAAAGATTATGTCTATGCTTATACGCGTTATGGTTTTCTTTTGAGTTTAGCCAACTTTACGACCAAAGTCTTTATTTATTATTTTATTATGTTGGTACAATTGGGTAGGTTTAAAGATATTTAAATTAAACTACAATAGAGAGACCGTGTTACATTTATCCTTGTTTTTTGCACCAATGGATCTTTCGTACGAGACGTGGGACTTTGCTCTTACGGTGAAGGAAAACATCGTGATGAAACTCCCGATCCTGTGGGAATATCGGGATAAAAACAAAAAATCTTTCCTGCTTTTTTTAGGACATTTCACACATTTTATTTTGTAAATATCACTATCACTACATAGTATAAAACAAAGTCGCTTTCTCTGTCCCTATGTCCCTATATCCCTATGTATGCTTGAATCTTTAAAACTACGCAACGGATTTTGATGCGGTTTTTTTTATAGATAGAGTGATTCAAGAGGAAGGTTTATATTATGTATAATACATGCATAATATAGCCGTGCGAAGCCGTACATCCATACATACATCTTAAGGTAACTTAGTTGTTCGTTTTAATGTGATTTGTGATAACGATTCCAAATGAAAAATAATATATTTACTTTGACTTTGGTTAGAAGACTGACGAAAAACTAACTAATAATTTCCTGACTTATATAAACACAAAACTAAAGCACTAAAGCAGCATAAGACTAAAGTCCAAGGAAAAACTAAACGAAATTCTACCTAAAATCTTTATATTTATAGATTTTACACTTTAGCTTTTGAATATCTTTGTTTGGTTCCCATAAAGTATTATAGATTGATTTTGACAAATTATTTTCGTTTGTTCTTTTACTAAATTGTTGCGCAAACGATCGGATTAGGTTTTTTTATTACGTATTTTAATATTTAGTTGTATTTTAGGAAATCGTTTGTGTCTGTGACAATTTATGTGCCTTTAAGATTATTGTTAGTCATAGACGAACAGGTGTTTCTTTTTCATTATGACTCAGTTTTTGATGACTAATACTATAGTCATTTGATACTGGGTAATCCGTGCCAGATATACCTAGATGTTTTTTATAGACACAGTGGCGTAGCGTAGGTCATTCTCGCCCGGGCGGAGTCATTATTTGACGTTATAAAAATAATAATGTTGGGAATTTGCCGCCTTTTTGACGTCATAAAAATAATAATGTTGGCAATTTGCCGCCTTTTTGATGTCATTAATATAATAATGTTTATGTTTATGAGAAAAAAACGATATGAAATATTTGAGTGAAAAATGAGGGCGACTCGTGAACAACTGTATTGGATGGGAGGGACATTCAATATGACCGCCAGTTACCGTACAAAATATTTGGTGGCGCCCGGAGCGCCATACTTGTCTGTGGCGGGAATCGAACCCGCGCGCAACCGTGTTTGGTAGTTCGGCATGGTGACCATTGTGCCAACAGGGTCGTCTGATGATGGAAAATAAAATGAGTACCTTCGTATTAATTTTGGGGGAGAATCATAGCTCGAGTCCGCAGGAGGCATCTACTACCCACTATAACTCTGCTCGTAGCTCTTTACCGATAGAAATATCATACGAATTAATAAATAATATTTCGACGGCTTACTGAGTAGGTATTTTATCTACCTCCTTATGAGCCGAAATATTAATTCTATTAATTTAAATTCAAACATCGTCTTAATTTAAAATTCCATAAATAATTATAATATGAGAACCAATCAATAATTGCTAAATTATTTCAAAACGTTATAAAATACGATCGGGAGTTCATGCAATATTTATTAGGGGGTCACAGACTGAAAACTATAAATGGTCGGTCGACACGGCTTAATACACGTTAAATTTCTGAAATTTCATATTAGATGCACGGTTTTGATCGAGTGCATAAACGACTCGAGGTAGCGGTACTGTTAGGTTTTTCTTCTTCGTATCGATAGCACAAATTAAAGAGGAAATTGTTTGAGTAGGGTCAGATCTGCCTATTCTAGTATGCTGCCTGGTCTTTGGCGTTATTCGCTGATATTAGGTCAGCCAATGTATAGCTATTAGGGCTGCAAAAGCAGATGTAGCATAGTTTGCTCGGGAGCCCCACAGTCGCACTGAACCCGACATGGATCGATCATGCCCCATCTTCCCAGGTTCACCCTGCAGCGACCAACCTTGTTAAGTGACTTTCACACTGTCCATGGCAAGTCACGACCAGCGGGAAGAGTCTGCAGGGTCCAGGATATGTGGGGGTGAGGCATAACTTCTCCTTCCACAGAAGGACTCGGGCATCTCCGGAACTTTCGGTGAGGGTTAGAGTGGACTTCTGGAAATTACTGCGGCTCTTTAGTCAGGAGTGGGGTTGCCGTACTATAAATTGTAGAATTATACTAGATTTCTAGTGTTAAAAAAACACTATATTTTAGACAATAGATACTACTAGTCTTAAAATATTGCTATTTCATTGTGCCTCGTATTCTGACAGAAACCCCTCAGATTTTTAAGTGACCTATCGGTCGATTTCCAGTCGGTTGTCTGCATTCACCTTTCTATGTTTGATTTATGATGCAAAAGAACAATTTTAATGTTTTGGTTAATTTAAACCTAGAAAAGTACCTACCACCTCCGTATGTCCCGATGGCAATTTTTAACGAAACCTCGTTTTGGTGTTTTTTTATTCTACGAAATTTGTCAGAGCCTGTATATACCTTGGTGCCTTGACATAAATTATATAAAATATTATAAAAAATTAAGTTAAATACCATTTGAATAAAAATAATCAAGAGTAGGTATCAGCCATCTTTAACTAACAACAAAAAAATGTATTTTCTAAGGTTTTTGCGTCTTGAACTCACAATGAAACTAATTAATCGGATATATTTCTCGCATTTTTTTTGTTAAAACCTGACGTTTTGAGAACTTTGCAGTTCTCATGTTCACAGGCAGTCTGAGGTAACTTTAGTCTTACTAAAAATAGATAAGTCGGGCAGCCTACAAAATGGAACGTAAAACAGAACGCAAAACCCGACTTTAAATTATATTGGTGCGGTTATTTTTCCCTTTTATAGCCGATTGCAAGGAAAAAGTTGTGATTTTAGCACCTATCTACTATTACTATCAAACTACTCGATGGATGTCTTTAATTAAGGTATCGTTAGATTCGTCCCATTAGTCCAAGTGTTTTCATATAGGTGAAATTAAAAAAAAATTAAGTCAGTTTATAAAAAGTTTAAGTAAGTAGGTATTCATTTTTTATTTTAGTACATATTTCTACTGTCTCCGAAAATTCCTCTCGACACCACAAAAATGTGTAAATTCTTCAAATCTGATGATATGAAGAATTCTGAAGATATTTGTAATGAGAAGGTGGTTCCATCAATCCTATTTTAAGTCGGTTAAAAAACGCTGTTTTATCCGTTGAAATAGTTTAATTACGAAAAAAAGCTCTATTTTTTCTGTGTCAAATGAATAAAATATAAGTATTTATTAACCTTAGCCGATACATATTATGTTTTAATACTGTTATTCACTTAATTATTTCATTTATTCAAAAATCATTTAAAACAGACCAAACAGGTAAAATAATGTACAAACAAATTATTTATTTAATTTTAAAATCTAAATGACACTATAAACAAATATTTATGAACCTCTGAAACCAACTAAGAAAGACCTGTCTAAAAACAACAAAGATATTACCGTTTATTGGTCGTGGTCCGACTGCCGGAGTTCTATCAATCGAACCACGGGCAAATAAAACTGTCCGTGGTTCTATCAATCGAACCATCGTTTTAATACATAGTATAAAACAAAGTCACTTTCCGCTGTCTGTCCGTATGCTTAGATCTTAAAAACTACGCAACGGATTTTGATGCGGTTTTTTTTAATAGATGGAGTGATTCAAGAGGAAGGTTTATATGTATAATACATGCATAATATAGCTATGCGAAGCCGGGACGAGACGGTAGTATCAAAAAAACTAGTTTTTAACCGCGAATTCATACGCAAAAGAGTCGATTTTGTAAAATCTTATTTTTAGATGATACCTACATCATAATAGCTATCTGGATGCCAAATTTTAAGCGCATTCCGTTCTTTGGTCTGAGCTGTGCGTCAGTTAGAAACTTAACTATCTTCTACCGCGTCTTTGCCCGCTATTTCAACCTCTTAGGAATGGAATATCGAAAAACCCTTTCTTAGTAGATAGCTACACTTCACAAAGAATACACTATCCAAATTTCATGTCTCTAGGACCAACGGTTTAGGCTGTGCGTTGATTTATCAGTCAGTCAGAATTTTTTATATTTATACTAGCAGTGCTCCGCGGTTTCACCCGCGTAACTCCCGATCCCGTGGGAATATCGGGGTAAAAAGTAGCTTATGTTATTCCCAATGAATCAGTGTATCCTCATACCGAGTGTCATCAAAATCGGTTTAGTAGTTTCAGAGTATATTCGTTACAAACAAAAATTATTTTCTCTATTAGTGTAGATATTAAAAGCTTATAGAAAGCTCGATAGATCAAACTAAAACGGTCAGTTCTTCGTTATAGATTTTTACTGACTTTTTTGAAATATATTTGTAATTAATTCTGTGTAGAAAGTTTGACTAAATATTAATAGGAAGGGCATAGGTCGGTCCCCATTATTGTAGTACAAATGCGCGGACGCAGTTATTTGGTGAAACTATTTGTTTTACAATAACTATGTAAATTATAATGTTGATGGGATTGTGGGAAAATGGTTTGGGTATTTATTTATTTTGTATTTAGAGTATGGGACGGTTTGGGCATGGGAAATATTAATGTATTAGTCGAAATATTCAAATTGTAATAGAGATGACATTAGGACATTGTACTTGTACTTGTATACGGGCTGTTTTCCGCGATTAGACCCTTTTTAATTGGGTCCTTTTTGCGTGAAGATGGAGTAGGCTTGCCCAGCACCTACTACCCTCTCAGCTCAGTCGACCATGTCCGACCTTGTCAATACTTCTGGAGCCAACTAAGCCGCGGGTTTCATCACGATGTTTTCCTTCACCGTAGGAGCAATGTCAATTAGCGCACATAAATTTTTCTTAATAAAAATACATTGGTGCACGGCCGGCCTGGATTCGAACCCACGACCTTCAGAATGAAAGTCGAGGTATCTACCACTAAGCCAACACCGCTCTTTAGGACATTTTTCAAGCAAACATTTATTTTTCGTTGTTAAGGTTCCGTACCCAAATGGTAAAAACGGAACCCTATTACTAAGACTTCATTAACTGTCTGTTTGTCCGTCTGTCTGTCATAAGGCTGTATCTAATGAACCGTGATATAGCTAGACAGTTGAAATTTTCACAGATGATGTATTTAATCATTTCAATCATTTAAATCACTACATAGTATAAAACAAAGTCGCTTTTTCTGTCCCTATTTCCCTTTGTATGCTTAGATCTTTAAAACTACGCAACGGATTTTGATGCGGTTTTTTGCAATAGATAGAGTGATTCAAGAGGAAGGTTTATATGTAACTAGCAACCCGCCCCGGCTTCGCACGGCGATATTATGCATGTATTATACAATAAACCTTCCTCTTGAATCACTCTATCTAATAAAAAAACCGCATCAATATCCGTTGCGTAGTTTTAAAGATTTAAGCATACAAAGGGATATAGGGACAGAGAAAGCGACTTTGTTTTAGTAATGTAGTGATACATGCATAATATAGCCGTGCGAAGCCGGGGCGGGTCGCTTGTTTATAATATTAGTAGGATATGATTAGTAGGATAGTGAAAAAGTTAAAAATCCTGTAAGTACTAAGTATGTATTAATTAGTAAAAGTGTACCCATTGATACCCAAGTGTCGTTTGTTCCCCTGAAGGGTAACATACGATGCTTCGAGTATCACACAATGGAATGGAACACAATAACATCGATCCTCTGTCGAGACGACGCGACTTACGGTGCCTTTTGTGTACAATTTCCATTGTATTTTGTTGTATAAAATATAAAAATATGGTTGTTAATAATGGCTTTGAGTTTTTGTAATATTAAATAATAGGCTAGTTAATTTAATACCCATAAAACATTAAGTCACAAAAACGTTTATATTTGGTTACTTGGTGGTACGTTCTACTTAACCATAAATATTTTTTTTATTCATAATAAACAATAATTTTTTGTTAGGTAATATTTTTAATCGCGCGGTGCCAGTTACCGATCTCCACCTAAATGGCTGAACCGATTAGTATTAAATTTTCTTGTGTATATTCGTTAGGTCTGAGAATCGAACATCTATTTTTTTTTTTTGCTAAAAAAATCAATCTTGGCTGCTATTTTTTTTATTTTTTTTGCAACATTTACAATATAACTAAGTATAATATATTTTTTGACCTATTTAATTTGATAGTAAAATCTTTTTATCGATTAATCAGTTAGGTGAGGGTAGTTCTTAAAGGGATCCCGTACTATACTGGGCTCTGCCTAGATATTTTGAAAAATGAACATTATAAAGAAGTTCCGTTTATCAAAAAGATAGCTGTTTATGCAAGAATTTCCAAGCTATTTGTACTAAATTCATAGTTTATTTAAATAATCGTAAATCAATACAATCCGTTAATATACCTAATCGATTCCAATATCACTGGATAATCTCGAATATTAAATTTTTATTAAGTGGGTACATTTGCATTTTTTCCGCTTATATACACAACATTATTAAATATTTTTAATAGCAAGTTATTATAAAAAACTGTATTTGGTTTAGGTATTTTAGAAAAATTCAAGAAATTGTCTAACTAAAGTATTAATACCAATATCTTATCCATCTATCCTACTTGCTACTAATAATGTGAAAGTTTGTGTGATAGTATGTGTGTATGTTCGCAAAAACTACTGGACCGATTGCAACGAAACTTGGTATGTAAACCTGGAAACCTGGATTCACATAATATAGACTTTTTATCCCTTTTCTTTTTTCTTTTATTTTCCTTTTTTTGTAGGTATACCTATCTGTTGTCTAGCACCTATAACACAAGTCTAGTTACTTGGGCTAGATGGCGATGTGTGGAATATCCTGCAGTATTTATTTATCTACCTACGGGACTCGGACTTACGTGGGTGAAACCGCGGGGCAAAAAAAAAACCAAACAAATATTAATACTTTTTTTTTGTTAATACTCAAATCGTAAGAAATCTGGGTACTGAGAAAAACCGGGTAGGTTAAATCAAGGACGTAGCCGCAGTGGAGTAAGTGAAACATCTTGTGACGTCGCATCCGTTACACGTTACATTTAATTTTTGCAAAAGGTCCCTACTCTACTAACAAAAATTAAAGATGATTCGTCAAAAAAGGTTGATTAATTAAATGATTCATTTTCTAGAAAACTAACAAGATTTCAGTCAGTTTTTTTGACAAATAAATAATACTTAATAAATTTTCTTTTCAAATAATAATTTTGACTTTGAATTTCAACAACACTGGTGGTCTACACAATCTTGTAAAACAAAATCCATGTAAAATGTAAATTTCCTAAATGGGATGCTCTCATATATTTTGTAATTCACAAACGCCCGCGCCATTCTACTTCGTCACTCTGTAATATTATGTAAAATATGTAAAAAAAAAAAAGAGGTACAAATAAAAGAAAAATAGAGAAAACATCGGAAACAAGGCTCGATTAATTGTTAAAACCTACGGAAGCAAGGATTAACACAAGGCCCTATACCCAACAGCACAGAGATTAAACCAGGATATTATTTATTAGCTAATTAATAGCACTATGGCAAATGTGATACTAAAACTTTGTTCTTGTCTTTTTTATGCGCAGAACTCACGTTTTATTTTTCTATTTTATTTATTTACCTATTCAACTGTTCATAGTTTTCCTTGACTTATACTTTTCAAACAAAGAAGCTAATGCAACTTTGCTTGTGTTATGGTGAATAGACAACGGAAAGAATACTTATAAACTTATATTATTTTTTTAAATACATATTAAATACACATACAAAAACACTCGGACCAGACACAAATAATCTGTAAGTACATAACTATAATTCTGCGCCACAAATTTCGTATAAGTAGTTACATTTTTAAAACTGTGTTTATTTTAACTGTATTTTGTAATTTATTATAAGCTGTTTTGTAAAATCATGAACAAATGACTTTTTAAACTTTGTTTGAAAAGTTTTGTTGTACCCTCTATTCTACTGTAGTGTTTAAATTCTTTGTTCACACATCCAACAGCTCTTTGTCAAACCTCCGATTGTCAAATATTTTAAAATGGTTTATCAAAATCGAGTATATATGTAAATCGATCGATTTAGTATTCGATATTCTAAGAAGTATCGATTATTCTCTTCTTACTTAATTAAAAGTATATTATTCTAATTTAATAGTGTATCTTTTATCTATAAATTTTCCAAGGCGACGATTCTAGTTTGCCGAATTAAAGCTGAATTAGGTCTAGTCGTAAAAGGATTGGTCGGAAAAGTTTGATTCACTGTCGTATTTCTACCTTCACTCGCGTCCCACGAAGTTCCCCGTTTGTTTGGGGGTATTTGAGCCACGACCGTTTAGGTATAGGGGTCAAACGATGGCCTACATAAAAAAAAATTAACATCGAATTCTATTGGACAACAGCGAAGCGTGTACTGCTACTACTAATTTTTCATCATTTTATAATTTTAATTAACGTTTCTTAATAAAATAATAACCGTAGTTGACTAGTGTGTTACGTAATGAGACTCAAAATTGGTATTGAGTCATACTGTGACTTGATGCGAATATTTTTCTTAACCTGTCACAGTGTGACTCGTTGAGAACAAACGAAAAAAATAAAAACAGCGCACTCCGGGAGTGCAGGCAGAAGTGAAAACTGTATATCTGTGTAAAATCTCATCTGTCGCGCTGTATATCTGTGTAAAATCTCATCTGTCGCGAGAACGGCTAAAAATGCTCACCCACAAAAGTGCCCAACGCGCCATAAGCAGTTTTCACTTCAAAAAGAAACACTGAAATCGGACAATATTAAAGGGATAAAAAAGCTTAAAAGTAAATTATTTATTTTTGTATGGAAAAGAATTCGGTACGTACAACGTACCCCTCTTAATTCTACTTCAGTAATGAGACAGTCATTAATTGTATGACTGTCTCATCACATCACATAAGTGAGACAGTAGGTAGTAGAATCGGCACCAATACGGCTGCTACAACTGACAGCTGTCAGAATAGTAACTAATTTATATTTAGGCAATCTGGTTTGCCGCGGATTTAAATAATATTATTTTTTATGTGAAAATAAATGTTTTTAGAAAATTATCGTTTATACAGTAGTGATTTATGTTGTGTGTTTGACGTGTAAATAAATTGGTTCGTTTGTGGCTTGAATATTTTAATTAAATTCTTGAAATTAAGTTTAATTTCACATTAAGATGACTATTAAGTTGTTTACAATATTTAAAAATAATTAAAAAACTTAAATAGTTAGGTATGTATCTAATTTTGTTTTTATTTTGTGACTTTTAAATGTCAGTGTGATATTAAAGTGATACAAATTGACATGACGTGATGAGTTTGTGACTGTTTTACATCTAAATAATATGTCTGCTAGCTTATTATTTCTTCTGCCAATTGCGGAGCGTTGCATAGCACGCTCTGCGATTGGCAGAACGATGAGAGGGATGTAGAGGATAGGATGACCTAAGAAAAGATGGATGGACTGCGTGAGATATAGACATGAGAGAGATGAATGTGAACGATAAGATGACGACTAATAGAAGTGAATGGAAAAAGAAAACATAGTGCGCCCAGCACAAATAAAATGGGATAAGGGCAGGAAGATAATGATGAAAATCCAAGTAAATAAATAATAATAGTGTGCAATAGATAGACTTTATTGCATTATAAATATAAATAAATAAATATTTTTTTCAGGACATATATTTTTTTTTTCAGGACATATTACACATCGCCATCCAGCCCCAAGCTAAGCAAATTAATGCTTGTGTTATGGGTGCCAGATAACGGATAAACTACTTACTTATATTTTTTATTTTTTTTTGTAAATATATACATATTATACATATAGGAAACAAACTTTTTAAACTCACACGATTTGTATTCATAGTAAACCAGGAATCGCCAGGTGGAGAAGTCAGCGATTGCCGAGCATTTATTGTTATCAGGACCAAACCACTGGATTGAGTTGCATGCACCGCGTGTCCTTTCCAATGAACGACATTACTACCCTAGAATTGTACGTGAAGCGGTTGAAATTAAGAAACATGTTAATTTCAACCGGGAAAGTGGATACAAGCTCTCATCTACGTGGAATCCAGTGATAAAAATGTGCAAGTGTCGCGAGATATCTCCGGATATATCTTCGGATATAGTGAGTGTAGTGTGCCGCGGCCCTTATGACTGTTGACAAAACTGATTATAAAATCGAGTGTCGGTACTCGACCTACCCTCGGTTACTACCCTCAACTATCAACATGAGAGGACAACGCTCGCCGCTGCTCCAGTCTCCTCGCGACCATGACTATTGTAACATAGTCGAAACGTCGAGGTAAGAGAAATAAAAAACAAAAAAATACGCGATTAAGACCCGGGAAAATAATTACTATATAGGAAACACCCAGAACCAGAAACAAGAATTTATGGTCAGCATAAATACTTGTTCCCGGCGGGAATCGAACCCGCAACCTTCTGCGTCGCAGTCGGGTGTTCGCCCGACGCGCCACAGAGGTCGCCATAAATACAAAACACAAACAAAAAATGATTACGATTAACACTTAGAAAGAGTTCCTAGAGTTCTACAAAGGGCGACCTTTTCGCATAAGGGCGATCTCTTTCAGGCAAAACATATTTTGTATTTTAATTATGTATTATTAAGTATTCATAATGATTTGTATCTTTATATTAAATTAAAATACCTAAATTAACAATCTCATAAAAACATACCAAAAAAATACCTAGGTATTTTTATAATTTTTTTTTTTTTATATTTATTTATCATATTAACCATCATACACAAAAATAGGTTTTCTTAACATATAAAAACCACGGAGGTTTGACTTAATGCTAAGTAACAAATAAGTTAACGTCAGTCTATAGGTAAGTAGGTTGAGAATTGAGAACTTTCCCCTTTTTTTTAAATTATAGAACATCTAGATAAAAAAATTATTTCAAATAAAAATCACCCTTTACAAAGCTTCCCAGCTTAGAAATCTCTACGTAACACAGTAGGTAAGCTATCAAAGCCATTGGTCAATCGAGTTACCTGTTGTAATCGATTCCAATCCGATTATATAATCAGATAAGACCGTATCGATTACCAGATTATTGTATTAACATAAACATAGCTATTTGTTTCCGATTAGGGAAAAATAACATTTTTTTATCTTAAAAGCTTTGTTAAAGATATTGTTTGTTTTCAAACACAATTTTCGGTATAAAAATCCACGCCTATTATACAGGGTTATCGGTAGCTATAGTAGCAAGAGGTTGATGGCCAACTTCTGTGCACCTAAACAAACAACTAAGAAGTTCAACATTTTTTTGTAAATTTTGAGGGTTTGTAAATTCGAAAATCAACTCAACTCAACATCAAATCACTTAGAACAGTAGATAAAACTTAAAAATAACTATAATCTTGAGGTTATTGAACTCTCCGTGTAAGGAACAGCTGATTTTCAGGTAAACATAATCTCAAAATTTTCGAAAAAAGTTCTATTTTTCCAAAAGTTGTAGAACTAGAGTTGTTTGTTTAGGTGCACAGAAGTGGACCTCAACCGCTTGCTAATTTAGTTACCAATAACCCTGTATAACTTCATATTAGAATGGTATATGAACAAACGCCGGCATTTCGCGCAAAAAAATACGCACGTCGGAAAAAATCCACCAGGAAAAATACGCATGTCGGAACACATATAATTTGCAGTCAAAATTCCATCAAAACTTTAATTAATATTTTTATTAAATTAGTCTTGTTTAATCGGATAGGTATAAATCTTAAGATGGCTGGACCTGAAACCCTAGAATAACACTAGTCCACATTTTTTCCCACGGAATCAAGACTTACAATTTCAAGTTCAATTTTTTTTATTCAATAGGAGTTATGCAGTGCATCACTTTGAAGCGTCTTAAAAATTTAGTTGGGATGTGTGCCTTCGGAACTCGCCCACCAATGAGAAGAAGGCACGAGAAACTCATTGGAATTTTTGTGATCACGCCCACAAAAGTCAAGATAACAAATATTTTTACTTTACGCGAGTGAAACTGCGAGACAGATAGTAATTCAATTTATAAAGTAAAAAACAGTTTCAGCGCTAATCACTACATAGTATATAACAAAGTCGCTTTCTCTGTCCCTATGTCCCTACATCCCTATGTATGCTTAAATCTTTAAAACTACGCAACGGATTTTGATGCAGTTTTTTTAAATAGATAGAGTGATTCAAGAGAAAGGTTTATATGTATAATACATGCATAATATAGCCGTGCGAAGCCGGGGCGGGTCACTAGTAAATTATAAAGTAAAATTTTCTATGCTCAACACCAACAGGAATTAGAAACGGATTCCGCGCGCACCAAACTACGGGATCTGTATTTTGGGATGTATTTGCTTAAATTCAAATTATTTAATTAAAATTAATGTTTTAAACTCACCTTTATTTTATCTAACCCTTCGTACCATAAACCTACGGCCAAAATGGGATTAGAAAGTATTGTTTTAAACTGAAGAGTTTAATATATCTCATTTCGATGCTTAATGCATTAAAACTTAATAACCCAAGGAGGTTGGATTAGCAATATCCGTTACTAATTATGACGTCCTATCCGTTAAATGTCACCAATTAAATAAATAAATAAATAAATATTGCAGGACATTCCACACATCGCCATCTAGCCCCAAGCTAAGTAACTAGACTTGTGTTATGGGTGCTAGACAACGGATATACTACCTACGTATATACTTTTCTTTTATAAATATCACTATTTTGATGCGGTTTTTTTAATAGATATAGTGATTCAACAGGAAGGTTTATATGTATATTACATGAATAATGCACCCGTGCGAAGCCGGGGCGGGTCGCTAGTATACTTATAATACATAGAAACAACCAGACCACAGACAAATATCTGAGCATAAATACATGTCTGAGGCGGGAATCGAACCCGCCACCCTGTGCTTGGCAGTCCAGCATGGTGACCATTGTGCCAACTGGGTCGTCATTCTCCCTGTGAGACATGAACCCACAACCTTCGGTTTACCGGAGTGGTGATTTTATTAACAACTAGCGACCCGCCCCGGCTTCGCACGGCTATATTATGCATGTAATATACATATAAACCTTCCTCTTGAATCACTCTATCTATAAAAAAAACCGCATTAAAAATCCGTTGCGTAGTTTTAAAGATTTAAGCATACAAAGGGATATAGGGACATAGGGAGGGCGAAAAGTGACTTTATTTTATACTATGTAGTGATGATATGGGCCTATCTATAATCGCCATAGCCAATAACTTAACTTCACATGCTATTGAGGGTGAAATGGAAATTCTTAGCTTAGTCGACCATGTTCAGAGGAAATAACTCATCAATACGTCTAGAGCCAACTAAGTTGAGAGATTTTCTAGAAGATACCTGTTGGCTTGAAAACCCCCAATCATCAGGAAAATCAGACGCAGGCAACTGATTCCATTCCCTTGCTGAACGAATAAGGAATGAAGAAGTAAAACGCTTAGTGCTTAAGAGGAAAGGGTACCGGGGTTCTTTCCATACAAACTATTACAAACATGACTGTTTTCTCCCTGGATAATGACATTAGAGCAAATATTTATGGTGCATAAAACTTATAACTGCCATGACCATGCCACTGTTTTTTGTTTTTTATTTTTTTAATCTTAATTTCTATGATAATAATTAGAAAATGAAAAAAACCAAAACATAGGAGCATAGTCATGGCACAGTTATGGGTTTTATGTCACAAAAATATTTGTGTTAGTGTCACTATCCAGGGAGGAAACAGTCGACTACGTTTGTATGGAGAGAGCGCATGTACGCTTTCACCTTAACACTATTTTAAATCCCTCTCTATCAACACTAAACATCATCTACTATATTCCGTCTTAACAATATTAAATTAAATGCTTTAGAGATATGCAAATATAAACCCTATAAAGGTACCTACCTAAATAATATGCATACCTACTTACCTACCTATGTAAATGAATTGTTACATTAATGTAATACACTGCTATATGAACTAGAAACAAAACATTTGTAATATAATAGCTTTTTGTATGGGTATTTTAACATTTTTATTACATTATGATGGGGTTTTATGACAAATTTTTGCATAGTTTAAAGAATTAACGTCTAAATTGTTTACGCTTTTGGAATTAGCTGTCGAGTTTTTTTTGTTTAACGGCCAGTAGTAAAGTTCCGACGATTGCATCTGCCGTCGTACAAAAACACACTATTTTTATGATCTTCACAGATTTGGCGTTTAGATAAAATCAGATGAATGTCGGAAACACAGTTAGGGATTATTCTCATTAGACCGGGCCGTGTCCGGGGCGTGCCGCATCCGTGGCCCGGACGGGGCAAGGGATTATTCTCATTAGACCGGGCCGTGTCCGGGGCGTGCCGCATCCGTGGCCCGGACGGGTCACGGATTTGAAACGTTACATACATTTTATATGAAGCAATTTATATTACACAGTGATTAATCCGTGTCCCGTACGGGCCCGTTTAACACACGGTGTAATATAAATACTACAACACGGGCGAGCTCCGGCCCGTTGCCGCCCCGGCCTCGGCACGCTCCGGACACGGCCCGGTCTAATGAGAATAATCCCTTAAATGTCGGAAAACGAATTTAATGTTAGGAAAAGAGTTGAAAATCGATAAAAAACCGTTGCCGAAAAACTAGTTAGGTATAAATAGACAACCAGTAACAAGTAAATTGAAACCATTTGAACGTCGGAAAAAGCAGTTGATAATCCTGTAAAAAATCAACGTCGGAAAAAATAATTAGTAAATAATTGAGCCAGGCGTTACTTTCCGGTACTTCATATCAAATACGGTATATAAATCCTTTTTTTTATATTTACAGTAGGTATCATCACTATCACTACATAGTATAAAACAAAGTCGCTTTCTCTATCCCTATATCCCTATATCCGTATGTATGCTTAAATCTTTAAAACTACGCAACGGATTTTGATGCGGTTTTTTTTAATAGATAGAGTGATTCAAGAGGAAGGTTTATATTATGTATAATACATGCATAATATAACCGTGCGAAGCCGGAGCGGGTCGCTAGTACGGTATAAAATCCTATTTTTTTTATATTTATTTTAAGTATTTTAAAATAATTGGACATTCCGCTAATATTCTAGTTAAATCTTATCCAGTAGGCGTACAAACCTAAACATCGTAAATATCGAAAGACGCCTTAAATTACTAAGAAACATCTCCAAACCTTCTACAACAATAATTATATTAATCCATCAGAGCCTCTCCGAAAACCAGGGTTTAATTAAAACTGATTTATATAGTACCAAAAGCTGACAAAGTGTACCTAAACAAACAAACCGATGTAACACTTTAATTTATTTATACATAGTGAGTAAATAAGCCTCGAGCTACTCGTCTACATTGGTTCTATGAGTTTAGTCGAAAAGTTAGCAATTAAGTTTGTGATATACGGGTTGGAAGGACAGCTAACTTTATATACTATTAATCCACCCTTCTATGTCAGTCTTTCCTTATTTAATTTAAAAATCACGATTTTTTTCTATCGAGGCAAATCACTCTAATCGTGTTTCGAAGTGTATGACAATACAAAGCATGTCTTCACCTTTACGACAGTAGGAATATTCTATGGATTTTAGTTTTATTTTAGTGTTTGATACCCAAAAACTGTTTCAAAGACACCTCTATCGCACTTCTGGTCATACCACTTCGGCTAAGACGGTGGCACCTAATTTATTCCGTTCTCCATTTTTTTCGTCCGTGTGTAAATAAGTCCGGGATTTTAAAACTTTTTCCATTTAATCGTCTCAGTGTTTATATCCGGGTGTTGAACTGTCAACGGGTCTTGTTCGTTTGCTAATTTTCATCCGGATTGTTCCGGGTATTGTCCGGGAGCTTTTGTGAAGCTTATTTTTCTAAACATTCTGTATTATTCTCTTGTTATTTCAACGTCTTTCCGACTTTCTATTGGTTTTCCGACTATTATTTTGATTTTCCGATTACCTTTATTTGTCTAGAAGTGATCGCTTTGAAAAGCAATGCCTTAGTTACAAAGGGTTTGTTTTTTTTTAAATGTTTTATTCTACTTCACTATCACTACATAGTATAAAATAAAGTCACTTTTCGCCGTCCCTATGTCCCTATATCCCTATGTATGCTTAGATCTTTAAAACTATGCAACGGATTTTGATGCGGTTTTTTTTAATAGATAGAGTGATTAAAGAGGAAGGTTTTTAGATAAAATACATGCATAATACAGCCGTGCGAAGCCGGGGCGGGTCGCTAGTAATATAATAAATGTGAAAGATTGTGTGTTAGTGTGTGTTTTTGTTACTCCTTCACGAAAAAACTACTGAAACGATTGCAATGAAACTCGGTATGTAAATATTTAGAGACAGTAGATATCTACATACCATAACTGGTAGTTACAAAACTCCACCTAAATGGCTGATTCGATTTGTATAATTTTTTTTCTGTAGGTATATTCGTTAGGGCTGAGAATCGAACATATTTTTTTGACGTGACAACGTTTTATAAATTGGTTTGCCGGGTGACACTTCAAGAAACTGCGTTACGCTCCGCTGACGTTATGCGCTCACAATGAGAGCGAGTGAGAGGCACGCGGGCATGGTTAGCCCGCCTAAGAGCGAGAGAGACAGACATAAAAAGTGAAAGGCACGCGTCCCTTCCACTCGAGCACAGTTGTTGTCACGTAAAACTTTTTTATATGGCTAAACAATGTTAGCCGGGACAGCAAGTTTTATATAAAAATGATGTTTACAAAATAACAAAATAATCTATCTATTGGTATTAAAAAAACACTTTGTTTAAGTTGTGGTTCGAGAACTTTAAAACAAGGAGCTTCGTTTGCATTATCTTTGTCTAAAAAAGGTTAGATTACCTACATCCTATCTTATATCCGTTACAAATTATAACGTTACATTTGGTATTTGCAATTGCAAGCTTGATTAATGGCACGATTCTGCCAATTCTACCAATGTCCAGCAAATAAAGAAATTAACGGAGTGGATTGACCGGTTACTATTAACCCGCTAGTCTAATCGATTTTAATAAAGTTTAGAAGTCAAAAACCTTGTGGTATTACTTTATAGATTGCCAAAACACACCCAAAAAGTTGATAATAAAAGCCAGGGCTGGAATAGATAAATCATCTATGTTTATGATGGGTGTTCGCGTGACCCCAATACTGATAGCTAATCGAAGTTCCTCGACCTTGTACACTTTGGCTTTATGGGGTAGACGCTCGTGATCGAATACTGCTGGTTAAAAAAAAGAAAAATAATGTTTAAGAAAATAAAATATCAAAGTTTTTTTAAAAACCTAGTTACAAAATAACAAGAAAATAAACAAACAAAGCAATAAAGCAACTGTTTGACTAATGGCCTGTTTTAAAGTAAGGCAATACAACTACAAACACAAAACTGTTATCAACTCAAGTAAGATTCTAAGATAATGCTAGAGTTTCAATTCATGAGTTTAGTCTTATTTAGTTCTGCGGTTTCTTCATTTGGGCCATTGTGCGTTTGAGAATATCCTACTTGTCACTTCGACCAACCCAGGTCTTTCCAGAAGGCTAGCAGGCTTTTTAGGGTGCTACAGGCCTCCGGAAGAGATCTCGGCGATTGAAGACACCGAGCCCGTTGATCTGCCACGCTACTGCACTCCATGAGCACGTGCGTACGGATCGTAGCATGATGAAGAGGGCAAAGACTAACATCACATTGTCCCTATAAAGTCTCTAAACTCCAAACAGTTTGTTCCTCATAAGCCACAAAACTCTAAACAGAGTCAAAATTATAAAAATAATTTCACAAAATTTTACGTAAACATCTCAAACAAATTTATCGTATACTTAATTGTATTAAAATCACTTTTTTCAATGTGAATCGTATTGTATCGTACAAATAGAGGAGGTAGCTTCAATGCCTCGGTTGGGGGTATCCAAACTTTTGCAATAAAAGCTTCAGGTCCGGTCAGAGTGTCGGCGAAATGGTGGCCCGAAACATGTTACCTGTTACTTTTTGTTTGTTTTTTGACTGGATATTGAAATAGTTTGTTGAGTTTTTTTTACTATTTGCTATGTTGTGTTTCCTTTTTTTGGTTTATTCAGATTTCATTGAAGTTTTCTTGTAGGTAAATGTATCAAATTAACGCTGGCTGCAATTGTTATTAAAAAGTAAATTTTGATCATCACCTATTTTTTTAAAAGCTTTTATTTGACTTGCAATGTATGTATATTTGTTCGGATGGAATCTTGCAACTTTATTTAGTTTCTAAGTCTCCTCGCATTAATGATATTAACAGTAGTTTTTTGTATATTTTTTATTTAAGGCTACTTTAACTTAGCCCTTTTAAAGCCCGTATCATACGTATGCCCGCTTTGAGCGATTGCTCGCTGTTAATTCTATTAATTGTCGCCGACACTCGAACCACGCCCTTCCCAAAGCATTTCTCAATTCAGCGAGCGTCCGTACAATACGTATCCCCGCTTTGAGCGTTTGCTCGCTGTTTATCCTATTAATTCTCGCAGAAAATCCAACCAAGCCCTTCCCAAGGCATTTCTCACTTCAGCGAGCGTTCGTACAATACGTCTGCCCGCTTTGAGCGATTGCTCGCTGTTTATTCTATTAATTCTCGCCGACAATGCAACCACGCCCTTCCCAAGGCATTCCTCAATTCAGCGAGCGTCCGTACAATACGTATGCCCGCTTTGAGCGATTGCTCGCTGTTTATTTTCTACGGAACCAATTGTTTAGTGGACGCTAAATAAACTTCGCGCTTGAAAAATGTTCTCCGAATAACAAATAGGTGGATTTACACGGCTGTTCTCACACGTACAGTCGATTGATCATGGATCGTCTATTAACTTTTGTCTTATAAAAAACGTTTAAGCGACTTAAGACCTTAACCCACTAGGTCGTATCTTAATAGAAATGTAATCAGACCGGACGAATAAAAAGGAAAAAATATAATAAATCATTTTGATATAATAGAGGTTAAAAGAATCATGAGTTTTCGATACGCCACGCGAATAGGTTTTTTCAAAAATTACCCGTATCGTGCGATAGAAAGAGTTTAAGTTCGGACGTAATTGCCTTCATTTTGCTTTCAAATAATGTTGCGGGCTGTAACGTTTTTACCACCTTTATCCTTCACAAAATGAAATAAATTTGGTCTCATTTAATTCACTGCATCTTATTCTAGGTTTATACTATTTTCTTTTTTGGTAATTCAGTTTAGTCTATTAAAAAACAATTGAAATGCTCGATGAAGTTTTTAAGTCAAAAATATAGATATTCAGATACTAATAACTTTTATCTTAGGCAATATTTCTTTAAAATAAAAACGGTTAAACCTAGTTTTCCATTAGATCTAGAACATTTTAAAAAAATATCAAAGTCGGACTTCGTTTATGGGGGGGAAACGTTACCGCTTTTTGTATGGAAATTTACAGCCTCACACTGGTCTTAAGTTAAGGTGGCAGATATGGGCCATCTGCCACCTTAACTAAAAACTAAATATTTTGTAAAAATAGGGATAACTACTTAAAAACAGGTCATAAGATAAATATTTGTTTTATTGTTAATCTGAAAAACAATTCATTTGTTTATTTTCTTGTTATTTTGTTATGAATATTGACGTGAAAACGTCTTTCATTTCGGCCAGTGTCGTCGGTCTCCTTCATTCTACTCTTTTTCTCTTACGGTTTTTCGTTCCCTATTTTCGTAACGCGTTAGATTTCTTCTCGGCTAGGTGTCACCAAAACCAGCGATAAGGAACATCGTTCCAATAATCTTTTTTAAGGTGAAGTAGGACCTGAAAACCCCGAACCCTTTCCCACGCGCGCGCCGCGCGATGATTCTATCACTTTCCCCCGCGCGCCGCTAAATGGCCGTTTTATCTGTTTTATTTAATTAAAAGACTCAAATCCATTTTAGTGGAAAAACCATCTGTACTACCTTATGAGATTTGATGTAAAGTTTATGAAAATATAAATTTTGTACTTGTTTTTTCTTTACAATCGCCGTAAAATTGAAAAAGCTCAAAATAATGACGATTTATTAGGATTTTCACGATTTTTTTTTCATCGAGGCAAATCACTCTAATCGTGTTTCGAAATGTTAACAATACAAATCATTTCTTCACTATTGTACTTGTATACAGGCTGTTTTCCGCAATTAGACCCTTTTTAATTGGGTCCTTTTTGCGTGAAGATGGAGTAGGCTTGCCCAGAACCTACTACCCTCTCGGCTTAGTCGACCATGTCCAGAGGAGAACTTGTCTTAAATCCGCCATGCGTGAAACACCGTCCGTGTATAAGTAGTTATTGTCCAAACGACCGGCAAATGTCTCCCGTTTGTGGCGAACACAGTGTGTTTAGTTGATTCTATGATTTAGGAGGTGGAAGATTTTCTTTGTACGCGAAAATAAACAAGTTTGTGTTTGATGGTCGGACAGTTATTGTGTAGTGTGAATTATTTGTGTTTGTTTGTGTTTTATGTTTAGTTTTAAGACTGCGCGCAATTTTGGCGTAGTTTTAGAAGGAACCATAAAAAAACCTGCCGTGAATGAAGGGTTCCGTACCATTATATTATGTTTTTAGTATTTGTTGTTATAGCAATAACAGAAATACATCATCTCTGAAAATTTCAACTGTCTAGCTATCACGGTTCATGAGATACATCCTGGTGTCAGACAGACGGACAATGGAGTCTTGGTCTTAGTAACAGGTTTTCGTTTGTACTCTATAGGTAAATTATTGCGTATTCTTGAACGCAGCTATCTATGGATGTATACAATAAATAAAATTGTTTATTTTATCACTACATAGTATAAAATAAAGTCACTTTTCGCCGTCCCTATGTCCCTATGTATGCTTAGATCTTTAAAACTACGCACCGGATTTTGATGCGGTTTTTTTTATAGATAGAGTGATTAAAGAGGAAGGTTTTTAGATATAACACATGCATAATACAGTCGTGCGAAGCCTGGGCGGGTCGCTAGTACTATATATAGATGCCTAAATCTTCGATAAAAACCAAAATCAAATAAATAAAATTAAAATAAATAAAAAAATGGTTGTCTGTAAAGTCGGTTTGCAGACGATAATATTTTACGTGATAACATTGTGCGTTGCTATGGTTACCTTGTCAATAACGTGACACTTTTTAGTGAGTGCAATACGATGTTCATCGATTTATAAGACACTAGCGACTCGCCCCGGCTTCGCACGGCTATATTATTATGCATGTATTATACATATAAACCTTCCTCTTGAATCACTCTATCTATTAAAAAAAACCGCATCAAAATCCGTTGCGTAGTTTTAAAGATTAAAGCATACATAGGGATATAGGGACAGAGAAAGCGACTTTGTTTTTAACACGCTTTTATTAGGTCGACGTGTATGTAATCAAATCTTGCAAGTTATATACTATGTAGTGATTATCATGTCAAAAACAAAAAAAAAAAACAAGATTTTTGCTGTAAATAACAAAAATCTCAAGTAGTCGTAGAATAGAGATCTGGATTGTGTCGTAAAAATGTCCGATTAACACATTACAGTAAATAGATGTACCCTATTTGAATTTAAACCGTTTAATTGTCGACATTAAACCATTGATTACCATAGACAACTTGAATTGGAAGCTTGGAATTAAAAATTCGTACCTAGAGTAGGTATCTACTGTTAACAAATTTGCTTAACCTTGTAATTAAATGGTGTAATTTTTATGGGGTTCCGTACATCAAAAGCTAAAAAGGAACCCTTATAATATCACTTTCTTGTCCGTCTGTCACCACATATTTTTAACCGACTTCAAAAAAAAGGAGGAGGTTCTCAATTCGGTTGTATGTATGTTTTTTTTTTTGTACGGATGTTCTCGCATATCTTCTTTGTTTATCAACCGATTTTGATTAATCTTTTTTACAAGCTTTTATTTAGCTTTACCTGTCCCGAAGATGATGATTTTTATTCATTTGGTATCATTCGTATGAATGCATATTGAAACGTTTTAAAAACTAAGTTGTGTGCCTTTGGAACGTACCAATAAGACGATTTTTTTTTGTTATTGGTTGGTTGCTAAATAACGCAAAACAATGATTTTTTTGTGAATTTTTGTGACGAAGTTCAAGATTACAAATATTTTGAAGAGTATAATTTGAAATGTAGCAATTGCAGTCGTGTCCATGGGTTTTTAATACATAAGTACTTATTATAAAGGAAGAGAGGACAAAAAGTCTGGAACTTGGAGGCAAATTTTAAAAAATAAACACCTTCTTACAAGTTGATTTTTTACCCATTTTTAGTCCAACCCGTTCCTGAGAAAATCGGTGGTGACACACCCAGACAGACAAACAGACGGAAAAGAAAGTGATCTTAAAATGGTTCCTTTTTTTACCTTTTGAGGTACGGAACCCTAAACAAAGAAAAAGTAGTCTATATTAATAGTATAAAGAGGTAAAGTTTGTGAGGTGTTAGGAGGTAATCTCAGAAACCAGTGAATTACCGATTTAAATGAAATTTTGTAAAGAGATAGATAGAGTTTGGTGAGCCGGGTGTCATATTATTATTATCACAATATATCTACGAAAACTTGCTCTACGTTCATGATATTTTCCGTAAAAACAGCGATTTTCATAATTTCAACTTAAGAAATAAGGATGAACTAACCGTGCCCGGTAGTAGGCTCCGGAAAATAAGCAGGTCGTTTAATAGTACATGTGTGCTCTATTATAATAAATTACCTAAAGATGTACTATATGACAATATGACATGTCCATTAACAGGTTCAAAACTTTTATAAAGCATAAATTGTGCAGTAAGGCGTACTTCGTCTTACCTTAATGATAAGAACCCATGGGCGTGACTTTAGTTGCTCCATTTCAAATAATACTTTCAAATATTTGTAATATTGACCTTTGTGAGCGTGATCACATAAAAAAAACCCCATGAGTTTCTTGTGCCTTCTTCTCATTAGTGGGCGCGTTCCGAAGGCACACATCCTAACTTAGTTTTAAAGCCGATTTTATACAAATTTTAATGTAATAAGCATCCAAAGAAATAAAAAAATTGACTTTGACTTTGGTTTTCGTTACTTCCAAATTATGCCCCAAAATTAATTAAAAATGTAAAATTTAGGTGTTATGTAATTAATTTCTATTGTATTTTAATATAGGTACTTCCTTTTAGAGATTGTCAGCAGATTCTCATTAAAACCAGAATTTAATCTTGGATACATTGTTTTCTGTTTCCTTTGATCACATACTCCGTTTTCATTTGCATTTACAATTAATTATAAATTATTTTCGGAAGTGCTTTTGTTATTCTGTAATTACAAAATAACAATTTCCTACAGAGCCTTCATATTGGGTTATGATTATAGAAAGTTTTTTAATTATGTCATAACTAACAGTGCCCTGCGGTTTGACCTGCATTGGTCGCGATTTCTAGGGATAACACCTATGTTACTGCCAAATAATCAATTGTCCAATTTATCATCAAAATCGGTTCAGTAGTTTCGAAACCGTTTCAGACATAAAATATTTAACATAATAGTGTAAATGTAAATAAATTAAGGTCTAAAAGATTCAGTACAAATTATATCCACACAATTTCATATTACTTAAAAAAACATTCTAAGACTACTACCGCACCAAAGGGTTCCAAGTTAAGTTGGGAGCATCGCCAATTTGTTTTAACAAAATAGGCTTGCATTTCTCTCTCTCACCTGATGGGAAGCGAAAAAGAGGTCGAAGATGTAGCATGCTCGCCTAGAAGGTACCTATTCACTCTAGACTTGAAGACTCCAAGGTTGTAGTTTTGTGGGAACAGCGACGCGGGTAGAATCCGTTCCGCCATCCGTTAAATTTTGTATTTTAAAATACAAAATTCAAAATTTTGTATTTGAAATAGTTCCCATCAACAAATTTTGGAGATTCATATTTCTTAGTAATAATAAAAGAATAGCGAGTGAATTGGTATATTATCCTTATTTGGTAATTTTTAAGTCATGTTATTGAACAACAATTTCACATAAAGTTATTATGAGCCTAATAGTGTCCCAATGCAGGGCAAAGGCCTCCCCTTTCACTGATCGGGATCTTGTGCGACGGATTTCCAATCTGCCAGAAATTTGTCAAAGTCCAAGTACATTTACCAAAAAAATTCAAACACCCAAAATTTGACGACCCAGTTTGCACAATGGTCACCACGCCCGCGCCGGTCTGCCAAACACAGGGTTGCGGGTTAGATTCCCGCCTCAGGCAAGTATTTATGCTTGGATATTTGTCTGTGGTCTGGTTGTTTCAATGTATTATAAATATATACTTACAAAAGAAAAGTATAAAAGTAGTATATTCGTTGTCTAGCATTCATAACACAAGTCTAGTTACTTAACTTGGGGCTAGATGGCGATGTGTGGAATGTCCTGCAATATTTAGTTAGGTATCCTAAAAGGAAGATTTAACGACGAACCAGCTTTAAGCTTTAGACCGAAAGCTCTTGAACTTAATCTAAGTAAATCTATTACTCATCGTCTTCACAAACTTAGATTATTGAACGTTACAACTTGAATTTATTACCTTCAGTAATAGAAATATACTAGAACTATCATACTTGGTAAGACTTTTAATTAGATACAAGTTTTTTATATCTATACCTACTAATATTATGAAGAGGAAAGCTTTATTTGTTTTTTTTTGTTTGTAACGAATAGGCTCCGAAACTACTGGACCGATTTTGATGAAACTTGGTATGAGGATACATTGATTCATTGGGAACAACAAAGGTTACTTTTTATGCCGATATTCCCACGGGATCGGGAGTTACGCGAGTGAAACGCGGGAGTTACGCGGGTATTTGTTGTTATAGCGGCAACAGGGCAACAGAAATACATAATCTGTAAATTTTTTAACTTTCTAGCTATCACGGTTGAGACACAACCTGGTGACAGACAGAAAGGCAGACAGACAGTGAAGTCTCAGTAACAGGGTTTCATTTTTAACCGACTTCAAAAAAAGGAGGAGGTTCTCAATTCGGATGTATGTATGTTTTTTTTTATGGATGTTCGCGCATATCTTTTTTGTTTATCAACCGATTTTGATGAATCTTTTTCTGTTGGAAAGGGTCTACCTCAAGGGTGGTCCCATAAAAATTTGGTGAAGATCTGACGAGGATCTTTGGAGTGATTATTACTCTTTGGGTACGGAAACCTAAAAAACTAATTTAGCGTAGTGGGCCATTCCAATTTGTAATTCATTTAAAAGCCGATTGGTAAAGTAAGAATTTGTAGGAGTTTTTGAAAATCTTTCCTTTCAAGTCAAAGTGACCGTAGAATTTGCTTTTAGAAACTTTTCCAATAAAAACTGAAACGTTCGTCCATGACTGTGCATTGTTTGATCTCAAAACCAAGATACCAAGTTGCATGGTAAAATTACATTTAAAACTTGGGTAACAAGGTTCAGAGTTCCGTACAGTTTTGTGTCGCAGATCGTCATGGGTTTATCAACCTTCCTTGCTCTTTGTAAAAGATATTTTGTAAGGAAAATATGATTTAAAATGTAAATAAATATTGTGGAACATTTCGCTCAGCGCCATCTAGCCACAAGCTAAGCAACTAGGCTTGTCTGACAACGGATAAAATACTTATATAGGTAGATATATCCAAGATATCTTATCTTTCTTCTATATTCCTTACTTAATAATTATCATATAGAGGAATAGTACATTGTTATCCTAGGTGTGAAAGTCACTCATTACAAGTCCCGAGACGGAGTTTGGCGCCCGAGCGTAGCGAGGGAGCTAATAGTTCGAGGGACTTAATGAATCTTTCACCCGAGGTAAACACTGTGCTTTTCATTACGAATAATACATAAAATTCTTCCTAACAACGAGAGTGAATGAGACTATGAGACTCCATACCACATGAATAAGATATCTTGAACTAAATATACCTACTTGAATTTGATTACTGAGAAAAAAGTTACTAAGTACTAAACTCTGGCAGTATGCATGAGCCGTGCCAAGCCATAATTATTATTCTTTGGTGTAAAAAAAGAGCAAGGAGGTTAGGTTTTTGAAGTTCCTAATGCGTAATGATACTGATACTGGCTACATGCAGATTGCACAAGTCGTGCGAAGCCATAATTTGACATGACAGCTGTCAGTGAAAGCGAAAAGCCCTAGGGCTGGAAGTTTCATTTTCTACACGCTCTTCAGGCATATTTAGACCTACTTTCGGAGTATGAGTAATGAAATAGTACATTGTTATCCTAGGTGTGAAAGTCACTCATTACAAGTCCCGAGACGGAGTTTGGCGCCCGAGCGTAGCGAGGGCGCTAATAGTTCGAGGGACTTTTTTTGTTTTTGACGACCCAGTTGGCACAATGGTTACCATGCCGGACTGCCAAACACAGGGTTGCGGGTTCGATTCCCGCCACAGACAAGTATTTATGCTTAGATATTTGTCTGTGGTCTGGTTGTTTCTATGTATTATAAGTATATATTTACAAAAGAAAAGTAAATAAGTAGTATATCCGTTGTCTAGCACCCATAACACAAGTCTAGTTACTTAGCTTGGGGCTAGATGGCGACGTGTGGAATGTCCTGCAATATTTATTTATTATTATTATTATTTATTTATTTATATTACTTAATGAGTCTTACACCCGAGGTAAACACTGTGCTTTTCATTACGAATAATACATAAAATTCTTCCTAACAACGAGAGTGAATGAGAGACTCCATACTACCTGATCCTCTTACAAGGTTGGGACCAAAGAGGTTATATACATGTAGTGTTATTCTTTGGTGTTACTTAAAGCAAGGAGGTTAGGTTTTTAAAGTTCCTTATGCGTAATGTTACTGATACTGGCTACATGCACATTACACAAGTCGTGCGAAGCCATAATTTGACATGACAGCTGTCAGTGAAAGAGAAAAGCCCTAGGGCTGGAAATTTTATTTTCTACACGCTCTTCATGCATCTTTAGACCTACTTTCGGAGTATGAGTAATGAAAAGTTTTTTTCTTTCGTTGTTTATATAAGCTAGGCTAGTTGTATACGAATAGGCTCCGAAACTACAGGACCGATTTGAAAGAAACTTGGTATGAGGACACATTGATTCATTGGGAGTGTTATAGGCTACTTTTTATCCCGATATTCTCACGGGATCGGGAGTAACGCGGGTGAAACCGAGAAACATAAATATACAGTCGGCTGCATAATTGCAGCCCCCGGTAGAGTTCAAAAATTACTATTATTGGCATATTTTCATTCTAATATTTTCGTTTGATAAATTCATGAGTTAGAAGACTTTAAACTTCAACTAAAGCAGGTACGTAGAATCTTGCTTGTGTTGAAAACATTCTTATAACAGCAGTTTTAGAGCTCTACGCTGGGTCTGCAATTATGCAGTCGACCGTACTAAATATTTGTTTGAGGCGGTAATCGAACCACCCTCTGCATCACAGATGGGTCTTCGCCCGCCGCACCACTGAGGTCGAAAAAATAGCCTATTGAGTATGCTGCATGTGCTATTTGCAATTTAGACAAAACCGTATTTTAAAATCTAAAATAAATAATCAAATTTGCAAAAAGAAATGCGTCTAACTTGTTAATGGTCTAAAATTTAGACCATGCTATACCAACTCGTCATAAACTATAGTAGGTAGGTACTCTAGGTACCAAATATAAAACAGTAGAAATAATAATCTACCACGAATTGCTATCGATTTCCAATGAATTTCACCATTTTATTGAAGAAGGTTCTATGAGATAGGTTCCAATACGATCACGTATCCCCTTTACCGTCGATTGAGATTCAAGAATTATCTGGAGAAGGATTTTATTTGGCCCCTCCTAAATAAATGTGTTATATATAAATTGTGTTGTTATTTATATAAATGGTTTAGTATACTGCCAGAAATATAATGAAGAAATTCCTTTTATTTTCGAAACATATCTATACTAATATTATAAAGCTGAAGAGTTTGTTTGTTTGTTTGTTTGAACGCGCTAATCTCAGGAACTTTCGAATTGAAACATTATTTTTGTGTTGGATAGTCCATTTATCGAGGAAGGCTCTATACTACTTTTTATTTGGATATTCCCACGGGATCAGGACTTACGCGGGTTAAACCGCAGGGCGCAGCTCGTATTTAATAAAAATAGGGTCCGGTCAATGCTTCACCTACGTTCTCGGTAAACACAATTTCGCCTCAAGATTGCGACAAATTGCTCATTTACACTAAAAATATTTGATTTAAAAAACCGACCCCAAAAATAAGGGAAAAATAACAGGACCGACAATATCTAAAGTCGGGCAGCCAAACTAAAAAATGGAACGTAAATACTTTCAATTTTTTTCCCATTTTACAGTTATTTTTTTCTTTTTAAACTGACTTTCTATAATAAAGTTTTACTTCGATTGTAATGGGTAACTAAAATTAAATAAATAACAATAACATTTTATTAGTACTAAATATAAATGTATTTACAAGCAACGCGTTCGTACGACAAACATTATCAAGTTTCAAATACAAATAAACAATATTTTAATGTCGTAGTTACAACGAGAAACTATTGTTATAATTGTTTTCAAAATGTATTAAATAATGAAGAAACTTAATTAAGGTTACCCATATAGAACCCTTATTCTGTAAGCTTTTAGGATTTCACGATTCCTTGTCTTATTATCGCACGACTACTAATTTTTATCGTTTAATTTTTGATGAAAAGTTTTCTAATTATTTAGTTATTTTTAAATCACATTATGAAAATAACAAAGCTTTAGTATTATAAGGGCCATGAGCAGAAATATTGCAAAATCTCGAATCCAAAATATCCACATATTTTTGCCACAATGAACGCCGTTTTGAAACATTAAGTCCATAAAATACAAAGACTAAATCTGGATTTAAATTTTATTCAATCGATTTTTTTAATTTAGCTGCAAGTAGCCCTAAGTGTTACAAAGGGCGCCCTTATCACTCAAACTGACCTATTCCAGGTAACCCAGAAGACAGACGGCGGCGGCGGTACAAGTAAAAAAGTTACAATTTTTATGCAACTTATACTAAGTACTAAGCGAGTTGACTTTGAAAAAACTAGGCTAAATATATATTTTTTAATACAGCGTTATGTAGACTACTAGCGACCCGCCCCGGCTTCGCACGGCTGTATTATGCATGTATTATATCTAAAAACCTTCCTCTTTAATCACTCTATTAAAAAAAACCGCATCAAAATCCGTTGCGTAGTTTTAAAGATACATAGGGACATAGGGAAATAGGGACATAGGGACGGCGTAAAGTGACTCTATTTTATACTATGTAGTGATGTCAAAAATATTCAATAAACAATTTAAATTAAATATTCTTTAAGACTCATTTTGATGACATTAATACAATGTTACCGTTTGCTAAAGGTGAGTTAAGGCTTCAATTATAAGTACCTACTATGATATCACATCGTATCGTGCCACGGTGCGGTTGCGAGCCCGCGATCCCACTAACATAGTGAATGAGGCCCCACAATGAACAGTTCTGTATCTAAACGGGCTGCAATTACAAGGTATTATGGCGTACATTCACTTAGGTTAAATTAGAGAATAGATAAATTACTTGTTTCTAACTTAAGGGTTGCTTAGGTTGAATTCAAGTTAATTTAGAATTAGGGGGTTTTGCACCCGAAATACTCAGGTTACAAATGGAATTATTTCCAATTTTTTTTCGTCTCCAGACGCAGAAAAAATTGTGAGGTGATTTTGGAGCAAAATACTCATGTTACAAATGGGTTACAAATGGAATTCATTCCAATTTTTTTTTTGTCTTCAGTACGCAGAAAAAAATGTTTCTTGAAGTGAAGTAGAATTCTCTCCCTAGTGGTAGTCTTAGTTACCTATGTCCACCTAAACGGGTGAACCGAGTTGTATGAAGTTTTTTGTGTATATTCGTTATGTCTGCGAGAATCGAACAACTTACATCATTTTTTTTTGTAAACGGCAAAACAACGATTGCCGGGACATCTAGTTTAATAATATTGATTTTAAATAAAATTAAGCATATTGATTATCATTTTAAGATTTTTTACTAGAATTTGTTAATTTGGTTTAACTCTGGAATTTGATCTCATCGGAATTAGTTTAGAAAACAAGCTAATTTGAGTAAAAGCAATTTCAATTCAATTTCCGTAGTCTTTAAAAATCATATTTTATGTTGATTAATTTTACTAACTAAAAATTCCATCATACAAAAAAGGAAAATCCACCAAAAATTATTGTTCTAAATAAATCCACTTTGTCTGTGATGAATGAAATATAAATGAACACTGAATTTCAGGCTGAATCGTTGAAATGGCTAGAAATAGATCTAGGTCAGTGAAGCCGGACCAAATGCTGGGTTTCTAGGTAATTCTATTTTATTGATGTCAATATAGCTAATTGAAAAACGAATAGGAAAACGAACGCTGTCTATAAGCGCGCCTCGTGATTTCCTAATCCAGTGGAAATATCGGAATAAAAATTAGCCTATTTGTTAGTCCTGGTCTCCATCTACCTACGTATCGAGTTTTACCGCAAACGGTTCAGTAGTTGTTGTTGCGTGAACGGGTCATAAACTTAATCATTACATAGTATAAACAAAGTCACTTTCCGCTGTCTGTCCCTATGTATGCTTAGATCTTTAAAACTACGCAACGGATTTTGATGCAGTTGTTGCGTGAACGGGTAATACTCGTAAACTTAATCATTACATAGTATAAACAAAGTCACTTTCCGCAGCATACATAGGGACACTATGTATGCTTAGATAAAACTACGCACCGGATTTTGATGCGGTTTTTTTAATAGATAGAGTGATTCAAGAGGAAGGTTTATATGTATAATACATGCATAATATAGCCGTGCGACACCGGATATTTATTTATTTATTTTTATAATGCCTTTCCACTGAACCTCTAAAGCGTCTCGGAAACGAGTCTCAAAATGCACTTTTGGAAAAAATAGGACACCAATATCCCGTTTCCGTGACGCTTTAGAGGTTTGGTGCGAAGACATTATTTGTTCGCCGTAATGTCCTCCATTAGGTATGGGTCTCAAGATGCACCGCGCAAAAAAAACACTGTGCTAAGCTCCCGTAATAAATGTCATTACCCCTTTAGCATTTTTTATAAGTACTATGAATACGAAATATGGCCCAAAAATATACATTTCATACCGGTATTTTATTTTCCCACAAAATGGTGCTTGTATCAATTTCCATTTATTATTGTAAAACTTTTATTACCCATCGACTAAAAATTAGCCTTTTCAATCGTTACCAGGATTAAAAAATTCAATACATTTCATTTCAATAAGTTTCTGTAGAAATATTTTTTTATTCGGTAGAATAATGGTCAATAGACTCGTACCTAGTAATATTATTTTTTGTTGGTAAAATGTGAATAGAGCTTAAATGAAAGATTTTTGGGTACATATTTACAAGTTTAAGGTAAATACTACGTAAATTGAGATTCCATGAAATAAGTTTTCGGTTAAATATCGTCGTTATTTAGGATTCCGTACCTCAAAAGGTAAAAATGTAACCATTATAAAAGTACTCTCTTGTCCGTCTGTCTTTCCGTGTATCACCACTATATTTTTTTACATCTCGTTGTTTTACCATAGAAATCCCGCAGGAATATCGGGATAAAAAGTAGCCTATGTTACTCTCAATGATTTAATATACCTACCCTCATACAAAGTATCATTAAAATTGGCAAAGCAATTCCAGAGCCTATTCATAACTAAGTTAGGATGAGTGCCTTTGAAACGCGCCCACCCATGAGAAGAAAGCACAAGAAAACAAGGAATTTTTTTCATGTGATGACGCTCACAAAGGTCAATATTACAATTTTTCAAGTTATTATACAGGGTTGTTGGAAATTAATTGACACGGCGTTAAGGGCTTCTTCTGTGCACCTTAACGATCAACTTTTGTTCTACGACTTTTGGAAATTCATTATAAAAATATTCCACACAAAAATAAAAAAATAAATCTAACAGTTCAAATAATACTCAACTCTACGTCTACGTCACAGAATCAATCATAGTAGGTATGGTACAACCCGATCGGGTCGCACACAGTTCGCCCCGTGGCGATCGCGCGCGCGCACTTGCCGCATAGACATAGAAAATTACCAGACAGTACGAGAAACACTTAAATATATTTTTTGGGATATGTATTAAGTTTCGACAAAAGTTGTAGAACAAAAGTTGTTTGTTAAGGTGCACAGAAGAAGCCCTTAACGCCGTGTCAATTAATTTTCAATAACCCTGTATATCTAAGAACACTGCCGACTAATTCAACTTTCAAACAAAAGAAACAAAATCAAAAACGGGTTATCCGTTCTGGAGCTACAATGCCACAGACTCATTAAACTTATAACACCCCGTCGTTTTTGCGTCGAGGGTTAAAAAAGTAAAATAAGCCCTAGAATAGAAAACGTATAATTACTTAGTGAAATTGATACAGGCTTCATAGTCACAAATCAACACGGTATTTTTAACGTGATAACATCTGGTAATTTTTTTTGACGACCCAGTTGGCACAATGGTCACCATGCCGGACTGCCAAACACAGGGTTGCGGGTTCGATTCCCGCTTAGACAAGTATTTATGTTTAGATATTTGTCTGTGGTCTGGTTGTTTCTATGTATTATAAGTATACTAGCGAACCGCCCCGGCTTCGCACGCCTATATTATGCATGTATTATACATATAAAACTTCCTCTTGAATCACTCTATCTATTAAAAATAACCGCATCAAAATCCGTTGCGTAGTTTTAAAGATTTAAGCAGTCAAAGGGAAATAGGGACAGAAAAAGCGACTTTGTTTTATACTATGTAGTGATAGTGAAGTGATGATATTTATCAAAGTAAAAGTATATAAGTAATTTATGAGTTGTCTAGCACCCATAACACAAGTCTAGTTACTTAGCTTGGGGCTAGATGGCGATGTGTGAAATCTCTTGCAATATCACTACATAGTATAAAATAAAGTCGCTTTCTCTGTCCCTATATCCCTATTCCCTACGTATGCTTAAATCTTTAAAACTACGCAACGAATTTTGATGCGATTTTTTAATAGATAGAGTGATTCAAGAGGAAGGTTTATAAATATAATACATGCATAATATACCCATGCGAAGCCGGGGCGGGTCGCTAGTTTATTTATAAGTTGCCCAAATGAGCGGCCTAGATTAGAAAACGTATAAGTACTTAAATTACTTAGTGAAATTGATACAGCCTTTCTAGTAACAAATCAACGAGGTATTTTTTCCTTTATAATGTTTAGTTTATTCGTAGTGTGCTCAACATCACTTAATGTCAGAAAACGAATGGCAGTAAACACTACGCAGTCGCTAGTTTTAGTGCGTTAGTGTTGTAGTGGTCAAGTGAGAGGCGGGAGGGTGAGGGTTCCGTAGGAAAATATATATAACTAGCAACACAACCTGAAGAGAACAGTTAGCCCGAAACTAAGCTTACGTGTCATGATACAGTAAAAAAAATAAAAAACAGCGCACTCCGGGAGTGCAGGCAGAAGTGAAAACTGTAAAGCGAACTGCGTACGGCAGCTCGCTGCGAACCTGCACCATCCACCGAGAGATGTCGCTGTTAACACTGTTGAAGTGAGTATCGTAGTTCGGCCGTTTGCACAGAGATGGCGCTGTTTTCAATATTGCATAGTAGTAGAAGCACAATAACTGTTAAAATCTCATCTGTCAAAATCTCATCTGTCGCGAGAACGGCTGAAAATGCTCACCTACAAAAGTGCCCAACGCGCCATAAGAAGTTTTCACTTCAAAAATAGTAATAAATAATTAATAAATAAATAGTGACCAGATAACTGATCAACAAATAAAAATTCAATGTCCTAATTGACTGATTGAATTTATTAACGCACAGCTTAATCCAATGGACATTTTGGGCCTAATTTGGCACAATAGCTATAATTAAGAATGGATTTTGGAAAATTCAAGCCCTACGTGGATGAAATCGCGGGTGAAAGCTAAGAAGCTAGTCTATACTTATATTTTAAACAAAAAAGATTTGATTGTTTGCATTGTAAATGTCCCGAAATTATTGGATCGATTATGATTAAACATGTAGAAAGAATATTGTTGTTGAATATTGAATACTCTGGGCTACAAACCGCGTATCTACCTATTCATACAAAAAGAAATAGCTTTTTTTCTACCTTTAATATGGTCCGATTTCGGTGTTTCTTTATTTGTGTATCACTACATAGTATAAAATAAAGTCAATTTTCGCCGTCCCTACGTCCCTTTGTATGCTTAAAGCTTTAAAACTACGCAACGGATTTTGACGCGGTTTTTTTTAATAGATAGAGTGATTCAAGAGGAAGGTTTATATGTATAATAAATGCATAATATAGCCGTGCGAAGCCGGAGCGGGTCGCTAGTTTAAATATAATCTTGTATTTTTTAGTCTCTTAAAAGTTATAAATTAAAATTTTACTTTTCTGAAATAATAAAACATGTAAGCCTAGAATAATTGGCATCAATATCTTAACATTATGTTGAAATTTCAGGGATGAAAACAACTATGCCCTGGAACCAAAATGCCATCATAAAATGTCTATGTGATCATTTTACCAAAAAACTACGCAGCGTTTTAACCTCTCTGTTTTCCTTCCATTTCACTAAAGAGAACTCTACACAAAGAAAACTTCAATAATAATGATTGTTCACTCCGCGGGACCCCAATCGCTTACTATCGTAAATTTCCCCGTTTCACCAAACAACCGTCGTGTTTTCATGTTATTTCCTCTCCGTTTTGTTGTTTTTTTAAGGGCTGAAATTCATAGTGAAGGCAAGGGACGTGAGCATAAACATGGCATATTCAAAAACCTTATATTGTTCAGACACAGAGTATGAATTGTTTATGGAATTTTCCGAACAAAAAAGTGTAGAAATAAATAAATTTAGCAATTTGTAATTGTGTTACTCATTTCCTATTTTTTTTTACAAATGACCACTATCACACCTGCCTGATGGTAGGTGACGATGCGGTAAGATGTAGCACGCGGTGTCTAGAAGAACCTTAGCACAAGCACTTAAAGTACGCAAGTAAATGACTCTGCTACTGAATTTCGAAATACGATATTCCGTAATTTGTGAGACCGAATGCGTATCAGTACGATGTTTGTTAGTTCGACAGTACAATGTCGCGAAGGTTTGAAATTCCGCAGTTTGTGAGATCTAAAGTAGGTATACAAGTGCGATGTACGTCAGTTCGAAAGTGCTCTGTAGCGAAGTACGAAATTGAGATATATATGAGATTTCAATATAGGTATGTATGACCATCCAACAAAACAAGCTAACAAAAAAAAAATATCCATTATTGTTAAAGTAAAAAATTATTCGATTACTTCAAACGTTACTCGTAGTATGACAAGTAGAGCGGTATTGACTACCTGGCGGGCGTAGACCAAAATGTTAAAAAAAAACTGTGCGCTAACATCATGAAGAAAAACATCGTGATAAACCTTGACTTACTTGACTTAATTTCCTATGTCCCCCACGTGGGGCAGAGGGCGTCCACAGTGCTCCGCCATCGCGTTCGGTTTTGAGCTACGCGCTTTATTTCGCTCCATGTTTTACCGATGCTTTTCGCTTCCGCTATCACCGTTCGTCGCCAGGTTTGTTTGGGTCGTCCACGCTTCCGTTTGCCTTGAGGGTTCCAGTCTAGAGCTTGTCTAGGAATGTGGTCGGGATCCCTACGCAGAGTATGGCCGATCCAGCTCCATTTACGACGTTTGATTTTAAGGTCGATAGGGACATCGTTACAGCGTCTCAACAGGTCTTCGTTGGTGATCTTGTCCGGCCAGTAAATTCCGAGGATTCGGCGTAAGCACCGGTTTACAAATACTTGGATATCGCGCGTGATTTCTTTTGTGACCTTCCAAGTCTCGCACCAGGACGGAAATAACGTTGGACCGGAATATCTTGAGCTTAACTCTCCGAGTCAATTTCCGTGATTGCCATACTGGACGCAGCTGAGCTAAGGTTGCTCTCGCTTTGGCTATCCTCGAAATGATGTCCTCTTCGGTCCCTCCAGTTTCTGACACTACGCTTCCGAGGTATGTGAATTTGTGAACGCGGTCCACTGCCTCTGTGCCTATTCGCAACGGTGTCTGGTTCCTCACTCCAGTTCTCATCTCCTGGGTCTTCCGAGTATTGATTTTTAGACCGGTCAGGGACGCCTCCTGTCTCAGATCATCGAGTTTCCCCTGCATGTCGGCGCAGGTATGGCTTAAAAGGCAGATGTCATCAGCGTAGTCCAAGTCATCCAACCGCTGCTTAGTTATTTCCAGACGTATTGACGAGCCCATTTCTTCTGGACACGGTCGAATAAGTTGAGAGGGTGTTTCTGAGCAAGACTATTACATCGGATACATATCCCAGGCACTAAAGCGCTCTAAAAAGCAAGGATTAAAGTTACTGATATATGATTTCAATAAAGAATTAGAAAACAATATCAATTTTTCAGTTTCGTCCTTGCCACGTCACCGCCACGTCTGTGCCTCTTACGTCTTCCATGTTACATCCTTAAAACATGTATTTTCTGCAAGCGTTCTCTTTGTGTGTAATCGTCCCCAATGTATCTGTTTTTTTATACATTTTCTTATTTCTTGAAGAAATTGTTTGTAGAAATATAAAAAAGCATGTAACAGTATTTTTAAAGAAACAAAAATTTTAAATCATTATACTTTTCACATTTTTGCCCGAGCGAGTAAAAGCAAGCAAAGCGTCTACGATTCAAGTCCAGCATTTTGCTTTCCTCTGTTAGTATGGTAACTTCCTGCTGATCAAACTTTCTGGTCAAACTAGTTTGTCCAAAAGGAATTTCCTCGTAGTCAAACTTACTGAACTAAGTGGTTAAAAAAAGGCGATCAAATCGGAAAAAGATGATCGCAATGGAAACAAAAGACGTATGTATGTTGGTATTTCTCAACAGGACGTATTTTACAACCAATCAGGGGCCTATTTTGCATTAATGGATCTACCAATATCATTATATCGAGACTCTATTGATATTATATAGAGATTGTGACTTTATTTGGTATTCTGCTAAAGTTTTAATAACATCGCAATTATATGGAGTCTCAATAGAATGGTAATAGATACGCCGCTGGTGTTGCCTAGCAACATGGTATATGTTGCTAAGCGATATACCGTTTTGACAACTATCGAGATTCCATTGAGCCATGATTCTAGAGCAGAATACCAATGTGAGTCAGTGGTGCGTCATCAGTGGTGTTTCGATAGAATAGTTAACATTAGGAGAATACCAATTTGACATGTAAATCATATTTTTGAAATTAAATTTCTATTACGATTCTATCGACACTCTATTGAAAGACAATTGTGTTAGCCGACTTGGGCCCCTGGACGAAACTTGGTATACTAGTTTTAGAATTTTATTATTTTTTGTCGTCAAGGATTTTTGATTGGAAGGATTCTTCCTCCAAAATAAGACAAAAGAAGGGCTACTGGCTTTAAGAAATCCATCTGGAAGAACATCTGATGAGGATCTTCGAAATAAACTATACTACTAGATACTTGGAACCACCGTCTCATACAAAACTTCTCGCTAGATTTTTTGTTCACAGAACTACTAATATTAAAATATCTAGTAGGTATAAAGTATTTAAATCCATTTGTATTTTTCAAATGAATAGCTAAACTGCAAAAACACGAAGAAATCTAAAAAAAGAAAACCATTCCAATTAACTAATTGCATTTTCAAACCGAAGAAACGCAAGCTTCGCAAAGACCGAGAAATTAATCTAAAAAGTGTGGAAAAAACGTCAAGGATTAAAAAGGTGACTTAGTAAAGTAGGTACCTACTCCTAAAATAGAAAAACTAGCGCGGCTGGTTGTAAAATCGATTTGATAGTAGTTTAGTGCGAGTTTAAAGGGTTCCGTAGTCAAAAATCAAAAGTCTAAATTTTTATTATTTTGTATGCTTAATACATTTGTACACAGATCAAATAGAAAGTCATAAAAAACTAAGTTAGGATGTGTGCCTTCGGAACGCACCCATGCACCAATGAGAAGCGGCACAAGAAACTCATGGGATTTTTTTTCATGTGATCATGTCACAAAGGTCAATATTACAAATATCGTAGTACGCCTTACTGCACAATTTATGCTTTATAAAAGTTTTAAACCTGTTACAAGTCCCCTTAACCCTATTTTCGTCACAATTGCGGGTTTGATTCCCACTTCAAAAAAATATTGTTGCACAGATACTTGTTAGTTTCTGATCTGGGTGATGGTATATTGTTTTGTATTCTATTCGTTATCTGGCTACCATAACACAAGCCTAGTTGTACTTGTACTTGTATACGGGCTGTTTTCCGCGATTAGACACTTTTTAATTGGGTCCTTTTTGCGTGAAGATGGAGTAGGCTTGCCCAGCACCTACTACCCTCTCAGCTTAGTCGACCATGTCCAGAGGAGAGAACTTTTCAATACTTCTGGAGCCAACTAAGCCACGGGTTTCATCACGATGTTTTCCTTCACCGTAAGAGCAATGTCAATTAGCGCACAAAAAATTCTTAAGAAAAATACATCGGTGCACGGCCGGCCTGGATTCGAACCCACAACCTTCAGAATGAAAGTCGAGGTATCTACCACTAAGCCAACACCGCTCTCTTCACAAGCCTAGTTGGTTTGGGGCTAGACGTCTGTGTGGTAAAAATAATATTTATTTATTGCAGATGAAACCGCGTAAAGCAGCTAGTCATTTTTATATTTGAAAAATGTAATTTGAAACAGTCTCGCATATTTCGTACCAGTCAATCGTATACAGAACGAATGTTCGATAGAGTCCAGACTTGTAGAAAATATTGGAAAAGTCTCAGAAACTGTATTTTATTACTTTTTCGTTGATTCTCTGTTGGAACTAAGGCAGATTGTAGACTGGACAGTAGCCCGATTTTTTCTTTCATTTTACTCTAGCTGTTTCCCGCGACTGCGTACGCGTGGTAGTTTTGTTTAATATACTAAAACGTTCCTCTTGAATTACTCTATCTCTTAAAAAAAAATTGACAGAATTGAAAATTTATAAAAAAAACTTAAAACTAATTTTATTTAAACTTATTTTAACTTTTAAACAACTACAAAATACATGTACATGCATATTATGCACACACTGTAGCTGCGTCTCGTAACGGTGTAGCGAGTTCAAAGATTTCATCTCATCTAAAAATATGAGTTTTCACTTCAAAAACCGCATCAATATCCGTCGCGTATTTCTAAAGATCTAAGCATACATAGGGACAGACAGCGGATAGTGACTTTATTTTATACTATGTAGTGATATGATAGGTCAGCGTTTGACCACTATCAAATCCGCCTGATGGTAGGTGACGATGAGGTCTAAGAATCCTAAATATCAGGAAAGACAGACGCATTAGCAATTGGCCTGAAAGAAGCTCTAAGTGCGAAAAAGGTGAAGAACCAAACTGGTATGGACATGTGATGAGGAGAGAGGAGACGCATGTGACTAGAAGAGTTATGAATGTAGAGGGATGGAGAGGAAGAGGACGATCTAAGAATAGGTGGATGGACAGTGTGAGACAAGTCGTTTCCATCTTCCTTTGTTTCCATTTCGATCGTCTTTTGTTTATTTTTATGATCGTCTATTGTTATTGTTTATTGTTGTTGTTGTCTATTGTTGTTATATTTCGATCGCCATTTGTTTATGTTTTCAAGAGTAGTAAAAGTCATCCTCTAATTAAGAAGTATAAGTAGGTAATTAATTTAAGTTTTTGTTTTAATGTTTAAAATAATCAATTATAATTTTTTGTTTTTTGACCTTTTTTATAGTTTGACAAAACACTTATTTTGCTAAAAGTGTAGTTTGACTAAAATACACCCATGACAGAACGAGGTGTTGACGAAACGTATATTTTGACGAAATACTACTTTGGCCAAACGTGTACCTACTTTGACCAGACACACCTTTTACCAACCACCCCAAACCCGATATGAAATAGCCGGACTAAGTCAGCCAAACGCGCTGAACTAAGTCTTGCTATTGTCTTGCTTTGAAATAATATTCCCCTGGTCATGAAAACCATTTGTTTTTTTTCGACACTCATCTGAGCAGCAACGTTTATCAAGGACTCTGGAACGATTTTTGATTAGGAAAGCTCTTCCATCGACCGATTTAAAGTGTCTAGTCTGCGTACAACCCTAAGTTCGAGTGCTGTGACCTTGTTATAGTACCTACAAGATCTTTTGAAAGAAATAACTTCTATTTTCGTCTGATAAAGTTGGGGATGTTTACAACTGTCGTTGTCGGTCGCATTGCCTGGCACTATCGCGACAAGCAGCGCGGTAGAGGTTGCCTGGAAGAGATCACTGTTAAGAGGAAAGGGTACCGACGCTCTCTCCATACAAACGTAGTCGACTATTTCCTCCCTGAATAATGACACTAGTACAAATATTTTTGTTGCATAAAACCCAAGACTATGCCTATTTTGGCTATAGTGTCATTATCCAGGGACAAAACAGTCGACTACGTTTGTATGGAGAGAGCGCCCGGTACCCTTTCCTCTTAAAGTGCACCGCACAAAAAACATCACTATGCCAAGCTCTCATAGTAAACGTCAAGATCCCTTTACGTAACTAACAATACTGTTCTAAAACTATAGATATTATAACGTAAAAAAAACGTAGGTAGGTTTGTGAGGGTAGATGCCAGGGGCTTGTTTTGATCCTTGCTCCCGTGGGTTTTTGCCTGAATTGTACAGTTAATCGAGGCTTGTTTAGCAAAGTGCGTACTGTTGGGCGGGAAAGGTTCGGCCCGAGTGTTAGATGCTAAATATATATTTCAATACGTAAGCAAAATATTTTAAAATTGTCACAAAAATGGAAATGACCCTAAAATAAATAATCATAAATACAAAAACTAAACATTACTTTACACAAAAAATTAAACAAATTAAAATCTATGTCCTGACTGACGTCCGACGTGAAGTGATTTTAACGCCCCCTCGACCCTGTTTTGTATCTACCCTTATGAGTTATTTGATTTTATTATAAAAACGATTAAAGCTACATCAAAACTGTCAATGACGAATTTGTTCTTCATTAAATTCTCTATAATAATTGTCTTGAAAGTATGTTGATAGAACTTATAATTTTCGAAATATGCTTACTTTTCTTTCAATTCGGCCAGTAAAAATGGACACAAAAACGCTATACATCGAAAAAGCGCATGAAATATATTTTTTTAATATGATAATAGACCCTCCAAGAGTAGTCTATACCTGAGTTTCATCCTTGAAAACCCTGGGCTTCTCCTATGGTGCTACGTAATTCTGGCACGTGTTTTAGTTTTTTAGGAAAAACTACCCCTTGGAAGCGTTTTCCAGGTATTTTTGTTTTATATGTTTATTTATTAATTGTCAATTTCATACTCTAGCACGTTTTTTATAAAGAAATTTCAAAAATAACTATTCAGAAAAATGTTTTCATCATTAAACAAAATTCAACTTTAAGAAACAGCAAACTATTTCTTTGTTTCTGAGAAAACTGTCAATCCTAGCAGCACCACTTTGGAATCAAATTAAAGCTAATTTTAGTATCTACAAATGTATTTTTAATGATTTTTCCTCTAGGACCATTACTTCAGCCGGTACAGGTCTAGGAAAATGACACTATCGATAAGTTTTCACGTTTTGAAAATAAATTCACATCTTTGACAACCCGTATCTCCGCAACTAATATATCTAGAGTAGTAATATTGGGCTCAAATTATAGACAATTTAGTATTCATGAATTTTGTTTCTATTCAACATACCTGAAAAACGCTTCCTTGTGGTAGTTTTTGCAAAAAAACTGAATCAACTGCCAGAATTTTAGTTAAAAAAATTTGGTGGGGTCATTTTCGAAGGCATGTACCGGCTGAAGTAATAGTCCTATAGGAAAAATTATTAGAAATACATTTGTAGATACTAAAATTAGCTTTAATTTGATTCCAAAGTGGTGCTGGTAGGATTGACAGTTTTCTCAGAAACAAAGAAATAGTTTACTGTTTCTTAAAGTTGAATTTTGTTCAATGATGAAAACATAATTCTGAATAGTTATTTTTGAATTTTCTTTATAAACAACGTGCTAGAGTATAAAATTGACAATTAATAAACAAACATATAAAACAAAAATACCTGCAGAACGCTTTCAAGGGGTAGTTTTTCCTAAAAAACTAAAACACGTGCCAGAAATTACGTAGCACCATAGTAGAAGCCCAGGGTTTTCAAGGATGAAAACTCAGGTATAGACTACTCTCGGAGGGTCTAATAACATATTAAAAATATATATTTCATGCGCTTTTTCGATGTATAACCATTTTGTGTCCATTTTTACTGGCCGAATTGAAAGAAAAGTAAGCATATTTCGAAAATTATGAGTCCTATCAACATACCTCCAAGACAATTATTATAGAGAATTTAATGAAGAACAAATTCGTCATTGACAGTTTTGATGTAGCTTTAATCGTTTTTATAATAAAATCAAATAACTCATAAGGGTTGACACAAAACAGGGTCGAGGGGGCGTTAAAATCACTTTACAGGTTCTAAACTATAAGTCCGATCTACATACTTCTAAGGTGATTATTGTAGTGAATTTAATGAGGATCATATTGCTCATTGACAGTTTGGTTGTAGTTTGAACCGTTTTCATACAAAATGCAAAAAACTCTAATTTGGCACAAAAAAGGGGGGGAAAGGGGAGGAAAAAATAATTTCTCGACGTGCTTCCATATCGAAATTGAAGCACATATATGACAGCTACGTTCATGCCAAGTTTCATGCTTTCTTCACGATGGGACCATAAAACTGATTTTTGTTAGGACTGGGAGCTGCACTACTACGAGGCGAGTCCAACTCGCCCGGCCAATATGATTTGATTTTTTTTTAAATTATAGTATTTTATTTAGATACAATAAAAATACAAGTAGGTACCTAGTTGAACTTATTTATAAGCTAACAGCTAAACTAAACTAATAAATTGTTGCAAATGGACCCCGATTCAGCGGAATATTACCCCCTAAAAAATTTTGAACCTGCTTTAGTTAAAATGTGTGCAAAACTGACAAAACACATTTTAATTATAGAAGGTTTAAAAATGTTTATGAAAGAAACAAGTGGTTGTCTGTAAAGTCGGTTTACAAACGATATTTTTACGTGATAACGTCATAAGAACCCGATAATAAATTGAGATTTTTTGTTATTCCTTTATATTTTTTCCTTTTTTTTTTCCATTTTTTTTACTTTATATGTCTTCTATTCGTCAGTCGTCATACCATAACACAAGCCCAGAAAAGCGATACTATTATTAAATACCGCTTGAGTGCCATAAGTTACCATGACTCATGACGTCACACAATATTACCGTGACACTTTTTTTGTTAACGCAGGTGTTCCATCAATTTATTAAATAAAAGGAAGTTAGTATTAAGTTCCTTCCCCGCTAAAAGTCCGACCACACATTAAACCAAGCTGAGTCACGTTACAAGGGTTCAAAGCACCAACTCAGTCAGCGAATAGCCCTCCGTATAAGTTGCTATTATACGTAACAATGACTAAACAAAATCGTCATAATGCCAGAGGGGTACCTAACACATATTTACACTGTACTAAATGGAAATTTGAAAATGTTTTCAAAAGGTTATTTTTCGATTTGTTCGCGGTTTTCTCGGGTTTGGTTTTATAATCAGAATATTTTATTTATCTAGAATGTAGTTTTCATTCATATGGATTTCATTCGACCAGTCATATTAGATGTCTCAATAATTTTCAAAAATTCTTTCTTAGTGGTCTTCTTCTAGTTTAAAACTCGTAGCTCGTATTTTTAGAGATTTCTTGATGATTTCTCTTTTTTCTCTCTCTTTTCTCACTTGAATAGGGATAGGTACAGTCACATTACCAATTAGCTGAACCCCACGAGACCTAGGAGCTCACTCGCAAATCTGTAAGGTTGTAAAGTAATATTACCTAATTCTGTTTTCTTTAAACAATACACTATATAATACAACATACAATATATGAAAAAAATAACAAAATAGGTAAATACTATATTTTTTACAGATATGCGAATGAGCTCTGGATCACGTGGGGTTCAGCTAATTGGTGATGTGACTGTACTTACTTTATTCCTCAAAATTAAAAGTGTTAAATATAAAATTAAAAGTTACTTTTGTGCTAAATAGTCCATTTATCGAGGAAGGCTACAGGCTACTTTTTATTTTGATATTCCCACGGGATCGGGACTTACGCGGGTGAAACCGCGGGGCGTAGCTAGTTTTAATTAATGCTGAAACAGTCTCAATGCAATTGTTCCAAAAATTCAATTAGGTAATGATGCTATAAATTCTAGCCTATCAAAACAAAAAGTAGCCTATATCAATTCCCAGGACTTAATTATATTCTGATACTTAGTTTGTCATAAAATTATGCTATAATATATTTTTTAAATTGTCTAGCTTGAAAGGATCACGCAAAATATAAAAACAAACGTATTGGCAAAAGCAAATATCTTAAAAACCAATCTTTTACAGCAATTTAATCAAGAAAGGGCTAACGATTCATCTGAAGAGCTTTCAAGAGACCTTAGCTCTAAATTAAACCTTTTGTATAAGAAAGGTGATTGACCGATCAAAAGCATAGACTATTCGATGTTCAACTATTTTTTTTAATTGGTAAATTTATTTTTTAACTAATATCTATATTGAAATACTAGCGACCAGCTCCGGCTTCGCACGGCTATATTATTATGCATGTATTATACATATAAACCTTCCTCTTGAACCACTCTATCTATTAAAAAAAACCCATCAAAATCCGTTGCGTAGTTTTAAAGATTTAAGCAGTCAAAGGGAAATAGGGACAGAAAAAGCGACTTTGTTTTATACTATGTAGTGATAAAATAGTCACACACATTTTTTTACATGGGCATTCAGGGCTATATCCTAACGATAAGAGATAGCGAAAAATGCTGAAAGGATTTGCGTGAACGATTCAGGCACAAACTAAAAGTGCATCATAAGATTTTTTAAAAAGTTTAGCCGAAATCGTACCTGTTCATTAAAACAAAAATGTCCCCCTTTAATTTTGATAGGGTTGCTAATACAGATCAAATCCTGGAAACAAACATAGTAGCAAATCAAAGGAAATAGGTCATTTTTGTAGTTTTCTGCAATTGTATATTATAATAATATCTCCCTGTATATTAAGGTAAGTCCAAACCTGTAAAGAGTTTTCTCCCGACAGACCTCTATGGAAAGGAAATAATACAGCGGAAGGTAATTAAAAGTGTACAACGAAAGAGAAAAGTAGTCGTTGACTGTTAAATGGAATGTTTTTTTTCACCTCCATTTTCCTACACAGCTTTCAACTGTTTTTTCCCATATCCAACTGTTTTTTTTTTCGACGCACTTTTAACTATTTTTCCTAAAGTTCAACTGTTTTTTCCCACGTACGTTCAACATGTTTTCCCCTTACCCAACTGTTTTTTCCAGCGCACTTACTGTACCACGATTTTGTACTACTGACCTTTGCTCTCGAAGGTGTTCCGAGGGTTCTGGTCGATGGAGACGTGTCCGTTAACAATCCTTGTTCATCAAGTCCATATAGGGTGCTGGTATTCCACCTCAGACGATGTGTCGAAGGTAAGGGGACCGAAGGCTAGCCACTTTCAGATCCGCACAAAATGTCCACAAGAATATATAGAACTTGATACGCAGTCTAATATAACGAAGAACGAGACAAAGGTCCACACTACACTAAAGGTACTACAACTTATTTCCGTTCACTGACTACAACGGAGCTCGATAGATGTGCTCGCTCGAAGGTAGCGAGACGAAGACTGTCCGTCGTAGTACGTTCGATAGTCAAACGGGATAAATGATTCAAATCTACCCACAAGTTGTGTTTTCTTTGAAGACCTACCCACAACTATAGATCGAACGAATAAAGTCTGTTCCTCTACGGAACACTTACAACTGTTTTTTTACAAAGTTCAACTGTTTATTCTTTTCTTTATAACAATTATACCTTCTTGTCCAGAGACCGAGGGAATTTGTGGCCAGAAGCCAAATTTTATCTACCCGAACATTCCTTGTCATTTCATTCACAATTCCTAGGGCATAGCCGCGTTCGTCCCTAAATTCAACGTAGCAAGCGAGAGAAAATTCAACAGCTCAGCTTAAAATAATCTCTAGTTACATTATCCCGTATTGTTAGAAAGACGATGTCACCCTCAATTTAGGAAAAACATCCCGTTCTACGTACAATTCGTACGCAAATTTAAATTGTGTTACTCTTGAATGTGTCGATGAAAATTTCTCTATACAATTTTGTTTTGGAATGTCCTTTTGTTGTAGCGAGCAGAGAATTTAGGTCGGTCATAAGGAGCATAGCGTTTCCTAAGGTTTTCGAGATTTGAATTTACAAAAAAGTTATTTTTACCGGCGTCCTCTGCGTGTTATTGTTAAACCCTAGAAATATATACATCTGAACCTTCATGGTATCTAAACTTTAATCCTGATTTAAGCATCACTATTGCCTTATATAGTGTCACAATTTAACGCAAATATTGCAAATCCAGTTGGTACATTGAGATAAAACAACAAACATAGATTTTTTTTATTCTTCTTCTTCTTTAAATTATATCTGTTCAATGTTACGCCACAGCTACGGCAGCATCATTTGCCTCGTTTAGGTCGTCCAACGTGAAAGTGTTGCTTGGAGGAGGTGAACCATCGATTGCGTTGGGCCCCACACTGACAGCGCTCCTCTGAAGTGAAACCCCATCGCTTAATATTCTTCTTTCTTTCTCCTAGCCTTATCCCATTATTTGGGGTCGGCTCTTTCTGAGACATGCAGTTTGTCCTGTTGTTGTTTTTTAAGGGGCCAACACTCCGAACCATCGCTTAATATTTTATCTGCAATGGCTTACTTGGGTCTGGAGTCGGTTGAGTGACCTCCACATAAGCCACTGTAAGTCTGGAGGGAACTTCTAGTTTTCCATGATGTAATACGAACTTTTATAACATCATGAAACGAGCCAAGGACAATTTGTTATTTGTTAATATTATTGATCCAATTTATTTGCTCGCAATTGTATTTATATAATTATATAGAAATAGGTCTCTGTTTCTGTTTGTTTTGTTATTTTGTAAGAATAATACCGTTGTTTGTTTTATTATTAGCTATCTATCAGATGGGTACAAAGTGGGAGTCACCTTACTCCAAATCATACTGGTTCCATCCTATGGTTTTATTCGGGATAGCCATACCTAAATCTTATTTTTAATTTAAATTATTTTTATTAAAAGAATGTAAAGAAAATACTGTGGTATTCAAGCATTTAGACGTCCAAATTAATTAGAAAACATACTAATCATTTTCACGGGTTATAATCATGTACTTACCTATTTTTTTCTTACCTCGGCGTTTCGACTATGTTGCAATAGTCATGGTCGTGAGGAGACACAAATATATGATTTTTTAAAATAAAATATACTGCAATTATAAAATTTTCTGCAAACCAAAATAAAAAAAATACAGTTGTCTGTAATAAAGTCGCTTCGCGGACGATAATTTTACGTGATAACGTCATAAGAACTCTTTTGTATCGTTGGATCACCATTTTGCATACTTCAATACCTTGCTATGGTTACTTCGTCAATAACGGTAACGTGACATGACGTCACACTATTTTGTGAGTGCAGGTGTTCATCGATTTATAAGACACTAGCGACCCGCCCCGGCTTCGCACGGCTATATTATGCATGTATTATACATATAAACCTTCCCCTTGAATCACTCTATCTTTAAAAAAAAACCGCATCAAAATCCGTAGCGTAGTTTTAAAGATTTAAGCATACAAAGGGAAATAGGGACAGAAAAAGCAACATTGTTTTATACTATGTAGTGATTATCACGTTTAAATATATTTGTTATATTGATATGTGTTTTATCTCTACGTTATATACCCGTATCATGATATAATATCTCTGAAGCCGATCTCAGACACTATTTAAACTTCCATACATTAAATGTAGTGTCCCAAAAACTTTATAAATAACATGGGAAAGGTTAGATTTTATGGTATAACTTGATATTTCAGTTGACAGCTGATAAGGAGGGTCTTTTGAAGATTTTATTTTAAAGGTGTATGGGGATACTGGCTAGTGTTGCCAACTCTCCCGGAATGTCAAAATTTGCTATAAAAAGTTGCTTGCTTACTTCAATTTTTTTAGCAGTTGGCAACCCCAATACTTGTTATTAAATTCTATGCTTGTAAGGTCTTCTGAGGGTTTTTTTAACATATTTAATGGAATAATTAGATTTTCTGATTTAGTACTTAGATCTTTTGGGGTTTAAGGATATTGGCTAAGTGTTGTCAACTCTACCGGAATGCCAAAAACTTCCTCCAAAAAGTTGCAGTTGCTCGATTCGAACAAAAATCCGAGTTGGCAACCCCCATATTAGTTTAGATCCATAGGCGGGGTATCAAATTCTAAACATTTTTTTTTATCAATTTTTTTTTCTCAGTTATTTTTATTTTAAATGTGAGTGCTGCTACGCCCAGCCATCAAGCCATCAGGGAATCAACCAAATATCAAAAAAAAATGTTGTTTGTGTAAAAAAATTATGAACATCTCTTCTGACGACTGGCAATTTTATTGTAACAGAAGTAGGTATCTAATCCAACCACCTTTAGGTAAAGGCTGTAGCTAATCCAACGTCTGTGTTAGATGGTAAATGTAAGGTTAGATCAGAATCTTCTTTCGTAACACATTTTGTTAACGGTATATTTACCGCCCATCTTCATACCAAGGACTTTAAATGAAATCAATACTATCATTATGGGAAAATATTTTGCTTCACACACACTCAAAATATTTTGTGGAAGACAGTCTAGTGGAAGCAGACCTTAACCTCACACGTATTACGGATTTCGTCGGCCTAACGTAATTTGTGGTGTTATTTTCCCGAGGGATCCGTTAGTCCGGCCCGTCATCGTCATACGGAATCACCAACGAAGAGTATGGAATAAACCCACTGTAGGAAAATATTGACGGAAAATAATAGTGTGGCGGTAAAATATGATTATGAGCCGAAACCGAAACTAAAAATTCGGTATCAGTGGTTCAAATTAAGAACGAAAACAGAAACCTGAAATCTATTCTCATTCATAACTAGCTGTTGCTAGTTTCTGTTGGTAGTTTTGTTTTATATATACCTTCTTCGAGTACCACACTATTCATTGATGAGAATAGCATGAACATCGGTGCAGTGGTTATTGAGTTTATAGCGAATAGAAGATAGACAGACGCGGATGACGACTTTGGTTTTTAATGTAGTGATAGTGAAGTGATAGTGATAAAACTATTTTTACAGGATTGATTGCGTATCTTTGCATTAAGTAACTTTTCAATTTTCATTGTCACAGAGTTGTGGGATACTAAACTGGTTTAATTTTTTTTTAGGTCAATTCCGAATCGCACAAGAGATGGCGGGTTTTATTTCATTCGGATGTTTCCAAATTTGAATTGCCTTATCAAATTAATAAGAGTTTAAGAATTCTTGTGGTAGGTATCCTACAGCTCAGGTACCCTAGATGCACTAGTATAAAACACTTTGAACTTACTCTGTTTATGAACGAATAGATTCAAATGGCAGCTTCGAACTAAACTGAAGTTTCACGAATAAGCTACGACAACACCGAATTTCAGCGCAGCGCGGCCAAATTTTCAGTCGATTGACAGACACCAAAACTGTAGCCGCAACCGAATCCTCGAAGCCGAATATCCGGTCCATCACTAACGGAAACTAGATGACCGGATATGTAATATATATTTTGCGGTTGGTTTACTTGGTTTACATTTTTCCTGCGTATAGAAAATGTAGGTTGTTTTTTTTCCTTGGGATATTTTTGTGGCGACAAAATAACATGTAATGTGTAATACTAGCTGCGCCCAGCGGTTTCGCCCGCATAAATAAAGCAAAGGAAACTATCATATTGTCATTATTTAGTTTTGGCTTTGCACGTTTTGTGCATATAGCAATTAGCGTAAACTTTAAATAAACAATTCACCTTTTGATTTATTTCAACCTGGGTTTTGTGATTTTTTACCTGAAACAAAAAATAAATAATTTATTTAATTTTATTTTTATAGATAACTTTTACCCGCAACTCCATAATCCTTTCTGCTGATGCCTACGTCGTGTTTAAAACACTTTGTGATCAATTTCTGAAAAAAAAATGCCCTAATTTAATGCTAAAGTATAACTTGATAGGTACAAGCTACATGCAGAAGTTGTGCGAAGCCATAATTAATACGAAAAAGGAGCTTTATTTTCATTTACAAAATACCTATAATAAACTCCCATCAGAGAATTTTTCGATACTTAATTCAATTTTTAACCGAAACCTATCCATCGCTCGAAAAAAAAGGGATATTGTTTTACAAAGCCCTAAGGGATTATATTAATTAAAAGCTTTTAAAATGTTTTTTTTAGCAAAAAAAATAGGATATTATCTAAGGAATTCGATAATGATATTAAATGTCAACTCCCACTGTATACTGCGAAAGTAAGCCGTGGGTTTCATGGATAAACAAATTGTTTATTTCAAACACTATTATTACCCAAAAATATTTAATAAAAATTTACCAAATGCGAGTCGGACACCCGCACGAAAGGTTCCGTAGGTACCTGTTTATTCTGTTTTGGGTATGTGATCCTCTAAAGTTCAAGTGTTTTTTTTTCAGACGCATTTTTAACTTTTAGTAGTAGTATTTTAGTTTTAAGTATTTTTATTTGCTATATATTTACCTATCCTAAGTCATTGTAAAACGAATATTTAATTGATGTTTTCATTACAAAAACGATTCAAGATTGTTTTGGTTTAATTCTTACTCGCTACCTGAAAGCGTTGGAAGTGGATACAGGTACGGATTCAGGGATGCACAAAAAGGGGTGTTTCTTACCATTGATAAGTCACCGTTTGACCACTATCAACTACTACTATTACTACGAGTACTATTGCCTGATGGTTGGCGACGATGCGGTCTAACATGTAGTTGTAGCCAGCTTTTCTAAAAGATGCCCTTTTCACTTGCCACTTGAAGACCCTTGATTAATCCTAATCGGGGTACCTGCCTGGTTAAATAAATGCCGAATTCTTCGATATTTCTTCTATTTGGTACAATAAGTAAAATAAGGAAAATGTTATAATGTGTCGTAGTCTCTTAGTTTAATCAATGCTAATAAAAATGGCCTGTCTCGATCTGTTATTACAATCTGTCCAATGACAGGTGACAGTTATTTCAGCTTCGCACGACCCGCACACATTGCCGGACGGGATAATTCGAAATTGTCCTTAACAACCCTTAAATTGTATACGTTAGGATAGACAGACACAGGCAACTGATTGCATTCCCTTGGTGTACGAATAAGGAATGATGAAGCAAAACGCTTAGTGCGGTCTTCTCTTATTCATAGATTTACCGTTCCTTCAACGAATCGACCGCGAGAAAATGTAGGCGAATGTTTGAATAGAGTTTTTTTTATAAAATATTATGTTTTCATTAATGATCTTAACTGTTTCAAGAAAATTGATTAAACCCAAATAGGAGTCGAAAGCTTTCGCCTATAACTGTTAATTATTGGGTGGAAAATTTTGTTAAGTTATTTTTCAATGTTTAGATATTAATGTAAAAACGAATATTTCTCGTCGTTTTGAAGCTTGTATAAAGATAAATTGAAACACGGCATAGATGTTTTTGTATTTAATTCCTAATAAGTATTTTGTTTTTTTTTCGAGCATCTTTCGGTTGTCTTTTATTTTTTGTTTCACCGCGCAAATTATTTTTTCTATTCTATTTGAACTTGATTCATCTAACTAGTGGTCATGAATCAAGTTTTTACATAGTTGGCCCACGGCCCTTTTCGGAGTCTCATGGTCCAACTACTTGGACCATTAATCCGCACTCGGTATTTCTTGATTTCGCAATCTTATGTGATTATTTTCTTCAACTTTCGCCCCAATTTTTGCATCCTTAATTACGGCCCTATCTAATGGTATTTTTGTTCAATTCAGAATGGTGAATTTAAATTGAAATTTGTCAGTTGTTGTACCTACGTTCGAAAGGATTTGTTTTTCCTTTTAATTGAAATATATTTCTCTTGTTCTTGTTTTGAAGTTATGAAAGTTGAGATTCGAGAGTTGTTCGATGTTTTGTTCAAGGATTTCACCTGTTTTTGTTTGACCTCAGTTTTTATAAGAACGTTTTTTTTCTACTTTCTTTTTGTTTTTTCTAGTGACTCGTTTATAAGAAATCACAGATATATTCGGGTTAAAGGAAACCGAAATAATAATTTAAATCCAGTCGCCTTGGTATATTCACAAGTGTTTAAACGATACCCAAAATAATATTTTTGTTGACTAGAAGGCCAATTCTCGTAAATAATTGCATTTCGATTACAAAAAATATTCTTAAGATTACATGTTTTATTACTAAAAAAGGATAACTTTATCTTATAACTTTTATAGATTTATTAAAAAAGTGTCTTTTTATTCCAATTTTAACCTGTAATCGTAACCGATTGAAGAGTTGCCTGATAAGAAGGTGGTTTCAGTTATTCCATTTATCGGTAACTATTAGTTTATGGCCCAATTCTACTGGTGGCAATCGATAAATGAGCAATTTGCTGCACTCTCGAGGTGCAATTCTGTTTATCACTCCGAAGATTCTCATCAGATCCTCACCAAATTTTTATGGGACCACCCCTGAGGTATCACTTTTCGAACACAAAAAGAATCATCTCAATCGGTTGAGCCGTCTTCGAATAATCGCGTAACATACATACAAAAAAAACATACAGACGAATTGAGAACCTCCTCCTTCTTTTAAGTCGGTTAAAAAGTGAAAAAGAAGCAATACAAGCCTAGTTAAAATCAACTAGGAGCGCTCCGCGGTTTTATTCGCGCAACTCCCGATCCCGTGGGAATATCGGGATAAGAAGTAGTCTATGTTAATTTCAATTAATGAATGTATCCTCCTACCAAGTTTCATTCAAATCGTTCCAGTAGTTATGGAGCCTATACGTTACAAACATATCTTTCCTCTTTATAATCACTACATAGTATAAAATAAAGTCGCTTTCTCTGTCCCTATTTCCCTTTGTATGCTTAAATCTTTAAAACTATTTTTAATAGATAGAGTGATTCAAGAGGAAGGTTTATATGTATAATACATGCATAATATAGCCGTACGAAGCCGGGACGGGTCGCTAGTATTATAGTATAGATTACACAAAAAAAGAAACTCTGAAACCGGACTATATTAAGAGGAGAAAAGAGCTGTTTTTTAGTATAAGTACGCGGTAGGTATGTAACTCTCTTAATGTTAAAACTAAACAAATATCAAATCCACACCGCACAAACCAGACCTAAACAATTTCATACAAACAAAGGCTTCTAAATAAACTCAAACACAGACACTCTCTCAAAAACAAATTAAATTTAATAAAATAAATTAAATTCTACACAGTTTTCAGCAAGATTTAGACAGTATTACGTACTTGGGACAACAGACAAACAGAACAACAGTTTTCTGGAGGATTTTATATGAAGTAAGGCGTTAACTGGACGGACAAAGCCGGGAGGCGTATTTACGTTTATTATTCAAAGTCATAGCCAATGTTCAAATTATTTATTAATTTGAACGTACATGAATAAAATTATTTATTAGTAAAACGTCTTGAATAAATTAAGGATTATTTTATTGGCTCATTTGTTTGTAGAAAATGTTCTGAACTAGTGAAAATTGTTCTTTTTGTCATTAGGTCATTGCTTAATTCATTTTAGAAAATGTTTCTAATCCTATCACGATTCAATGTCGCAACGTTTGACGACTCCAAATGTTGAAGTTCAGGCTTTAACAGCCCTTTAACCCCCTTAGAGGTTGAATTTCCAAATATCCTTTCTTAGAGCGAAGGAAAATACAAGAGCTGAGAGTTTAAAACATATTAAAACATTTCGTGATCAGTCTATTTCTCTATTAAATATCGATTACTAGCAGCGCTCCGCGGTTTCACCCAGTAACTTCCGATCCCTTAAAAAGTTCTGTATAATAAGTACCCTATGTTATTTCCAATAAATTAATTTCACATCATACAAAGTTTCATCAAAATCGGTCTAGTAGTTTCAGAACCTATTCGTAACAAAAAAAAAGAACTTTCCTCTTTGTTATATTACTGTAGAAAACATAATCTTGAACCGTGCGTATTAAAAGATCAAACGCTGCTTGGGAACAAACTATTCTTCTAACCAACGTATTCAAAATGTTGTTTAGTTGAACCAACTAACCCGTGGACATTTCGAGGGTGTGTTTCACTTTCTGTTAAACACGGAAAAGGAAATACGCAGCCGGGAGGTGAAGGTTGTTTGCCCCGCGATCAAAACTTTCACACGTAGGGGTTATGAAATGAGGTACTGCCGGGAATTATGAAATGAGGTGAAGATTAATCCTTTTTGTTGACACCGACAACTTTAATTTTGTTATTTAGACAGAAATATTTTTAAGCTGGCTTTTATCGCGGGCTTTAAGCGCGGCGACCGAATCAAGAAATTCCGTAACGAAAATAAAACCTAACACCCCCACTCCGCCTACCATGTAGCTCGGCCGAGCGTTCGCTTAACGTGTTTGTATTATGGTACGACTGTACGAAGCTCGCACGATGCAATAGCTTTACCGCGGCAGTCCCCGAGTGTCACACGTTTTTTGACTACAAAACCAATGGGGTAGTGACATATAAGGTATTTGTAGTTTAGTTAAAAGTTTAATCATCATTTTGACTAATTCTAAAACCGAATTAAGTTAAATAATTTCCCAGTTGCTCATTGGCGGAGTAATTTCATCTCAGTTGCTTATTGGCTGAGCAATTTGACGCCCATTGGTTCAGCAATCAAATTACTAAAACCAATTAAGTTGTTGAAATTTTATTGTTAGAAATTCTATCTGTATTAAAAATATCGTCGAAACTATAAACCCACCCTTTTGTTTAAGAAAAGATCGCTCTAACTATGACCTCACCCTTCTCGATCTCAACTCTCACAAAGGACGCTTTCTTTTTTCAGAAATTTTCATACAAGTTTTACCAGCAATAAGTATACGCCTCGAAGGTAACGCAATCTCCTCAGAGGTTTTTATTATACGTAGTTACGTTGGTGCTCGGATACGGACGCAGATTTTTTAGTAACAAAAGAGGAACATTTCGATGCCTAGAGAAAAACTTCACAGGTTTTTAAAATAAGTGATATGATAAGGTATCTGCTGGTAATAAGGGCCACTGAAAGGTTTTTTTAAGCCTTGATATTAGTGACTAGTGTGAATAGTGAACAGAATAGTAATAAAAAGAATGTAAACAAATGAATTGTTTTTTTAGATTGACAAAGCAAATATTTATTTAATGGTCTCTTTTTTTAAATAGTTTTCTAATTTTTTTTACCAAAATATTAAGATTTTGACAAGGTAACTATAGCAACGTTTTATCGTTGCCATGGTTACCATCAATGTTTTATTATGACGTTATCACGTAAAATTATCGTCCGGAAACAGACTTTACAGACAACCATTTTTTTTTAATAACAAAAGAGGAACATTTCGATACCTAGAGAAAATAAGTGATATGATAAGGTATCTGCTGGTAATAAGGGCCACTGAAAGGTTTTTTTAAGCCTTGATATTAGTGACTAGTGTGAATAGTGACCAAATAAAAAGAATGTAAACAAATGAATTGTTTTTTTAGATTGACAAAGCAAATATTTATTTAATGGTCTCTTTTTTTAAATAGTTTTCTAATTTTTTTTACCAAAATATTAAGATTTTAACTAAGGTGGCAGATGGCCCTTATTACTTTAATTTATTTTTTTCCTTTATAATTTATCAGCAAAGCTTAAAAACCAAACTCTTTTCTTGTAGTCGGGTAAAAGACAACCAACTTTACAACCAACCAAGGCTTTACCCATTCCAGCAACACACTACTTCTCTGCTACTTATTATTTGTTCTCTGTGTATTTTTTTCTTTTTAATTAATATTTAGCCGTCGTGTGTTTCATGTGTATTTATATCGTGTGTTTGTTCGAATAAATTATTTTCTATTTCTATGCCTTTCTGCAGAAAGTAGGAGTTAACAACTGAGCGAGGAATACTGTGTGTAAAGTGTCTGTGGACTGTATTGAGAGTTGGTTGCGTTTATCCTGCACCTCTATGTCAGCACCCTGTCGGTAACCGAGATGTTTTTATTAGCAGGAACCCACTTATTTACCTTCGTTAAAGTGTTTGTCGAATATTTTCATTGTTAGATTTTTAGTAAGCTTTTTGTTTTGTTTTTTATAAAAGAGATTTATGTTTTATCTTTTATAAACAAATGTTAAAACAAGTTATGGAATTCGTTTATTGATCTTAAATGATACACAAAAACAGAAAGATAGGGTCAGGTTAAAAACCAGCGTTGTGTATAAAGCCACTTCTCACAGCAGCGTTACGCTGAGTTCTATTGAATTTTAGCTCAAAAGCGAGATATACATAGTAAGACTAAGATAGTTTACGCTTAACGGCTCCCTTAACGGATCCCCTACTCTCAACAAACCCCCTGTCAAGAACTTTCTCACGCTTATCGTCCTCCCTGAACTAGAGGAGACGATAAGCGCTAATTTAAAGATCTAAGTCAAAAGCGATATAGTGAGACTGAAGTCTATAAATTTTTGTTTAAAAAAACGTCAAATTGAGATCCTCCTCCTTTTTTAAGATTCCGTACCTCAAAAGGTAAAAAAAACCCTTATATTTTAAGTCGGTTAAAAAAACGGGATTCCATAAAATGTAAACATTTCTTCCAACATTGTTTAAAACAAATATCTCGTTATCTCAAGTCCTATCAATCAGCAAAAAATCCATTGTTTTCGTGGAACAGCCAAAACCGCTTACAAAGTCGAAACTTTTGACGTATGTCAAAGTAAATTGATTCCTTTGATGTAGGCAAGTAGGTACATAAGTTAAATCATAAGTTAGACGTAGATATTATGAAAATGAGAATACTTTAACTAGGGTTTTTAAATATTACTGACCTATATTGTTAGGTGTAAAAAGAACAGATCGCATACGCAATACCATTCTGGGAGAAAAGACCAAAATCAAAGATGTGGGTTTCAAATCAGCGAGGTTGAAATGGGATTGGGCGGGCCATGTATCAAGAATGGACGGGGATAAGTGGGCTAAAACAGGAACAAGTTGGACACCTCCGGGTGCTCGGCGACGTCGAGGTCGGTATCGAGAGCGTTGGCGAGACGACCTCGACCGCCTCGAGCCAGCTTGGCCGGAGGTGGCCCAGGACCGCGACCGATGGAGGGAGATGGGAGAGACCAGCAGCCCATCAGTGGGATATTAGGGGTTAGATAAAAAAAAATTGTCATCGACCACTATAACACCTGCCTGATGGTAGGTGACGATGCGGTCTAAGATGTAACACGCGGTGTCTAGAAGATACCTATACGCTCGCTACTTGAAGACCCCCAAATTGTACACGTCAGGAAAGACAGACGCAGGCAGCTGATTCCATTCTCTTGCGGAACGTATAAGCAATCTATCTATCTATACTAATATTTCAAAGCTGAAGAGTTTGTTTGTTTGAACTCGCTAATCTCAGGAACTACTAATTCGAATTGTTTTATGTTGGAAAGTTCATTTGTCGAGGAAGGCTATAGGCTATTTTATATTTCGATATTCCCACGGTATTGAGAGTTACGAGGGTAATAAAAACGCGGAACGCTGCTAGTTTTCAAATATTTTTCTATATTAAACTTGCAGTTCAATCAGAAAATCTTCTTTTTATTAAATCTAGATTTGTTTGCCAGCAATTGTGTCATAAATATTATGGATTTAATTAAATCACAATTTTTCTCTCCTTAGTCTTAGACAGAAGAGTAAGGGATGCAAAAATCAATAGAAGATTTTTATAGATTGCAGCTATTTAAAACATTTGTAATAAAAAATGCGACTCCAAAAACTACCCCGTGACAAGAATTCTGAAATATTCGATTAAAAAATTCCAACTACAAAAACTCTATAAAATAACACTTTGCGTGCGGAACTCACCTAACAAAACCTATTAATAACCAATCACTTAAAATCTGTAATAGAATAGTAACTAGAGTTGGACCATTAACCATTTTCCCCATTGTAGTAGCAGGGCCAGGCGCAGCCTTCAAAGATTAATTGATTACACATTAAACCGTTCGACCTATATATCCCTACCACTATTATTGTAACTTTGACATCTTACTATTGAATTTAGAATGGGAAATTAACTTGAATTATTATTTTAGGTTATGAATTTAGTACTATTTGGTTTTAGTGACTGCGCACCCTGTAAGTTTTATGTCTTTAGGACTAAGCCCTTTCTTAGTAGATACCTACACTTTAGCTTCTAAACAGGAGCTGGTCCAGCCACAAAAGGAGGGTTAGAAAAGTTTTTGTTTCACTCCCGTCTTCCTACTTTCGAAGACCCTCGTTTATTTGGAGTCTTTGAGTCACAAGCGTATTGGTATCTTCTAAGAAAGCGTGTTACATCTTAGACCACTATCGTCACTTACCATCGTGTGACGATAGTGGTCAAACGATGACCTATTTATACAAAACTAGCGACCCGTCCCGGCTTCGCACGGCTATATTATGCATGTATTATACATATAAACCTTCTTCTTGAATCACTCTATCTATTTAAAACCGCATCAAAATTTAAGCATACATAGGGATATAGGGACATAGGGACAGAGAAAGCGACTTTGTTTTATACTATGTAGTGATAAGGGTAAAGTCACTTTCTGCAGTCTGTATATGCTTAGATCTTTAAAACTACGTAACGAAGTTTAATGCGGTTTTTGAAGTTATACTTCTTTAGGCGCGTTATGAAAAAATGATGAGAGTGAAATTTTACAAAAGCGTCACACAAAATTCTCACGTCACACAAAATTCTCACGTCACACAAAATTCTCACGGGAGAAGTTGTTTAAATCTAAATTGAACTTTATTCATTGTGTTGACAATCCTTTTCCAGTCCAGAGTTTTTTGTCGGACGAGTTTTTTGTCGGACGAGTATTTTGTCGGACGAGTTTTTCGTCGGACGAGTTTTTTGTCGGACGAGTTTTTTGCCGGACGAGTTTTTTGTCGGACGAGTTTTTTGTCGGACGAGTTTTTTGTCGGACGAGTTTTTTGTCGGACGAGTTTTTTGCCGGACGAGTTTTTTGTCGGACGAGTTTTTTGTCGGACGAGTTTTTTTTTTTTTTTTTTTTTTAATAATGCCAAAGAAGTATAACTTCTCACGCGCGTACATAAGTACACGCACCCATTTTTTTTTTTTAAATAGATAGAATGATTCAAGAGGAAGGTTTATATGTATTATACATGCATAATACAGCCGTGCGAAGCCGGGGCGGGTCGCTAGTAATTAATAAAGAAAAGTGAAATACAAAAAAAAAATAGGGTTATTCGGTAGGATAATGAAATTTACCTACATTGATAATTGATATCTATGAATCTCTATTTAACCCGCTAGCGACTTGGTTCTCAATTCGTCGCATATAATTTTTTTTAAATATTGATTGAATTATGAACTTTTTAATGAAAAAAATGTGTTGGCTACGTCGTAGAAGTGGTGCTACAGCTGTATGTGCTACGGCTACGGTTTCTTTGTCATTTCGCTACGAATACGACTTCACAGTTAAAAGGTGCATAAACCAAAATAGTTCATTATTGCAAGGGAACCTTATCACCCGTAGTTATCTTACTTAGTATACATACAAAAACACCTAGAAGGCCAATTCTCGTAAATATAATTGTTTAAATTACATTGCAATATCAATCCGATTACAATACCCTTAATGTCAGATTTTGGTGTTCTCAAGAATACTAAAAGTTTTTTTTTGTAATCGAAATGCAAACGGAATGATATTGCAATATAATTTAAGCAACCACGACCTCCGTGAGTGTCACGCGTGTCTCCTCGCGATGTTTCGATTATGTTACAATAGTCATGCTATTGTAACATAATCGAAACATCGAGGTAAGAGAAATAAAAATAAGCGATTAAGACCCGGCAAAATCTTAATATATATAAATCTCGTGTCACAATGTTTGTCCTCAATGGACTCCTAAACTACTTAACCGATTATAATAAAATTCGCACACCATGTGCAGTTCGATCCAACTTGAGAGATAGGATAGCTTACATCCCGATATTCCCACGGGATCGGGAGTTACGCGGGTGAAACCGCGGAGGGCAGCTAGTAATTACTATAATTTAAACAAGTTTATTTACGAGAATTGGCCTTCAGACTACAGCAAACGTTTTGCGTCGTAGGCGATTATTTGCTCACTGGGCCAGAGAGATCGTCACACGAGACGTTCGAGAACCATTCGAGTTCCAATAGTATACAACATAAGGGTCAAACTGTACATTTCGATTACCATACGAAAAGCAATTAATTATGTATCAGCGATATTATAGCCCTCTGATAACGAATATCGATTTGTCTTGTACTTGAATCGATTAAGATAATATTCGAATGATATTGTTCCAACTGCTGTTGAAAACTCTTGTTAGAATATTAATTTATTTTGAATATGAAGTTATTTTGGAATGTTGTGTTTTAATCAGTTATTATAATAAAATTATAGTGTTTGACGAAATCTTTAACAATTCGATTTCGGTTTTGGATCGGTTGTAATTTGTTGTTCTTTCTTGCTTGTTTGTTGTTTGTTGATCGCGTTATTATTCTGTTCAACTTTTTGTTTTATTTGTTTTTTTAATCTATGTAAATTTTGACTGAACTGTTTGGCAGGATGTAAAGGGAGGCCTTAAAAGTTTAGAGAACAAAAAAAAAACAATTACAGGACATTCTACACATCGCCATCTAGCCCCAAACTAAGTAACTACACTTGTGTTATGGGTGCTAGACAACTCATATACTACTTATATACTTTTTCTTTTGTAAATATAGACATAGAAACAACCAGACCCCAGACAAATATAATATCAGCATATATATACTTGTCTGAGGTGGGAATCGACTCGCAACCCTGTGTTTGGCAGTCCTGCATGGTGACCATTGTGCCAACTGGGTCGTCAGATATATTTATAATTATTTTGGCCTTTTCCGGAATAAAGTTAATCTAAATACTGAGTTCGTAGTACAATTCCTCCTAATCGTACCTACAATTCCATCTCAGCACTTCACTACATAGTATAAAACAAAGTCGGTTTCTCTGTCCCTATATCCCTATGTATGCTTAAATCTTTAAAACTACGCAACGGATTTTGATGCGGTTTTTTTAATAGATAGAGTGATTTAAGAGGAAGGTTTATACATGCATAATATAGCCGTGCGAAGCCGGGGCGACCCGCTAGTTTGAGAAAAACAAAACACATTCGTAACAATCAACAATTTTCACCAACCCCGTTTCGTTGGTGATAATTTTTGATTGTTACGAATTGTTACACAGGCTACTACTATAACAAGGTCGTTGGCGTATCCCCATAATATCAGAAGGGCGAAAACGCAAGTCGTCTTAACATCAATCCATCTTAAAATCATACAAATCAATTGGCAACATAGTTGTTTTTCGTCAACTGCTCTGTTTCACGTGAAAAGATTTTAGCTTTGTAAGTAGGTATAAAGCACTACATGCTGCATAATAAATGTAGTTGTTACTATGGTAATTTAAGTGATATTATTATTCAAAATGGCTTGAAATGGAGCTATTTACATAAATATAGTATCTAGACTTCAGTTTTCACCACTTCAGATTGGGCTGTTAGGGACATCTAACTGCCTGAGATTGGGCTGTAAAGGACATCTAAGTGCCGCACTCGAATACGTTCCTTAGCAGATCAAATGTTAAGAAGCAACGCAAGTTTTATGTTTTTTTAAGTTTTTGGACGACCTCTGTGGCGCGTCGGCCGAACACCCGACTGCGACGCAGAAGGTTGCGGGTTCGATTCCCGCCGGGAACAACTATTTATGCTGACCATAAATTCTTGTTTCTGGTTCTGGGTGTTTCCTGTATGTATAATATGTATATATTTACAAAAAAAAAAGTATGTAAGTAGTTTATCCGTTATCTGGCACCCATAACACAAGCATTAAGTTGCTTAGCTTGGGGCTGGATGGCGATATGTCCTGAAATATTTATTTATTTATTTATTTATGTAAACGAAGTCGTGACAAAGCATTGATTAAGTAATGATTCACTGCTGATAGATAACTTACAAATAGCTGAACCTATTTTCATGAAAATAACTAACATAATATTTGGAGGGGTCATTATCAGAACATTCATATTACAAAATGAAAATATTTTTGTTCTTACGTCTTGATATTAAAACGCCATAGTTACCTTAAAGGCATGAACGCTAAAAGTCTTTAGTAGCAATACTTCTGAGTCTTTAAATTTATAATACTGTAGTAGTAAAACGTCTCGATTTAAAATTATTATAATTAGTTACTAAATAGACATAGACGTATAAATACTTAGGATGGGCGGCTTGCATGATAAGTGCTTAAACAAATTTGGCTAAAGGCATTTAAGAGGTTATTTAATTCGAAATTAAATTTAATAACGACTAGGTATTTAAGCATTTTGACACTCTTGTTAATCATGTTTATAGTCCTAAACGCATTTATTTTTTGACTTGCAAGTGAACCTTAGTAGCAAAACTCTGGTCTATATACTTACAAAATGGACATTAAATATACCTAAGCTACTTTTTATCCCCATATTCTCACGGGATCGGGACTTACGCAGGTAACAGCGAGTAAATAGATAGGGAGACGTCTATAAATGAAGGGATCATTTCGAAAAAAAGTTGCAATATTAAGGTAAATGGTACTTACAAGTTTTCGCGAAAATGTATATTTGCCCATATCTTTTTTATCGTGTTAACTCAAGACCTTGATTTTTATACACCTAATAGGGACTATGGACCTCTGTATCTGGTATAAATTTCATTCAACTTGCCAGGTCCACCTGTTCCGGAGAAAATCGGTGGTGACACACGGACAAACAGACGTAGGTACAGACGGACAAGAGAGTGATCATAATATAATTGTTCCGTTTTTTACCTTGTAAGGTACGGAATCCTATAAACAAATATGTGTTTAGGTTTCAATTTAGATTAAGATGTAAATAATGGAGTTTCTTGTACCTATCTCCTTTAGTATACCTATACATACTGAGTGTATGTTATCTCCAAATCTAACGAGATACATTTCGTATTACAATCAAACTATCTGAGTAGGCAATGTTTACAGAGTCCAAACAGTTAGGTGATTCACTAACATTAACCCTTCAGAGATCTCAGGATGGTAAAATACGAATCCGGGGCCCAAGTGGGTTGTCTCCTTAAGAAAATATCAAAATTTATCTATATTTTTAAGATTATAAAAATATTGCATTGATTAGGCTCCTCGCGGGGGCTCTGGCGACTACACTTGTCACCTACCTATCGACGTATATGCGGTGATTTTTATATTATGTTCTCGCAGAACTTTGTTTTTCTTGACTATATTACATATAAGTAAAAACACAGTCCGCAGTTTCATTGAAAGACTACTAACATCACGATAGTTCTCTGACAGGGATACATTGATTCATTAGGAATAACATAGGCCACTTTGTATCCCGATATTCCCACGGGATCGGGAGTTACGCGGGTGAAACTGCGAAGCGCTGCTATTAATTTTATAAAGAGGAAAACAGATTATGTGTTTCTGTTGAAGCTAAAACAACAAATATTAAAAACATAAAAATAATAATTGACCGAACGAGCGAAGCGAGAGAGGTCTAGTGTTGAGAAGGGTCGGTCGCTCGTATGTTTGTATGTTTGTATGTTTGTATGTTTGTATGTTTGTTCGACGATAACTTGAGTACCGTTGCTCTGATCTTCATGATTTTTGGTATACAAGTAGTTGAGGTCCATAGAATTTTTAAGTTCGAACATGAGCAGGTTCGGTCAGGGGGTTACGGAGATAGGGGTCCAAAAGGGGATCTACCTATATGGCACACAAACTATACTGCAAATATACCCGAGTGGGGTATCAAATGAAAGGGCGTAACTTCGGTGACAATAATATGGTACCATGGAACTGATCTGATGATAGAGCTGGAGGGAATCTGCAGGAATTATCTCATTATCCATACTTCATAGTTCATTCATTCAAACTTCTCGTCAAGAATCGCCTTGACGAGTAGTTTGTCTTTCAATGGTAACCAGGGTCTGATGATGGAACTGAAAGGTGGTCATAGGAACTTCGCAATGAAACGACACAACCCCATCGAGTTTGGGCTCGTTAGAATCGTCTTGACAAGTAGTTTGTCTTTCAATGGTGACCAGGGTCTGATGATGGAACTGGAAGGTTGTCATAGGAACTTCGCAATGAAACGACACAACCTCATCGAGTTTGGGCTCGTTAGAATCGTCTTGACGAGTAGTTTGTCTTTCAATGGTGACCAGGGTCTGATGATGGAACTGGAAGGTGGTCATAGGAACTTCGCAATGAAACGACAGAACCCCATCGAGTTTGGGCTCGTTAGAATCGCCTTGACGGGTAGTTTGTCTTTCAATGGTAACCAGGGTCTGATGATGGAACTGGAAGGTGGTCATAGGAACTTCGCAATGAAACGACACAACCTCATCGAGTTTAGGCTCGTTAGAATCGTCTTGACGAGTAGTTTGTCTTTCAATGGTGACTAGGGTCTGATGATGGAACTGGAAGGTTGTCATAGGAACTTCGCAATGAAACGACACAACCCCATCGAATTTGGGCTCGTTAGAATCGCCTTGACGGGTAGTTTGTCTTTCAATGGTAACCAGGGTCTGATGATGGAACTGGAAGGTGGTCATAGGAACTTCGCAATGAAACGACACAACCTCATCGAGTTTAGGCTCGTTAGAATCGTCTTGACGAGTAGTTTGTCTTTCAATGGTGACTAGGGTCTGATGATGGAACTGGAAGGTTGTCATAGGAACTTCGCAATGAAACGACACAACCTCATCGAGTTTGGGCTCGTTAGAATCGTCTTGACGAGTAGTTTGTCTTTCAATGGTGACCAGGGTCTGATGATGGAACTGGAAGGTGGTCATAGGAACTTCGCAATGAAACGACAGAACCCCATCGAGTTTGGGCTCGTTAGAATCGCCTTGACGGGTAGTTTGTCTTTCAATGGTAACCAGGGTCTGATGATGGAACTGGAAGGTGGTCATAGGAACTTCGCAATGAAACGACACAACCTCATCGAGTTTAGGCTCGTTAGAATCGTCTTGACGAGTAGTTTGTCTTTCAATGGTGACTAGGGTCTGATGATGGAACTGGAAGGTTGTCATAGGAACTTCGCAATGAAACGACACAACCCCATCGAATTTGGGCTCGTTAGAATCGCCTTGACGGGTAGTTTGTCTTTCAATGGTAACCAGGGTCTGATGATGGAACTGGAAGGTGGTCATAGGAACTTCGCAATGAAACGACACAACCTCATCGAGTTTAGGCTCGTTAGAATCGTCTTGACGAGTAGTTTGTCTTTCAATAGTAACCAGGGTCCGATCTAACATATTAAGTTATCAAAGACCAAAGAGTATAAAATAAATTAATAGAATAAAAAACTAAAAAAAACACGCTTTAATAAAAAAAGTCCAACTAAAAAATAGAAAATAAAATCTAATAAATTTGGATTAAGAATATTGTACTTAAATAGTAAGCGTGTTACATTGTGATTGCAAAAGAAAAATAACGAAGGTGTAGCATCACAAATTCACAATGTAACACGCTTACTATTTACAATATTCTTAATCCAAATTTATTTAAATTTAAAATTTATAGAAATTTATTACTTTGCCCCAAATCGTCCGAACTCTCTTTGCTTCATTTCCTATAATTATTTATTTCATAATCATGGGCTGTTTTACAATAATAGTGGTGGATAGTATCAAATAGTAGGAATGTTCGGTTCTAGCCGATCTAGAGACTCTGTTATAAAATTTGTGACTAATTTTTTTATAATTTTTATTGACTTGTAATATTTTAGTTTAGGGACTTATTACAGGACATATTGGCCTCAAACTTCTCTAATATATTCTCGTTCTCGAGCTTGTCTTCTCGTTTCCTCTTACGTAACATTATGATAAGTAGATACATAAGGAAGGAAGGAAAGGAATTACTATCTTCTGGATATTATGTTGGACACATTCAAAATTAAAAGTAACGTCTTGAGTAAAAATAAAGAGTCAACGGATGTCCAGGGTGTGATGATTGAGCTGGCCTATGCTCTTAGAACTTAACAACAACAAGTTATGCCTATCGTGTTTGGATTCTCTAAATCATCCAATGTCAGATAATAGCGATACTAGGCACCTATCATTCAAATAAGATAGACCTGTCGTATTTGGAGTCTTTCTTCGTTATATTACATATACATTTTAGTACTTTACGCTGAAATATAATAAACACTGAAAAAAACTCGTGAGGTCTCAGTTCGGGGCGAACTACTAGTATTTAAGTAGGGCTCCCATACAACGGGATACGTGATTCGGAACGCGATTCCAACTCGCACTTGCCCGGTTTTTATTATTTAATAAATGTACTAGCGACCCGCTCCGGCTTCGCACGGCTATATTATGCATGTGTGTATTATACATAAATTTTCTTTTGAATCACTCTATCTATTAAAAAAAATCTATCTTATCAAAATCCGTTGCGTAGTTTTAAAGATTTAAGCATACATAGGGATATAGGGACAGAGAAAGCGACTTTGTTTTATACTATGTAGTGATTTTTACTGTGCTCAGTCGAGGCCAATCGGAGTTAGAGAATCAGCAAGAAACTGCTGACAAAGGAAACTAAATCGAACGTCAAACAAATAGATCAAAGTCTTTGGTTACTGTTGTTTACTACATATGACGAGCCTCCGGGGGTTAGGGGTGGGACGTCGATAAAACAGCCTTTATCGATAAAACAGTCGATAAAACGTCTTGTTTGATTGCTACCGTTTGAGCGCTCTTTTGTTTTATGTTTGCAGAGTTGTTGACTATTTGTGATTTAGATTATAATATTTGATGGCGATTTATTTTGTTTTTATAGGTAAGTAAGTAAGTAGGTTGGTGTCGATTATACAATCTTCGAGTTTTGACCGTGAAAAGTTTGCGGTAGCTGCGAATTGGTTTCATTTTCTTGCGAACTGAATTATTCATGTTATTACGACTTTGTACCTACATATACCGTCTCTTCGGTTATAAATCTATTTTTTTACGTTTATTCGATGCAAAAACTAATAAATTAAGGAATAATTAGAAAATCTACCGTTTGTGAAAATTGTCAAAATTTTAGTTTTTATTTTTTTAAATAATGACAATGTTCTGAGGTTGCTTCAAGATAAGACACTAGGTATATAATTTTTAGAAGTGGGTATATTTAGAGCTTGTCTTTAGGTATTTACTTATGGTTATTTTGTTTTTCTGTAAAAATAAAGGATAAAAATATAAAACAACTTGTCTACTTAATTTAGTAAGTATTTAATGTAGTTAAATAAACACGATAAACCTCGTTTTCAAAACACAACAATAATTTTCTAACTATTATTAATTCTATTGTAATATTACATTTTAATTTTTAATTTAATCATTTTGTATTAATTGTAACAATTTGTAATCGTATCTTAAGAATATAATAATTTGTCTATCGATTATCGATAGAAAGAATCACGTCCCAACTCTAAATTCCTACAATAAGTAGGTACATAATATTATGTTATATTTAATAAAAAGAAAAAGTTTTTCCTCCTCGCGACCATGACTATTGTAACATAGTCGAAACGTCGAGGTAAGAGAAATAAAAATACGCGATTAAGACCCGGGAAAATTACTAAAAAGAAAAAAACTCAACACGAAAATTCTGAAACTGCAAGAGCTATTTCGCTATTAACTAGAAACTTCGCATAAGGGTTCCTTTACGTAGCCAAACTATAACAAAAGATTTTATTCAGAATACTTAATGAATAAAATAATATCGATTATTAATAAACAGAAGTATGTCCCAACCCTAATCCCCGCTCCATTAGGGTAAGATTATAATACGAGTAGTACAACCAGTTGAAGCGACGAGAGATGGCAACACTCGCAGTTATGGACTTTCCAAGGATCTCCTACCTTTCTATATTATATCTTTTACATAGATATAAAATAACTATACTAGAAAAGAGAGTAATAAAATAAATAAAATAAAATCACTACATACATAGTATAAAACAAAGTCGCTTTCTCTGTCCTTAAAGATTAAAGCATACAAAGGGTTAATTCCATGATATTCAATGCACTGTAGTACCTACACCTTTACCACCCTCTCAACTTAGTCGACCGTGTCCAAAGGAAAGAACTTGGCAATATGTCTGCAGTGATCTAAGCCGCGGGCTTAGCAATTTTAATTACCGCAAATAAATGTTTCGTAAATATCTAATAGTGCACGACCGGTCGGAATTCACCCGCGTAACTCCTGATCCCGTGGGAATATCAGGATAAAAAGTAGCCTAAGATGTTATTCCAAATCGATCAATGTATTTTCATACCAAGTTAATTAAAATCGGTCTAGTAGTTTCGGAGCCTATTCGTTACAAACAAACAAAAAAAAGCAAAAAAATCTTTTTCATTTATAATATTATTATAGAGTATAGATATAGATGTTCATGCTAATGTAAAATGCTCTCATGTACCAACTCTTTATTGACGACCCAGTTGGCACAATGGTCACTATGCCGGACTGCCAAACACAGGGTTGCGGGTTCGATTCCCGCCTCAGACATGTATTTATGCTTAGATATTTGTCTGTGGTCTGGTTATTTCTATGTATTATAAGTATATATTTACAAAAGAAAAAATGTGAGCCGTCACGGGACGCCTGGCAGATGTGAAACATCGACATTATTTTGTAAAAGTAATATGCAGAAAAGAACAGATTGTGATAGAATCGCACAGTCGATTGCGCATGGCGCCGCGTCGCCACACCGTACACACTACTGCATATAGACTGTATATATATACCATCATATAGCGTGGCGACGCGTCGCCACGGCATGCGTCGCCACGCCAGATATCGGTTTTACGTGCGGCTATAGATGTTTCACATCAAAAGTATATAAGTAGTATATCCGTTGTCTAGCACCCATAACACAAGTCTTGTTACTTAGCTTGGGGCTAGATGGCGATGTGTCGAATGTCCTGCAATATTTATTTATTATTTATTGTATCGTATATGTTGTTTACCTCTACGATCTTATAGCTTTATCCGAATCAGTTTAGCTCTTCACGTTAGGAAAGTAAACAAGGAATCATTTTCAGTAAGTCGAGACGCTATTTCCATCCATGATAAGGGTTATGTCTTTAATTATATAGGTACCAAAAGAGATGATCGGGAAATATTTATTCTATTTTTGAAACGAAGTTCCTTATCGCGGTATGGCGAGGGGACCTAGCCGAGGAAAAATGTTACGCGTTACGAAAACGTGAAACGAAAAACCATGAGAGAAAGAGAGAATTTAGATTAAGGATTTTACCTATACAAAAAGAAACATATTAAAAAAGAAAAAATGTTACGCGTTACGAAAACGTGAAACGAAAAACCATAAGAGAAAGAGAGAATGTAGATTAAAGATTTTAAATATACAAAAAAAACATATTAAAAAAATAGGGTAAAGGGATTGCATTCCAAACGCGTTCATTTTTTGGGGTTTTTTTGAAGTGAAAACTTCTTATGGCGCGTTGGGCACTTTTTGTGGGTGAGCATTTTCAACCGTTCTCGCGACAGATTTTGACGCGTTTATTTAATAAACAATCTACACTAATATTATAAATAAGAAATATTTTTGTTTGTTATTATTAGGCTCCGAAACTTATTGTATCCATTTTGATTAAACCTCGGGGTGCATCTTCAATACATATAAAATGCTTTGTCCTGACTGACTGACAGATCAACGCACAGCGTAAACCGCTGATCGGTGTTCTTTGTATGACGTAGGCATCCGATAAGAAAGGTTTTTTCCGAAATTCTGTCCCTTAGGGGGTGAAAAAGGGAGGCAAAGTTTGTAAGGCATAATGAAATTCCTTGATCCAATTTACTTCTAGGCGGAGAAGCTAGTAGCATTTATAAAAATAAAAAAGTAAATTGTAGTTATCTATCGATAGATGGCGTTGCCTTAATGAGGATTAACTCCGACTGAAAGCTAATCCTCGGTCGGGTTTTGGTGATTTAACAATCTTCCCTTCATCCTCAATCAACGCCATTGACGTGAAAAGAAGAATCAAGCCTCTGGCTAATTCCTAGCGGTAAACACTGCGGTTTTCTTTGCGTCCATATAAAAATAAGAAAGATTATGACCCCCTTTAGACCACCCTTTGTGCCACTTTAGGTTATTTTTACGACCCAGTTGGCACAATGGTCACCATGCCGGACTACCAAACACAGGGTCACGGGTTCGATTCCCGCCACAGACAAGTATTTATGCTTAGATATTTGTCTGTGGTCTGGTTGTTTCTATGTATTATAAGTATATATTTACAAAAGAAAAGTATACAAGTATTATATCCGTTGTCTAGCACCCATAATACAAGTTTAGTCACTTAGCTTAGGGCTAGATGGCGATGTGTGGAATGTCCTGCAATATTTATTTATTTTATTTATTTATTTTAGGGTTCTGTACCCGAAGGGTAAACACGGGACCTTGTAATAAGACTTCAGTGCCGTCTGTCTGTCTGTCACCAGGCTGTATCTCATGAACCGTGATAGCTAGACAGTTGGAATTTTCACAGATTATTAAAGCTGAAGAGTTTGAGTATCTAAATATAAAATACACTCACATTGTGACAATGAATAAGAAGCAATATTAATTAGGATAGGATTTAAATTCAGAGATTTCTCTTAAATACTTTAGTAAACTCAAAAAAAGCTTAATATTTTTTTTATAATATGCTTTTTTCATTGTGATAGTCATTTTCGGTACTTTTCGGCTCGATTTCCCCGCACTAGCAGTGTCACCACAAGTCTTATGTTTTAATAATTTCCTGTTAATCACACCACACAGGGTAACCACGAGTAACAAAAAATACTCATAGTTACACTAGTGTAGTAAAACGGTGTGACCACGAGTCTGCAGTGGATAATATTGACACAGTAAATTCCATCTTTAACTATCGATATCGATAAATATTATCGACATAATTCCCATCCCTAAAATCCATTCGGCCATGGACATAATACAAGTTAGAATAGCTACGTAACGTTTACAGTTATTGACTGAACTGAAAGGCACCTTAATTGCAATGAGCATTTCACTGAATTAATAAAGGATATTCAAGTATTATATTTACTTGGTTATATTACATTAATCGTTAAATGTTAGGGGTAGTAGAATATAAATATGTACTTAGTTAAGAGTGAATTAGACTTGATTCTTTTTAAGCTTATGCATAGCTTTTATCGCGGGCTTTGAGCGCGGCAACCGAATCAAGAAATTCCGTAACGAAAATAAAACATAACACCTCCCACTCCGCCTACCATGTAGCTCGGCCGAGCGTTCGCTTAACGTGTATATATATGGTACGACTGTACGAAGCTCGCACGATGCAATAGCTTTACCACGGCAGTCCCCGAGTGCCACACGTTTTTTTTTTTCGTTTAATCTCCCAACGAGAAAGGCACAGAGTTTTTATCTCTGAAAGTCTCGCCCTGATGTGATATTTCCAGCGCCTTTTTGCAGGCAGGCATTACAGCAAACAAATAATGCCTTCACACTAAACCTCCAAAGCGTCTCAGAAACGTGTTTAAACAAACGTGTTGTCTTATATGATTTTCAAAAATTGAGCAGGGTATTTCCAGACCCATACCTATCGATTGAGGGCCTTTCAGCGAACAAATAATGCCTTCACACCGAACCGAAGTGTCTCTGAAACGGGATCTTCGAAGAGACTTGATGCGTTCCATGTTTCAACAACTACCCCGTTTCCGAGACGCATTCGATGTTAGGTGTAAAGGCATTATTTGTTCGCCGTAATACCTTCTAACGATGGGTATAGGTTTCGAAAAGACACGCTCATTTTTGGAAAAATATAGCACGTTTGCACTTTAAAGTTTAACTAGCGACCCGCCCCGGCTTCGCACGGCTGTATTATGCATGTATTATACATATAAACCTTCCTCTTGAATCACTCTATCTATTTAAAAAACCGCATCAAAATCCGTTGCGTAGTTTTAAAGATCTAAGCGTTCAAAGGGAAATAGGGACAGAAAAAGCGACTTTATTTTATACTATGTAGTGATACGTTAAAGTTCTTGCTCAAACAAGCTTTACTTGTGATAGAAACATTAAATACCAACATATTTTAGAACTCTACGGTAGGCCCCCACTTCTATTGTCGACTGTACAATAACCTTAAAAACGCGAAGGTATAAATTGAATTAACCTTTTTTTTACTTATTAAAAACATAAATTTTGGTTTAACTAAATTAATAAGGTTAATGGAATTAGGTTTTCCTTAATCAGTGGGTATGATTATCTCTTCTCTTATTATTTTAAAAAACTAAAAGCAAAAAACCGGTCAAGTGCGAGTCGGACTCGCGCACGAAGGGTTCCGTACCATTATATTTTGTTTAATATGCGGCAATAGAAATACAATATCATCTGTGAAAAATTCAACTGTCTAGCTATCACGGTTCATGAATCATGAGATACAGCCTGGTGACAGACAGACAGTGGAGTCTTAGTAATAGGGTCCCGTTGTGACCGATGTAGGGGAACCTCTCAGAATTCATCAAATTAAACAAGAAATATGATATTACAAACAGATATTATTCCAATATATAATTTACAAACCGTTCACAATCTTGGCAACTCGTTCTCTAAAGTAGACAGACGGTACAGCCGTCAAATAAAAATATATAAACGAACAGAGGATTTATTGAGCATTTTAAGGTTCCTTAAAAAATTACATTTCGTTTTTGGATGCCAAATAAATGGCGAAAATAGTCTTTGTGTTTAATTTTCATTTTTAACCGACTTCAAAAAAGGAGGAGGTTCTCAATTCGTCGCGTATACATATTAAACATATTACTTGATACTGGCAATATTAACAAATCGTACCAAACCAAAGCTTGAAAAAGAAAATAGGTTTATTTTCCCTTAGTTTTCGTAAAGACAATAAATAGAATGTATTTCAGTTGTACATCTTTAGGTTTACCTTTCACCGTGCGAAAGTAAAGCATGAAAAGTAACCTTTTCAAATACTAGGCTTGGGGTTCAGTGGATGGAGAACGTTTTTAAAACGTCGAAAACTATAGGTATACTTGTAGGTGTTTTAGCCTAAATGTAGAGCAATTGCTGCACTCTCGAGGTGTAATTCTGTTCATCACTTCGAAGATTCTCATCAGATCTTCATCCAATTTTATGGGACCATCTGTGAGTTATTCCCTTTTAAACAAGAATTTTCAAAATTGGTCCAGGAACTAAAAAAAAAATATCCCGACGACTTGAGAACCTTCTCCTTTTTTTGAAGTTGGTTAACAAAGTCACTTTCCGCTGTCTAACCCTTATGTATGCTTAGATCTTTGAAACTACGCAACGGATTTTGATGCGGTTTTTTTTAATAGATAGAGTGATTCAAGAGGAAGGTGATGTGTAATACATGCATAATATAGCCGTGTGAAGCCTGAGTGGGTCCCTAGTGTGTTTCTAAAGAAAAGTATGTAAATGTGTTCTATCCGTTGACCGGTCACCATAACACAAGCCTAGTTACTTAGCTTGGGGCAAGTTAAGTAGCGCTATGTATTTATTATTTTCCAACTTTTGCCCGCGACTATCCTCGAATTGAATTTACCAAAATCCTTTTTGACCTGATAAAGTCTAATAACATTGATTGATGAACACCTGCATTCACAAAAACATGACGTCATGCGTCATGTTACGGGTTTGTTTTCGTTTTTGTTTAGTAATAATATCGCTCATCTGGGCTTGTGATGTGGTGACGAGTGACGAATAGAAGACTTATATGAAGGAAAAATAATAGAAAAAAATATATAATAAATCCACCGCATCACAGAGGTTCTCAAATATGAGCGTAAACCGTAAAATCCTGTTCTACACCCCCAACTAATGTCCCGTAAAAGGGACAATCCGTGAAAAAGGTAGCCACAGGTTACAATTCATACAAAACTAACAAAGTAACAAATAAAAAAATCCAAAAATATGTATTCAATGTTATCCCTGAAATCTTTACAATATAGGGGTGATATAAATCGTTTGTAGGTATATCACGAAGGTTCTAAAGGGTCTTGTAGATAACGGACTATTTGTTGGCCGATATACAGGAAAAGTATTTTTGTAGTGCACAAATTTCGGTATGTTTTAAGCACATTAAAATAAAAAATACTGTTTATTTTATTTTGGAGCTAACTCAAACACTCTCAGAGCTAGGTATAACCATCTAAGTGTTTCTAACAAAACGACGAAGTCCATGGACACAATACTAGCGCCAGCGAGTTTAATAGCGCGCTCTTAAATGAAGGTAGGTACCTACGTGTCACTGTGTGTATCAATACTGAGATACCCAATAATTTAGAAATTGCAGGAAGTTTTTCACATTAAGTTTTGGTTTTTTTTTATTTATTTTTTTGCGTAAATGTACTCCACTGCCGACATATATTCAGCAGAAAAAAAATGTGCACTACAAAAATACTTTTCCTGTATAGTTGTTTAATAAAAAAATCCTCCCTCTCCCTCGGTACCTTATCCAAAAAATAGAAAATAAAGGAAAAAAAATATATTTACAAGTTTGGAAAAAAACCTCTATAGTTTACCCAAAGTTTGGATAATTTTTAAAATGTTAAAACTTCATTATTTAACTGATTGTCCTTAGTATATTCAATCCAATTTGTGTATAGCTGTTATTGGCTTATAGTTATGTAAAATAGCCATAGGATAATTTGTGTTTTATAAGCTGTTGTTATCCCAAATAAAATATAAAGGTATCATCACCACATCTTTAAAACTACTTAAATTTTCAGTAAATTATAGTAAAAATTTCCAAACAAATTCCACGATACTCATTTAAGTTTTTGAGCAAGACGAAAACTCATAATTGCACCTTGCACTTTCCCTACATTCGGGCACCTTGTCATTAAAAAAATCATGAGGCGAAACTCATGTAATCTTTATTTTCGCTATTTTATTGTTAATTCGCGAAAAAATACATAATTTTGGTGGTACTTTATGCAATTTAAGTCTTAGGACAATAATTTTTGTCATGTTTTTTTCTTATTCCCACCATTCAGTATGAAATAGCTAAAATAACGTACAACAGCTGTAATAACAATTATAACAATAACTACAATAACAGCTATAATAAATATTCACTTTAACTTATTGCTTTATTTAGTGTTAAGGATGCACCTTCTTCGTGCACTTTCATTGGCCAATAAAAAAGTCAGTTGTCTGCAGTCACCCTAAAGTGGAACGAAGTTTCGTAAGGGATGAATTTTAAGCACCCCCATATAAAATATTAACCCGTTTTTCTCTTTGGGATTCCGGGAAGGGATTGTGAATATTTTCGTGTGATTTTTAATGGTGAATTGTGCGAGTTGATGTTTAATTTTAGATAGGTGTTAGGGGTTCCGTATAATAAAGGAAACCGTTATAGGATCACTGCGGTTGTCTGTCTGTCTATCTGCATGTGTGTCAAAATATTTTAATAGAAATACCTATAGTCCCTATTTTAGAGCGACAAAAAAACAGGTTTTTACGTAAAGGCGATCAAAAGACATGGCCTACATATCCAGATTAAAGATTCCATTGGGTCGAAGTGGTGCTGGCAATTTGTCAGCCCCCATTATATAAGATAAGATAAGATATCCAGATTATCTAGAAAACTAACTTTAATTTTTCTGTTTGTGTATTTTTATTTATAATTGATTGTTAAAATCTTTAAGTCTTAATGTAAACAGTAGGTCAGTAGGTAGATTACTTGTAAAGTTTCAAGAAAATCAAGCCATCCTTTTAACATGGCTATTAAAATGAATTACAATAAAGAACTTCTAGGTAGAGGCAAGTGCAATTTTCTTTCTTTTCAATTTTATTAGTGAGGTGACCAAAGGGCTGGCTGCTACTTTGGCCAACGGATCGGCATTGCCATCCAAAGAGGCAATGCAGCCAGCCTTTTGGGCACCCTACCTAGAGAGACTTATTTAGATTATTAACTTTGTTTTATTTCTTTATTTTTAATTAATAGTTGTTTTAATGTATTTATTTATTTTATTTATATTCTTTTTGTGATGTGGAACCCTAAAAATAAGACTAGTTACCGGGTCTTCAAATAATTCTAAAACGAGCCCATAATTTTATCCCAATCTTTATTATTTCCACTCAGTTTTTATTAAACATTATTGAATTTATAGATTTTTGACGACGACGGCCATCTTGCGATGTCCGGAAAACCATAGACGTTAGTAGACATTGCTTCAAAAAGATTTAGATAGGAGAGATTCGGAAATAAAATTTAATTTTGTGACCAATATCTTTGGATCTAACGGTTTTAGATAAAAAAAATAACTTTGAGGGTAAAGGTGCTATGGCATTATACATTTTTTAACAAAGAGATTGAAATTTTAATAGAGATGACGTTAGGATAAGTAGTGGCTGTTTTTCCGCAATTAGACCTCTATTATAGTTGGGGTCCTTTTTGAGGAGGGAGTAGGCTTGCCCAACTCCTATACTTCCTTCTCAGCTTAGTCCACCATGTCCAGAGGAAAGAACTTACGATATTTTTCGCGCACCGTAAGAGCAATGTAAATTAGCGCATATACATTTTTCTTAAGAGAAATTCAATGGTGCACGGCTGGCCGGCGCCGTCCGGTAGTCGAACCCACGACCTTCGGAATGAAAGTTGACGTATTTACCCCTAAACCATCGCCGCTCGTCAACAGTAACATATTTTTTTATACAAAATCGTTGTTTTTATTTTCAGCACAGCGTGATAATTAGGTACTGGCAACAGACAAGACATAGGTTCTACACTCATCGATTTTGTACCAGTAAGTACCAAGTGTTCTCCGGTCTACTTCTGGTAATAATATTATTGAAAGTCTTTGTTTCTGTAAGATGTATATCTATCTTGACACTTGTATTTATCTGAGATTATAAAACAAAACGTAAAAGTTTACATAACGACAAGTGAAAGTTGGTCATTTTAAAGAAAATTTAAACATTTTGATTGAAAACGTTTCTAACATAACGGCGCCCTCTAACCCTAGACTTAGCTAGGCTTGTAATAAATTTGGTGACCGGAAGACGGATAAAATACTTGAATATAAATAGTATGCTTTTTAACCCTTATGCTGACTTGCACAACAAAAAATAATTTAATTAAAGACTTAAACATGATTGATCAACTTTCAAAGCGTCAAACTGATTTAAAAATATTAACCTTTGTGGTTATTGACGCCAAATTTAATTTTAGATCATTCGTTAAATGCATTTAGTTAAAAGAAAGATCTTCGTTTCACGATGAGAATCAAACAACCACAAGCATCCTAAATAGATAAGGATTTGTTTCTTTTTTGTATCATAAAATAAAACATATTATACTTGTATCGCCTAAGAAAATCCTGTCCCCTCTCCATCATAGGACTACGTAAAATGACCAATTGTTTAATTTTAAGAAAAGTGATCATTTTAAGTAGACATTCTGCATCGTTTTAAAATCATGATTATTCTTGCTGACAAACTTGAGGTCAACAATTTTACATCTTGTATGTTAATTTAGCCCAAAGTAAGATTGGGGCATGATCGAAGAGTTCGAATTTTATTGTACAATTCACCCAGTCCTTTTACAAAGTCAAATATAAATTACATCTTTAAAACAATGTAAGGTTCAAGTAAAATTGGTCCAACTAAGTATGCATGTATGGGAACACCCTTTAATTTTCAACTTTTTATTTATGGAATGTTTCCTTTATTTGTGCTGTAAGGCCTTGCTTTTTGCCAGGTCTTACAGCACGTGATTCTAGGTCGACTGGAAGTACCCTTTAGGTTTTGATTCCCTTGTGAGTGTCGAAAATTCGCGGAAATTTGCGGCATAAACGGCTGTATCTTTTGATTGCGTTGGCTTAGAAGTTTGATTTTTTCACAGCTCCAAGGGACAGTAAACTTGTGTAATTGTTGATATAAATTCCAGCATGATACCTCCAGGCGTTCCTGAGAAATAGGGTCTTAACAGACAGACAGAAGGACAACAAAGTGGTCTTCTAAGGGTTAAGTTTTTTCCTTTCGAGGTACGAAACCACTTTCGTGAATTCAAAACATCATTTTGTTCCCAAATCGACCGCAACCGTATGCCTATACTAGTGATAATATAAATCAAGCGGATGCTGTAATAATTCTTGAAACGTGACTGTCTAAGATCCAGATTAATAATTAGGTGATAAATTAACCTAGACTTCTTAGGTTGAAGTTGAACTTAAAACCATTGCAGACAACGGACTTTTGTCGGCCGATTTGCGACGTTACCTACTCAAGCACTGCATCATGTTGATCACAGGGTTGCGGGTTCGATTCCCGCCTCAGACAAGTATTTATGCTTAGATATTTGTCTGGGGTCTGGTTGTTTCTATGTATTCTAAGTATGTATTTAGAAAAAGAAAAGTATATAAGTAGTATATCCGTTGTCTAGCACCCATAACACAAGTCTAGTAACTTAGCTTGGGGCTAGATGGCGATGTGTGAAATGTCCTGCAATATAAAGCAATATTATAAAGAATTGAATATATATATTCACATCATATTATGATCGGCTGAGGGTTAGAAGGACTGACCTTCGAAACTTGGACTATAGTCAATAGTAGTCCAGTAAAATACAGTCTTCTGTTCTAGTTCGTCTTTTGTTTCTGGTTTGAAAGTCTTTTGGGTTAGTTTAGATCGTCTTTTTTTTCTGTTTTAGTTCAGATCGTTTCTGTATTAGGTGAAATCGTCTATTGTTTTCGTTTTAATCGTCTTCAGTTTTTAGATCAGATCGTCTTTTGTTTTTCAATCGACTTCTGTTTTAGTTCAGATCGTCTTTTGTTTTATGTTCCGATCGTCTTTTGTTTTAGTTTCAATCGTCTTTTGTAATTTCGTCGTGGACCAAACCACGACCTCTAGTTAGAGAACAGAACAGGACAGAATAGTTAAACTATACTATCCCTCAAAAAACACTGTGACCACAAAAAAGTATATTGTCTGCAGAGTTTAAAAGTTTTATAGAATTGAAATGATATAAGTTCACTCAGAAGACTATTGTTTGATTGAGAAAATAAACGACCAGGAAGGACACTTTGATAGTCAATTTAAGGTAGCGGTAAGATCAATATCAAGTCTTAAGCATTAAGTGCAGAATTTTAACGCTTTAATGGTTAAAATACTTAAGCGACAAAATTACCTATATTCATATATACAAAATTCGTAACCCTGACTAATTGACTCACTAATATATTAACGCAAAGAACAAACAAGTTATCGGGCTTTACGACAGAATTTTCTTACAAGTATACAAGTATTATATGTTTTATTTTATGATACAGGAAAGAAATCAAATCCTTATGTATTTTTTTTTCTATTTTTTTAAGAACATTAAATAAGTAGTATATCCGTTGTCTAGCACCCTTAATACAAGTCTAGTTACTTAGCTTGGGGCTAGATGGCGATGTGTGCAATGTCCTGCAATATTTATTATTTTGTATGTATTATTATTTTATTTATTTACATATTTGTAACGAAAAGCTACAGCTAAGTTTAACACAATAAACAGAAGAAATAGAAACAGAAAGCCAATTACAGACAATGACAAATATAATGCAATCACAATATTTAGGATGCGGTTATTTATTCTTCAAATAATCCAAAATTATATCTATATGTATAAAACAAAGTCGTGTTAGTTAACGCTGTAGATAGCTGAATTCCTAGGCTATAATTTTTACGATATTCCCACAAAATCGAGACATATGCGGGTAAAACCACGTGGTTCTGCTAGTCTTAATATAAACAAAGTCACAAACAGAAGCTAGTTTAACCAAACATAAACTAGTTTACATATAAAAACAAACTACGGCAATAATTCTCAATGATAACATCTTATGCGATATAAAACGCCTCTTGCCGAATCACCTGTGAATTATACGAGTGATTCGGTATCAAATTTCAAAATCATTTAATTTGTTATATGTAGCTTTTATTGAAATTTTAAAAGGGAAAATGTGAATGAAACGGCTTTTGAAGTTAAGCTTCGTTCAAACCGGTGTTAATTCGAGATACAAATTTAAAATTTCTGTGAATTAATATTAATTGTTCAAGTTATTTTTATTTTGGGTGTCGGTTATTGGGTTTTCGGGGGTAAATCTGATTCCGGGATCATCAAAGTCTAAAATGTTGTAATCAAGAATAATTCGCATGATATCAGATTGAATCGTCTCAAAAACTAAGTTAGCCCATCAATAAGAAGACACATGAAAATCACAGGGTTTTTTATGGTTCCGTACTCAAGGGGTTAAAACGGGACCCTATTACTAAGACTTCACTGTCTGTCTGTCTGTCTGTCACTAGCTAGACAGTTGTAACAGTTGTAAGTTAGTAAATTAAAAAAATTGAAACTGAATAAAAATTGTTGTCTGTAAAGTCGGTTTACGGACGATAATTTTAAGAAAACGATAAAAATTTATATTGTTTCCTTTCTTTTTTCCCTTTATATAAGTCTTCTATTTATCACTCGTCACCATAACACAAGCCCAGATCAGCGATATTATTGTTAAATACTCTGTTTCTTAACGGGAACGTGAAACAAATCGTCACACAATATTACCATGACACTTTTTTGCGAATGTAGGTGTTCCATGAATTTATTAGACGTCATTGCGTCAAAAAACATACAATGATAAACGCGAAAAACTTAACCTTTTCCTTGCAGTCGGGTAAACACATTAATTAATTGGTTCTGACTGTTCCACAAGTCGTGTGAAGCCACAAGAAAGTGAAGTGAATACTTGTCAACGAAACCATTTTGCAAAAGATATAGCTTATCTACATTTTAATACACAATAACGCCCACTACCAAAAGAATTTCCAGAAATCTATTCAATAAAACAACTCTTATGAGTTCATGAATAATTGATATATCGTTTTTATATGAAACACCACCTTCATCCCGTGGTTTTTCTTTAAAAAGCTCTGTTCCAGTTTAATTCAGTGCTTAAATTCGTTAAAAATCTGTTTCTACTTTCTGTTCTTTCTTCTTCTTCTCGTATAGTGGTGTGGCTCACCTATTGTTAGAGTTTTCAAATCGCTATAAGGCCTCTAACTTGACCTAACGACTGCTACTAGAGGTAGCAACCGGGACCAACGGCTTAACGTGCCTTCCGAAGCACGGAGGGGCTCACGAAAACACATTTTGCCACACTACTAATTGGCCACCCATCGAAGTAATGACAGCGCCAGGCGTCGCTTAACCCGCACGACCGTGAACGATCAGCGAGCGTCGCTGAGCTGTGAGCCTCCTCTGTTCTATTATAATCTATTACCGCGATAGATTAGATTAAACTGATTTTTAAATTCAGCATATAGTTTTTTTTTTTTTTTTCAAAAGTTCAAATCCATATCTAAAGTTAAAATAAATTAGATTATTGTAGTGTTCTTTTTTTTTCTTATAGATAACACAATGAAAACAATGATTAATTTAAAAACTAATTCATTGTTTAAAGAAGTAAAAACAAACATACTGACAAACTTTCGCATTTATTATATTATTAGTAGTAAAAAACATGAAATATTTCAACGTGTGAAATCTGATATATGTCTTGTATGGTCTCCATCCATCAATTGGTCGTTATAAAAAAATCTTTCATCATCTTTTGATTTAATATAGTCGACGCCCACTGCAGCTATTGTAGTTATCATATTATTATAATGATTTCGAGGATGGGTGTCGTTTATTGTGTTTTCAGGGATAAAATTATTTTTATTTTTGTTATTTTATTAAATAAATATTTGGTGTGTATATCGTGAGCTCTGTTTAAACGTCTTTTCACTCTTATTTTTTGGTCGTTATAAATAAATTCAACTATTTTTTTATTTCAGACTAGCAGCGCTCCGCGGTTTCACCCACGTAACTCCCGATCCTGTGGGAATATATGGATAAAAATGTAGCCCAATAAATCAATGTATCCTCACAACAAGTTTAATCAAAATAGGTCCAATAGTTTCGGAGGATAGAATTACATACATTATTGAATTACATTACAATTATGTCAATAAAAATCATGTAATTGAAAATACAGTATTTTTTTATATCAACATCGGCAATGTGACGACAAATTCAAGGTCAAAGTCAGAACCACCCCCTAATTCCGTATTCACTTCACTTTTAACATGAACTTAGGAACAGAAAAAGCGTCATTAAACCATAAAATTTTACAACCTTATTCAATATACTGTAATTTCGAACACTAACCTACATTTAGCTTACAATGAAAGCATGACGATTAAGGTACGGTTTTGGGTTTACGACCGATACGCTGCGACACGGCGACATGATACCGTTTTGACGACCTTCGTGGCGGTGTGTGCGCAATGTACTGCAATATTTATTAATATGCCGTATATCACGGGGCTCTACGAAGCCTCGAACTCTTAGGGATGATTTTCATTAGACCGGGCCGAGTCCGGAGCGGAGCCCGTTCGTGCACCACGTTTATAATATTAGGTACACTGGGCTATCGCGCTATCAGCCGCCGAGAGAACGCAGCGGTATCCGTGCCTGGTCTAATAAGAATCATCCCTTAGAAGACATGCATGGAGCCAAAGCGAACACCTAGAGGTCCTTTACAATAACAAGTTTAAAAACAAAGCATGATGTAAGCACCAAATCGGCATTCATCCCTGTAGGTATATACTACAGAATGCAGCCAAGGATAACATCCAATATACTTATATAAAAATTTCGATCCTGTGGAAAAATCGGATAAAAATTGCCCATGTTATTTCCATTGAGTCAATGAAAGATTCATTGACTCAATGGAAATAATATAACATACCAAGTTTCATTAAAATCGGTCCAATAGTTTTGGAGCATATTCGTTACAAACAAAAAATCTTTATAATATTAAAGTGTAGTTTAAGTTAATCAATTTCGTCCTTAACATTCCTTCAAACACCCAGGGGCCTAAGTCTGCTAACACAATTGTGTTTCAATAGAGTGTCGATATAATCGTAATAGAAATTTAATGTCAAAAATATGACATTACATGTCAAATTGGTATTCTCCTAACGTTAACTATTCTATCGAAACACCACTGACACACCACTGACTCACTTTTGTATTTTGCTCTACAATCGTGGCATAATGGAATCTCGATAGTTGTCAAAACGGTATATTGCTTAGCAACATATACCATGTTGGTAGGTAACGGGCTCCCGAGAGGGATGCAACCGGGAACATCGCTCGGATGATGATGACCATGTTGCTAGGCAACACCTGCAAGGTAAATATTACCATACCATAGAGACTCCATAGTGATTCTATTGTGATGTTATTAAAACTTTGGCAGAATACCAAATAAAGTCACATTCTCGATATAATATCAATAGAGTCTCGATATAATGACAATGGTTGGCCAAATAGCAGAATAAGGCCCCTGGTCTGTACAGTATAATCATTTATGGCTTCTTTTTCAGGTCGTGGACATCCCCTTTTTCAGGTTGGTCCCGATCGCAACTCTCATACCCTACCTTAAAACTTTGCATGTTTATAGACTGTGACAATTAAAGAAAACAACGGTTTTCTTGCCATACCTTAGCTATTTCAAAAACTGTTTCATGTTTATTTCAAGTGTCAAAGTTGAGGCACATCAAAATTAATATTGTTTTGTTTGAAAGTAAAATTCATTTGAATCAAAACTTTGTTTTAAAATCAGAACCATAAATTAATTCTGTTTTTAGTATTTGTTGTTTTAGCTGCAATAGAAATACATCCTCTGTAAAAATTTCAACTGTCTAGTTATCACGGTTCAAGTCCGGACGGCAATAAACATGGCAAAACTATAGTAGGTAAGTGTTATTAATTAAAAATCCCGTTTTTCACCGACTGCAAAAAAAAAAAAAAAGAAGGAGACTAAAAATATACAATTCCATTAAAACTTTAGCAGTGAAAATAACCATGTTAAAATCAAAATTAAAACTTTTGACTACAAGTGAGGCAATGGCGCTGTCTAAAAATTGAAATAAAGTAAAACAAAAAAAAAGTTTAAACAATGAGCAAGCCGCTCACATGTTTTTGATACTTCACTACATAGTATAAAACAAAGTCGCTTTTTCTGTCCCTATTTCCCTTTGACTGCTTAAATCTTTAAAACTGCGCAACGGATTTCAATGCGGTTTTTTTTTAATAGATAGAGTGATTCAAGAGGAAGGTTTATATGTATAAAACATGCATAATATACCCGTGCGAAGCCGGAGCGGGTCGCTAGTTAAAAATAAACAAAACAACCACAAAACGGAATGAAAACATTTTATTTTACAAAATAATTAACTTAATTATTTAGAATTCATCGGTTTGATTGACCAATCTTTGCCTTCCCTTCTACTAGTTGAGGGTTACCAACACGCAATCCTTTATCTCTGTTATAGAAGGCGTTATCGAGCCATTTATCTGAAGAAGCTGTCACGAGTTACAACCCTAGGAAGTAGGGGAAAACTATTTATAACTAGGTTTCTGAATAATTTTTGTTACGGAAAAATGGTTTGTAAGAAAACTAGCGACCCGCCCTGGCTTCGCACGGCTATATTATGCATGTATTATACATATAAACCTTCCTCTTGAATCACTCTATCTATTAAAAAAACCGCAACTTTGTTTTAAAAAAACTTTGTTTTATACTATGTAGTGATGATGAAGTGATAGTGATAGTGATATGGTCATTATTAGTATACTTATTGGGTCACTGTTTCATACTTATTGAATTTGGAACATGAATTTTGTCAAATAGGTCGTTAGGTCTAACGCTAAATATCTAGTAGGTACCTACTATAATATTATAAAAACTGAAGAGTTTGTTTGTTTGTTTGAACGCGCTATTCTCAGGAACTACTGCTTCGAATTAAAAAATATTTTTGTGTTGGATATTCCATTTATCGAGGAAGGCCATAGGCTATTTGATATTTCGATATTCCCACGAGATCGAGAGTTAAGCGGGTGAAACCGCGGAGCGCAGCTAGTTATGTTATATTGTATGAATAAAGTTACGGCAGGTGAGACACGTGTCGCAATTAAAAAAAAACTCTGTTCTCTATTAAAAATATGTTTGTCTAAAAGTGAAAAAATAGCATTCAAAATCAGCTTCGGGTGACCAAAGGGATAGTCCTACCTCGGACAACTAACTTAGTAACTCAGCCAGGCTTTTGGGCACCTTCCTAGGGACACCCATTTGGACTTTTAATTTTGAATAAATGTAAGTAGTTAGTTTATTTAATTAATTTAATTTTAGTAGAATAGTAAGTAGAAAGTAGGATAAGATATTAGTCTAAAACGTCTGCTTATTTTGTGTTTGTTTTTGTACTAAATTATTGATGCAATAAATTAATTTATGACTTCACCACATAGTACTATGTAGTGATAACACATGCATAATAATATAGCCGTGCGAAGCCGGAGCGGGTCGCTAGTTTGTAATATTTAAAAAAAGCATTCTGTTGGCCAAAGACTATGGTTAGATCGATTAGATCCCCGTAAAACTTTTTTGTTTACATCAAAACTATAAGTAAGTAGTTTTATATATACCTACGATGAATCTTAAATGAATACTAAGTGAATAATTAATTGCACAGAAGTATCGTTTTAGCTGAATATTTAGTAGTTAGTAGCAATATCGTGAATTATGTAGACGTTGCGTTGAATGGCGCCTCCCGTGGTTACTAGGCTGGCATCTAGTTCATTTGCAACTCTATCAAATGGGGCAATAGACTCTATTTTAGGGTTCCGTACTTACTTCAAAAGGTATAAAACCATATCTTACGTCAAATCCTCTCCATCCTAAGGTTGCCTGGAAGAGACCGCTTTCAGCGGTAAGGCCGCCTATCGTGCCACTGTTTTTATAATTTAAACTAATAGTAATTGTGTTGTCATTTTCTGGAACTTGTGTGTGCAATAAAGCGTTCTATCTATCTATCTATAAAAAGGAACCCTTCTAAGATCACTTTCTTGTCCGTCTATCTGTCTGTTCGTGTGTCACCACCATTTTCTCAGGAACGGGTCAACCTAGCAAGTCAAAAATTATACCAAATATTGAGGTATATAGTATCTATTAGTTAGATGTATAAAAATTAAGGTCCTGAGTCAACACGATAAAATGATATGGGCAAATATAGATTTTTCGCGGTAAATATTGTAAGTACCAAAATGTACCACCTTAATTTTTAACTTTTTACTATCGGAGTTTTCCCTTTACTTGTGCTGTAAGACCTTGTTTTCTTTTACACAAAATAGGGTTGCATTTTACCTCATCTCACTTGATGGGAAGCAAGGATGAGACCTTTTATGCTATTCACTTATTTCAAGGACAATCTTATCGGCAAAGTATCGGACGATCGAAAAGTCTGCGGTCGACCTAAAGGTGACCTTTAGGCTATTCACTTATATTAAGGTCAACTTTATCGTAAGCGTGTCGTAACCCCAATAACTCTATTAATTGTAAAAAAATTAATTCAATTTTGCAACGAAATATAAATCACCGAAAAACATTTTCAACACTTAAATTCAATATTAAAATTATGTGCAATTAAAATTGGCAAAACACCAATGGGTTGATTGAAAACGGTGTTGCCATAATTTAATCTTGTTAGGTACTTTAAATAATTGCCAGTAGCGAGCAGATTTATTTTTTGCAAAGCAATTGGTTTTAGAATTAATGATGGCTTAGAGAACTTGCTTTTAAATGGTTTTGCATTGATTTTTAGGGTTCCATCCATACTTCAGAAAGTAAAAAAGTAATCTTAAAAGGGTTTCATAAGACCACTCTATTTTACGTTTGTCTGTCTGTCTGTCCGTGTGTCACCACCGATTTTCTCAGGAACATGGGTGGACGTAGCAAGTTTAAATACCAGATTCTGAGGTCTAATATTTAGATGTATAAAAATCAAGGTCCTGAGTCTAGGAATAACAAAAAAGTCTTAATTTTTCGTCCTTTTCTTATGACGTTATCACGTAAAATTAGCGTCCGTAAACCGACTTTACAGACAACCATTTTTTTGTTAGAGGTAAGTATGAACTTAATATTCTACGGCCACGATCAAGTCTTATGCGTGACGACCTCTGTGACGCGGTAGGCGAACGCCCGTCTTTGAAGAAGGTTCTGGGTTCGATTCGGTAGAGTTGCAACTTCCGTGGTTGCTGCAGTGGTGTCTATTCGCGACCATGGCAGTTGTAACTCAACCGACACTTTCGAGGTAATTTCAATATAATTTTGTCAAATTGATTGGTTTCCTACAAACACAGAATACATAACAGTTAATATAAACTACAAACTTTAACAGACTTTTTTTTTACAAATGATAGGTCAGCGTTTGACCACAATCACACCTGCCTGATGATGCGGCCTAAGATGTAACACGGCTTCCTAGAAGATACCTTTTCACTCGCGACTTGAAATTGACCAAATTGTACACGTCAGGAAAGACAGACGCAGGCAACCGTTTCCATTCCCTTGCAGTACGAATAAGGAATGACAAAGCAAAGCGTTTAGTGCAAACGTCTGGTATGTCCACCATGAAACCACCACCTTTTACCTCTACAGAGGTTAAATTTCCAAAAATCCTTTCCAAGTGGTACTCAACGTCCTTAAAGAAACCCCCATGCGAATTTTCAGACTCGTTACTCTTGTAGAGATTTGGTGACGAGAGAGACAGACAGAGAAACATGCGCACGCCGCACGGCTTACAATAGCTTACTATAGCAAAAAGTGTCGTTACAACTTTTCGTGAGATTTTTTTTCCGTCTAGCCCCCTTGCACAACGCGCGATAAGAAACTATCGTTCCCATTAAATATCTAATAAATACAAAGCACACATGATCATATATACAATACATACAATATGTCGGTTAAACACAAGTATACAAGCTAGTCACACACACACGATTGAAAAGTGAAAGGTGCGCAGAATAGGTTGCGCACCAAAAACGTAACGAGGTCATTCATCAGTAGATTTTACTCCTTGCATTTTTCTCATACCGGGCGCCTTATATATGAAAATCGATTCTTAAGGAGTAAACTCCAAAAAACAGAGTAAAATGGTACTGAACCCTTCGTGCAAGAGTTCGACTCGTACTTGGCCGGTTTTTTAAGATTCAATTTGATAAATTTAAAGAGTATAGAAGAAAACGCTGCTACAATACAGTCTTAAGCCTTTTACATGTCCTGCAATTGCAAATAGATAGTCAAAGACGTTCACAAACAAACACTGAACTAGTATTCTATAGAATAGAAGCCATTACGGAGAGAATTCAATTTATCCCGTCATTGGACCGATATGATGTCTTAGCAAATATTCAGATACGATTCGAATTCTATATAGAATAGGGAATGCATTCGTGTATCACTGTGTTTCATACGGTCTGTCTCTTTGCTATGATCTAGTTATGAGATTGTGGTTTACATACTAGTGTCTTGAATTGAATTATATTGAGTTGCATATTTCAAAATCCTTCCTTCGACCTATCTTCCTATCTCGGGAACCGAAACACAATTAGAAAAAATTGACTTGATAGAAAACAATTTTAGACGTTTCGTAAATTTTCAAAAAAATACACATTTTGAGGTGGTCGTCAATGGAAAGAATCATTTTCATTTAGTTTTGTTCATAGATATTGATTGTCACAATACAAGCTCCAATGATATTTGCTATACTTTCTTGGAGCTATTTTGTTTAAAATAAAGTGAAAATGAATGATGGTGAAGGAAAACATCGTAATGAATAAAGCTGCCGGTAGCTTAGTTATCTCCAGGCCTATATAGTAAAACTTGAGTCTGTGTATGTATTTAATTATGTACTTATCGAAAAGTATTTTCCTTGTGTGGAAAGGCCAAATAGAAATTGATAACTAAATGCATACTAGGTTTAAGCCGGCTACACGCTATGTAGAGCTCTTGTGAGGGGCAGGCTGAAAATCAGTAGCGGTGGGATGATAACACATCTCACAGCATATTGCTGAGACTGCACCCTCCATTGCACGCACATATTACCTTGTTGTGTAATGACTTATGTACTTATTGTAATCTATTTTATGTATATGTGTTGTGTTATGGATAATAAATGGTTGTAATGGTTTATTGACAAGTTCTTTCTTCTGGACATGGTCAACTAACTTAGTAGATCTATACTTTTTTGAAATAATAAAACACATAAGCTTAAAATCATAAACTATTCAAGCGATTTACATCAATAACATAACATTTTGTTGCAATTTAGGGGATGAAAACAGGTATGCTCCGGTAACCTTACAAATAAGACTAAACCCGTACAAATAAGACTTAAAAACACCCAACAAACATTCTTAATTAAAATAACTAATGACTACAAAGAATCCAATAAGAAATCTCTTGGAACATTTTTGCATTGCAAACTTATTCTAATTAATACACTAGATTTTTTACCTTAAAACGTTCAGTTTAAAGTCTATTTTCGTGTAGAACTAGTTATTTAAGCAGGACGATATTATCATAGACTAGACAAGCCGATTATAGACCTTAAAATCAGATCATTAAAGCTCAACTTTGTTTGTTAGAGATGTAAGAGATTATCACCCCGAAGTTTGTCAAAGTTTGCAAAGATAAAGGGTTCAGATTTCCTTAGGGTTTCGTTGGTTAAGGAACTCTTGGCACTTAGGGACTGTGGAGTAGCGATGCACTTATCTGGGCTGTAAAATGGTGTTATGGTGTACTTGGATTTAGTATGGGGTAAAGGTTGTTGTCCAAAATGTACCGGCCAGGTATGCATAAGATCATATTCGTCTGTCTTCGGAACGGGCCCACCAATGAAAAGAAGATACAAGAATCAAATGGGGTTCTTATTCTTTTTTATGAACACAAATATCAGAATACCAATATTTTTGAAAGTACCTATATTGCATCCGCATGCGTGGTAGCCCCAACACCATCCTGAGCACATTGATGGAGCGGTGGGATTCGCCGATGCTGGCACGCTGGATAACACTCCATGCAATTAAGTAGGCTGTATCATATTTATTTGTTTTTTTTTATAGCACGTTTAACTAACACTAGCATGTAAGTCCAATTTTTGTTACTAACATAATATGAATCTTTGTTATTCGAAATAAATGTTTTATTATATTATTATTATATTATTATTATATATTTGAAATGGAGCAATTAACGTCTGGGTTATTTCATTAAGGTAAGATGAGACTATCATAGTTCGCCTTACCTCACAATTTATGAAATTTTGAACTAGAAATACCGGATGTTTTATTGGCTTAGTAGACACGAAATGCCGTAATTATTTTTTTTGCAAAAAAAACTAAAGAATACCTATTGTTTACCGAGTTATAAAATAGTTATATTATTTTGATATTAAAACCTGATTACAACATAATTATTTTACTACAAATTTCAAATTTCTTTATTTCTTTCAATGCTTATGTATTTACATACACATGATCACTTGAAATAGTCTTAAAAACTAAGTTAGGATGTGTGCCTTCGGAACGCGCCCACCAATGAGAAGAAGGCACAAGAAACTCATGGGGTTTTTTTTTATGTGATCACGCTCACAAAGGTCAATATTACAAATATTTGAAGGTATTATTTGAAATGGAGCAATTAAAGTCACAACCATGGATTCTTATCATTAAGGTACGAAGAGGTATCATAGTATGCCTTACCGCACAATTTATGCTTTATAAAAGTTTTGAATTTGTTAATGGACATGTCATATACATCTATTTTCTTTAATAAGCTAATTTCTTTAATAAGCTTTGAAACATTCCTAAATTTTAAATAACAGTGTAAATAACAATAATAAACAACACTTTCATTTAAATTTCCGATAGTCTAAAAGCCTAACCATTAATAAAAAATTATGTGCTAAAAATGTAGTTAACAAAACAATGTTAAATTTCGATTCCTTTCTTGTTCCTTTTAACGATTTGAATTTTGAAATCGTTAATTTTTTTTTATTTGAATTTAAAAATCCTTTTATCCCTTACTAGCTGCGCCCCGCGGTTTCACCCGCGTAATAATTTTCTACGAAATTTCCTTAATTTTTTCTTTCATAAGAACCTTCTCCTGACAATAAAAAACACAACAAAAAAAGAATTGGCCAAATTGGTCCAGGCGTTGTTGAGTTATGCGCTTACCAACACATTTTGCGATTCATTTTTATATAAGACTAGCTGCGCCCCGCGGTTTCACCCGCGTAATAATTTTCTACGCAATTTTCTTAATATTTTCTTTCATAAGAACCTTCTCCTGACAATAACAAACACAACAAAAAAAGAATTGGCCAAATTGGTCCAGGCGTTGTTGAATTATGCGCTTACCAACACATTTTGCGATTCATTTTTATATATAAGAAGATAACTTTTACACGACTGAAACGATTTCGATCAAACATAGCTAAGAACACTCCAGACGAATTCACCTTTCAAACAAAAGAAACAAATCGAAAACGGTTCATCCGTTCAGGAAATAGATAGGTAGATAGATAACTTTATTTGTACAGTCAGAAAAAGAACTGAAGGTAGCAGGTACAGTCGACTGCATAATTGCAGCCCCCGGTAGAGCTCTAAAATGACTATTATTGGAATGTTTTAATTCTAATAACTTTTGTTTGTTAAATTTATGACTTTAAAAATCCACTAAAGCAGGTGCCTAGAATCTTGCTTGTGTTGAAAACATTCTTATAACAGCCGTTATGGAGCTCTACGGTGGGTCTGGAATTATGCAGCCGACCGTACATATTTTAAAGTTTGTTTCGTTTTAATGCCGGTGCAATCATTTTTGGTTATTTTGCGTGAAATAACTAACACGAATAATTAATAATTTCTGAATAGTTATTTAAAAAATTAAAACTTTAAAATATGCAGCTGCTACCCACAGTCTTTTTCTGACTGCACAACACAGTAAGGATAAGATAAGATAAGTAAGCTATAAAGTAAAAGATGCACAAATGGGCGGCCTTATCGCTGAAAGTGATTTCTTCCAGGCAACATTACGAGCATGCCACAGAGACACGTCAAACTAATAACACCCCGTCGTTTAAGTGCCGGGGATTAAAAAACTGAAGGTAAAATCTACGGCAACACCTGAACTGAAAGGTTGACTGGAAGAGATCGCTTTTAGCGATAAAGCCGCCCATTGTGCAATATTGTTTGGTTTAATATTGTTTTTGTAGCAGGAGTTAGACAGAAAAACAAAACATAGGGCATAGACATGGCAGTTCTAGGTTTTATGGCACAAAAATATTTGTGCTAGTGTCATTATCCAGGGAGGAAACAGTTGACTACGTTTGTATGGAGAGAGCGCAGGTACCGCCTTAATATGGTACAATAAAACGTTAGATCTATTTAACTCTTATGACATTTACCCACAATTTACCAAAAACAAACCCCTTACTTCGAAAAAATCAAATATGAACCAACTAAAGTATTAATCTGACAATATAGGATCGGATCGTTAGTCCGGATTGGCTTCAGTGCCCTCAAACTTTCAAGCTTTTATTACGTGACTAAAATAGGTCAGTGTACTCTTTAAAGGAAACTAATACAACGTTTATTTTATCAAAACTATGTTTCCGTGTTAAGGTTCCGCTGGTCGATCGTGTTTCCATACAAATGAATTTAGAGTGTTATCCATTTATTCTTTATGGAATTTGAAAAAACAAAAGTTAAATCTACATAACAAGTCTATATCTAGCCCATGTAGGCGACGAAACAGACAAATTATATTTATTTATATAATTGTCCAAGTCATTCTTTATTCATTCACACTAAAAAATTCACAATTAAATACAAATAAAAACAAAAGCAAATAAAATTAAAAGAAAATCACAATCATTAAAAAAAAAATAAACAAATACTTAAATCGATACAAAAAATAAATAAATAAATAAAAAATAAAAAAACATTATATTATTTATTAAACATTATTTATTTATATTAAATTATATTAAATTAAATATAATTTGTCTATTTCGTCGCCTGTATGGGCTAGATATAGACTTGTTATGTAGATTTAACTTTTGTTTTTTCAAATTCCATAAAGAATAAATGAATAACACTCTAAATTCATTTGTATGGAAAACACGATCGACCAGCGGAACCTTAAGGGGAGGATATATGGATATCCTACTAATATTATAAACTAGCGACCCGCTCCGGCTTCGCACGGCTATAATTATTATGCATGTATTATACATAAATAAACTTTCCTCTTGAATCACTCTATCTATTTAAAAAAACTGAGCAAAAAGAGGGGGTATTATAAGTTTGACGTGTCTGTTTGTGCAATCGTAGCTCCCGAACGGATAAACTGATTTCTATTTTATTTTTTTTTGTTTGAAAGATGAATTAGTTGAGTGTTCTTAGCTGTTTGACCAAAATCGGTTCAGCCGTTCGAAAGTTACACCTTGTCAGTCGGGGATTTTTGAATTTGTCTGATCTTTTTTTTTTACGAGTATTGCCTTCTGGTGTGCAATATCATAGCATCGCCTTAACGTGATGTTACCATACATTGTAGATTCAAAGAAAGACGGTCGTTTGCCAAATTGCCGTGTGTTATGTATTCCTTTTACAGTGCAAAGCTTTCTACAATATATTGATCTAGACTTTTACAACTACTTTAATAGGTTATACTTATTGTCAACGTAGAGTCTAAAACTTGTTTCTATAGATAACTTTCACTTTTCGCCGACCCTATTTCCCTTTGTACGCTTAGATCTTTAAAACTACGCAACGGATTTTGATGTGGTTTTTTTAATAGATAGAGTGATTCAAGACGAAGGTTTATATGTATAAAACATGCATAAAATAGCCGTGCGAAGCCGGAGCGGGTCCCTAGTAATATTATAAAGCTGAAGAGTTTGTTTGTTTTAACACGCTAATCTCAGAAACTACTGGTTCGAATTGAAAAAATAGTTTTGTGTTCGATAGTCCATTTATCGAGGACGGCTGCTACTTTTTACTTTGAAAAATAATATAAACCGAACAAATGGCACAAATGGCGGTCTTATCGCTAAAAGTGATCTCTTCCAGGCAACCTTTGGATTAGGGCTTGAGCTCCGGAGTTCCGGTATTAATGAAATTCCGGAATTCCGACATATTTCAGTATCGTTTGTAATACCGGAATTGGTGAGAGCAAAACCGGAATTTCGATATCGTTTGTTAAGAGTCAAAAAGGCGGGGTTTCTAAGACGGCGACGATAGAGGATAATGCTTTAAGTATTTAAAAACAATACCGCCTACTAGTGTCGAGGCTGAACGCGACTTTTCACCAGTTTTTTACATTTGTAATCGTGTAAGAAGTTCTCTAACAGACAACAGGTTGAACGCACTGTCAATTACAGTTCTGGACAGCTATTACAATGGATTTATTATTTCCTACCTAAAATACCCCTACATTTCGATAACATCGGTTATTCAATAAATATTATGCATTTTGTATTTTGTATGTTATGTTTAAAGGAAGCATCGAATTCTGAAATTCCGGAATTCCGGAACTGAATAGATCAATATTGAAACTGAATTCCGGAATTGAAAAGTGGACCGATATTCAATACTTTGGATGGACAAGAATTAAAAAAGGTTATGGGTGGATTTTACTTAAAGTGATATTAATATGAGGAGTAGAATATAATAAATACAGCGGCAACAGAAATATTTTAACTGTCTAGCTATAACGGCTCATGAGATACCTACAGCATGGTGACAGACAGACGGACGGACAGTGGAGTCTTATTAAAGGGGTCCCGTTTTTACTCATTGGACACGGAACCCTAAAAACATCTATAAAACGAGATCGAGTTGTATTGTGGTTTGCGGGAAAAAACACCGCACTTTCCGTTCAATAAGAAATGAAAAATTCTTTGACGAAAAAATAGCCAATTTTTTTCTCACAGACGAAAACTGGGCTTTTTTACTGCTGGTACACAAAGTTTGTTGTACTACTGCACTTAACACATTTAGGGCCACTTGCTGCAAAATCGCTAAATCTCGTTTATACTAAACCTAAAGAGTAATGGCAAAACTTCGACCAAAAAATATTTGTTTGCAAAGAGTTGAAATTAAAAAAATTAAGAAGAAAACTTCAAATTCATTATGTTTCTGAACCCAGCGCTCTCAGCTGTCAGGTGTCAGTCACTTTCAAGAATTAATTAAATAAGTCTATTTTATACTTTACTACCAGCGCTTCACGGTTTCACCCGCGTAACTCCCGATCCCGTGGGAATATCGGAATAAAAAGTAGCATATGTTACAATCAATGAATTAATGGAATTAAAAAATCTCTAATGGTATAATAAGGATTATTTAGCGACCCGCCCCGGCTTTGCACGGCTATGTTACATATAAAACTACCTCTTGAATCACACTATCTATTAAAAAAACCGCATCTAAATCCGTTGTGTTGTTTTGAATGTCTAAGCATACATAGGGACAGACAGTGGAAATTGACTTTGTTTTATACTATGTAATGAAGAGAGAATTACTCGCGTACCATCTTAACATTTTGGAATTTTCAGAAATTCCCACGGGATCGTAATCTAGATAAACCCGTGGGAAATAGCTAATATTATTTATAGATTTTCTCATTTATTAAAAATAATTGAAACTTATTCCAAAAACTACAAAGAATAAGTATTTAATATTATAAAACCCTAAGGAAAACTACCTATCTCTAAGAAATCCTAATATATCCAAAAGTTCTTCATCAACAATGCAAAGACTAGCCCCCTTGTTCCAAAACGAGGTTTAAGGATAGTCCGAGATGTGGATTTAAACCTTAGATTTCGACACTGATTTACTCGTGAACTATAGTCTAAACACTATCCCTATAGATTATATAGGGAACTATAGTCTAAACACTATCCCTATCAATTATTTAGGGATAGTGTAACCCTAAAAACTAGGCTAGACACAAAACATCTACCCCCTTATTCCAAAACGAGGTTTAAGGATAGTCCGAGATGTGGATTTAAACCTTAGATTTAGATACAGATTTACTCGTGAACTATAGTTTAAACACTATCCCTAAATAATTTAGGGATAGTGTCCCTAAATAATTTAGGGATAAATGGGGATAAGGGATAAATAGGGGTTTAAATCCACATCTCGGACTATCCTTAAACCTCGTTTTGGAATAAGGGGGTAGATATTTTGTGTCTAGCCTAGTTTTTAGGGTTCCGTACCCAAAGGGTAAAAACTGGACCCTTTTACTAAGACTCCATCGTCCGTCCATCCGTCTGTCTGTCTGTCACCAGGCTGTATCTCAAGAACCGTGATAGCTAGACAGTTTCAATTTTCACAGATGATGTATTTACTTTGTCATTATAACAACAAAACTAAAAACAAAAAAAGAAATTAAGTGGGATTCACTTGGCACGGAACACTTCGTGCGCAAGCCCGACTCGCACTTGGCCGGTTTTTTTCTTTTAATAAATAATTTAGATTCAGGAGCAATTTTCACGGTGGGTAGGTAGAGTATTACATTTTGTACAAGTCTTGGGGATTTCTTTGTAAAATGTTATTTACTTATTAGATTTTTTACCTAGTAATATTTAGGCTTTATTTAGCTAGTAAATTATGTTTGTCTCGTAATATTTTTATTTAGTCTTAGATAGATATTTAGACAAGCTAATTGTGAACTTACTTATTTCAGATGCCTACTATTATCTTATAACAAACTTTTTATCTAAGTTATTTAAGTCATAGCTGTTGGTTCTCCTAAAATTAAATAAATAAATAAGTATTCTATTTAAATTTTAAGCAAAACTATCAGTTGCCCAAGGTTCTGTCTGTTACTTTGGCCAACGGATCGACATTGCCAACCAAAGAGGCAATGCAGCCAGCTTTGGGAAACTATTTAGGGAAACTTATTTAGATTTTTCATTACATTAATTTTTTTGCATGAACTTGATATTTTAAAAATTACAGTTAGTATTTAGCTTAGTTATATGTATTTGAATTAAATATTCCATAACAAAACTATTGACAATTAAAATTTTTAATAATATTTAATGCCTGAAAAATTGATAAAAGTTAAATTTAAAGATGACATATCCTGGAAAATTAATTTAATTTAACATGTTTCTATTTTTATTTAGTGTTTTTAATTTTTATTACTTAATAAATATTTAATTTATTTATTAGCTCGGTTTTACAGATAATAATAGAAATTATTAGAAACGCGCTCACCTTTATCAACTGCCAAAAAATAAATCCTCACTCAAAAACACCCTTAGTTAACCCAAAACTTTGAACAAACACTGTCAAAAAAATCACCTGTCCTAAACCACTGAAACTGCACTAACACTTTGTATTTTTAACTTAACACTGTCACTGCCCACGATAAATTAATTCATAAATTCATACACGTTTAATTCATAAATTGAAACGAAGTTCGATTTTTAAACGCGGGTGACGCGGCGCGGCGCGGAGTGACGCGTTCTCTCTCGCGGCCGAGAGACGAATGCCTTTTGCGCATGGTTGTGTTCGGTACTACGAGAATGTCGTACGTCGCAATGCGTTATTATGTATAAAAGTGGCCTTACAAGCTCTTGTCGATAGCTAAACTGTTTCGGAACGAATTTTCTTCTTTTTTTTAGAATTTTTCGGGGCGCTTTTACGTTGATTGGTTTGGGATAAACGATTGGTATTAGTTTTTAGGATTGCCTATTATATTAAAGTACACAGCTATAGCCTACGAATTGTTTCGAAGTCCTGTTTTAAGTATGTTGTTGTATTTATAATTTCGGTAAATACAGATATTAAATTAATTAAATTAAATAACTATTTCTCAACTCTCTCTACATTATCTACTCTACCTAGATAATAAATTTAATAAATATTGATTGTTCACTATATTTAAATTAATAATTTTTATTTAATTACTCAGTTATCAGTCTTATTATAAAATGAAATAAACCTTTAACTGCCAAAATATTACAATTTTAAACAATATTTTTATCCTCAAACATCTCGTGGAACAATACCCTCAGATTTAAACAGACTTACTTTAAGTCCAGAGGCTAAAGGACTTATTATATTATTTTAAAATGTCCATTAAGTTTCACCGTTCTCTTTTACACATTCAGGTTTTGGCCTAATTACAGCTAGGAGCCGTGAATTTAGGTCACAAAATGTGAACCTATAGGATATTGATAGACATAAATTTAAAAACCTTGCATTTTTTTATTTTAACTCTTTTGTACATTACATTGAACGTAAGTGTGCAATTAATTAATTGCTCATAATGCATCACACATCAAATAAAACAGGCAACTTTGTTCCGAGAGATGTAGTAACTGTGTCGGTGACAGTTAGCCGATACACTGCAAGACAAAATAATTAGAACACCGTTAGATCCCTGTCCTGCTTATTAGGGATGCTGCCTAGAGTTTGAGAAATAAAAGGCGAACTCTTCGTAAATATAATAGTATAGAAGTTAATAATAATAATAAAAAATAAATATTTCAGGACATATTACACATCGCCATCCAGCCCCAAGCTAAGCAACTTAATGCTTGTGTTATGGGTGCCGATAACGGATAAACTACTTATATACTTTTTTTTTTTTTTTAAATATACATATTATACATATAGGAGAAGAAAGAAGAAGTTCCCAGCTTTTAGGTATTAAAACAGTTAAAATGCTGATATTCAAAATCCCTAAAATTACAATACGTAATGATTGGTTGATCTCAATTAAAAACAGTGCAACTAATGAATGCAGTACATCGAATGAGTATTTTATCGAAGTTTACACAGTTATGTTTTATTTAATAATCTAAATACTTAACTATCCAGGTGCCGCCCATAGGTAATCGCGAAATTCTATGAGCGACAGCCACAGATGAAATTTCTCTTATTTAACAGAGTAAAAAATAATTTAATAAATAATTTACTGTCCGTAGCAATCCCTAAAAAGGTACGCAGTAAGCTTAGTGAGTAGGTATAGTCTATTCAAAAAACAAAAAGGAGCAATCTCTCACTAATTGACCCTTGAAATTCTAAGTGTTCCTCCACTTAGAGTAATAGATTCCTTTTTCCTTATTCTACCCTCATTGATTCGCTCCCCCGACCCCGTACTGTCAGTTCAATGAAATTAATTGTTTACACTTAATTAGACAGCCTGTAAATAGTGTTACATACTTGTTCGGGGTAGAAGGTGGTATAAGGTTACATTTTCACCTTTCGTAAGGTTAATGTTTTTGTAACATTTTGATTTGATGCGTTTAAAAGTTATTGATTACTTTATAAGTTTATGTTGCGTTGTTATTTTCTCAATTTGTAGATTTTAGTTACAATTTCAGTTTGTTTTAAAGACAAAGGTTTTTACAACAAAAACCCACCAAACTTTAAAGAAAGTTTGCAGGTTGAAAATTCACTGTCAAGAAATAAATGCTTGTCAAATATAGGAACCATGAAAAGTTAACATAAATATCTAAAACATAATATAATATGTATACGTTTATATTACGAAAGAAAAAAAATATTATAAAAATAAAAATAAAACAAAACTGAATAATTTTGTTCGTACAATGCCCAAAAAAAAAGTTCGTTAATAAAAAGTTAACTATTTGTCAATCACGCGTGACATCTGAGCTTTATAACATGTACAGTCGACTGCATAATTGCAGCCCCCGGTAAAGTTCTAAAATTACTATTATTGGAATGTTTTCATTCTAATAATTTTTGTTTGAGTTAGGAGACTTTAAACTTCAAGTAAAGCAGGTGTCTAGAATGTTGCTTGTGCTGAAAACATTCTTATAACAGTCGTTTTGGAGCTCTACGGTAGGATGCAGCCGACCGTACAATGCCCAAAAAAAAGGTTCGTAAATAAAAAGTTAACTATTTGTCAATCACACCTGACATTGGAGCTTTATAATATGTGTAGGTACCATGTTTGGTACACTGGGCTCTAACGTGTTAAGTTTTCAAAAAGTTATTAAGTCAGCGTTTGATCAAAATCTCACACGATGGTAAGTGACGATGCAGACTAAGATGTAGCCCGCACCACTAGAAGATCCCCAAATAAACGGGAGAATTCAAGGGACGTGAGAGTGAAGATAGGAAGATAGCAGTGAAACCAAAACTTTTTCCGACCCGTCCTTTTGTAGACAAATCACTACATAGTATAAAATAAAGTCACTTTTCGCCGTCCCCAAATTTCCCTATGTTCCTTTGTATGCTTAGATCTTTGAAACTACGCAACGGATTTTGATGGGGTTTTTTTTAATAGATAGAGTGATTCAAGAGGAAGGTTTATATGTATAATACATGCATAATATAGCCGTGCGAAGCCGGAGCGGGTCGCTAGTTTGATACAAAAATAAAATCGTAAAATAACAAAATTCGAAGCCACTACCTTCGGATTGAAAGTCGAAGCATCCGCTACTAATCTAACAGCTAAACCTTTAAGTCATACATGCAGCCTAATTAGAACCATACAACCGATAACCGTACCTCGTTTTCTATTATATTATTTGTTAATGCACCGCACGGTTATCCATAAAAACCAAATTAATGACATTTAAAATAAATTCTGTCAACGAGAACAAGCTTTTATGAATTCAAATTATGAATTAAAATATGTTTTCACTTGTAAAAATGTATTTAATATGTCATTTTAATTTATTTTCTATGTAATTATTGTTTTAATTACGTTTTGATATGTTGTTTTTAATTTGTTTAAAGTGTAATTTATTGAATGGGACAGTTTAAGAGTTTCACTTGTTAATAAAAGTATGTATTTAGTTAGTAATTACTAGTGATCTCCTGCTGCGTTACTTACATTTTTAACGTATTAAAAAGGAGGTTCGGCAGAGATACATTGTTTTAGGCTTTAAGAGGGAAGGGTACCGGCTCTCTCTCCATACAAACGTAGGCGACTGTTTCGTCTCTGGCTAATGACACTAGAGCTAAATTTTTTTTTCTTAAAACCTATAACTGCCATGACCATGCCCTAATGTCTTGGTTTTCTTCATATTCTTATTATCATAGGAAGTAACAGTCCTAAAAACATATATATAATTATATAATAACTAGCGACCCGCCTCGGCTTCGCACGGCTATATTATGCATATATTATACATATAAACCTTCCTCTTGAATCACTCCATCTATTAAAAAAAAACTGGTTGCCTGTAAAGTCGGTATACGGGCGAAAGTTTTACGTGACAACAACTGTGCTCGAGTGGAAGGGACGCGTGCCTTTCACTTTTTATGTCTGTCTCTCTCGCTCTTAGGCGGGCTAACCATGCCCGCGTGCCTCTCACTCGCTCTCATTGTGAGCGCATAACGTCAGCGGAGCGTAACGCAGTTTCTTGAAGTGTCACCCGGCAAACCAATTTATAAAACGTTGTCACGTCAAAAAACCGCATCAAAATCCGTTGCGTAGTTTTAAAGATATAAGCATACCTACATATATAGGGACAGAGAAAGCGACTTTGTTTTATACTAGGTATGTAGTGATAGTGATAGTGATAAGACAGCTGCATCCTCATGGGCATGGCAGTTATAGGTTCTATGTTACAAATATATTTGCTCTAGTGTCATTATCCAGGGAGGAAACTACGTTTGTTTATACAAAGAGCCGGTACCCTTCCCTCTAAAATACTTCTTAGCCGCAGATCGTCATATTTGCAGATTGTCATAGTAAAAAAATTTAGTCACTTCTAAATAAATAAGTAATAATGTTGAAAGAATGACACTCGACCCGGGAAAATTCATTTTGTAAGAGTTTGAGGTTAAAAAATGATTACAAAACAAAGACACAACTTTTTCAATAACAGTGAAGTAAGGATTCTTGGTTTAAGTTAATTTTGAATTTATTAAAGTCGGAGGAGGAAAGTTTAAGGGTCTCCGTCCATAGTAAGTACTTACCTACAGTTCCAGTTCTAGGCATTACCCTAGCCAGGCATCGAACATGTTAATTTTCCAAAAAATTAAATTAGCCTATATTTTTGTACTAATTGATAGTTTTGCTGATAGAGATAAATTTCTGAAAACAAACATCGTATAGCAAATCAATGGAAGTACCTTTATTTTTGTAGTCTTCTGTAATTTTAAAGAATTGAGAAATTCCTTTTTTAGGGTTCGGTACGTCAAATGGTAAAAAAAAGGAATCCTTATAAGATTACTATCTTGTCCGTCTGTCCGTGTCACTACAGATTATTTTAGTTCGTGGTTTTTTTAGTTCAGATTATTTTAAGTTGGTTAAAAAATATGCAGATTGCAAATTTTTTGATCGGGCGATATTTCGTCGACTGTTATAATTTGATGGAAAAATGAACTGTAAAAAAACAGGTTACAAATAGTACAACTTAATATCGAGCAATACGTGGCCTATTAAAGTTTAAAACTAGCTGTTGGTAATATATTGTCCTGGTTTGTATTATACATGGTGATGAAAATACCACAATATTTTTTTCGAAAATGAAATTTAAGACTGCGCTGATAAAAATCGAGATGAATGACGACAAATTGTATGAAATGTCTTAATTTTATCTACCTATGATAAAATTGCAGTCTCTTTGACAAAAATAATATAAATAAATAAATAAATATTTCAGGACATATTACACATCGCCATCCAGCCCCAAGCTAAGCAACTTAATGCTTGTGTTATGGGTGCCAGATAACGGATAAACTACTTATATACTTTTTTTTTTGTAAATATATACATATTATACATATAGGAAACACCCAGAACCAGAAACAAGAATTTATGGTCAGCATAAATACTTGTTCCCGGCGGGAATCGAACCAGCAACCTTCTGCGTCGCAGTCGGGTGTTCGCCCGACGCGCCACAGAGGTCGTCGTCAATATAAAAACACCTATTAACAAAATGCTTTTGTTTGTGTTTTACTTCTTGTTACGTAAAAACAGTAATGAAGCGATTGTGATAAAACTTGAAACTTTGGGATCCACCTACTTAGCAACACTATGGATATTCAAAATCAAGAAAAAACTTTATTATGGCTTGAAAACATATTTCTAGCCGTCTCAAAGTTTGCAAATATGGTCTTAAAGACATGAAATTTAGAGGCGTTCTTTGTTGATTGGCCTGTGATGATTCTAAACACTTAAATAAAAAAACAATTACATCAAAAACTTTTCTTTTCGTTTTTCTCTTGACTATACTTACCTGTCAAAAAAAAAACTGGTTGCCTGTAAAGTCGGTATACGGGCGAAAGTTTTACGTGACAACAACTGTGCTCGAGTGGAAGGGACGCGTGCCTTTCACTTTTTATGTCTGTCTCTCTCGCTCTTAGGCGGGCTAACCATGCCCGCGTGCCTCTCACTCGCTCTCATTGTGAGCGCATAACGTCAGCGGAGCGTAACGCAGTTTCTTGAAGTGTCACCCGGCAAACCAATTTATAAAACGTTGTCACGTCAAAAGAGTAAGGGGATCGGACCGACATGATAAAGTTTATAGTGGATCAGGACGGAATTTAAAAAAAATGTGAGCCGTCACGGGACGCCTGGCAGATGTGAAACATCGACATTATTTTGTAAAAGTAATATGCAGAAAAGAACAGATTGTGATAGAATCGCACAGTCGATTACGGTGTGTACACCGTACACACTACTGCATATAGACTGTATATATATATACCATCATATAGCGGCATGCGTCGCCACGCCAGAAATCGGTTTTACGTGCGGCTATAGATGTTTCACATCAATAATAATAACCAGCAGGGGATCAGCTCAGGGGATCAGACCGGAATAACTCGTAAATTATAGGTATTCACTAAGAAATCTTATCCAACTCTAAGGGGTTGAAATGGCGTGTGAAACCGCGAGCATAAGCTAGTTAAACATAAGTGTATATGTACCTTAAGTTTCTTGTTTTACCAAGAAAACTTAAGTCATATTCAGAGCACAGTATCCAGAATACCTACTGCGAACAATATAAGTGTTTTAAGTAAAACTTTAGCCGCTAAACCAACAAACTTGCAAGATTATGATGATGGAAATGAAAAAAGTTCCCTACCAACTACGGAAGACAACTTACTGGACGTTGCAGACTTGAAATTTTGACGTGACAACGTTTTATAAATTGGTTTGCCGGGTGACACTTCAAGAAACTGCGTTACGCTCCGCTGACGTTATGCGCTCACAATGAGAGCGAGTGAGAGGCACGCGGGCATGGTTAGCCCGCCTAAGAGCGAGAGAGACAGACATAAAAAGTGAAAGGCACGCGTCCCTTCCACTCGAGCACAGTTGTTGTCACGTAAAACTTTCGCCCGTATACCGACTTTACAGGCAACCAGTTTTTTTATTAGGTCGCAATTCCCTATAGGATCAATGTCTCTAACTTTCAATTCGTCTATGAAGCAAAATGCCTAAAATCACCAAACTTCACTATCACTACATAGTATAAAACAAAGTCGCTTTCTCTGTCCCTAAATGTATGCTTATATTATCTTTAAAACTACGCAACGGATTTTAATGCGATTCAAGAGGAAGGTTTATATGTATAATACATGCATAATATAGCCGTGCGAAGCCGGTGTGGGTCGCTAGTAATATTATAAATGTGAAAGTATGTGTGTGTGTATGTTTGCTACTTCACGCAGAAAGTACTGAACCGATAAGATGAAATTCGGTATATAAATAGCTAGAGACCTGGATATACACATATGCTACTTTTTTTCCGGGTGTTTCGGGACTTACGCAGGTGAAACCGAGGGATGCAGCTACTAATATATAAAAGAGAAAAAGTATCAAGAAATATCTATTTCTTTTTTTTTTGGAAAATAAAGGATTTTTGGAAATTCCTCTAAAGTGGTAAAAACGACTGACAAAGTTTGTGGTTCGTAGTAACTATTATAAGTTTGTAGGCAGAGCCCTACTAACAGAGCGGTTGGATTAGCTACATCTGCAGAATCTTACCCTCGAAAAGGAATGTTTTCAGGTAATTTTTAACTCTAGAGAAGTTCCTGCAGTTCGGATTTGTATGAGATTACACGACAAGCAGGTTACCAACATTATGATAAATATTGGACATTCTGCGAACTTAATATTTTGGGAATAGTACATTATGCGAACTTGATATTCTACAACGACTAAACGGTGAGAATTTCTAGATTTCTCATGCTTGCTTTTCTTGTAGAAATCCTTCAGAAACTTCCCAGAAGAACTGAAAATGCAGTAGAAATATTAAGCATATAATATTAACATTTTTATTCTGGCGAATCTTGTCGGCCAATAAAAAATCGTCAGTCTACAGAAATACTGTAAAAGTTCGAAGGTAATAGCAATACAGCTGCGTTGCATTACCGCCCTTGAGGCTTCCAATTATTTCGGCACTGCAGGTATTTATCCGCAAAATGAATTCGGATTTTATAGATTTTTCGTGTTTAAAAAGGCTTGCGATCAAAATCAGTTTAAGGTACTTATTTACCTACTAAGTATAAATTAATTCATGTATCAAGCACTGTGGTCAGCTGATTGATAGTATATAGTTAGCCGACATTTTGAGAAACGGACATTCTGAGAAAGGACCAGTCCATCACTAATCTGTCCACGTGTTAATCTATCCAGTTGCGAATCTGTCCAATTGCGAATTTGTTCAGTTGCTACTCAGCCTTGTTTCATACCTTTGCGCATTTACGTCATTTTTACAGACAGAGAGACAGACGGACAGTAGAGTCTCAGTAAAAGGGTTCCGTACCCAATGTGCCCAAAGGGTAAGAACGGGTCGCTTTTACTAAACTCCATTGTCCGTCTGTCAGTCTGTTACCCGACTATAAAACCTATCTCATGAACCGTGATAGCTAGACAGTTAAAATTTTCACAGTTGCCGCTATAGCAACAAATACTAAAAACAGAAAAGATTAAGGTGAAATGGTACCCGCGCTCTCTCCATACAAACGTAGTCGACTGTTTCCTCCCTGGATAATGACACTAGCACAAATATTTTTGTGCCATAAAACCTATAACTGCCATGACTATTCTCCTATGTTTTGGTTTTTTTCATTTTCTAATTATCATAGAAATTAAAATTTAAAAAATAAATAAATTAAAAAAAAAAACAAAAAATAGGGGCATGGTCATGGCAGTTATAAGTTTTATGCACCAAAAATATTTGCTCTAGTGTCATTATACAGGGAGAAAACAGTCGACTACGTTTGTAATAGTTTGTATGGAGAGAGCCCCCGGTACCCTTTCTTCTTAAACCCTTCGTGCGGGAGTCCGACTCGCACTTGGCCGGGTTTTTTTCTTTTTTTTCTTCTAAAACCGTTACAATATATAGAAACGGAAACACCCTGTAGCTTAGTTTAAAGGATGAGCCAGTAAAACGGTTCGGGTAATGAAATTGGATCTACAATCTTTAACTTTTTTTTTTTCTTACTTTGTCGAAGGACCGCGGTGACACAAAGGGATCAAGATTAGAACCTGTACCATAAGGATATTGACGCAATAAGTACGTATTTATAGTCATTTTTATGTTTATATACAATGTGATTCGACGAGATTATTTTAATAAGAGGGGTCGTTGTAGACGTCTAAACGAACAACTTTTGTTTCGACTTTTGAAAATGTTATTAACAGGAATATAAGCTGTTTTTGGCTTTTTTATTAGTTATTTTGTTTCATTTAATAAACAACTGGCACCTGTCAAAGTGCCAAAGATAACAAACAGATTATAACTAAATAACGCTTAATAATTATAGAATACTAGCGACCCGCTCCGGCTTCGCACGGCTATATTATACATATAAACCTTCTTCTTGAATCACTCTATCTATTAAAAAACCGCGTAGTTTTAAAGATCTAAGCATACAAAGGGAAATAGGGACATAGGGACGGCGAAAAGTGACTTTATTTTATACTATGTATGTAGTAATAGTGATAGACCATTAATGTCAAACTCAAAATAAGCAAATAAACCATCAAATTGATTTTCGAGTTAACACACTTCAAGACCTAAAAAAAATAAACTTTTGAATCTGCAAAAGTCGTAGAACAAAACTACTAGACGTTTGGAACAACCCCCTTTCCGCTTAAAATTCCCTTATTAAATCACATTGAATACTAATAAAATAAGAATTTACCGTAACAAAATAAATTGTAGTTACCTAAGTGTTTAAAAACTCTTTGACAATTATGTTTTAATACATTTTGTGGGTAAATCAGAGAGATTAAAATTACAAATAATAGAGATGGCATTCGTACAAAAACTTTGTCGTTTTTAGGGTTCCGTACCCAAAGGGTAAAAATATCTGTCCATCTGTCTGTTACCAGGCTGTATCTCATGAACCGTGAGAGCTAGAGAGTTGAATTTTTCACAGAATATGTATTTCTGTTGCCGCTCTATCAACAAATATAGAATAAAAAATTAAGTGTGGTTCCCATACACCATGGTGCGGAACCCTTCGTGCGCGAGTACGACTCGCACTTGGCCGCTTTTTTTTTTTTTTTTTTTAACACAAATATTACAATGGACTAAACCATATTGTAAGTAGACGATAACAGTTTGTTTGGTGTACTTCTTTTATAACCAATTTCAAAGAAATATGGTTACTGAGCTTAGGCCCAAAATTAGTAAAAAAGAAATCGGTGGTGACACACAGACAGACGGCTTGATCCCATGCCTCCAAAAGTTTGGTCTCATGCCTCCACAGAAAAAGAATATTATTAATTCAATATTTAATTTATGTATGCCTCCAAAATACCAGACGGACAAGAGAGTGATCTTATAAGGGTTTCTTTTTTACCATTTGAAGTAATGAACCCTAAAAACACAATTAAAACACACAGGTCACAGGTTAGGTTTAATGTGGTACAATAAAGAGTTTATCTATCTATCTCTTCTTTGTCCATCCCTTATCCCTTATTAGTGAGGAGACCCGACCCCATATAAAGATATGGGGTCGGGTCTCCTCACTTTGTTGCGCCAGGACACTCTGTCCTGGCTTGTCTGCTCTGGCAATTGGGCTCTCTTAAGGTCTCTCTTTATGTTTGACCACCAGGGGCCTTATTCTGCTATTTGGCCAACCATTGTCATTATATCGAGACTCTATAGATATTATATCGAGATTGTGACTTTATTTGGTATTCTGCTAAAGTTTTAATAACATCGCAATATAATCACTATGGAGTCTCAATGGTATGGTAATATTTACCTTGCAGGTGTTGCCTAGCAACATGGTATATGTTGCTAAGCAATATACCGTTTTGACAACTATCGAGATTCCATTAAGCCACGATTGTAGAGCAGAACACAAAAGTGAGTCAGTGGTGTGTCAGTGGTGTCTCGATAGAAATCAACGTTAGGAGAATACGAATTTGACATGTAATGTCATATTTTTGACATTAAATTTCTATTACGATTATATCGACACACTATTGAAATACAATTGTGTTAGCAGACTTAGGCCCCAGGTCAGTGGTGGGCGGCCTCTTCCTCTCTTTTTCTTAGGCAGGTTTAAGCTATCTATCTATCTTAAAAACCCAGACAGCAAACAGTTAGGGTAGAAACAGCCAGAACTAATAAAACAGTTTAACATCTCAAATTGAACTCATTATAGTCCAAGAGTTTGCAGTCCGGCCGCACAGAGTTCCCAACTTAGTACATAGTTAATTATACGGAGCTCTTGGACTAAGTTGGACAACTTAAAGTTGTTGACGGGTAGTCTTTAATTAAATGGCTGATTTTAGATTTTAAGCTTAGTACTGGGAAAACTATGAAATTGTTTATTTTGATACGAATTATCAGAAAGTTATAAAGAATGAAAACCGGGAGTGCTTGAAATTTATTTTTAGCTTTACTTAATCCTACTTCCTAATATTGTTAGTGTGACATTTTGTGTGTTTGTTACTCCTTCACAATACTAAATTGATTGCCATGAAACTCGGTATGTAGATAGCTGAAGACCTGGATGAACACATTGAGTTTTATCGGGATAAAATTACCACGGGATCGGACTCACTATCACTATCACTACATAGTATAAAACAAAGCCGCTTTCTCTGTCCCTATGTCCCTATATCCCTTTGTATGCTTAAATCTTTAAAACTACGCAACGGATTTTGATGCTATTTTTTTTAATAGATAGAGTGATTCAAGAGGAAGGTTTATATGTATAATACATGCATAATATAGCCGTGCGAAGCCGGAGCGGGTCGCTAGTAATAATAATATAATAGAATTGGTCTTTACATCTAATCGAATTTATACAGCGCTAGCAACTTTTTAATTAATAGTAGACCATGTCAACGTTACCAACTAATAAATCAATATAATATTATAAACTCTAAGACATATATTTTCTAACTTCTGAAACATTAAATAAGTTTTGAAAGGATATTTTTTATCCATTTTAATGGTTAGTGTGTGTATTTGCATTGTACTTTTCAACCGTCGACGAACCGAACAAAACGACAGGGTGTTATGTGTGACGTATCTGTGTGTCTGTGTCTGTGGCATTGTAGCTCCCGAACGGATGAACTGATTTTGATTTTTTTTTTTTTGGTTTGGTAGCTGATTATCTCATGGGAACAGGACTTACCAACAAACCGCGATCTACTGCTAGTTTTTACGATAAACTAATTTCTTAAATTTCGCACGCACCTGGTATCTAATCACCTCAAAACAAAAGCTTTTAAAAACTCCAAACTCTCTACCTAAATCAAATACCTAAAGAAATACCTACCTACATCTTTTAACCTGTCATGTACACAATAAAAGGGTTAAATCTTCTTACAAATCCCTCTTTTGTTTATCTTTAAATAACGTAATACAAACAACTTTTAACTTAGACAAGTTTAAGTAAAAATACACAGAAAAATTGTGCAATGTGTTCTTAAACACGACCCAGTTGGCACAATGGTCACCATGCCGGACTGCTAAACACAGGGTTGCTGGTTCGATTCCTGCCTCAGGCAAGTATTTATGCTTAGATATTTGTCTGTGGTCTGGTTTTTTCTATGTATTATAAGTATGTATACAAAAAAAAAGTACATAAGTAGTATATCCGTTGTCTAGGACCCATAACACAAGTTTAGTTACTTCGCTTGGGGCTAGATGGCGATGTGTGGAATGTCCTGCAAAATTTATTTATTTTTAACTATTTTATATTCTGTGGTAGTTACTTAGTATAGTAACTATAATTTATTGACTTTTAAATTAAAATTCACAGACTCACCACGAAATATCTGAAACTACAAGAGCTACGAGTCTAAAACTTAGGGGTTACTTTTAGGAAAGTTTTAGAAATTTGACCTCTAACAGGTAAAAAGGGCTATTGAAGTTTATAGTACGTACTAATTATTATGTATTCTGTAGGAAATCAATATTACTTATTCTTCGTACTGCAAGGGAATGGAATCGGTTGCCTGCGTCTGTCTTTCCTGACGTGTACAATCTGGGGGTCTTCAAGTCGCGAGTGAATAGGTTTTTTCTAGGAAAGCGTTGACGCTTACCTCCTCTCGTATTAGCAAACCTTCATCGAAACACATTGAAATATAAAAAAATCTGAAATAAAAATAATTTTTAAATTCGTTTTTTTGACGTGACAACGTTTTATAAATTGGTTTGCCGGGTGACACTTCAAGAAACTGCGTTACGCTCCGCTGACGTTATGCGCTCACAATGAGAGCGAGTGAGAGGCACGCGGGCATGGTTAGCCCGCCTAAGAGCGAGAGAGACAGACATAAAAAGTGAAAGGCACGCGTCCCTTCCACTCGAGCACAGTTGTTGTCACGTAAAACTTTCGCCCGTATACCGACTTTACAGGCAACCAGTTTTTTACGATAGTATGTACCTGGGGTGAAGAAGAACCTGAAAACCTCTATCCCTTTCCCACGCGCATGCCGCGCGATGACTCTATCCCTTTCCCCCGCGCGCCGCGAAATTGCTGTTTTAACTGTTATAAGTAATTAAAAGACTCACATCTCTTTAAGTAAAAAACCATCTGTACTACCTTATGGGATTCGATTAAAAGTTTCTGGAAATATAAATTGTGTACTTGTGTTTTCTTTACAATTGCCGTAAAATTGAAAAAGCTCAAAAGCGATTTTTTCTATCGAGGCATATCACTCTAATCGTGTTTCGAAGTGTATGACCATACAAAGCATTTCTTTACCTTTACAACAGTAGGAATATCATTCTATGGATTTCAGTGGTTGATACCCAAAAACTGTTTCTAAGACACCTCTATCGTGCTTCTGGTCATACCACTTCGGCTTAACATGTTAGAAAACATTACAAAGTTACAACTTAATTAAATGGACTTTTTAATGTCCTAAATAATATTAAATATATTATAATTTTATAAAAAAACAAATTAAGCACTTAAATCTAAACATACAAAATAATGATTTAAAAAAAAAAAAAGTTTAGATTTAAGTGCTTAATTTGTTTTTTGTATTAATTAATATATTGACATATTTATTTTATAAATAATATTAAAATAATTCAGTTTAGTTAAATTAAAAATTAGTTCGAATTTAAATTGGTATGACGTATCTGTTGTTTGTACGTCTATGGACATGGAGTAAAAAAACTTGGTGTAAGTCAAAGCTAAAGGGATGGGATATCGTAAATATATCAAGTGGATTTAGAAGGGCAAAGGTAAGCAACTTTAACTTAGATGTTTAGGATAGAAACGTCAAGAGATTTTTTTATTGTTAACATTATTTTAAAGTAGACCAGCTGATTTTTAAATTTAGATAGTTAGCTAAAAAATATTCGGACGAAAAACACAATTTAATATGAAGTTCATTTTTATAGTAGTTTTTTAATGTTTTAAAATGAAAAATGTATCTTCTAATAATAATTATGTGATATTATTTGTTGTAAACAGTTAAAAAAACAAACAAAATCGGTTCATCCGTACTGAACTTATGCGATTAATAGGTAATAAATAGTTTTTTTTTAGATACCTACTTAAGTTAAATAAATTAATTGGGTAGGTGCCTACGAGAAAGATTAGTGTCAAATAAATGTCATAATTTAAATTCCAACCCACATTTATTTTGATGTCATGAATCAAAATTTTATTTTAATTCAGTGTCACGAACTCACAATATGTAGTAGGTAGTCACGGAGGTCGATGTAAATAAAGAACCTTATTAAAATTAAGGAAAGATATTGTTATTGTATTTAGACGTTTGTGAGAGAAATGTGCGATTTTCATTTAGTAAATTACATGAATTAAAGTAATATTAATTATTTTAATTCATGTATAATTTGCTAATTTACGAAAGTGAGTGAGGTTTCGTGACAAGGAAAGTTTTCGCGAGATCTTCAAATATTATAAAAACCGACATGGCGTGATGTTTCGGCAAGGTTTTGAGGTCTACAAAACAACAACAAAAAAAATGTTTTGTCTTTTTCAGGAACCTCGGTGCGCGTTTTGGCGAGCCTTCTGGTTGCTTTTTAGGTCAGATGGTCAGTTTGGCTATCCAGAGGAGAAATGTTGCCAGCCTTCTGGGAATGATGCCTCATGTTGACACGCTTAGGGAGTTTTTTTATTTATGATTATGGTTAAAAAAAAGTCTGTATATATCCCGTTTCAAACACTAAAATAGTGAAAAACTAACAATGTTAATTTAAAAAGTTATCAGCGACCGCTCCGCCTATAAAATATAGTGTGGGAAAATTGAATTGTCATAACGTATTAGAGATCTATCAAAGAAGGCGGTGAAATTATTAGTTGGTAATCCTCGATAATCCAGTCTTAGTTCCAGATAATTAAACTTTTAGAACATTATTTAATAGTTATTTTTCACAGTAATATATTAAATTAATATTATATACTTATCCGAAAGTTTGTAATTTGTTTAGTTATTTCCCCCGATTTGGATGAAAATTGGCATAATGGTAGTTTTAGGGGACGGTAAAGGACATACAACTTTTCAATAATACAATGTTTTCTAAATCCTATTATACCTACCGTAGCTTTAAACGTAAAAGTTTTTTAATCCTTTACGCATAAACTACTGAACCGATTGCTATGAAACTTAATGAAATAGCTGTAATCCTGGAATAATCTATTGACTACTTTTTATCTATTGACTACTTTACCGATATTCTCACGAAATCGGGAAAAAACCGCGGGGCGCGTCTAGTCAACATCTAAACTAATAAAGAAAGATTTTTTTATCACAGTTGCTCATAAAGTGGATCTTATTAAACCGCTATTAGGCTCACATTGCAACGTATCATGCACGCGTGAGTTATATATAACCAACTAGTGCTATAAAGTTATCCCGATAAGTGAAATACGTGTCTTACTGCTAATTACATGTTAGGTAGATGAACCATTCTTATCTGGATTATTCTGTTTTGATGTATAAAAAAGCTAGCAAAAGTGGTTGTCTCTAAAGTCGGTTTATGAACGAAAATTTTACGTGATAACGTCAGAAAACAATTAAAAATTGAGTTTCGTTTTTCCTTTACATAATTTTTTTTTCCTTACCATCCTCATCATTTTTTTCCTTCTGTTTTTAACCCCCGACGCAAATGGAGAAAACCCTAAAAAATATTGTATGTCAGACGAGGCTGTATAGGTTAAAAATCTCTTGCTTGGCCTTTTAACAAAAAAATATTGCCTAAAAAATAGTAAACATAACCTAAAATTCTAAAAACCGTTTATTATTTTAACAAGTCTTTTTTATTCGCAACTGTGATAAAAAAACGTCGTACGATACAAGTGTGGATTGATCTTTGTATCTCGGCTTTTTTAAACGCCGCGCCCTCGCGTACCGCTCGCGCGTGTTAAACCGCCTCTATGCAAATATCAATTTTCCACACTTGTATCGCAATGTACTATTATTTCCAATACCACAATTACTATAGTGCTATACTTAAATATGTACTCATTTTGATTAAACTTGGGATGCGGATACAATTATTTATTGAGAGTAACATAGGCTACTTTATATTCCGATATTATTAGGGACTGCGAGTAAAGCTGCGGAGCACTGCTAGCATTTAATATACAAAGAGTATATTAAATGCACTTCATAGCCGAGATGATTAAAAATAATCGGTTTATGACAATTTCTATCTAGAAGATAAACATTATTAATCCCGGATCAACTTTTATATTTAGGACACCGTCTGGGAGACAGCAGACTGTAGATTTTTAATTACTCGATATTTGATAGACGACTAAACTTCAGTTAAGTAGTGCGGCTGGCGAACTCCCGCCTGTGACTCAGAAGGTTGCGGGTTCGATTCCCGTCTCAATCAAATATTTTTACGTACAGATAGGTATTTTGTTTCTGGTCTGGGTGTTTCTGTATGTGTTACAAAAAAAGGGTCTTGACAGACAGACGGACGGAAGGACAACAAAGTGATCCTATAAGGGTTCCGTTTTTTCCTTTCAAGGTACGGAACCCTAAAAAAAGGTTTCTTGAAATAAATAAATAATCCTATGCATATGAATAATTTATTGTTTTTGTATATTGTAGTTTATATTCTCGTGTTTATTTCAATATTGTCGATAAGTAAATGTGTATTTTAGTAAATTTTCTCGAAAAAAATTTAGCAATATTTCTTAATTCAATCCTGACAATAAATAAGCAGTAGGTATTCTTAATTTAAGAATATTGCTTTTTTTTTAAGAATACCGATTATGCTTATTATTTTAAGATTTTTTTTACTAAAACCAAGAAATTATTCTCTATCGTGTACAGAATGAGAGTTATTTGTAACTTAAAAAAAAAATCCATGTGGTTATTCATAAAAGAAAAGCCTATAGGTATAAGAAACCAACTCAATACCAAACTGATTTTATTAGAACTTTGTATGTAGTTAGCCGCCTGTGTCTCTCTTACCTTCTTTACCTAATTTATGCTCTCAAATACCTTCCAAAGTACCTACCGACTCGTAGACGTCTCTCGCGTAAAATCGAAGCCTTTTAGAAGATATCACGAGACATTTTTGTGAACAGTAAACGATCCAGGTGATCACTTAGAGCCCTCTTATTGTCTTATTGGGTTCGCTTACAGATAGGGATGGGGTAGTTTTTATTAAAATTATCGATAAAATATGGAAAAAATATCGATAAGTATTATTTAACTGTAAAGCTGTTGTTAATTATTATTAACTAGCGACCCGCCCCGGCTATATTATGCGTAAACCTTCCTCTTGAATCACTCTATCTATTAAAAAAAACCGCATCAAAATCCATTGCGTAGTTTTAAAGATTTAAGCATATAGGGACACAGGGATAGAGAAACCGACTTTGTTTTATACTAAAGGGTAAAAATGAGACCCTATTACAAAGATTTAACTATCTTTTTTTGTATCTCATGAACCGTGATAGCTAGACAGTTTAAATTTTCACAGTTTATGTATTTCTGTTGCCGCTATAACAACAACAAGACAACTAAACATATAGAAAAAAGTGGTACTCCGGTACAACATGGTACGGAACCCTTCCTGCAAGAGTCCGTCTTGGCCGATTTTTAGGGTTCCGTAGTTTAATTAATTAGGTTCGCTTGCACAAAAAAAACATGTTTAACACGATTAACCGATTGTTTCGATCGTCTTTTGTTTCGGGCTCTTTTTTAGCTAAAATAAATGTTAAAATATGTCTTTAATTAAATTTTATTAAAAGAAAAATAGCAATTAAGTGTGTACCTACCTAAACCCATTCAAAAACTAATTCTGATTCAAAAACAAAATTGGATCAGTTAATACCTTTCGAACATTTAAAGGGCTTAAGCCTGTTCTAATTTATGTAATTTAAGCTGCTTCTAGACTAAAGATTTTCTATCGACAAATAGTAATTTTAACTAGGCGATGTCCTTGAATTACATACCTCGGTAGATAAAGACTAGCTAGGGCTGCCCACTGACTGTGTCACCAGGGTTTGTCACCTTTGGAAGGCGTGTGTGGAGCCGAAGCCAACACGTAGAGGCCCTTTACAATAACAATGTTTAATGGCAAAGTATGATGTGGACATCAAACCGGGGATTACTCTGTCTGCTCTATAAATGTCAAGGACAACTTTCGGTTTGGATAAAACTTTTGATATAGGTACTACAGGAGAAAACTACTTGGGCTACTGCGATGGGATGGTAGTGGACTGACTACTGGGGAAACTACGGATACTATGGCACCTGCGTAACTTAATTATTGTCATAATCGTTATCTTTTCTTTATAATATACTAGCGACCCGCTCCGGCTTCGCTCACTCTTGAATCACTCTATCTATTTAAAAAACCGGGTCAAAATCCGTTGCATAGTTTTAAAGATCTAAGCATACATAGGGAGGGACAGACAGCGGAAAGTGACTTTGTTTTATACTATGTAATGATTGCTGCTGCCAAAACTTTGCACTTTGTGTTCTCTGAGATTATTAAGAAATTATTCAAATTTCTATACTACTTTCTTAGTATTCAGTACCTTAAGGAAAAAAAATACCCTTAAAAGATCTCTTCATTTTTTGGTTAAACTAGAGAGTTAAGATATCAAACTGGCTTTTGTGACTTTGTCCGTGTAGGGGTTAAATTTAGCAAAATCGTGTTTTTTTTGCGGATGCCTACGTTACAAAACAGTTATCTGTATAATATGCCTTTTAGCCTGATCCGTCCGAGCTTTGCGTCAGGGTTTGTTTCATATCTGAGTCAGGACTTTGTTTCATATAATTTATAGATAGATTATAAAGTCCATTAGGTGTAAAAAATAAGTTTTTTAGTTAACGCAATCAAAGTATTTAGGTTGGTAGGTAATAGCTAGATAGCACTATCACTATCACTACATAGTATATAATAAAGTCGTTTTCTCTGTCCCTATTTCCCTTTGTATGCTTAAATCTTTAAAACTACGCAACGGATTTTGATGCGGTTTTTTTAATAGATAGGGTGATTCAAGAGGAAGGTTAATATGTATAATACATGCATAATATAGCCGTGCGAAGCCGGGGCGAGTCGATAGTATGTTATATTTTATTAGCAAAAATGTCCCGTTTTAGACTTTAATTAACTTTACTTGTATTAGAAAACGAACTAGCAAATAGTACTTTAGTATTCAAAGGTAGTAATGTACTTTTAGCTTCAAACTGTACCTATTTCTAAAGCTTTACTAAAAACACTTAAATATAATGGATTTGTTAATTGAATTAGACTGTGTTAGAACTATAGACAGTTAACAGACAGTATAAAATAATTATGTAGGTATAGTGTTGTTTTGATGTTTAAAAACTTCATTTTGATAGAATTTCGTGACGAAATATGATGTCTAAAAAGATACAAACACATTATAAATTAGCTGAACCACACGTGACCCAGAGCTCACTCGCAAATCTGTAAGGTTGTAAAGTAATGTTACCTGATTCTGTTTTTTCAACATTATACTAAGTGTCTCTACATAGTATAAAACACTTTCGCTTTCTCTGTCCCTATATCCCTATGTATGCTTAAATCTTTAAAACTACGCAACGGATTTTGATGCGGTTTTTTGTAATAGATAGAGTGATTCAAGAGGAAGGTTTATGCATAATATAGCCGTGCGAAGCCGGGCGGGTCGCTAGTACAATAAAATATACAAATAAAATAAATTAAACAAAAAAGGTAAATAATTATATTTTTTCCTGATATGCGAATGAGCTCACGTGGGATTCAGCTAATTGGTAATGTGACTGTACCTGCGAATAATAAGGACCTTGAAAGGTTTTTTTCAAAAAACGTGATATTAGTAACAAATTAGCAAGAAAATCTAAACTGAATATTAAAAAGAGTAAAGATTTTTGGTTTGTAACGAATAGGCTCCGAAACTACTGGGTCGATTGTGATGAAACTTGGTATGAGGATACATTGATTCATTGGAAGTAATAATATACTTTTTATAATAATACTAGCTCACCCGCGTAACTCCCGATCCCGTGGGAATATCGGGATAAATTAAGATGTAAGCTATCCTATCTTTCAAGTTGGATCAAACTGCACACGGTGTGCAAATTTGTTTAGAATCGGTTAAGTAGTTTAGAAGTTCATCGCGCACAAACAACGTGACACGTAATTTATATATTTATAATATAAATACATAAAAATATTTTTGTCAAATCAAAGAAAATTAAACAAGTTTTTTATGTTTAAAACTGATCAAGTATTTAATTTTCTTTCACAGAAATAATAATGCTCATATGAGCATAAATGTTTATGATGAAGTGTAGTAAAAAGAGATCCGCTTTTAAAGGGCAAGTGTCAAATTTTAACCATAGCCAAATAGTGAAGGTTAAATTCGATAATTTAATTTATTAAAAACCATAACAATTATTTTTACAATCCATAAATAAAACTTTCATTAATAATTCCTTTCAAAATTTTTATTCCGCTATAAAACTGTGGTCAAATGTCATATCGATAAAACGGAGCGTCATAAAAATATCGATATCGATAAAATATCGTCGTTCAGGTACATCACTAGCGTAGTATTCAACGCTCATAAATAAAATATAGGTCGAGTCACCTGGTGGTTCTCACGTATCCTTTACGGGGTGTATATCGATTAAATGCAACAGAATTTATATGAATGCCCGCTGCGCCCCGTGGGTTTACTTGCGTTTTTACCCGTGACTGAATATCTGGATGAAACTAAAAAAATACAGGTTGTCTCTAAAGTCGTTTTACGGACGATTTTGACGTGATAATGTTATAAGAAAACATTGATGATACCATAGGAACGTGAGCGATGACGTCACAATTTTTGTGAATGCTGGTGTTCATCGATTTATAAGACATTACACGTCAAAAACTTTTAACGGTAAAATTACCAGACACGATAAAGAGCCTTCCTTGCCTGCTTTTCAAAAAAAAGCTAACTAAATGGCTTTTGGACAAATGTTTTTACAGTGTAAATGAATTTTTAAATGAAAAATGAATCTAAAACTGACATAATAATTTTTAATTTTATTTGACATTTATATTAATAGTGATTCCATTATTTTTAATTTGACACTATATATTGAATCGGACCTGGTGCAGTGCTCAATTATTGTAAATCTTATTTAAAATTTATGATTAATGTATTTTTAAAGTCACTTTATATTTTTAAAAGTCATATCCTACCCACATAATATTTGTACACCAGATGACTGGTAGAATGTAAGCACGTACTAACCATACTAACATCATACATATGTAAACTACATTCTAGACAAATAAAATATTCTGATTCTGATTCTGACCTTTTTTTTAACATAAAAAAATAAACAAAACATAAAAAAAATTTTATTGACTCTTGACTCTCGTCTCCTTAAAGACGCTAGGTCTTATTTGTTCTTGCTTCAAAAAAACTCCTATTTATATTTTTGTTTCTAGTATGTAGTAAATTAGTAACAGCTAAGTTTATATAAAAAATACCTAAAGACTTCGCATTTCTTTACATCTTTGATTTTGATACATAATAGGTAAAGTCGGCAAAAATTGCGGAGCCACTGTAAAGTTCTTTTAATTTTTAATTACTACTACCTATGCTCCGCTGTTTCACCCGCGTAACTCCCGATCCCGTGGAAATATCGGGATAAATTAGGATGTAAGCTATCCTATCTTTCAAGTTGGATAAAACTGCACACGGTGTGCAAATTTGATTAAAATCGGTTAAGTGGTTTAAGAGTCCATCGCGCACAAACAACGTGACACGTAATTTGTATATTATACTAGCTGCGCTCCGCGGTTTCACCCGCGTAACTCCCGATCCCGTGGGAATATCGGGATAAATTAAGATGTATGCTATCCTATCTCTCAAGTTGGATCGAACTGCACATGGTGTGCGAATTTTATTATAATCGGTTAAGTGGTTTAGGAGTCCATTGAGGACAAACATTGTGACACGAGATTTATATATATTAAGATTAGAAAAAGATAATTGTAAAGTTTTTATTCTAATAATTTTTGTCTCATAAATTAATGAGTAGAAAGACTTTAAACTTCAAATCAATCAGGACCTTAGAACCTTTGGAGCTCTACGGTGTAGATGTATACTTTTATTGCCTGATTGTACTGCAACGCCGGCGGAGAGTTGACGGGGCATATTGGGGCATGCTCGAGGCGAGTCGATACATCGGCGACAGAATGACGCGACGACTCCAGTCTCCTTCGCCAATCATAAACGAAGATATTGTTTGTTTTGTCGACCGAACTACGCGTCTTGTACAGTTTCTGTGGTCAATTGGAGACATTTAAACATTGGTTTTTAACCGACGGAAAATAAACGGAGTAGGTTTTCAATTCGGCGCATAGGTGTACAGGGTTATTGGTAATTATATTAGCAAGCCGTTGAGGGCAACTTCTGTTCACCTAAACAAATAACTTTTACTCTACGACTTTTGGAATTTCGAAAAAAAACGAAAATTTTGAGGTTTTATCAAAAAACAGCTGATTTTTTAAAACAAAGGTCATTCAGACCAATAACAGTAGATGAAACTTACAAAATAACATCAAAATAAGTAAAATTTTAAGGTTACTGACCTCTCCGTGTAAGGAACAGCTGATTTTCAGGTAAACCTAACCTCAAAATTTTCGAAAAAATGTTCGAATTTCCAAAAGTCGTAGAACAAAAGTTGTTTGTTTAGGTGCACAGAAGTAGCCCTCAGCGGCTTGCTAGTATAATTTCCAATAACCCTGTATTTTACGTAGTTGCGTAGTTTTAAAGATTTAAGCATACATAGGGATATAGGGACATAGGAACAGAGAAAGCGACTTTGTTTTATACTATGTAGTGATAGTTATTCACAAGTCATAACCTACCATAAAAGCTGAAACAGTTCTTTTCCATCCAAAGGTTGCCTGGAAGAAATCGCTTTCAGCGATAAGGCCGCCCATTTGTGCAACTTGTACTTTATAGCTATTACTTTACTTTGTGCTTACGGTGTTCTGTTTCTTTCTGTGTTGTACAATTAAAGTTATATAACTATATCTATCTTAGTGCGGGTGTGGTTTACATCCCTAGCGATAAATACTTTGCCTTCCATTCCGAAGGTCTTGAGTTTGAATCCCGACCGGCCATGCACTAATGGATCATTCTTATGAAAAAAATTGCGCTAATTTGCTCTTACGGTGAAATTTTTTTTTTAAACTTGGGCCTTAATTGTCTACTGACGCATTGACTAGTTATTTTGCCTCCCGATCAGAAAGTCTAAGTAGCAAAACGTCTAACAAAGCGAAAAGTCTAGTGAGCAATCTGCCTAGTTAGCTAATCGCCCATATTTTCTCTGGTCCGGGGCGACTAAATAAAAACAATAAATAAAACCCAAAGGTCAATAAACCCCAACTCCGAGAAACAGTTGATTTTCGGGTTGATAACCTCAATTTTAATAAATAAGATGTACTTATTTTTAAAGTCATCCTTCACTCCAAAAATATTCAAGACCAAATAATCCGAAATTCCTAGTCAGATAAATATAGTTAAACCTACATATACATAGAACAAACAAATGTTTTACCGTCATCTCTCTCTCTCTCAGAGTCGAAGTGTAATCGAACATACAAAACATTTAGCGTATGATTCCTCCATTCCTCGACCCAGTTGGCACAATGGTCACCATGCCGGACTGCCAAACACAGGGTCGCGGGTTCGATTCCCGCCTCAGACAAGTATTTATGCTTAGATATTTTTCTGTGGTCTGGTTGTTTCTATGTATTATAAGTATATATTTACAAAAGAAAAGTATATAAGTAGTATATCCGTTGTTTAGCACCCATAACACAAGTCTAGTTACTTAGCTTGGGGCTAGATGGCGATGTGTGGAATGTCCTGCAATATTTATTTATTTATTTATTATTTATTTATCAGGACCCCTCTCAGTCCATAAATAATGTCTATTTTCACTAAATAAGATGTATGGACGTTCCCATTATCCTGAATGGGCCTGTTTACATCGGCGATCGACGAACGACCTCTAAGGGTATATTTACACTTGATCAGTGGAAAAAAATGAAATCCAATACATGACATCCCCTAAAAACGTCTTATACAAGTCTTCGCAGTATGGTATTTTCGCAGTAGGTAAAGTAAGTATATAGTTTTTCAATGTAACGTAACATCGCAGTAACAATACGTCGATCGCATTATACCTAGAGATAGGTATCGATGAAAAGTATTCGAAGAAACAAAATTCGATGAAAAGTTTTTCGCAGAGACGTAGGTATCCCATCTTGACCTGTGTTTATGGAATATGGACCAAAATTACATCTGAAAAATAAATTGACAATAAGACTAACCTGTTTTGTTTCTGGAGGCTGTCCTTGTCGTGCACAACACCAAATAAGAAGCTAGGTATCATCATGATGTCACTAATCACTAATTATACACGTAAAGTTTAGTAAAACTTTTAATTTCTTGATATTTTGTGGACGTTATACTGTTCATATCACAATGGCGGTGAGGCAACTAAAGTTTTTGCCGTGTGGTGGCGCCACTGTGCGGTGTCGTCACGGACGGAGCGCGCGCGATTGTATTTTGGCGCGAAGAGACAAAATATCTCTCGAAGCTGCTCAAAGCACATCTCAAAGGATGAGTTTGTGCAAACTTAGAAAAAAAAAGGTAGGTAGTAAAAAAACATGCATTAATATATAAAAATTCTCTTGTCACAATGTTCGATATTATACTCTTCCGAAACGGCTTAACCGATTTTTATTAAATTTTATATGCATTATTCAGTAGGTCTGAGAATCGGCTACTATTTTTTATTTTGTTTCCATAAGTTCTTTTTGTTAATGGCAAAATTAACAACGTTTGCCGGTACAGTTAGTGTTGTATAAAATGAATACTTACTTGTAAGATGTAATTTTTTGTTCCGAATAAAATTAAATGATTTAGTATTCCATTCTATTTTTATTGTAGGTATCAAAAGCCTAAATTAGACGAAAATATTACAATATTATGAAATACGAATACTTAAATAGAGACGTCAAAATGTTCAACCTAATAAAATCAAATTAAGTTCGAAATTCGACGAAGAAATTGACACCGTTCTAAAATTGAACTATTTTCCAATCAAAAATAGAGCCGTCCTAAAATATGTCCCGACGTAATAAGTTTGTATGAAACACAGAATCTAGGAAAAAAGTAAGTACTTTGAGCTAGAAAAGTGCCACTTTAATTTTATTGATTTGATCATTTAATTTTGTATTTTCTAATGAATTTGCATTGACAGGGACTGGTATGAAGTATTTAGCTATTAAAATATCGTTAGGAGCTTTGAAATATTTTTTTCTTTGCGTTATTTTCTTCGTTGTCAAATGTGAGTTCACCCTTAAACGCAATAAAACTGCCTAAACATAAAAATGGGATTCCATTTCAGTAGATACGAATTATTATGATTTGTGAAAACAACATTTTTTTTTTATAAATAAATATATTTTTATGGAGTTACTTCGCTTTTTCTTGAGTAGCTGTTTGTTATCTATTATCGAACTTTGCCAGATGTATTGTAAAGTACCTCAAGTTTAAGCTATTAAGGGGGGTCCATACGCCAAGGACCTTGGTACACAGCCTATTACTACTGGCACCGGTCGCCTTCGTTGGTAAAAATTGTTGATTGTTACGAATGTGTTATGTTTTTCTCAAAAGTGCTGAGATGGAATTGTAGGTAAGATTTTTACCGACATTTTGGTGTGATTTTAAGCCAAAACATTCCTATAGTTTTGAAACTATCCTAAAATTAAGAATTAAAACTAGTCTAGCTTTGAAATGACAAGGAATTTTTGCCTCAAAACTACCCCAAAATATCGGTAAAAATGTCACCTACAATTCCGTCTCAGCACTTTTGAGAAAAACAAAACACATTCGTTACTATCAACAATGTTAGTTGTAAGCGATGGGTATTTCTGGCGCGTTGCGTTTGGCAGCTGCTGCTGCATAAGCAGCCTTAATGCTATCTTTCTAGAAATATAAAATAACTAGCGACCTGCCCCGGCTTTGCACGGCTATATTATGCATGTATTATACATACCTATAAACCTTCCTCTTGAATTACTCTATCTATTAAAAAAACCGCATCGAAATCCGTTGCGTACCTAGTTTTAAAGATTTAAGCATACATAGGGAAATAGGGACAGAAAAAGCGACTTTGCTTTATACTATGTAGTGATAGTGATTCAAAGTCCTGGCTGACTGTTAGGATTAACGCACAGCAGACCAATGAATGAATCGGGATCTGTGGGTGGAGTGCGAGTTTTTCCGTATAGAAAACGTTACTATCACGTTAGCGTCAACGACAAAATTGTATGGAAAGTTGAAAAGCGCCCCTAGCGGACGTAATGCGAAGCTATAACTTTTCATACAATTTTCTCGTTTACGCTAACGTGATAGTAACGTTTGCTATACGAAAAAACTCGCACTCCACCCACAGTAAAAGCTAGCTAAGGATATTTCATACCTACTTTTTCGGAGTTTAAAGCGCGATCATCAAAAGATGGTGTGTTGTGTTATGTGTTCGCAATATTTAAATATTAATTCGAGTTTACTTCATGATTAATGTTTAATGTTTATTAAATTTAATTAATTGAAAGTGCATAATGAAAGGTTAAATACAAGTGCAATTATTATTATAGCTCGTAGACTAGGGCAATGGCATAATTTTTTTCTGAAGTAGCAGAAGCGTAAACCAATGCAAAATTTAAAACAGCACCATCTAAATATTTATAGTTATCCTAAAATAAACAACGCCATCTATTTTTAAGTAGTCTTACTAAAATAAACAGCGCCATCTAGCTAACTAAGAAAAAACTATGTAGAAAACATTACTGTGTGGTCAGCCGCAAGTCAATTCATTAAATTATTTATTTCTGAACGCAGCCATACAAACATATTCGTGTCTTTATATTGGCCCCACTGATTTTTTATTTCAAACGGTTTTCGATTCGATTGTTTCGTGTTTTATGGCGTTTGACAATTTTGTGAAACTTTTTTCGGCATTTTCCAATAATAATGTCAATTTATAATGCAGAAATACTACCTAGAATCAGTGAGATATCGAAAACGCATGTAAAAAACTTTAATGATGGGCTCAAGGTAAATAAGATATGCCAAAACCCAATGCTAAAATATCTTGAATTTCCAACAGCTTTTATTGTGTGTTTTTGAGTGTTTTACTGATAAATAGTGCTGTTATTTGTGTTCAAAGTGTGCCATGTGCTTTAAAGTTAGTGTCTTGTTACATGTGAGCTGTGATTTCAGGAAATTTTCGAAAGTTTCGATAAGTATGAGGAAGACCTCCCGAAAAGTGGGAGTCGCACGCGGGAAAAGGTCCAGAAGGATAAACTGGCTATGACGACACTCCAAAGCATCAACGAAGATGAAGGTAAAGTGCCTAGACAATAACCTTTCACCATACACAAATTGTTACCCATAAAAATGTGCTCCTATCTTGCTATTCATATCCTTTTCACGTTGAATTGTGATTAAAATGTCCCATAAATGAGCGCAATTCAAACCTGCTGTGTGCTGTTGGTTTTCCTCCGCCTCTATGCATCTATGTTGATAGAAATTACTTATCACTACATAGTATAAAACAGAGTCGCTTTCTATGTCCCTATATCCCTATGTGTGCTTAAATCTTTAAAACTACGCAACGGATTTTGATGCGGTTTTTTTAATAGATAGAGTGATTCAAGAGGAAGGTTTATATGTTCAATATATGCATAATATAGCCTTGCGAATCTGGGATGGGTCACTAGTATACATACATGACATTTTTATGCATCTATTGCAGCTGGGTCCCTGATAAGGCATGCCACCAATATTTATCTATTCTTAAAATAAAGGAAGAGAGAACAAAAAGGCTGTACTTGGAAGCAAATAAAAAAAATAAGTCTAAGGGACTTAGAAAAAAACTATATAGAAGAACAAAACAGAACAAAACTATATAGTTTTTAGCAGGGTTAAGTATTCAAAGGGTAAAAACGGGACCTTATTACTAAGACTTTACTGTCTGTCTGTCTGTCCATCTGTCTGTCTGTCACCAGACTGTATCTCATAAACTCTGATAGTGAGACAGATGATGCCACTATACCAACAAATATTATAAACAGAAAAAATAAAAAATTTATAGGGGGCTCCCATACATCATGCCTTCATCAACCCTTCGTGCGCAAGTCCTATTTGTACTTGGCCGATTCATTAAAATAATATTTGTGTTTTGGAAAATAAATAAATCGTCATTTATCTATTACAGATACGGAAGCACAGAAATCAGACACCGAACCAATCAAATCAGCCCTCAAACCGGAACGTACCTCATCCAAATCCGACAGCAGCACATCAAGCAACAACTCTGAAAAACGAGCATCTAAGAAGCGCAGCAAGAATGAAGTCGATGGCATACTCAGTCCGGAACAGGACAAACGGCAGAAGAGAAATGCTTCTGTCAAAGCTCAAAGTATTATTAGTAAACAGGTAAGTATTTATTTAATACTAGCTTTAATATTCGTTTAGTGATACGGGGCTGTTTCCACGCTTAGCATCATCATTTGGGCCATTGTGCGTGTGAGAATATCCTACTTGTCACTCCAACCATTCCAGGTCCTCCCAGAGAGCTAGCAGCGTCTTCAGGCTGTTGCAGGCCTCCGGAAGAGATCCGAGCCCGTTAATCTGGCACGCTACTGCACTCCATTTGCACATGCGTTGGGTTTTCTTCTGCCTCCATTTCCCTAAACTTAATAGATAGCTCAAGAGGTCAAATTCTCAAGACAGGTGTACCTACTGAGACAAAGCAGCTGCAGTTACAACATTCCTTTACAGAACACAGCTGATAATGTAGCTCAACTATAGAAGAAGAAAAAAGCCTTAACCTGTGACTTAGTTGCTTGTAGAAGGTTCAATTTTCCGAAGTATTTTTTGCCGATTCCTACGTCATCATTACAGCTAATTTGCCAAATTTTAGCCCAATATGTTCATTGACTTGAGCTATGCGTTGATATATTATTGTGATCAGTCATGACTTTGAATTTTATAATTAATAGTCTATTAAGGCTAGTCTATAAATAGAAAATATTGCCGCGGCACCTTAGCGGTGAAATTTCAAGTCTCTAGGAACATCAGTTTCATCTCTAAGTTAATTAATCAATGAATCAGGACTTTCAATTTTATGTCTATACTAGTCACTACATCACTACATAGTATAAAATAAAGTCACTTTTCGCCGTCCCTATTTCCCTTTGTACGCTACGATCTTTAAAACTACGCAACGGATTTTGACGGTTTTTTTTAATAGATAGAGTGATTCAAGAGGAAGGTTTTTATGTATAATATATGCATAATATAGCCGTGCGAAGCGGGTCGTAAATATAATATATTGCCGCGACACTTTAGGGGTGAAATTTCAAGTCTCTAATAACACCAGTTTCAGCTCTAAGTTAGCTAATCAATGAATCAGGGCTTTTAATTTGATATCTATACTAATATTATAAAACTGAAGAGTTTGTTTGTTTGAACGCGCTATCTCAGGAACTACTGGTTCAAATTGAAAAAATATTTTTGTGTTCGATAGTCCATTTTTCGAGGAGGGCTATTATAGGCTACTTTTTATCCCGATATTCCCGCGGGATCGCGATTTACGCGCCTGTAACCGCAGGCCGTAGCTGGCTTAAAGATAATGGGGTGGAAATTGTAAAATATTTATTGAAATAAATCTTTATTTTTCTTCAGGTAAATGTAAATCTAACACAGAAACTTCGCCGCGAGAAATCTACGGAGAAATTGGAAAAGAATCCAAAGGATTCGAGGACGCAAAAACATAAAGATGATGACAAGGAAAATTCTGAACCAAACCATGCTGTTCCAATTCCACTTACACAAAGTAAGTTTCCTTTTTATTTTACGGCTATGGTTTCGCGAGGTTTACGCATACAGCCAGTGTCAAGTTTACAAGTTGTGACTTCATAGAAATAATGTGATAAATAGTAAAAAAAATAATGTTTATCAGTCAGATATGGATCTTACCAGAACTTTTCAGTATTTTTTTTTATGTAGTTTTATTAGTGCTAAAGCCAACATGTAGGATTTATGATTTTTTTTAAGGAAAATTTTGTATCACTGTCGTTTTTTTGTGTAGTAGTGGTTATCATACAGTAGATTTTTCCTTACAAATATTTCTTCAAATACATTTTTTTTTATAACAGAGCCATCTAGTCCCCAAGCTAAGCAACTCGGCTTGTGTTATGGTGACCAAACAACAGATAGAATACATTTTCTTCTGTAAATACTTACTTATTACCGGATTGCTAAACATAAATGTTTAGAAACAACCAGACCACAGACAAATATCTAAGCATAAATGCTTAGATATTTGTCTGTGGTCTGGTTGTTTCTATGTATTTTAAGTGTATATTTACAAAAGAAAAGTATATTAAGTAGTATATCCGTTGTCTAGCACCCATAACACAAGTCTAGTTACTTCGCTTTGGGCTAGATGGCGATGTGTGGAATGTCCTGCAATATTTATTATACATACATAAACACCATGAACCAGAAACAAGTATCTGTATGAGGCGGAAATCGAACGTGCAACCCTCTAATATCTATTATTATTCAACAGTAAAACAAGAAAAGCTTTCGTTACCCGAGCCGATGGAGATAGAAACATTGCCAGTCAATATTGACATTAAACAGGAGTACAATAAGGATGAGATTGCTATGCCGCCGCCACCACCGCCTGTAGCACCCATTGCTAGTAAGTTGATTTTATTTTAACTTTTGAAAAGTAACATTTTAGTACATCAGTTCTTTTCCAAGGGTTGCCTGTAAGAAATCGCTTTCACCGATAAGGCCGCCCATTTGTGCAACTTGTACTTTCTAGCTATTACTTTACTTTGCTTTTTGTATTTATACTAGCGACCCGCCCCGGCTTCGCACGGCTATATTATGCATGTATTATACATATAAACCTTCCTCTTGAATCACTCTATCTATTTAAAAAAACCGCAGCAAAATCCGTTTCGTAGTTTTAAAGATCTAAGCATACAAAGGGAATAGGGACATAGGGACGGCGAAAAGTTACTTTATTGTATACTAGCTGCGCCCCGCGGTTTCACCCGCGTAGTTCCCGTTCCCGTGGGAGTATTGGGATATAATATAGCCTATGTTACTCGTGGATAATGTAGCTTTCGAATGGTGAAAGAATTTTTAAAATCGGTCCAGTAGTTTTTGAGCCTATTCATTACAACCAAACAAACAAACAAACAAAGTTTTCCTCTTTATAATATTAGTGTAGACTATGCAGTGATGTTCCTTACTGTGTTGTACAAATAAAGTTATCTATCTATCTATTTTAAAAGAAACTTTTTTAACAGATATGATTACATTTTTTAATGTCACCTCACTCTCCCTGTGACCATGAGAGCTGTAAAATTCTCAAAACAAAGGAAACGCGAGTCAGGTTTTAACAAAAAATAGTTTTTTGTTTGTAACAAATAGGTCTGAAACTACTGGACCGATTTTGTTGAAACTTGGTATGAGGATACATTTATTCATTGGGAGTAACATAGGCTACTTTTTATCCCGATATTCCCACGGGATCGGAGAGTTACGCGGCTGAAACCGCGAAGCGCTGCTAGTTTGAAATAAAATACTGGACAGAAATTTACTATGGGACTCAGAAATGTAAAAAATATGTATTTTTTTTACATGATTACTTGCACATTGCTTAAATTATCTACAACTTATAGCCAAATTATTATTAGGTTATTAGTAAGTAAGTATCCCTTTGTATGCTTAAATCTTTAAAACTACGCAACGGATTTTGATGCGGTTTTTTTTAATAGATAGAGTGATTCAAGAGGTAGGTTTATATGTATAATACATGCATAATATAGCCGTGCGAAGTCGGGGCGGGTCGCTAGTATATAATATTTATATATTATTATAGTTAGGTTATTAGGTCATTTGGTGATTATTATTCTTAGTTTTTTTGTAATTATGAGGCTCTGAAACTACTGAACCGTTTTTAATAATCCTTATTACCAGGATACATTGATCGTTTGTACCTTTTTTCGCATTTTTTTTGTTTACTTATTTTTATTTAACGTAGAGCCACGCAAAGGTTTACAAAAGGATAAATCAGACGAAAGCAACGAAGAAGATACGTCTAGCAAAAAGCGTACCACAAGAACCAGGAAACAGAATGACATGCCCCCACCACCAGCGCCAGGTAAATAAAAAAAAATAACAGTAAAACCATTGATTTTGAGTTAAAATAAAGCACAAAATCTGGGATTTTTAACTACCATTCAGTACTAAACTACATTAGTATGGTAAACTTGAAAATCTTATAAAAACATTACAAACTGAAGGATCTTCTGTAATATTGAATTTACGGGAAACTTATTCACATGTTACTGTCAGTTATTCACAATTTATAGCCAGTTATTCACATTTCACACTTAGTTGTTCACATTTTGCAGTCAGTTATTCACATCTTACAGTCAATTCTTCTTTAAAATTTTGCAATCAAACCTAAATTGAAATAAAACCATTTAAGTAGATACTTTCTTGCATAAAATTAAACTTTACTAAACCAAAATACTCAAACCAAATTAGATCATTTTAGGTATTTTATGATAAATTAAGAGGTTAAGTGCAGCTATAGCCACCGGGGTCGTGAGCCTATTACGTCACCAAGGTTCCATGTGATAAATTCATAGTTGTGTTATAATTTCCAGCACCATCAGCTCGTTCGACTAGATCAAGTAACAGAGTGAGACAGACTGACACCAGTGAAGATCTACCACCTCCGGAACCAAGACCTAAACGGACCAGGGCTAAAAAGGTATGTCATAAACTATGCGAGTATGAAACTTGGCTTCGTGCTTTTAGTACTAAGGATTTTTGAAAATGCGATCTCTAAGGGGGGTTAAGAGGAAAGGGTACCTTGCGCTCTCTCCATACAAACGTAGTCGACTGTTTCCTCCCAGGATAATGACACTAGCACAAATATTGTTGTTGCATAAAACTCCATGACTATGCCCCTGTCTTATCACTACATAGTATAAAACAAAGTCGCGTTCTCTGTCCCTATATCTCTTTGTATGCTTAAATCTTTAAAACTACGCAACGGATTTTGATGCGGTTTCTTTTAATAGATAGAGTGATTCAAGAGGAAGGTTTATATGTATAATACATGCATAATATAGCCGTGCGAAGCCGGAGCGGGTCGCTAGTTTTTTATACATAGTATAAAACAAAGTCGCTTTCTCTGTCCCTATTTCCCTATGTATTCTTAAATCATTAAAACTACGCAACGGATTTTGATGCGGTTTTTTTGTAAGTAATAGATAGAGTGATTCAAGAGGAAGGTTTATATATAATACATGCATAATATAGCCGTGCGAAGCCGGGGCGGGTCGCTTGTTTTTTTATATATATTTTGTTTTTTACTCTTACTTTCTATGATAATTAGAAAATGAAATAAACCAAGACAAGTCATGGCAGTTATAGGTTGTATGCAACAAAAATATTTGTGCTAGTGTCGTTATCCAGGGCGGAAACAGTCGACTACGTTTGTATGGAGAGAGCGCCCGGTACCCTTTCCTCTTAAATGGGCTGATAAAGTTAATATGTAGTTAACTATTATCTTATTACTAGCTGCGCACTGCGGTTTCACCCGCGTAAGTCCCGATCCCGTGGGAATATCGGGATAAAAAGTAGCTTATGTGTTAATCCAGGTCTCCAGCTATCTATAGGCCGCCGTTTCATCGGAATCGGTCCAGTAGTTTTTGCGTGAAGGAGTAACAAACACACACAAAATTTCACATCACTACATAGTATAAAATAAAGTCACTTTTCGCCGTCCCTATGTCCATTTGTATGCTTAGATCTTTAAAACTACGCAACGGATTTTGATGCGGTTTTTTTAAATAGATAGAGTGATTAAAGAGGAAGGTTTTTAGATATAATACATGCATAATACAGCCGTGCGAAGCCGGGGCGGGTCGCTAGTTTATAATATTAGTAGGATTTTACTGTGTCCTTAGGAAATTAATATCAATTTTGAAGAGGAACTGGCGCAGATAAAGCGCAAGGCGTAGCTAGTCTTACTAATACTAATAATTATATCTATCTATACTAATACTATAAAGTGGAAAGATTTATTGTTTGTAACAAAGAGGCTCTCGAAACTGCTAGACCGATTTTTATGAAACTTTGTATGAGGATACATTGAATCACTGACAGTAACTTAGGCCTTTTTTTATCCCAATATTCCCACGGGATTGGTACTTACGTAGGTGAAATCACGAAGCGCAACTAGTGTTATAAAAAACCTTTAAATATTGTATAATCTTATATATAAAAATGAATCGCAAAATGTGTTGGTAAGCGCATAACTCAACAACGCCTGGACCAATTTGGCCAATTTTTTTTTTGTTGTGTTTGTTATTGTCAGGAGAAGGTTCTTATGAAAGAAAAAAATTAAGGAAATTTCGTAGAAAATTATTACGCGGGTGAAACCGCGGGGCTCAGCTATATATAATAATAATAATATGTATAAATTTACAAAAAAAAAAAGGTATATAAGTAGTTTATCCGTTATCCGGCACCCATAACACAAGCATTAAGTTGCTTAGCTTGGGGCTGGATGGCGATGTGTAATATGTCCTGAAATATTTATTTTTTATTTATTTTATTGTTACAGAAAGCTTCAATGACTGCAAGTGAAAATGAATCTACGCAATCCTTACAAGAAAATGTATCAGGTATGTATGGAGGTTAACACACTGCAACACGCGACCCGGATGGTTGCGAGCTCGAGTCCCGCCAATGAACAAATATTTATGTAATATTTAATCTATGGGTATAGTTATATATGTACAGTCGGGAACAGAATTGCAGACCCACTGCAGAGTTCTAAATTTACTATTATTGGAGTGTTTGCTTTCTTAAATTGTTTGTCTAATAAATTTCTGAGTTGAAAGACTTTAAACTTTTGCTAGGTGTTGAAGTGTTTATCTATTCAATATTTTTTTTTAAATTAAGGGGTGCTGAATAAGAATTGATTTTCAAAGTTTAGACAAAAGAAGTTTGAATAATGTTTATAAATTTTTATTATTTTTCCAGCCGCATCATCTCCAGCTGACAAACCGCGTCCAAAACGCACGAGAAGAAATAAAAAAGCCGCGTAAGTTTATTTATTTTATCATACAAACTTTGCTCCCCTTTTTAACCCCCTAAGAGGTAGAATTTCGGAAAATCCTTTCCTATCGGATGCCTACGTCATACAAAGAACACACCCTCCAAGTTTCAGGTCTCTACGATCAGCGGTTTAGGCTGTGCGTTGATCCGTCAGTCAGGACAAAGCATTTTATATGTATAGAATTCTAATCTTTTACAGAGAAAAACCCGAGCCACCCAAAGAACTAGAAGAAATTCAAATAACACTGAAAGAAGAAATATCTTCACCGAAAACGCATTCACCGATCTTACAGAAAGATATCAAACCTAAGAAGGGTAAAATCAACCCTGTCCCTATTGAAATAGAGGCTAGTTTACAAGATAATCATGAAAATGTTGAAGTTAATCAAGTAAATGACGCTATATGTAAGTTATTGAATTTATTTTATATTTTTGGATATTATCACAACAAACATTATTTTATATTTAACTAGTTGTTGCCCGCGACTTCGTACGCGTGGTAGTTTTGTTTTATCCTACTAATATTATAAATGTGAAAGTTTGTGTGTGTATGTTTGTTACTCCTTCACGCAAAAACTACTGGACCTATTGCAATGAAACTCGGTATCTAGATAGCTGGAGACCTGGATTAACACTTATGCTACTTTTTATCCCGATATTCCCACGGGATCGGGACTTACGCGGGTGAAACCGCGGGGCGCAGCTAGTATACTATAAACCTTCCTCTTGAATCACTCTATCTATTAAAAAAACCGCATCAATATCCGTTGTGTACTTTTAAAGATCTAAGCATACATAGGGACAGACAGCGAAAAGCGACTTTGTTTTATACTATGTAATGATGATTTATTGAAGGAAAAACATATTAACCAAAGCGAGCGATGCGTCTGCTTCAGGTCGTATTTTGCAACCAATTTGGACAAAATTTGGTATATAGGTTTTATAGATTTTTTTCCATCGCTAATTTTTGATTCGACTTTTGGACTATTTTTGGGAGTATGTTTAAGATTTATGCGCCTTATAAGCCTTATGAGATCTAATTTTGCTAGTTTTTATTGTTGTTTTGATAATTTTATATTATTTTTTTCAGTAAATAATACAATATCTCAAGATAAAGTAGACCTAGCAATGGATGAAACGAGAATTATAAGTAAAATGTGTGAAATGGATAAAACTATGGTGTTACCTAACGGTCTCTATAACCATGCTCCCGTCACACCTAAAAATGTTGTAAGTAAACCTTTTTAGTTTTTACTAGTTTTTTTTTTTACCGAAGTATACCTTTTGAGGGTAAAAACTGGACCCTTTTTACTAAGACTCCACTGTCTGTCTGTCACCAGGCTGTATCTTATGAACCGTGATAGCTAGACAGTTGAAATTGTCACAGATGATGTATTTCTTTTGCCGCTATAACAACAAATACTAAAAACTGAATATAATAGTACGGAACCCTTTGTGTGCTAGTCTGACTCGAACTTTGCCGGTTTTTGTCAATACTACCTACGTCCATGCTGATTTGTTAATTAATTTTATTAATAAATAATCAAACTTTTTTAACTTATCAATCACTAACGACCCGCTCCGACTTCGCACGGCAATATTATGCATATATTATACATATAAACCTTCCTCTTAAAGCACTCCTTTTATTAAAAAACCGCATCAATATCGGCTGCGTAGTTTTAAAGATCTCATACATAGGGACAGACAGCGGGAAGCGACTTTATTTAAACTGTGTAGTGATCACTACATAGTATAAAATAAAGTCACTTTTCGCCGTCCCTATGTCCCTTTGTATGCTTAGATCTTTAAAACTACGCAACGGATTTTGATGCGGTTTTTTTAATAGATAGAGTGGTTCAAGAGGAAGGTTTATATGTATAATACATGCATATTATAGCCGTGCGAAGCCGGGACGGGTCGCTAGTGTAGTGATAAAGTATAAAATTGTTGTAATATCAATTTATTTAAATTTCCAGGTTGTAATGAATGAAACAGTTGTCGTTGAAACAATAAACAACGAAACTGTTGTTATAGATAAACCTAACAATATTATTATGGATGCCACTGTTGTTTTGGATAAAGGTTAGTTTCTTTACTCTTATATTTATTTATAGGATAAATGCTAGGTGTACAAAAATTCTCAAAGTCTATAACGTTGTTTAGGTTTTGCTGATATTACTTAATATTATACCTAAGTAAATAAAATTATTAAATATTGCAGGATATTCCAAACATCACCATCTAGCCCCAAACAGAGTAACTAGACTTGCGTTATGTTATGGGTGCTAGACAACGGATATACTACTTATGTACTTTCTTTTGTAAATATATACTTATAATACATAGAAACAACCAGACCACAGACAAATATCTAAGCTTAAATACATGTCTGAGGCGGAATCGAACCCGCAACCCTGTGTTTAGCAGCTCGGCATGGTGACCAATTGTGCCAACTGGGTCGTCATTATTATTTATATTTACTAAGTTTAATTATTATAATTTTTTATATTTAAATTAAGTAATAATAATTAATAACATAACTTAGCCCAGGACCGACAAGAAAGCAGCTAATTATGGTCCAGTTTGAGAGTTGGCGAGTCTCCGCCTATCGTTTTTACGTGTTTAGTTAGACATTGTTACGGCAGGCGCCATAGTATCCATAGTTCCTTAGTATCCAGTCCCATCACAGTAGGCCAAGTAGTTCTCCTGTAGTTCATCACTAATTCTATCCAAACCGGAGGTTGTCCTTTGCTAATTATGATGAATTGCTAAAAAATAATAATCCTTTTCTCCCACCCAGATCCTAAAGAAGTGATGACAGCGGACAATTCTCTACTAACAGACGACAGTGACTACCACGACGCACAGACGCCGCCCAAATCACAGATACCTGTACCGCAACCTACGTAAGTACATAACGATGGCTTCACGCGACTTGTTCATATAGCCCGTACCATAAACAATAATAGTATATTGACTTTTACTCATGAACATTTGTAGATGGCCCCACCGCTATTTAAACAGTTTATACCCCGTAGATCTCGAAGGCTTTACGCGACTTGTTCATATAGCCAGTGCCATAGACAACAATGGTATATTATAGACTTTTACTCATGAACATAATACTATAAAAACCCTTACTAGATGGCGCCACCGATAGTAATACAGTTTATACCCTATAGATACCGATGGCTTCACGCGACTTATTCATATAGCCAGTGCCATAGACAAACAATGATAATAATAGACTTTACTCAAGAACAAAAAACACCAATTTTTAACTTTAATTTTTTTATATCGAGTGAAGTTTCTGAGCATAATTTTCAGGTCCTGTTAAAAAAATATATTTTAATTGGAAAAATAACGCTTCTAAAAAAATTGTAAGAAAATATCCGTATTTAAAAGTTCTCCAATTCCTTATTATAATGCCATCTGTTTTTTTGATAATTTTGATTCACAAACAGACAAAAACAAACAAAACAGCCCGGTTTTTTTTAAATGGCAAAATAACGTGTGCCTGGACAGCTAATTTTGATATATTAATTGTTGCTTTCAGATCAGCAGTAAAAGAGAAAGTGCAACAGTTCGAGGAGTTAGCATCGAGAGTAACTCGGACTAAAACAAGGGCTATGGCTAAAAAGGTAAATTAATATTACAGGACATAACACACAGCGCCATCTAGCTTCGAGCTAAGCAAATAGAATTGGGTTATGGTGGCCAGATAAGGGATAATCTGCGTAAGTCCCGATTCTGTGGTAACTTGGGGGGTACTTTGTTTTAATCCAGGTTCAGTAGCCTTTGCGGAGGTAACGAACAGTTTGACACAAGGTTTTTAAATAAAAATAAAAAACTGGTTGCCTGTAAAGTCAGTATACGGGCGAAAGTTTTACGTGACAACAACTGTGCTCGAGTGGAAGGGACGCGTGCCTTTCACTTTTTATGTCTGTCTCTCTCGCTCTTAGGCGGGCTAACCATGCCCGCGTGCCTCTCACTCGCTCTCATTGTGAGCGCATAACGTGAGCGGAGCGTAACGCAGTTTCTTGAAGTGTCACCCGGCAAACCAATTTATAAGACGTTGTCACGTCAAAACAGGCCAAGTGCGAGTTGGACTTGGATCATGATGGGTTCCGTACCATTATATTTTGTTTTTAGTATTTGTTGTTATAGCGACAACAGTAATACATAATCTGTGAAATTTTCAACTGTCTAGCTATCACGGTTCATGAGATACAGCCTGGTAACAGACAGACGGACACTGGAGTTGTAGTAAAAGGGTCCCATTATCACCCTTTGGGTACGGAATCCTAAAAACTAAAAAAAATGTCTAGCATTTTTCGTCAAAAAATATCCTTTATTACTTTTCTTTATGTATATCGTCACCTGTTTCTTCCTGTGTTATACAAAAAAAGTTATCTATATTTACAAAAAATTATCTGTAAATTAATATGTTTGTAACATTTATAGGAGGACCAACAGACAGACACGCAAACACCACCAGATAGAATAATAAAGCCTGTACTGTCAGCTGATACGTTGAACAAAATGAATAATTTGATATTCAATGGAAAACATAATCTGGTAAGTATCTTTTCGTTATAGCTTCTCACAACTGAAAAATATTAAATCATAACGCAGATGCCGTTGGCTTTCTAATCAAAGAGGGTAACATGGAAATAAATAAATCACTATCCTTGTGAATCTTCATAGACAAATAGATTAAATTATAACATCACCCATGAAACTTAGCTAAACAGACTCTCACTTTGACCCCTCTCTAAAAATACTTCATTTGTAGATGGCGCCACCGCTATTTAAACAGTTTCTATATCATATTTCTAGATGGCGCCACCGCTTATATAGTTTAGTTAGAACCCTTGATATCTAGATGGCGCCATCACTATTTATTTACCTTATAGGTTTTTAACAACACCTATGAAACCTTGCAGTCCCGATTCTCACTTTGACCCTTTTATAAAAAACTAGCTTTGTCCTAGTAGAAGTCGGATTGGACCAAGGAATCACGTTGTCCCATACAAAGTTTTGAAAAATCCTTTCTTATCGAATGCCTACGTCATACAAAGAACACACTCTCCAAGTTTCAGGTCTGTACGATCAGCGGTTTAGGCTGTGCGTTGATCCGTCAGTCATTCATCACAAAGCATTTTATATGTATAGATAATTGTAACTTCCAGTTAACAAATTCGGAGTCGAAACCTCGCGCGATACCAGTAAAGACAGCGGTACCGTCTTCAACGTCTAAACTGACGAGCTCGAGGACGACTGACGTGGAGGAGAGGAACCACAAGGTCGAGGATCCGCGACAGAAGAAGGAAGCTATGCTGGAGGCTAAACGGGAGTTGCAAAGGAGGTAAACATTAATATATAACAATATTAATGAGCCATTTTTTTCCCACTGCTGCTGGGTAAAAGCCTCTCTTTCGTCCCTCCACACACCCCAATCAATAGCGATATCTGACCAGTCCCAAAGCAATTTGCCGTCATCTTTTGACACCTATACTTGTACTTATATACGGTCTGTTTCCTGCAACTAGACCTTTTTGGATGGGTCCTTTTTGCGTGAGGAGGATGGAGTAGGCTTGCCCACCACCTATTTTTGACGCCTATTCAAATTGAATAGGCGTCAAATAGGCAAGAAAACACCACTATGGAGTCGGAGGATGGTCTCCTATTTGATGCCTATTCAAATTGAATTGGTGTCAAATAGGCAAACCTACTCCATGCTCCTATTTGATGCCTTTTCAATACCACTTATTTGATGCCTATTCAAATTGAATTGGTGTCAAATAGGCAAACCTACTCCATCCTCCTATTTGATGCCTTTTCAATACCACTTATTTGACGCCTATTCAAATTCAATAGGCGTCAAATGGGCAAGCCTACTCCATCCTCCTATTTGATGCCTTTTCAATACCACTTATTTGACGCCTATTCAAATTCAATAGGCGTCAAATAGGCAAGCCTTCTCCATCCTCATTTGATGCCTATTCAATACCACTTATTTGACGCCTATTCAAATTGAATAGGTGTCAAATAGGTAAGCCTACTCCATCCTCCTATTTGATGCCTATTCAAATTAAAAAGGCGTTGCACTATTGATTGCACATTGCTATGGAACTGCGATCAAGTTTTACTAATCAATTTAATTTGAACCAGGAAACGGGAAGAGAAGATGGCTGCCGCGGCGGCTGCGCGGGAGGCTGCGGAGAGGGAACGTCTGGCCGCTGTGAACGCTGCGGTCCAGGAGAGGAAGGACAAGTTGGCGCACGTGCAAGCCGGCAAGGTGGCCAAGATGAAGGAAGTCGAACGGGTTAGTTATTGTAACTATTAAAGGCCTGCGGTTTCACCCGCGTAAGGCAGGCAAACCTGCGGGGGAAGAGAAGAAGGCAGGCAGCCTTATCGGGCTAACATTTCCTCTAAGAAGGGATTTTGGGGAATTCAACTAGAGAGAAAATACTGCGTTTGTAACGAAATTATGGACCGATTTTGATAAAACTTTATGCTGACGTATTCAATCCTTGAGAGTAACATCTTATCTTATCTATTGGGGGCTGACAGATAGCCAGCAACACTTCGACCCAATGGGATCTTTTGTGTTTACCCCTACCTTTATGTTTCTTACTCTTTGAAGAAGTGGTTGATTAACTCAGTGGTTGATTAACCCACTGAGAGGAAGAAACCTATATTCCTCCGGTTTGGGATACGCATTCCCAAGGAGGCTCATACGCTTCGCTGCTAAGACGTCGCATTCACACAGTATGTGCTCCATAGTTTCTCTGACATCACCGCAGTCTCTGCAGTCATTATTTGAAGTAATGTTCATTTTTAAAAGCATGTCATTGGTTCCGTAATGCCCTGTCAAGGCACCAACCACAGCTCGTGCATTGCTTCTACTGTTTTTCAATATAAATTTAGAAGCCCCTCTGTTGCTGCTACCTATGAATTTCTTCGAATGTAGTAACCCTTGACTAACAGAGAGAGAGTAACATAGGCTACTATGTTCCCATGGGACTTAGGCTGCCTGTCCACAGGAGAGGGTATAACTCCTCGTATAACTCCGCATAAGAACTCCGCACGCGGAATTTTGCGGAACGCTAAACTACCTCGCTTTACGCCGCTCCGCTACCTCGCTCTGCTCCAGTGGACAAACAAAATCGGTCCAGAAGTTTCATTACAAACAAAGTCAGAACAGACTCTCTAGTTGAATTGACTTGAATTTCCCAAGATCCTTAACGGAAATTTTAGGCCAATCCGTTCATTGGTTTAAGCTGTACGTTGATATTCAGTCAGGACTTTAAATTTTATATTTATAGAAGATGAACAGAGTGTTTCATGAGAAAGCTAAGGCAGAAAGGTGTATGATACAAAACGATTTTCTTAACCGGTCATTGGTTTAAACATAGTATTTTTAAAGAGTTTTCTATTTGATTCCCTAAGTGTGAATTTATCACTTTAAATTACCATAAAATAAATATTGTGGGACAATTTACATAGCGCCATCTAGCCCCAAGCAACTAAGCTTGTGTTATGGGTGCCAGATAGAATACCTATAACCCGTTTAATGATCCCTTTATATGTTGTATATAGAAAAAGCAAGAGTCAGCACGTAAACTGGCTGAAACTGAGGAACGTCGACGTGCTGAAGAGACGGCTCGACTCCAGAGACTGGCTGAGGAACAGAAGAGAGCTGAACAACAGAGGAAGAAGCAGTTAGAGGAACAGTTGCAGTATGTATCATGTTATTGCCTACAGAACTTTATCAGGACTTTTTACTCCTTTTCAAAAAACCTGTATGTAGTTTTCTATAAAACTACTATAATTATAGGTGTTTTCTTCAATTTATCATAAAATATTTGTTTCTATCAGCAACACTATCGATTGGTGCAAAAAAATATATGGTGACTAGCTGTCCCGGCAAACGTTGTTTTGCCATTTAAAAAAAAACTAAAGGAAACAAAATAAAAAATAGATGTTGGCCGATTCTCAGACCTACTGAATATGCTCACAAAATTTCATGAGAATCGGTCGAGCCGTTTCGGAGGAGTTCAAGTTCGAACCCCGTGACACGAGAATTTTATATATATAGAGATTATATTTGTGCAAAAGTAACAGGTTCAATTCCTGGCTAGACCTACTGACTTTTTGAAAAATCTAACGATGCGGTATTAGTTTTTGATCAAATTCGGGCGCGTGACTCTTATCAGAATTTTTCGCTATCTCTTGTAGTTTAGAAAATGTCTGAAGGCCCAGTAGTATAAAAAAGGAGAATTAAAAAAAAAAACATCTTTTATACTTCCGAAATACTTTGCTCGAAGATATTTATACTTATTGTGTTTTTTTCTATCAAATCAAAGATAGGAATTAATTTCCCTGAAAAAGATTTCAAAAACTGTATTCCGGTTTAACCCAAATCATCTTGCTCATTGCGACCTTGTTAACCATGTTTTTATGTCAATTTGGGGGTCTTCAAGTAGCGAGAAAACAGGTATCTTCTAGGAAGGCGTGTTACATCTTAGGCCGCATCGTCACCTACCATCAGGCAGGTGTGATAGTGGTCAAATGCCACTATCATATGTATCAAAATAAATGTTGCACTATATTTCGATACTGTTACAAGCGTCATGGTCATAATGAATAATTATATTACAGAATGAAAAAAGAGGAGGCTAGAATGGCGAAAGAGATAGAGAAACGGCAGAAGGAGTACATTGAGAAACAAAAGTTGAAACATAGGAAGGATGATAAATGTAAGACAATTTGCTATTTGACGATCCAGTTGGCACAATGGTCACCATGCTGGACTGCCAATCACAAGGTTGCGGGTTCGATTCCCGCCTCAGACAAGCATTTATGCTTAAATATTTGTCTGTGGTTTGGTTGTTTCTATGTATTATATGTATATATTTACAAAAGAAAAGTATATGAGTTCTCTAGCACCCATAACACAAGTCTAGTTACTTAGCTTGGGGCTAGATGGCGATGTGTAGAATGTCCTGCAATATTTATTTATTCATTAAAATATTATCTGCGCCTCCCGTCAGTGTCGATCTCGTGTAAAAACCGGTCAAGGGCGAGTCGGACTCGCGCACCAAGGCTTCCGTAACATTTCATTTAGTATTTATTTAGCATTTAGTATTTGTTATAGCAGCAACAGAAATACATCATCTGTGAAAACAACTGTCTAGCTATCACGGTTCGTGAGATACAACCAGCCGCCCAATTGCCGTAACTTATGACGCATTAGTAAAGTGCACGTCCAGTTGACGCATACGTCACGTTGACGCAAACAATAATCGGTATTCCTGTAAAATAAAAACATACATACAACCGAATTGAGAACCTCCTCCTTTTTTAGAAGTCTGTTAAAAATGAATGAATGAATGAATGAATGAATGAATGAATGAATGAATGAATGAATGAATGTCATTTATTTGCTTGAAATATGGTACAAAGATGTCACATAAAATATAGTTCAACATATTTCACCAGCACTTAGCTTAGCATGCAAATATTAAAAGTTAGTTAATTAAAAGTATTCTAATATGATGTCAAAATAATTAATCCAATGTCAATAATATTAAAAAAAAAATTAAAATCATTGAAATTTAAATAAAAACAAAACAAAATTAATTAATTAATAAGTACAAGAATGGAATACAAAATCATGTCAAATTCAATTTACGTCATCTTTATCATTTATGAATTCTTCAATCGAATAATAGACAACGCGTAATCGTCACTTTAAGGGATTATTCTCATTAGACCGGGTCCGGAGCGTGCCGAGGCCGGGGCGGCAACGGGCCGGAGCTCGCCCGTGTTGTAGTATTTATATTACACCGTGTGTTAAACGGGCCCGTACGGGACACGGATTAATCACTGTGTAATATAAATTGCTTCATATAAAATGTATGTAACGTTTCAAATCCGTGCCCCGTCCGGGCCACGGATGCGGCACGCCCCGGACACGGCCCGGTCTAATGAGAATAATCCCTAACTGCACGTATGCCGCGATGTAAACAAGTCATAAACACTGCAAGGTGTCAATTAATTTGACATTTATCTATCGTCGAAATTTAGCGCGAAATGTCTTTGTGCGATACAAATGACGCGAAGCTCATTAGAGTAGTAACTATTTAGTAGGCTGTGTACCAAGGTCGTTGGCAAACAGTAACATCCCCTGGTTGTTTGTCCCCCCCTAGGTCGTACCCCCGGCACCCCAGGCGGGTATCCACCCCCGGCGCCCTGCGAGCCGGTCTACATGCAGGACGGCTTCCAGTACCTCAACTCTGATGAGGACGAGGAACCACCGTCGAGACCTCCGCCTCCCTGGAGCACTAGCAAGGTGAGCTTGATCACAAACCACTCAAGTTTCTCGTGCCTCTTTCTTATTGGTGGGCGCGTTCCGAAAGCACATATCCTTAATTTAAAGACAATGTGATTTTCATGCTTATTGTGTTTTGTGGATATTTCGATTTTCACGAGTTTGAAATTATTGCAGGGTGGGTTATATCCCTATTAAATATTAAAAATGCTAAAGTAGCTATATCTGTCTGTTATGTTTTCACTCTTAAACCGCTGATCCAATTTGAGTGAATGTTGGTATAAAGATTGATGGGACCTTGGAAAAAAACATAGTCTACTTATATCTTGTTATGATTCTAATAAAAAAACAATAATTAAAAGACGAAAATGAAAATAATTACATCTGTCAAATGTCACTTTGACAGCTGGCTGCACTACATTAGTTGGTATTGAGGTTGGAAAATTAACTTAAGTCATGAGACTCTTCTAAGGTATTTAATGACTAGCTTTTGCTCGCGACTTCGTCCGCGTAGAAGTCGAAATTGGACCAATTAATCATGTTAACATCACACATACAAACTTTGCCCCCCTTTTTCGCGTCCTAAGGGGTAGAATTTCTGAAAATCTCATCAGATTCCTACGACATACAAAGGACACACCCTCAAAGTTTCTGGTCTCTCCGGTTTAGGCTGTGCGTTGATCCGTCAGTCAATCAGGACAAAGCATTTTATATGTATTTACTTTGCTTCCCCAGGCCCGCAAGCTGCACCTAGATATACAATCTCACATATCATCAGTCCACATAGATAGATTGTTCTCCGTCCGAGTCCACAACCCGGACCTGGTGGAACTGTTCCCCAACATAGACCGGCATCGACTCAAACGTACGTCGTCTGCAGTATGGAGGACTCCACCGCATCTGGCTCCTGTCAAGGAGTGAACCACTCTGTAAGGTGAACATTTTAACCTATAATATACTAGCGTCACCTTGCGGTTTCACCCGCGCTACTCCCGATATCATCTTAATATCGAGATAAAAAGTGGCCTATGACACTCCTAATGAATCAATGTATCCTCATATCAAGTTTCATCAAAATCGGTCCAGTAGTTTCGGATCTTTCATCCCGAAGATGCACTTATGAAAAAAAATTATGAGAGGTAATTGACTCTGAATGAAGCCGCGGGTTTCATCACGATGTTTTCCTTCACCGTAATGGCAATGTCAATCAGTGTATATACATTTTTCGTAATAAAAATCTATGATGCACGGCCGGCCGAGATTCAAACCCACGACCTTTTGTATGAAAGTCGAGGCACATCGTTGTGTGTTTAGACTTTTAAGCTATTGCATAGCTTTTATCGCGGGCTATGAACGCGGCGACCGAATCAAGAAATTCCGTAACGAAAATAGAATCTAACACCCCCCCACTCCGCCTACCATGTAGCTCGGTCGAGCGTTCGCTTTTTTTTTACTGGGACTTACAACGCTTTGTGAACTGCTTAGAACTGATTTATTTTTAATTAGTTTGTTTTATACTATTCTAATTATTGTATTTTTGTAATTTTCCAGATGTTTAGAAACATTTTGGACTACAACAGTGTCGCTGGCGGCGGATTAACTTGTAAATATATTTTAATTACACCTAGTTAGTGTTGCCGAAATATCGATAGTTTACATCGTAAATCTTCAAACCTATCGATAACTTCGATACAATTACACAATTAAAAAAAATCTATAGTTTGAAAAATTACAAAAAATGTTCGAATTTCCAAAAGTCATAGAGCAAAATTTGATTGTTAAAGCAGACATTGCCCTCAACCACTTTCTTAAATAATCTATGCTAATATTATAAAGCAGAAGAGTTTGTTTGAACGCGCTAATCTCAGGAACTACTGGTTCGAATTGAAATAGTACATTGTTACCCTAGGTGTGAAAGTCGCTCATTTAGTCCCGAGACGTAGTTTGGCGCCCGAGCGTAGCGAGGGCGCTAATAGATCGAGGGACTAAATGAGTCTTTAACCCCAGGGAAACACTGTGCTTTTCATTACGAATAATACATAAAATTCTTCATAACAACGAGAGTGAATGAGAGACTCCATACTACCTGATCCTCTTACAAGGTTGGGACCAAAGAGGTTATATACATGTAGTGTTATTCTTTGGTGTTACGCAAGTAGGTTAGGTTTTTGAAGTTCCTAATGCGTAATGATGCTGATACTGGCTACATGCATGCCACATGCACATTGCACAAGCCGTGCGAAGCCATATTTTGACATGACAGCTGTCAGTGAAAGCGATTTTCCCTAGGGCTGGAAGTTTTTCTTTCTACACGCTCTTCAGGCACCTTTACACCTACTTTCAGAGTATGAGTAATGAATAATTTTTTTTGTGTCCGATAGTCCATTTGTCGAGGAAGGCTACTTTATATTTCGATATTCCCACGGGATCGTTAGTTATTACCAATAAACCTGTATAATAATGCATTACAAGTATCGATTATTATCATGCAATAACTATCGATACTTGCAATAGCGTATCGATAGACTATCGATTGTGGCAACACTTAGTTATTTAACGAGTATTATTATGAAATGTCTGTGTGTTTTAATACAATAATATATAACCTATTCTTGCTATATGCAAATATTCTATATTTTTTTTAATTCTGGCATCTGTTATCTTTTGCCAAATCATTCTGCCAATGTCAAGTGAAGTGAGATTGTAATATGTTTCGCCGGTGACAATATTTAACGATACATCGCCGTGGAGTTTGAATCAACTATACAGGAAAAGTATTTTTGTAGTGCACATTTTTTTTCTGCTGAAATGCTGCTTTCGTAAATGTACTCCACTGCCGACATATAGTCTGCAGTGGAGTACATTTACGAAAAAAAAAAAAACTTAATGTGAAAAACTTCCTGCAATTTCTAAATTATTGGGTATCTCAGTATTGATACACACAGTGACACGTAGGTACCTACCTTCATTTAGAACGCGCTATTAAACTCGCTGGCGCTAGTATTGTGTCCATGGACTTCGTCGTTTTGTTAGAAACACTTAAATGGTTATAGCTCTGAGAGTTTTTGAGTTAGCTCCAAAATAAAAAAAACAATATTTTTTATTTTAATGTGCTTAAAACATACCGAAATTTGTGCACTACAAAAATACTTTTCCTGTATAGAAAGTCAAAGCAAACTAATTTTACCTTAACTTGATTAATTGATATTTAATAAAGAACTTTGATATTGCCTAAAGAGTGTCTCAACTAAATATATCAGTTAAAAAATAATAAAAGAAGATCGTCCGCCATCTTTGATTGAAAACGAAAAACTAAAAGTACTATGTATGAAACCAATTAGCTAAAAAATCAAATCAAATTCTTATCGAAAAATTAGGAGATTTGTAGCGAATCCAACCTCGTTATCGACCTCGTGTCGTCGTGGGGCGTTTTGTAAAGTCAAAATACGCTTACGTTTCGGAATATCAGAAATAACATTGATTTTGAGAGATCTTTTCGAAATGCTTTTTTAATGATATTGATGTAATTTGAACAATGTGAATTACGAAAATTGGCTTTCTGGATAAAAAGTACTTAGTCGAATAATAGCGAGCGGCGTTGGCTTGGCGGCCGGTCATAATTTTTTCTTAAGGTGAAAGGGTACTGGCGCTCTCTCCATACAAACGTAGTCGACTGTTTCCTCCCTGGATAATGACACTAGAGCAAATATTTTTGGTGCATAAAACTTATAACTGATTGTTTTTTGTTTTTATTTTTTTAATCTTAATTTCTATGATAATTAGAAAATGAAAAAACCAAAACATAGGGGCATAGTCGTGGTGGTTTTATGGCACAAAAATATTTGTGCTAGTGTCAATATCCAGGGAGGAAACAGTCGACCTACGTTTGTATGGAGAGAGCGCCGTCTTATGAAAAGTGTATGTACGCTTAATTGAAATTACTCTAAACTCTTACGGTGAGGTAAAACATTGTGAAAAAACCCGCGACTTAGTGGCGCATTAAGGTGAAAGGGTACCTGCGCGCTCTCCATACAAACGTAGTCGACTGTTTCCTCCCTGGATAATGACACTAGAGCAAATATTTTTGTGCCATAAAACCTATAACTGCCATGACTATGCCCCTATGTTTTGGTTTTTTTCATTTTCTAATTATCATAGAAATTAAAATTTAAAAAAACTAAAATAAAAAAAAAAACAAAAAATACGGGCATGGTCGTGGCTGTTATAAGTTTTATGCACCAAAAATATTTGCTCTAGTGTCATTATCCAGGGAGAAAACAGTCGACTACGTTTGTAATAGTTTGTATGGAGAAAGCCCCCGGCACCCTTTCCTCTTAACGAGTTCTCTCCTCTGGACACGGTCGATTAAGCTGAGAGGGTGGTAAAGGTTCATGATTGCTGGCGCTGCATAAATCATCTTCATTAGATGTAAAAGCCAATATTATTAAACTTATATGTAATTTCTTGTAAATAATATAATTATAATTGTGTGGGGAGCATGAGAAATCATTGATGTGACTCTGATCACAAATTTTAGATTAATTAATTATGTTTATAATGACGTTTATAATTATGTTTGTAAGACTGTTATGATGTCTGTAAGTTTCATTTAAATAAACGATTTACAATAGTGTATATATGTATTTTTATTTTTAGAACATACATACACTACATAGTATAAAACAAAGTCGCTTTCTCTGTCACATCCCTATATCCCTATGTATGCTTAGATCTTTAAAACTACGCAACGGATTTTGATGCGGTTTTTTTAATAGATAGAGTGATTAAAGAGGAAGGTTTGTATGTATAATACATGCATAATATAGCCGTGCGAAGCCGGGGCGGGTCGCTAGTAAAAAATAAAAGATAGGAAATCGAATTATTCCCAAGGCATTTTTTATGTAAAAAAAAGAATCCTCATTCTTTATTTTTTTACATGAAAAATGCCTTGTCCTGTGTGACTGACTGACTGATCAACGCGCAGCCTAAACCGCTGATCGTAGAGACCTGAAACTTGGAGGGTGTGCTCTTTGTATGACGTAGGCATCCGATTAAAATTAACTCTTACGCGGACTAAGCCGCGGGCTCCGAAATTTCTAGACCGATTTAGATGAAACTTAGTATGAGGATACATTGATTTATTAGGTATAACATAGCCTTCTCTTTACCCGACATTCCCATGGGATCGGGAGTTAGCGGGTAAAACCGCGGAGCACTCCTAATCCATAATATAAAAATAAAACGTTTAATGTGTTGCGCATATCTCAAGAACAGCTGAACCGATTTCGCTAATTCTTTTTTATGTGTTAGTTATTGTCAGAAGGTTCGTATGAAAGAAAAAATTGAGAAAGTTACGTAGAAAATTATTACACGGGTGAAGTAATTAATGAAATAATACACCAAAAACTTTTCTAACCATATTTTATTGCTAACCAACAAACATACCACATGACGGCGATTATAAACGAAGGAATCTCGACCTTACAAACCGTATTAATAAGGTCTTAAAAGCCAGTTTAATGTGTACGCGTTATTTATTAACACAATTTGCAACTCGAGAATGTCGGCAGTACATTTCTCTATTGATTACAATCAAAAAGTTTTGAATAAATATTTACTTTGCTTTTAATCGGCCATTTTGTTTTCATAAGAAAATCTCCCGCGTATTTATTGATATTCATTTACACTTATTATATCAGATGATTAATATCATTTATTGATTATTCTTAGATATAGATTTTTACAAAAACAGAGGACAAAATAAATACATCACTTTAAAAATTTATAAAAAAAGTAATAACAACCAAAATTAACTTAAATTTACAAGAATTGAAAATAATGTATGCATTTTGTACACAAAAACAGGAAATTATTATAAAAATCTAAACCTAGAAGACAGTTGGCAAAGCCAAATTTAATTTGTTATTTTTATTTCTGTCACAAATAAATTGTATTTTCTTTCTCTCTTTATCACTAGATAGTATAAAACAAAATCGCTTCCTGCTGTCTGTCTGTCCCTTGATCTTTATAACTACGCAACGGATTTTGATGCGGTTTTTGACGTGATAACACCTGCATTCACAGAAAACGTTACATCATGAGTCATGTTCCGGGAACGCGTCATGTTATTAACAAGGTAACATTGCAACACATTATCGTTGCTATGGTTACCCGTTATCACGTAAAATCATCCGTAAACCAACCATTTGTTTTAATAGATAAAGTGATTCAAGAGGAAGGTTTATGTAGTTACATAGCTGTAGTTACAGCTAGTACCATAAATTCCAAAATAGCCGACATAAAAGTAGCGAAATATATATAGTTTAATCAAGGGCGGCGGCACCCGAGATAATTTCGATAAGTTCTCTCGTGATGACAGCCTGCCTGGTCCTGTTGAAGGTGAGAGTTAACTTCTCGATCATCTCGCCTGCGTTCTTGGAGGCGTTGTCCATGGCTGTCATACGGGACGATTGTTCAGAGCATGCACCTGGGGAAGAAAATAAAAGTTTTAATTTAGCGACAGATGTCATAAAGATACGGTGACGATCCTTTTCCGAGAATATGTGCTACGACCCAAATTCGACGCTCTTAGGTATTCACCCAGTCCTTAAGAAGAAATGTCTATGATTTCGGACCGTATCAACGACTGACTGAAGCAAGTAAGGGTTATTAAAAAGCCCCGACATACCTTCCTTGAGTGCGTAGAAGAGCATGGAGGCGAGCGAGAACTCCATGTAGGAGTTGATAACGTCCGCGTCGAGCGAGTCATACACAGCCAGCTTTGGGGCACTCTGGAACAGGGGAAATATTACAATTTAATATATATTTCACATGAAATCATTTAAAAAGAGTAGGTTCTCAATTCGTCGCGTATACAGGATGATTTTTTTTCATGGGCCTTCAGGGCTATATCTGAAACTATAAAAGATAGCGAAAAATGCCGAAAGGAGCTGTTTGCCCGATTTTGATAAAAACTGCATCATTCGATTTTTGAAAAAATAATAACTTTTCGAAAATAATCGAGTAATCTTTTTCAAAATAGAACCTGTTTATTTTCTAAAAAAATAAACACCCAAAATTTTTGTATACAAATATTATGGATATTAGCTTTAATTAAATGAATGTAACATACCTCAACAGCCTTCTGACTGAAGAGCGGCAGATCAGATTGCATGTAAGCGACAACAGACTTGAACTTGTTGTAGATGATCTTGCCGGAACCGAAGTCGTAGCCGGACGACAAGATGGCGCCCGCTATCTTTGATGCGTCGAGGAAAGTCGGAGGCAGGCGACCGATCTGGGAAATATAAATATAATTGGCACAAAATATAAATATAACGCCCCCTTGTGGGCACTGCAAGCCTGAAGGAGGGGGGTTGTGTACTACCTACTGCAGGGTTCAAGTTAACTCTTACACACCCTACAATTTTCAGGTGTGCGTTCATCCGTCAGGCAATCAGGACAAAAATCATTTTATATGTATAGATGATGATAATTTCAGGGCTCCGTTAGTAGTTCCTGGGGCATGTGTGGAGAAGGCTTGCCCAGCAGCAAGGACAGAACAATGTTAACTAGCGCACATAAATTTCTTGTAAGAAAAATCATTGACGAACTGCCAGCGGTGTTCGAACCCACGAACTTATCTGGAATGCAGTTCCACAATGGTGAACCTACCCTTTCTACCAAGTCTTGTCTGTCCCTGGAGGAGCGGAAGAAGGTCAGCCCTCGCCCGTCGCCGTAAAGAAGCGCCTGCGCATTAGTACGTTGCAGAGCGGCTAAGATAAAGCCGAAGCTGCGCACGCGATTGGTTACGGCTGGGGCTGCTCAGCAACGGTCAGACCAGTTCCTACCCCCAAAATATATCCTATAACATTGATTTTTGCGTTCATCTTCCTATCAACAGCACAAACTAAAAGGGACTTCTTTGTTCTGTACACTTCAGTATGCTGCCAGGTCTTTGGCGTTGTTATTAGCTGACATTATGTCAACGTACAGCTATTAGGGCTGAAGAGAAGTATATGCATTGTAGTTTTGTATTTTATCACAATAGATGAACATTTATATCCTTACCTCATTGCATACACTAATGATATGCTTGCTGTACAGTCGCTGCAGGATGGCCCGAGACTTGTCTCCGACGCAGATGACCTTGATGTTCTCTGCTCCTGGTTCCGCGAGACGGTTACGGATCACCTTCGAGACTGCAGTGTGAACACCTCCGCATAGACCTAGTGACATTGACGATTTAGAATCACTACATTAACTTATATACCTTGGTTAGATTTGAAACTAAAACCCTTATGCTGTAAGTGCATGGTTTCCCAATCAGGGGTGACCTATTGACGACCCAGTTGGCACAATGGTCACCATGCCGGACTGCCAAATACAGGGTTGCGGTTTCGATTCCCGCCTCAGGCAAGTATTTATGCTTAGATATTTGTCTGTGGGTTGGTTGTTTCTATGTATTTTAAGTACTTATATATTTACAAAAGAAAAAGTATTTATGTGGTATATCCGTTGTCTAGCACGATAGCGATGTGTGGAATGTAAAAAAATTTAAAGGTCGCTGCATACGTGATTTTTCTCGTGCCGGACGGGACGTGATATTTTTATATGAAACAATGTCAAGAAATTATCAATCAATCAAATATTTCATTAATGAAGACTGTTTAGTTTAGTGTACCTAACTATTAAGTCATATTTAATTAGTTACATAACTTTTTTCTTAAATTGCATGCACGCAATGGGCAACCTGTTGATGCTATACCTAATTATAAGAACACCTTTGTACACAGGTTTTTACGCAATGTTTTACGTTTGTATAAGCAGTGCTATTTCACCCATATAATGCTTCCTCTACACGTCGACAAATGCATCAGCAGACGTCGGGTGATACATCACGCTGATCCGTCCACACGTTCGTGCCGATTCTCGAAAGATGCAACTCGCATTCACGCAATAAGAATGGATCTTAAAGAGGTTACAGCTGCTGCTGTTTATTTGTTTAGTACTTTTAACTAGTACTTGAGTGTACACCACAGTAAAATTATCAAAAAGAAATGGAAAAGAAGGCGTTGGATGCTGGTTAACACTCGCAACTGTTCTTGCACTGATGCATCGGCAGACGTGTGGACGGAGACCGTGCACTCGCGCTGACCTTTGTTGCGTGCCACAAAAACCGACAACAAATGGTTTGGGGGGCAGACGCAACTGCCATGCCGACACGACGTCAAATACCTACCACAGACAAGGAAATACCCCCGACTACATGTTGGCAGATGCTTCTGCAGACGAATCTGTCGACGTGTAGAGGCTGCTTAAGACGAGATCCCATAGTATGAAAGTGGCCTATGTTACTCCCAAAGGTTCAATATTTCCTCATACCTCTATCAGAAGTCATGGCGATGTACAGCTCCTTTGTGTCGTCTTCAGGGGCTGCTACCTGTAACATTGAGACATTTACATGATAATGTATGGTTATTCTAAACAGAGATACCATTGCTGTCTATCTCGAATTGCATATTGGCAAATTTTTGTTTTTTGTTTAAATAGGTCAGCATTTTACCGCTATCTCACACAATTTGTAAGTCTCAGATGGAGCATGCACCCCTAGAAGATACCTATATGCTCGTTACTCTAAGACCCACAAATAAACTAGGGTTTTCGAGGGATTCAAGAGAAGGCAGGAAGTTTTAAAGTTTCATGGTAAATTCTCAATATGGTATGTTTGATTGAGTGCCAAAACAACTCATAGATAAGCCTCAGCGTCTTCTAAAAGCACATGCTAAATTTTAGATTGCATCTTAACTAACTTTCAGGTGATGATAGTGGTTAAATTTTAACCTGTAGTTTAATTTCATGGGGTTGTTTCCGCACTTAGCCATTGTGCGTGTGAGAAGATCCTCCTTGACACTCTAACCATCCCTGGTCCTCCCAGAAAGCTAGCAGCCTTTTCAAGCTCCTGTGCAGGCCTCGGGAAGAGATGCCGGCGATTAAAGAGACCGAGCCCGTTGATCTGCCACCCTACTGCACTCCATGAGAATTTGCTGTGGGTTTTCTTCCTCCTCCATGCATCCTATGCACAGAGGATGCAGGAAACTTTACCCTTTATATTATTATGTGATACATACCTCAGCTCGTTCGTAGAATTGAACAGCTCCCTCACCGTAAGGACGAGCGGCCTTCAAATCACGTTCAGCTCGGGCGTACCTAGGGCAAATAGGTGTCTTAGTTAGTACTAGTAGTGACTGAAAGATCGATTCTATTTCAATCTGAAGGAATGCATAATATGGGTTTTCGTAGTCTTTCAATTTTAAGACAACGAGAATTATCAGTAACTAAACTTTTTCAAACATTTTGTACTTACTAGTACATAATTGCTCAGTCTAGCATAACATTTTGTGTTAGAAATACAAGAACTTCATAATGTCCACTCTCTGGTCTTTCTATATGAAAAAATGTATTGTGCTTAAACACAGGAAAATAGTAAAAAGTCAGGAAACCGACATGCCACCAGAATATTACTGTTTGGAGGCTGACGGACTGACGGCACTCCAATGTGAAGTTAGCAACCTTGGCATCTAGTACCTAACCAGTGAGAGGGCCTTGCCCTCCAGTAACACGTTAATGTCAGTAATATTCATGAAATACGGCCTGTGTGCTGTTTGTACTAATAACTGTATTACTTATAACTTACTGAAGTATTTTGACTTTCTCTTGTTTTTTTTTGTTCTAAGTCCTGTCAAAACAGCTGTTCCATTTTCAAATTATAAAAACTTGTTCTTTTGTCAAAAAACCTGCTATGTTTAGATACTTACTTGGCGGCAGACACCATCTTCATGGATTGGGTGATCTTTTGAATGTTCTTTACAGATTTCAGACGAAGTTGAATGGACTTCAGAGTGGCCATATTCCTAGTCTGCTGGCTATTGACCACAGCCACCACCTGGGTGCAAACACCCGGCATTCGACCCAACATTTTCACGGCTCTAGAAGAATAAAATATCAATAAATTCGCTAATCAGATGATCGTACAGGTTATGTCCTCCCAAAGTTATGTAATGACACTGCCGATAAAACACAGATTTTTCACAATTCCTAGGTAAAACACGAGGAGTGTTGCATGGGATATGTTAATTGACTATTTTTATTGGAATTTAGAGCGGAATTACTAACTTTTTTGGGCTTTTTGTAGTTAAATTCACCAGCAGATGAAAAAATGTCGCTGACCGAAACTTACTTTTAGGGTTGCCAGGTAAATAAAATCGATGGCAGAAATACAAAATCTCAGTATACACTGAGATTTTGTATTCTTCTCGTCACCCTTGCTCTTCACAGATGAGTCTTCTATGATTCTTCTTCGTCTTTTAAATTGTACTAAAATTCAGAATAAAGAAGGAAGTCTACATAAAATTTCAATTAGTGTGTGTGTGTATTGAACGCATGGTATTGCCAGTTATAAAGAAAACTCGGATTACGTTCCGCTTTATGCAAAAGCAACATGAAAGTTCATAAAAGCTATTTTGTTATTTTTGGTCAAGGAGATTTTGACAGATGATTAAAATTGGTTTACGGCGTGTATCGTAACGTAATTAGCCAACCATTTTATATAACCCAGTAAAATTAAAAAGATCAAGAAGCATGTGAAACTTCAACTATCCATCTAACTATTTAAATTAGTCGCATTACATTGTGTGATTCATTTGTGTTGAAAATCGACGAGTTAGCTTTTGTTTTTATAAATCTCCAAGATGCCTGAGCCAGAAAAGAACGTAGTGATTGACCCAGAAGCGGCATTAAACCAGCCAACACGTGTAATAACACAAACCGACCATATCAATAAGAAACTTCTTGAATCACTTTTCAAACAAATGGATAAGAATTCAACAGTGAATAAAATGCTCGAACCAGACAATAATGAAGTAAATGACGACGAATGGGGAGACTGAAGTGATATTCATTACATACCGACCTATAGTATTGTTAAGTAATTGAGTGGCTGTACACTGTACATACTTTGTGTTAAGTGAAATAAACATTAACCAATTTGTAAGCTTTTAGCTTCATTTGTTTTATTAAACTTTCCTGTGTGGAAGTTCTTTATCAATATTTAGCTCAAAGTACCTACCTAGGTATTAGCATTGACTTCTTAGTAGCTCACTGGTTAGTATCATGTAGGTGGTAGGTACCTAACAAAATAAAAAACACTTAAATTTACAAACCCTAATAGGTAATAAATTTTTTTTGGCCCCCTTTTTGCGTCCAATATATTATTATGTTATATTCTGATCAAAAAGTATTACGTTGCACAAACACTCCATTGTAATTTATCTAACCACTGCTGAGTAAGGGATCCCCCATCGAACGTAGTTCTAGGACACCTCCGGCCAAGCTGCCTCAACATGGACATCTCGCAAACACTTTATTTACTTACTAGTGGCCTTCGAATTTCAAGGTGTATTTTCTCTACTAACAACTGTCTGAGACGTCTAAATTACCACACTGTCGTAGAAGTAGAGATACACCTCTCTATCAAGAAGATACCATACACATTATACACATTATTATTTATTATATACACATTATTCAAATTGAATACCCTCAAATAAGCGGATAGTGTATTAGTCCCTACCAAGGTATCCCCCTGCAGGGCAAGCATAGTCAAGGGAGAAAATTATTTTGTTCACCTGCCAAAGTACGGTAAAAAGGGAAAGGATAAATATATCCCTTTTTGACATAACACGTGGACATCTATTCCCCGCCTTTAGTATATCCACCCTAGTACCTACTTATTTCATTTATAATATCTATTCTAAGTAGGTATTTATTAATATATGTGTTTCTTACACCACACGACCTACCAGCTAAATAGACCTTCTCCATCCTAAGGTTGTCTGGAAGAAATCGCTTTAAGCGATAAGGTCGCCTGTTTGTACAATTTCGTAGTTATTAAGCTTTCTCGTCCTTTTTGTTATTTTCAATGTTTTGTGTTGTACAAATAAAGTGTTAATCTATCTCTCTATCTATCTTGCGCCCATGCTCGGGGGTGGACAAAACTGACAGAGGGACTATTTTGTTCTTTCCCTGTGGATAAAATATTTCCGGCCATGCATGCCCTGCTGGTGGAGAAGAATTAATTTTTTTTCCACCTATCTCTACAGTTGAGCTACTAGTGGGATAGATGGAATAAGCGAGGGCTTTCAAAGGGACGCGAGTGAAGGTAGGAAGACAGTGGAACAACCAACCCGTCCTCCTTTTGTGACTCCTTATGACTTAAGCCACCAAATCCGGCTTGAAGGACCACTTAATGTAGAATCTCGTACGTAGTTGACGGCACGCGATGTCCACACTAAGAATAAGTTTGTAGTGTAGAAGTAGAGATGAGACAAACTCTCAATAAAGTAGGTTTATTATAAGTTCAGTGAAATAGTTAGGGGTTCTCTGTCTCGGTGTGCAGTAAGTACTCTACTCGTCGTATTCAATTTTCGTGTCTAATAATAAGTGGTCATTTTTAGTTTTAATTTAAATTATTAGCACATATCGCCTGAAACACAGGATCACCTAGTTCAGGCACACGTGAACATAGATTTAAGCAAAATTTTGTACCTATGTTTAATATTGTACTGTATTTCTGAATAAAAATTATCTTATCTTATTAAGGTGAAAGGGTACTTGCGCGTTTTCCATACAAACGTAGTCGACTGTTTGCTAGTGTCATTATCTAGGGAGGAAACAGTCGACTATGTTTGTAATAATTTGTTGTACGATGCAGATCGTACAGTTAACATATTAAAATTAATAATTAAAACAATAAAGAAACAGTAACTTCAATAATATTTATTATGTACTACGCGAGTTACATGAGGGAATGTTCTTATTTACATAACTTCAACTCCAATATATAATTTTTATTACATTTTGTCTGTTAACACTACATACCTCAAGAATTGCAACATATTTTATCTAATACTGAAATATAGTTGCATACTCAAGCTTTTTATTCATTTAAATCAGCTTAAAATAAAATAGTTAACTAAAAAAAAAAACAATTCAAATTCAATTTTAAAAACATGTGATTTGTCAAAAAACAATATATATATAAATCTGTACATAGAAAAATATATATAATTTCACCTACTTGTTGATCTGTATTGATAAATATAATTATTTATTAAATAAATTGTACAATGTAGCAACTATAGCGTCCAAAACGATGTTATTACATGGACTGGTAACAATTACCTGGAAAACAAAGAAAATAAACATTATTTATTGAAATTAAACTGAGGGTTATTGGTAATTATACTAGCAAGCCGTTAAGGGCTACTTCTGTATACCTAAACAAACAACTTTAGTTCTATGACTTTTAGAAATTCGAATTTTTTTTGAACATTTTGTGGTTAGGTTTACCTGAAAATCAGCTGTTCCATACACGGAGAGGTCATTAACCTTAAAATTTTACTTGTAAGTCTTTGTTGACGCGAGCATATTCTCGCCAACCAAACCGGTACTACGTACCTCCCTACTGCGGTGACTAGCGCGCGGCCCCCGCCCGCTTCCCGCTCCCTCACCGTAGCCTGCGCCCGCGCACTTCATTCACACATACGAAGAGCGACCTACCGTGCGTCTCGCTCATACACCCTTTCATACTTTTATTCATTCAGTTAATTCCTTATTTTGTCGGCTGTACTATTAAACCTTTCAAACTACAGTCCACTCTCTTCTTTAACACCTTCTCCACGCCGAGGCTTCAACAGTCTTATCTACTGTTCTTAGTCTGTCTCCTTTGTTTTAAAAAATCAGCTCATTTTCGAATTTACATAATCTCACGTTTTCATATTTAAGGCGATTCAATGTGATCCCATGCAAATTGTATGATTCCAAATGCATAAAGAATTTTGACTTTTGTTTGAAGCGGGAATCGAATCCGCAGCCTTCCGTTTAGTAACATGGATCATATACTACTAGCTGTTGCCCGCGACTTCGTCCGCGTAGGAGTAGAATTTTCCAAAATCCTTTATTATCGGATGCCTACGTCATACAAATAACACACCCTCCAAGTTTCAGGTCTCTACGAACAGCGGTTTAGGCTGTGCATTGATCCGTCAGTCAGGACAAAGCGTAATACAGGTTTATTGGTAATTATACTAGCAAGCCGTTGAGTGCTTCTTCTGTGCAGCTTAACACTTTTCGCACACCAGACAAATCTTAGTGATTTTTGGTGTTTCGAATGTTTTTTTAAGTTTAAATAAACGATAAAAAAAACAAACGAGTTTAGGAAATTCGAAAAAAAAATGATTTTTTTTTTATGTTAAGTATAGGTACTCAAAAAAGCTGATTTTTTAAAAGACTAAGAACAGTAGATAAAAAAAAAATAAGTAAAATTTTAAGGTTAATGACCTCTCCGTGCATGGTACAGCTGATTTTCAGGTAGCCCTAACCTCAAAATTCCCAAAAAAATGTTGAAACTTCCAAGAGTCTGTGAACAAAAGTTGTTTGTTAAGGTGCACAAAGCAGCCCTCAACGGCTTGCTAGTCTTCTTCTTCTCGTATAGTGGTGTGGCTCACCTATTGTTAGAGTTTTCAGATCGCCTTAAGGCCTCTAACTTAACCTAACGACTGCTACTAGAGGTAGCAGCCGGGACCAACGGCTTAACGTGCCTTCCGAAGCACGGAGGGGTTCACGGAAACACATTTTTGCCACACTAATAATTGGCCACCCATCGAAGTAATGACCACGCCAGGCGTCGCTTAGCCCGTACGACCGTATACGATCAGCGAGCGTCGCTTAGCTGTGAGCCTCCTCAAGACTCCTCAGGGCTTGCTAGTATAATTACAAAGAACCATGTATATAGAGAAGATAATATGTATTTACCTAATATACAAGTGTTGTGCTGTCGTTCCATAGACGTGATGTTTAGGATTGTTTCTCGATCATGTCTATATTGACCTTGTAGAACACATACGGGAAGTACTCGGAGGATCCGAACCCGAGGCCAGCCAGCTCCGCGTTCTGGAACAAACAATATATCATACATTATCAGATACAGTACGTCGAGTGACGTAGCGCAGGTCACTCTCGCCTGGGGCGGAGTCATAATTAACCGCCATTTTGACGTCATAAAAATAATAATTTTGACAATTTGCCGCCCCTTTGACGTCATAAAATAATAATGTTGACAATTTGCCGCCCTTTTGACGTTATAAATAAAATAATTATGACCATTTGCCGCCATTTTGACATCATAAAAATAATAATGATGACCAATTGCCGCTCTTTTTACATCATATAATAGTAATATTGACAATTTGCCGCCCTTTTGACGTCATAAAAATAATAATGATGACCAATTGCCGCTCTTTTTAACCGACTTCAAAAAAGGAGGAGGTTCTCAATTCGTCGCGTATATATTTTTTTTTTTTTTTTTTTATGTATGTTCGCCGATTACTCGAAAACGCCTGGACCGATTTGGAAAAATCTTTTTTTGTATGAAAGGGGATAACTCAGAGGTGGTCCCATAAAAATTGAATGAAGATCTGATGAGGATCTTCGGAGTGATGAACAGAATTGCACCTCGAGAGTGCAGCAAATTGCTCAGTTTTCGTTTTCCACCAGTAGAATTGGGCCATAAACTAATAGTTACCGATAAATGGAATATCTGAAACCACCTTCTCATCAGAAAACTCTTCAATCGGTTACGATTACAGGTTACAATTTGAAGAATTTAGTCGAATTTAGTCGCCGGACTGGGTTTGTATGAATGTTGACAGAAAACCCTATCTTCAATGAAGATCTGATGAGGGTCTTCGGAGGGATGAACAGCATTGCACCTCGAGAGTGCAGCAAATTGCTCTATTTTCGATTTCCACCAGTAGAATTGGCCCATAAACTAATAGTTACCGATAAATGGAATATCTAAAACCACCTTCTCATCAGACAACTCTTGAATCGGTTACGATCACAGGTTACAATTTGAAGAATTTAGTCGAATTTAGTCGCCGGACTGGGCTTGTATGAATGTTGATAGAGAACCCTATCCTAAATGAAGATATGATGAGGATCTTTGGAGTGATGAACAGATCTGCACAGCGAGGTTCAGCAAATTGCTCAATTTTCCATTACCACTAGTAGAATTGGCCCATACACTAATATTTACCTATCGACGAATGGAGCATCTGAACCTTCTCATCACCAAACCCTTCAATGAGTTACGATTAGGTACAGGTTGCAATTTTAAGAAATAGTCGCTTTCGCCTCATGGAGTAGAATTTTCAGTGTCAGCGGCACTAAAAATGGTTAAATAAAAAAATAAATTAAAATTTAAAAAACCGACTTCAAAAAACCTGAAAACAAAAACTAAAAAAAGCTTGAAAAAAAATCCTGGTAACAAAAACTAAAAAAAACCTGAAAAAGAAACCTAAAAACAAAAACTAGAAAAACTTGGAAGTCGGACTGGGTGACACCATGTTTCCTATAATACCTCTCAACATTCAATCTAACCCAGTCCGACTTCCAAGTTTTTCTAGTTTTTGTTTTTAGGTTTCTTTTTCAGGTTTTTTTTAGTTTTTGTTACCAGGATTTTTTTTCAAGCTTTTTTTAGTTTTTGTTTTCAGGTTTTTTGAAGTCGGTTTTTTAAATTTTAATTTATTTTTTACATCATATAATAGTAATATTGACAATTTGCCGCCCTTTTGACGTCATAAAAATAATAATGATGACCATTTGCAGCCACTTTGACGTCATAAAAATAATAATGTTGACCATTTGCCGCTCTTTTTAACCGACTTCAAAAAAGGAGGAGGTTCTCAATTCGTCGCGTATATATATATATTTTTTTTTTTATGTATGTTCGCCGATTACTCGAAAACGCCTGGACCGATTTGGAAAAATCTTTTTTGTATGAAAGGGGATAACTCAGAGGTGGTCCCATAAAAATTGAATGAAGATCTGATTAGGATCTTCGGAGTGATAAACAGAATTGCACCTCGAGAGTGCAGCAAATTGCTCTATTTTCGATTTCCACCAGTAGAATTGGCCCATAAACTAATAGTTACCGATAAATGGAATATCTAAAACCACCTTCTCATCAGACAACTCTTGAATCGGTTACGATCACAATTTACAATTTGAAGAATTTAGTCGATTTTAGTCGCCGGACTGGGCTTGTATGAATGTTGATAGAGAACCCTATCCTAAATGAAGATCTGATGAGGATCTTTAGAGTGATGAACAGATCTGCACAGCGAAGTTCGGCAAATTGCTCAATTTTCCATTACCACTAGTAGAATTGGCCCATACACTAATAGGTACCTATCGACGAATGGAGCATCTGAACCTTCTCATCACCAAACTCTTCAATGAGTTACGATTAGGTACAGGTTGCAATTTTAAGAAATAGTCGCTTTCGCTTCATGGAGTAGAATTTTCAGTGTCAGCGGCACTAAAAATGGTTAAATAAAAAAATAAATTAAAATTTAAAAAACCGACTTCAAAAAACCTGAAAACAAAAACTAAAAAAAACTTGAAAAAATCCTTGTAACAAAAACTAAAAAAAACCTGAAAAAGAAACCTGAAAACAAAAACTAGAAAAAAAACTAAAAAGTGAAAAATAATCCATTTCGGGTCACTAAAACAGCAGATAACTTAAACATACTTGGAAGTCGGACTGGGTGACACCATTTGTTTCCTATAATATTATATCTCTCAACATTCAATCTAACCCAGTCCGACTTCCAAGTATGTTTAAGTTATCTGCTGTTTTAGTGACCCGAAATGGATTATTTTTAGTTTTTGTTACAAGGATTTTTTTCAAGTTTTTTTTAGTTTTTGTTTTCAGGTTTTTTGAAGTCGGTTTTTTAAATTTTATTACATCATATAATAGTAATTTTGACAATTTGCCGCCCTTTTGACGTCATAACGGGAAATGTCGTGACGGTAGCCTTATACAGTAGTTACTTACGTCAGAGGCCGTCGCATGATGAGCTGAATGGTCCAGGTGAGCGTACAGCTGGTGCAGCACGTCACACAGCTTCTTACGTGACGGAAGCCTTATATAGTAGTTACTTACGTCAGAGGCCGTCGCATGATGAGCTGAATGGTCCAGGTGAGCGTACAGCTGGTGCAGCACGTCACACAGCTTCTTACGTGATGGGAGCCTTATATAGTAGTTACTTACGTCAGAGGCCGTCGCATGATGAGCTGAATGGTCCAGGTGAGCGTACAGCTGGTGCAGCACGTCACGCAGCTTCTTCATGCTCTTACGTGACGGGACCAGGACCACGGCCTGGAAGTTCACCGGGAGACCGTATCTGGAACATTCATTGTAAATATCATAGGACATTTCATTTAGTCTGACCATCTCATAGGACGTGGTCTCTTAACCACTACGTTGGCACAAATGAGCAGTGTTATCAAGTTCTTGTCCTGGCGTCTGTTATTTCATTAGTCTTATTTATAATCTACTAGTTGCGCCCCGTGTCTTCACCCGCGTAAGTTCTCGTGAGAATATCGGGATAAAAAGCCTATGTGTTAATCCAGGTCTCCAGCTATCTAGATACTAAGTTTCATCGCAATAGGTCCAGTAGTTTTTGCGTGACGGAGTAACAAACATACACACACACACACAAACTTTCACATTTATAATATTAGTATGATAGTAGGATAGGATAGGATACATATAAAATGCTTTATGCTGACTGACTGACGCATCAACGCACAGCCTAAACCGCTGATCGTAGAGACCTGAAATTTAAAGGGTGTGTTCTTTGTATGACGTAGGCATCCGATAGGATAGATTTTCCGAAATTTTACCCCTTAGGGAGTGAAAAAGGGGGCAAAGTTTGTATGGGACAACGTGATTCTTTATTGGTCCAATCTTCAAATTTTGCATTAACATTCTTTCGACTTCTACGCGCACGAAGTCGCGGGCAAAAGCTAGTCTATACTAATATTATAAAGAGGTAAAGTTCGTGAGGTTGTAGGGTTGAGTACTATCCGAAACGAGTAGACCGATTTGGATGAAATTTTGCATAAAGATAGTTTGGGGGTAGCTGAGTGAGGCTTTTTTATCCCGGAATTCCCCCGGGATCGGGACATACGCGGTTGAAACCGCGGGCGGAGCTATCCATACTTCTATCTATACTTATAGGCGCGCGGCCTCATTTGTGTCGCTTGCCAGTTGTTGCGATATTATAAAGCTGAAGAGTTTGTTTGAACGCGCTTATCTCAGGAACTACTGGTTCGAATTGAAAAGTTATTTTTGTGTTGGATAATCCATTTATCGAGGAAGGAATTAGGCTACTTTTATTTTTGATATTCCCACGGGATCGGGAGTTACGCGGGTGAAGCCGTGGAGCGCAGCTAGTATAAAATAAGATAAAATATATTTTTGCTGTTTTTGTTTTTATGTTTGTATCTCATAGGCTCCGAAACTACTGGACCGATTTTGATGAAACTTGGTATGAGGATACATTGATTCATTGACAGTAACATAGGCTACTTTTTATCCCGATATTCCCACGGAATCGGGAGTTACGCGGGTGATATTGAATAACAGTAGACTAAGTTATGATAAAAACATGTAATATACCTTAGTACGGACTCGACGAAGACGCGTAGCGCTTTCACATGTATCCAGGCACAGAAACACTCCGAGAAGTTCACTTTCAACCATCGCACCAGCGGACCCTATAGCCATAGACATTACAAACTGTTACAATCTCATAGATATAATAATTATAATAATTACCCGGCCCGATGTTGTCAATATCTCTATAACATGCGTGAATTAATATGCCTGAAGTAATATGTACCCATTTACATTGTTACAAACTCCTAGCTAAAATTATAACATTTAAAGAGACAATTTCCAATTTTATCTAATTTGTTAATTATTTAACAAAAAGTTTTTAATACCTCTAATATGCCTGAATTAATATTCTTAAAGTAATATGGACCCTACACTGTTAAAAAATCGAAGCTAAAATTATAAGAATTACCCGACCCCTGGCCAACGACAATTTCCAATTTAGATATCTAATTCCAAGATTATTTAACAAAAAGGTTTTTAATACAAAACTCAAAGTCTACACCCGCGCGACATCAAGTCAAGACTGTCTAACTAAGCTTCTGTAGCCATCTGTAGCCATATACATTTATTACTGTCACAAAGTCATTGCTAAAACTGGGCAAAAACAGTTTAACTGGGAGGCCTTTGGCCAGAGACAATCTAAATATCTTTCGAGCTATTTTAAAATACTTGGTCGATTGTTTTTTTGCTAAGTAGGTAATGTGCGATAGGATATGCAAGCATGTTCGACATAGCGTTACAAACTTACAAAATGCTTATTATACTAAGCTAATCTTAGTCAAACAGTCTTAAGGTGAAAGGGTACCTGCGCTCTCTCCATACAAACGTAGTCGACTGTTTCCTCCCTGGATAATGACACTAGAGGAAATATTTTTGTTGCATATAACTTATAACTGCCATGACCATGCCACTATATATATATTTTAAATTTTTAGTTATTTAAATCTTAATTTCTATGATAATTCGAAAATTTAAAAAACCAAGACCTAGGAGCAATAAGTAATATGCAACAAAAATATTTGCTCTAGTGTCATTATCCAGGGAGGAAACAGTCGACTACGTTTGTATGGAGAGAGTCCCCGGTACCCTTTCCTCTTAATATCATCACTACATAGTATAAAATAAAGTCGCTTTCTCTGTCCCTATATCCCTTTGTACGCTCAAATCTTTAAAACTACGCAACGGATTTTAATGCGGTCTTTTTAATAGATAGAGTGATTCAAGAGGAAGGTTTATATGTATAATACATGCATAATATAGCCGTGCGAAGCCGGGACGCTAGCGACCCGTCCCGGCTTCGCACGGCTATGCATGTGTCGTATAAATAAAAAGTAAACTCACAAACTGCTTCTTCTTATCGGTGACAAGCTTAGTGATCTCATTCTTCCCTGCGGCGAGATCAGCTTCATTGTAAGAGAACTCGCGTACGACGAACTTACGTTCGCGAGCGTGTAGCTTGAACTCTTCCACGACCTGCTTGGGATATATCGCTTAGAAAATATTATAGTCACCACGATACATGGCTTAGTTTTATTTGTTTATTACATTTATACAACAAACAAACATAATTGTAGCATGGGCGTGCCCAGAGTTTTGTAAAGGGTGGGGCGGAAGCAAATAAAAGTAAAAAACTCGATAAGTATTTGAAATTTATAAATGTTTTTATTTACTGTATTTATTTTAATAATATCGTGGGGGGTTTTGGCTAATTAATCTCTACATGATGGCCCAGTACTAAACCAGCGTGATAACAATGCGATGGTTAAAACGCAACTACACGATGGCAACGTTCAGTTGTAAATTGTAGAAGGACGTGAAAGCAGCCGTTGCCGCAATATAATATCTATGCACCACGTACCAATTTTCAAGGACTCACTGAGGACTGGGCCACGTGCAGATGCATACCGCCATCGCTGGCCCACTTCTTTTGATGTGTGACCGAAAAACTGACACCGTGGCCCAGCATATCAGTGTTCCAGCATGATGACCCATCATGAAGAGGGGCCATTAAATATGTCGCGAGCGTGCAAGTGGTGGGAGAGGGCAGGGAACGCGGGCGGATAAACTTCGGTATTCGTTCAAAAATCACTCGACTTTTGAAAGTTACATAATGAATATTTATATTTGTTACTTATATTAAAAACCATTTTTTTTATTATAAGCTCCGAGCCAGGGTGGGGCAAATGCCCCACCTTGCCCCACTGTGGGTACGCCCATGAATTGTAGTAATTATTTTCCCGGGTTTTAATCGCGTATTTAGTGAATAGTGGATAGATGTTTGTTGGCCTACGGGTTGTAGGATCAGTAAGTAAAACACTTTGTAAGTTCACAGTTGTATTGTAAAGTCTCAGGGTTAGAATAATTAGGTACACAAGATTGGTAAAACTGTGAAAACTAAAATAAACATAAGCGCGCGCGCCGTGAGAAGAAACCAGACTAATGGCGGCGCTTGCGTTCAGTGTTACCAACCGTTCAACATTTACACTGACAGGAGGTGACGTAACGAGGGTTGCACGAAGGATAAAGACCGGTTTGCTACACGTATTTTTATTTTTATACGCGATAGTCGACCTCGACGTTTCGACTATGTTACAATAGTCATGGTCGCGAGGAGGTGATTATTGTAACACTACAACAACTATTGTAACATAGTCGAAACGTCGAGGTAAGAGAAATAAAAATACACGATTAAGACCCGGGAACCCGGGACCTCTTACAATATTTATAGAACAGGATAATAATTTCTCGTTTTTGTATGAGAAAAACGAAACTGAACGAATAGACAAAAGTCGTGGAACAAAGCTATTAATTGTTCCCTGCAAGTTTTTGGATTGGTGTTATTCACCTACGATAACAACCACAAAACAGTCCACAATACATATAAACGAATCAAGTATAAAGAAACCTACCTTCTTAAACAATGTGACGGTGAAGAGTCCGTAGTCACTGTCCTGGTGTATAAGCTGGGTGGAACGTGGGACTATCATGTCCGTTATCTTCTCGTAGTTGGCGTTCCAATCGTTGAATAGTGATCTGTTTGAAAAAATGATTTATTAATAACCAGTCTCCAGTTATCTATATACCGAGTTTCATCGCAATGGGTCCAGTAGTTTATGCGTGAAGGAGTAACAAACATACATACTAACACAAACTCACTCAATAAATGCTTTTCTTTCTTTCACAAACTTTCACATTTATAATATTACTAGCGACCCGCCCCGGCTTCGCACGGCTGTATTATATCTAAAAACATTACTCGTTAATCACTCTATCTATTAGAAAAAACCGCATCAAAATCCGTTGCGTAGTTTTAAAGATCTAAGCATAAAAAGGGACATAGGGACGGCGAAAAGTGACTTTATTTTATACTATGTAGTGATTATAGATTAATCATAATTATATTGGCTTATAATATAAAAAATAAAGTTAAAACAAATAAATAATAATAAGTGTTCTTAATCTTATTTTATCACTAGCAGCGCTCCGCGGTTTCACCCGCGTAACTCCCGATCCCGTATGAATATCGGGATAAAAAGTAGCCTGTGTTATTCCCAATGAATCAATGTATCCTTATATTAAGTTTCATTAAAATCGGTCCAGTAGTTTCGGAGCCTATTCGTTACAAACAAAGAAAAAAATCTTTCTCCTTTATAATATTAGTGTAGATGTACTTATGTTAGAATTAATTTTGTGTTTACTTGTGTTTCTTTTTTACGGTGCAATAAAGTGTTTATCTATCTAATTAAAACTAACTAAATCAATAGAATAGAACAAACTTGGGTACGATGACGAGCAAGGTGGTCAAGTATTCGCTGTCCAGTATAAAGTGTTCCTTCTTCACGAGGTCCGCCAGGTTGCGGGTCAGCAGGCTTCCTCTGTAAACATTATTACATATATATGGTTATTTATTGTAGGCATATAATGTCTGCAATCATGGTGGAGAAATGTTGCATAGTCAAATTAAATAAGGATACGTACTTAAGTAAGTTTTTTTGTTTAAATTGTTTAAAAAATTAAATTGATAGTAAACTTTTTGAACGCACACGATTTGTATTCATAGTAATTATTTTATAATAGTTCTCAATCGCGTATTTAGACCCGGGAAAATAATTACTATACATTTATAGTATTTTGTGAACTAGATGTGGAAAAAGATATACCAAAGCATTTAAATGCACGGGACTTTAAAGTGATCTGTTTTTTAATTTTCTTCATCAACATCTGACGCAATCACACATAAAGGAACTTTAAGAACTTAGGTTCTTAAAGTTCCCCTCCTTGGAAACAAGGAGATCGCAACACCTGGAGGGAAATGTCCTTGGACGAGTAGAGGGAGACCTTTGTCCAGCCGTAGGGGTTTTGTCCGCAACTATACCACTTTAATTGGGTCCTTTTTGCGTGAGGATGAAGTAGACTATGTCCAGCACCCTCTCAGCTTACTCGACTGCGTCCAGAGGGATGAAATAACTCTGGAGACAACTAAGTCGGAGGATGTTTTCCTTCACCGTAAAAGCAATGTCAATTAGCGTATATACATTTTCTCGACACGTGTTGGATTGTATTGAGAAAATTAGAAAAAAATATTAGAAGAAAAAAAGTTTTAAAGATAACATCCATCGGTGCACGGCCGAGATTCGAACTCACGACCTGCACAATGAATACCGCTCCTGTGTTCGCCCAAGTTGATGGGCGTCAGCAAAGACCAACATTCAAGCATTGACTGCGGTGCTGATTGACTGCTGGTAGTAAGTATGTTATATTTTTGTGATAGGTATTTATATAGGTACTTACGTCTGTTTCTTCTCCAAGTTCTGTAAGTTACCCTTGAGTGCGTTGTAAGCAGCTGCCTTCACCTTCAAGTCGGCGTCGATTTGACCGACCTAATACAATACTTCATTAATCATTACATAGTATAAAACAAAGACACTTTGCGCTGTCTGTCCCTATGTATGCTTAGATCTTTAAAACTACGCATCAGATTTTGATGCGGTTTTTTAATAGATTGAGTGATTGAAGAGGAAGATTTATATGTATAATACACGCATAATATAGCCGTGCGAAGCCGGGGCGGGTCGCTAGGATTAGATAAGCTACGCCCGTGCATGGCTGTTTCCCCAAAACCACAACCTTGGAATCTTAAAGTCTAGAGTGACTAGGTACAGTGTGCGTCATAAGTCCACTATCAGTTTGCTACCATAATACTATCAACAAGTATTGGACTTACGACCTTCTTCTAATGGACGTTACACACAGACATAAATACCTTGAATTAAAAGTACCTACTCAGTGTGATTATTAACAAAACAACAAATACTAAAAAAAATGGATTTCCTATTTTTTTAGGTAATGTTCGGGTGTGCCTACATGTACAATCAGGGATTAAAAGTGCATACTCACTATAGAGTTCCAAAACTGCCTAAGAGGGAATAAGTATATTATAAGGATTTTGTTATGCACATGAACACTTAAAAAAATAGTAACAAACCTGTTTGCTTATAATATCAGCGATGTTTCTCAAACTCTGCTTGATTGGATACTTGGCCATGTCCCATTGAAAGCGAGTCAAGTAAGTCGGCAGATCACCTGTAAGACGATTTTATTGTGCTCTTATATTATATCGAACGTTTCGTTGTAACATGACGTAATTGTACTTTATTGAAATTTACGGTTTGAAAGATAGTGGAAATCAATAACCTACCTATGAACTAGAATGCATTTTATGAAATAGTTCTTATGCCATTAAGTTCGTAGCAATGCAAATATTTATTGCCTTATTCCCTTGAATGTGCTATCTTGTATTCAGCCAACATGAAGGCATATGAACTATTTAATAATACGCACTCTACCAATAAACGGATGTTTTTGCTACAGTAAAGGTGTAAGTAACCCGTGGTTGTCGATAGATAGGATATTGATTTCGACCATAGGTTATGTGGGTTACTTTTGACATATTTTTTATATATTTAGACGTTTTGGCGTAGTTTCTAAACTTGATTCCTTTTTAAATAAAATAAACATCAAAACCTGTAGGAAGTTTAATTAAAAACCAACGATCGATAGGTATTTTGTTATTCAAATTACATACAAGTAAAATAAAGTATTGTTTTGTATTGTTTTATGTTGTATTCATTTTAAGCAAAACTCGAGTAAAACAGTGATTAAGTATGACAATTTAAAAGTTTAGTTCGTCTGAATAAGTTATTTTTCAACTTAGAGCTCCTTTTTTTCATAATTCAATGTGGCAACAACTAGTTGACGCATTGTGTCTCAGTCGAGAGATTAAAACAATCGTACGCCAGTAAATATAACGTCGTAACTGAGATAAATGTATTTTCGAGTTTTATACAAAGTTTTTAAAGTAAAAATAAGTGGTGTAACGAATAAATTATTATTTATAACTAATATACAACTAATTAGTTAAAAAATAAATAGTTCATAATCAGTTGCAATTAATCGTTACAACACCACATCGTTGGTATAAAACAAAAATAGTATAGAACAAAAAATAATGTTTTAGACAGTTCAGTGCTATAACACAAAAAATACTAAGCTTGTTTAAGAATATTGTCTATCTAGCACGATATAGTTTATTATAATAATAATATTTAGTTATAAAAAAACTTATTTACACATTTATAGCATGACTTCTACGTGCATACATTCAATAAATACACATTCATGCATGCAAACTTCAAAATAATCATGCGCACACTAAAACAAATCTAAATAAATATACACTAATAAATCATAAAATAAAACACCCGTTTATGCCAGTGTTTCATCTTTATTTGAAACAGTTTTTATTCAGTTTGGTTATACTTTTTATTTTATTTTAACAAGTTTTACTAAACCTTTTTTCCTATTGATCTTCAAAAACTTGAATTGCAGTTAATTGCAGTTGAATTTAGTATTAGTTTTTGTAAAGAAAATGTCGGTTTAAAATAAATAAAAAATACATAATTATTAACATTACACACACAGTTTATAAAATACACGATACATAACATCTGTAGATACAACTTAAAATATAACATTATAGTATAAAGCAGATTATATCTATACTTATTACAATAAAGAAAGAAAGGACAAAAGTTTGTAGCTGGAAGCAAATTATAAAAATAGCTTCTCGGAGATTAAAACAAAAAATATGTAATTTTCTTTTAAATATTGTTTATCTGAGCACGTCTTTAAATCATTATTTTCACCCGCTATTCAATAAAACTACACTACTACTGTGTCGACTGAAATCTGTTTGAATAGCTATAGAATTCAGGGGAAGTTGTCAACTTTACATTTAAATTCAACAAGTAGAAATCGAGTAATCAACGAATAACTGCGATTTATTCCCAGTAGTTCCTTTTGACAGTTCCTTCAAAGTAACTAATTGCAGCCTGGCTATAGATAGGTATAAGCACTTACTCGGATTTCAAATGAAATTAACTGATTGAGAAATGGAATACCTACTTTCCAACCTTGATTAAATTATAAACACAAAACATCAAACCGTAGTTTAAACACAGTGCGTGATACAGACGAAAACTACCGCTTCTAAAATTATGAATATTGTTTAATAAACAATAACAAATCTATTGAAATAGCAACGTTATTCGGAAAAGGTAAAACAAAAAAAAAGCTTGTATTTTCTTTTCTTACATACTTCCAACCCTAGAAACTTCTTTTTACTAAAAAAGAAAATTCCAATCTCAGTACCACTCGCATGGCAAAAGGAAGAAGGTCTCTAAAGTTTTTAAAGTTTAAATTCGCGAATTTCTAGTTTGGTTATTGGCAAGAATTTAGCAAGAGGTCACGTTACTTGGCTGCGACAATGGCACATCGATTCGTATGACCTATATTCCTAAAAGTGACCTAGAAATTGATATTATACTTGTTTACGCGATGTCAATATAAAAGTTTTGGGTTTCTTTACTTATAATTTGGATATGGTATGTCATTATTGCTTACAGGTTCTCTCAAAATGGATAGTAAACTCTGGTGTTAATCCTCGGATAGTAACCAAAATAGTTTAGATTTTACTAGAAAATAGGTATGACATATTATGCTAACTAACACTTACACAAGGTATAATATAAACTAGACATGGGGCGGGTAGTGGTTTTGCCGGGTACTCGCTGAACGGGTACCCGACACATTCTGCGCCGGGTACTCGTGGGCGGGTACGTATCGGCGAAAAATCTATGCACACCATCTAGTTCTGTATACAGCGAACGCCTGTTCTCAGAAGCAGGGCTAATTTATGACAAGAAACGCAGTCGCCTAAATGCTAACCGCGCAGAAAAATTGGCGTTTTTACATCACAACTTACCCATCTTAAATTACCAATATTAAAATAAAATATATATTTAGTTTTTTTAGTTCTTCCTGATAAATTAGTGAGCAAAACATAATTATAATGATTACCGTTCGTGTTCAGCATAATAAATAATTTAAAAAATGTAATATGTTTCATTATTTTTGGTCTATCAAATTACCCGGCAGAGCCGGATACCCGGCACCATTACCCGGTACCCGGCCAGATCCTAAAAAAAGTGCCGGATCCGAGGGTACCAGATCCAAACCGGGTACCCGCCCCATGTCTAATATAAACATAAATAAATACATAAGAAGCGAAATAAAATAACTTATAAAGCGAAAAATAAATCACATTAAGTGTAAAGCTACTACAGAGAGATCGTAAAATTCTTTGGTTTTTACGATTCACTCATTATTGTTAACTACGTACTCGAGTTACATGTAATTATATCAAAGCGAAGTTAGGGCTGGTGTAAACGACGAACAATATTGTGAAGTTACCTAGCCAAATATACGAAAGAATGACGTAGCGTCATCCTAATTAAAATGTATCATACATATTATTTAGTTTTATTAGCATTTCGATTATTTTCGTTTTAATCTAGGATGGCGCCTGTCATTAACAAAACGGACAGCGCCATCTGCTTATCAAATAATAACGATTTTTATAAAAATCATAAAGCAATCACTGCCGTCACAATATTATTTATTAATCCTACGTTTAAAACTACAATACGCAGGCAGGTAGCGCTGTACGTAAACGGAACAAAGGGTAGCATGTCCTATTCTATCTATAAACTTCACGGTCTGTTAGAGGCCATTTCGAGAAGTATTTGAGATTTCACGATGTCGTCAAACGGCTAGGACATAAAGCGTTAATTTTATTGTTATGATACGTAATTGCGTGATTGACGCCAAGTCCGACACAGATATACGATTACGACGCCACGATATCTACAACACAATTTGTACCCTACACCTACGATATACCGCTTTATGTTTCGCCTGATATTGGACACATAAATAATAAAATTCGAGTTGCGTTAAGTATATGCTCGGTTGCAATGTGATCTCAAATGCTTCTCAAATTTTAGCATTATCCTAAACCTTGCGATAGAACATGATGCGGTCGGTCCTCTTCGTCATCGACCTCGTCCCAGCGAGGCGAACTCCGGCCGCTCGAGGGCTGTGACGGATGTGAGGCCGAGCATTCAGAGTGCTCTCGATGCTCGCACGGCCAGCACCCGTGGTGCTCTGAGAATGCGGAGTCGCACACTGGCGACGTCGGTGTAGGAGGCGGCTCGCCCCCGCCCGGATCCGCAAAAGAGTCGAGGCCTATTTCATTATTCCAATCTTATTCAATCCATTATTATAAATTAGCTCTTTTTAATGTGCTAACATTTAAATTGCTTGAATTTGTAAACAAAGGCATAGCGATAGCGCTTCCAACGAGAACGAGAGCCAGTCTATTCTTTTCTAATTAGCGTTAATTATTTTTTATTAAGTATCTATTCTATCTGTCATTTAGATAAGCCTCAGTTTGAAAGGATGAAACAAAATAGGACATTAGTGAGGATAGGAGCAAATGATAAAAAATATAAATTTCAATATAAAAAACTTATAGAGAATAAACTAAATAGTAATACAAAAGAAGCGATAAGCGTAGACTTATTTTTAAAGCTTGATATTTTAGCTAAGCTATGAATGTTTTGTGAGGCAGTGATTGCTTGTCTATAGTCTATGGTATGACATTAAGATGTCTTCATGAAGTGCGATTAACGGACCACCTTAAATCCTAATGAGTTTGCCGAACACAACATTTATTTCAACCGTTCCTTTGGTGCTGTACATTTTACTATAATGTATTTCCACTTAACATACACGACTTAACGTCTATAACATTGAATTCTTAAATATAACATTAAATATTTCACTTGACATACACACTGAAAAATAAAACGCACCTACTGTATTTAGATCACACTTTTACGCGAATAATACTTCCAAATTATGACATCGAATGAAATCGATTGATATTACAAAATCATAAGGTTAACATGATTTTTATATAAAATACACCGTATCCGTTCATTATACGTCCTTTCGTGTATAACCCGACATTTTTAAAATAAAATTATATTGATATATATATTGTAAAGAGATTTACACTAAAAGCGAATAAATTAACTAATAATAAATATCGATGAAGCCTGCATACTCATCACTAAAGCTTTGCATACACTAAAATTACTTACTGCCGCAAACTTTTTTCCATTTTTCAGACACTGAAATGCAATTCCAAAAACTAACATTCTCGTATCTAAAATGCAAATTCATTATCTAAATCTACCATTGCGTGTCGTTCATATAACTTATTAAAAAACATAATACATAACCATAATTTGTATAACTTATATAAAAAGCAATGTACCATTATGTTTTATAAACGTATAAATGAAATATATTACAACAAATATTTCAGTGCATTTTTGTGCATATAATACAACATAATAGGCAAGTGGAAACGCGATAAATATGCATCCAATTAAGGGAAAAAGAATTTGAAGACTTACCATCAGGTTCAAAACCAATTTAGGTATCGATGAAATCAAACTAATAATATAATTACTACCCCAAATGTTAATGTCAGACCAATATCGAAAATTGATCCATAATAAAAAAGCCATTTATTTTCCCAATACATACATAGAACATTAAACCTTATTGTTAACAACATACGTATGAAAATCGAAACTATGTACAACGAACTCAATATAACATCATACACTGTCCACTTAACATTCGTAGCCTTGCCTAGAATAATTGGTAAAATAACGAATCTTATTTCCGTTTTTAATTCCTTGGTTATAAAGGGAATATATTTAGACGTATTTTTGTTTTTGTAGAAATCGAGTTAAAGGAGTGATTATTACCGATCGATCGTGGTCGCATTTTTTTTTAGCAAAAACAGAATTACGCCTGTGTTGCACTAAATGATCGATATTATTTTGTCAGATGAGTATTTTTAAAAACTTATACAGGATTTATTAAATATTCCATAAATATTAATTTAAGTTTATTATTATTTGAAGATTCGTTACATTTTTTGGATAACATTTAACACAAAGTGCAAGTGAATTTCATATCGAGATGATAGTGTTAATGTGTGACATGTTGATAATAATAAAAATTAAACATTCTTAATAATATTGTGCAATTATATTGCAAAAATAAATAAGATCACAGACTGTGGCACAGCCCGTGGAAATAAAGAATACATGCAAAATAATAGAAGTAGGTAAATAATATAAAAATAGGGGTTAAAAAAAATAAAGATAACCACCGAAACTTAGCGACACATGCTATTTTAAAATGTTTTCGCACTACTCTTGTGCTTTTAAAATCATCTTAGACTACACCATTTTCATTCTGTTTCTATTTAATTAGTTTTCCATGCTGGCAACATTTTCGAAAACCTTTTAGACCTCTAGAAAAATCTCCCAAGCATGCCTTTAAAGTCTATTTAAAAATTCTTCTCATGCAAATTTTAATCACCTTTTTTTAATTATACCTAGAGCCAAATTATTGGTAATTTTATAATAATGGCACAAAACATTATTTTCGGTGTTCAGAAAAGATATATAGTAAATTGTAATAGTAAAATGTTTAGTGCCATAATGAATTTTAAATTTGCGCAAAAAATGAAAAATTAGACTTACTGTTGTTTGCCGTCAAGTTCTCGTGAAGTTTATCGCGTTGATCTTCAAGTACCTGGATAATCAAACAGAGCATGTAGTTAATTTCGATTTCATTTTTAAGCTATTGCGTAGATTTTATCGCGGGCCTTGGGGGGAGAATCAAGAAATTCCGTAACGAAAAAAAAAACCTAAGTTGTCCGATTATTAACGGACGAGTATTGACGGACGACAAATGTCGGACGACTATTTTTTATTTTATTTTTTATATATATATATATATTTTTTTTTACATAATATATATTTTTTTATATATATTTTTATCTGATTATTTAATGTTAAATGAGTTGTAATGAGTCGCTCTTCCGTTTGTAGTCGGTTAAAAATGAATCGCCATTTGTTGTCCCGAAAAAAAAAAGAATCAGCTTAATAAAAAAATATGAGGAGAAAAGACACTTCCTCCTTTTTTTAAAAACCATGAAATAGCTTGATTGATAAAGCAAAAAAAAAATATTTCATTAAATTTTATTATTATTAAATTTACATATATTTAAAAATTCAATCAAGAAAATATCATTTGAAAACAAGCTGATATACAGGTTAAATTTTTTACATGAGCCTTCAGGGCTATTTCTTAAACTAAAGGAGATAGCGAAAAATGCTGAAAGACTCATCATTAGATTTTTGAAAAAGTCGTTACTCTAGCCAGGAATCGAACCTGTTGATTTTGCAAAAAAACAGAATCATTTCATATTTTTCTAGCAATCAATAGTGTTGCTGATAGAGGTTAATTCCTGGAAACAAACTTAGTATGGCAAATCAAAGGTATCCACACATTTTTTGAGAAAATCAGTGGTGTCAAGAGAATGATCTTTTAAGGGTTCCTTTTTTACCTTTCGAGGTACGGAACCCTAAAAATTGAGTAGTTATACAATTAAAGTGATATAGTATAAATGAGCCATACCTCTCCGAGGTACTGCGCCACTTTCCTGGTGACAGCCTCGACGAAGGTGTCCAACTTGCCGAGGTCATCGGACAGGCCCACCAACTGATCCAGAGTCCCCACCTTCAAATATATAGACAATTTTACATATTATTATCTTGAACTCATCATTTTCTGCAAAAACCGGGTACGCCAGTCACCAAAGAGCACACTATAGGCAAGCTGCTGAACATTTTCTAGTCATTTTCTGTATAAAAGTAGCCAGAAATAATCACTGTGGCGGTGCAGGAGCCGTGTTGGCTTAGTGGTAGATACCTCGACTTTCATTCTTAAAGTTGTGGGTTTGAATCCAGACCGGCCGTGCTCCGATGAATTTTTTGTAAGAAAAATTTATGTGCGCTAATTTGACATTGCTTTTACGGTGAAGGGAAACGTGATGAAACCCGCGGCTTAGTTGGCTCCAAAAGTATTGACAAGTTCTCTCCCTTTTCTTTTTGTAAATATATACTTGTAATACGTAGAAACAACCAGACCACAGACAAATATCTAAGCATAAATACATGTCTGAGGCGGGAATCGAACCCACAACCCTGTGTGGTGCCAATTGGGTCGTCAACACACAGGTAATTGACTCTAATACATAACATTTATCTTAAACATTAAGATAAGACTGATATTGAGATGTTATATAATATCACAATTTCACTTTCTAAGATAACAGATTCGTTAAAAATGTGGAAAAACTACTGGATGGCTTTAGATGAAACTTTGTACTAAGATATGTTGAAACTCCGGGATGAATAAATAAATAAAAAATAAATATTGCAGGACATTCCACACATCGCCATTTAGCCCCAAACTAAGTAACTAGACTTGTGTTATGGGTGCTAGACAACAGATATACTACTTATATACTTACTTACTTTTGTAAATATATACATATAATACATAGAAACAACCAGACCACAGACAAATATCTAAGCATAAATACATGTCTGAGGCGGGAATCGAACCCGCAACCCTGTTTGGCAGTCCGGCATGGTGCCAACTGTGTCGTCAATATAATATTATATAGAATATAGGCTACTTTTTACTGTTTTACTGGAGACAATCTCCAGAGCCCTGTGTATAGGCACTGGATATCGGTTCACGTGGAGAAGAACAAGAAGAGTAAAAATAATAATGACCTCGTATTTGAGTTTAGAAATACCTAGAGACTGACTTGTATTAATTTTAATATGTAACTTTTTAAATTTTTAATTTGTATGTTCTTTTTTGGGTAATGGGTCATAAGTGCCTGCAATAAATCAATTTTATTTTTTTATTTATTTATTTACTATCCTCATTAGACTTGGACAGTTACACATGGGGGATATTGCTATCGTTTTTAATATTTTATCTGTTTATTGAAAAAAAATGAGTTGTGTATGAAACGGGTAGATTTATTATATATAGGTAAAGTTATTACAAATTTGCTCAAAATCAATATGAAAAATCTCATTTCTTAAACATAAAATATAGGTAATAGCTACGCGGGCGAAGCCGCTGTTATAAGCTAGTTTCTGGTATCAAAATATTGAAATTTTGTTTCTTACCTTCAAGTCGGGGATTGGGAATTTATAGTTGGAACTGAGATTGCCCGACTTGGTGACATTGTTGAGGGTCTCCCAAGTCTGCTGGCACGTCTTGTCGCCGGGCGCACTTATTACCCAGTACTCCGACATTTTCACCACTGCAAAACACCATCAAATACGGTTTAGCCATCACGCGTGACGTTAACAAGGAAGTAACAGCTTTATTGTGTTAAAATTAGTACAGAACCACCTTATTTTTACATGTTTGGCACGGATTATGATTTCATTGTCGGGATAATCGATTTTTCACGTGAATATAGTTCAAGACCGTTGTGGACGGAGACGGTCTAGCTATTGAGCTTGTTTTTAAGGTTTGACGCTTCCGCAAGCAGCGCTCCACTGAATCGATATCGAGCCAGGTTCAGCGGCGCCCGCCCGCCGCTCAGACATACTGGCGCCGAGCTACTATTATCCCCAAAATCCACCCCAAACCACCACACACTCGTCACTACACACTTTGACATCTTCCAGTCCCGCGCATATTCGTTTCTCTCCCTTGCGGACCATGGGAGATGGTCCAACGTACCACAATACTCACCTAGATATTATAAATTAATGCTGTTTATCACTAAATATTTAGAAACAGCAAATAATTTGGCGAAATCACAAGACAATTCGGGACTAGCCCTTCAACGCCATGAAAATTCACGTGATGCAAGTGCTGCCACCTACAACGACTGATTACAGCTGATTTACGTCAGTTTGTCTATGGTAAAAAAACTTGAAAAATTATTATTATTGTTTGAACGCTAAAAGAAAATTATTATGTTGTTGCAAAGGCTAGCACCAAGAATAAAATTAGCAATTAAATAATATTAAACTGAGATAATTTTTAGGAAATTCACGGTTCAGCGGTTTCCGCGGTTTCACGTTTTGGGCAAATAAAAAGTTATTAAATTTGTTTATGGTTAAATTAAACTATTTTGTGAATTAATAATGAATAGGTTTTAATATAGACTTGGGCTTCTTTTTTGCTTTTGCAATGAATTTTTAGTGCTTTTTGCTCGGATAAAGTAAAATGAAAAAACAAGGTTTTTTGCAATCAATTTGAGATAATTATAGGCTTTTACACACGTTACGATTTGGTCGTCCCGACCAAATTGACACAACCAAATTGGGTGTCGATACACACGCTACGATTTGGTCGGATACTATTCAGAGAGTACATTGATACACATCGTGGTCATTAAGTAGTTTCTGGGGTTCCATTCCTCAGGGGGAAAAACGGGATCCTATTACTAAGACTTCACTGTCAGTTCATCAGTCCGTCCGTCTATCAGTTCCATCCGTCCATAAATCCGTCCGTCTGTCTGCCTTTCTGTCCGTCTGTCATCCGGTTGTATCTCATGAATCGTGATGGATAGAGAGTTAAAATTTTCACAGATTATGTATTTCATTAGTGTCGCTTTACTAATAACAACTAAAAAAAAGAAAAAAAATGAAGTGGAGCTCAAATACAACATGATACGGAACCCTTCGTGCGGGAGTCCGACTCACACTTGTTTGTTTCGAACACGACGACGACCTCTGTGGCGCGTCGGGCGAACACCCGACTGCGACGCAGAAGGTTGCGGGTTCGATTCCCGCCGGGAACAAGTATTTATGCTGACCATAAATTCTTGTTTCTGGTTCTGGGTGTTTCCTATATGTATAATATGTATATATTTACAAAAAAAAAAGTATATAAGTAGTTTATCCGTTATCTGGCACCCATAACACAAGCATTAAGTTGCTTAGCTTGGGGCTGGATGGCGATGTGTAATATGTCCTGAAATATTTATTATTTATTATTATTATTAACACGAAGTTGGGTCCGATGCGTACACACGTCCCGATTTGGTCGGATACAACCAAATTGGGTGGGCGTATCCAATTTGATCAATTAATAATAATTAAGTCTGCCCGACCACGATACACACGTCCCAATTTGGTTGTACACCCGACCAAATTGTATGTCGGACCCGACCAAATTGGGACGTGTGTAAAAGCCTTATTATTGAAAAATTCTGCAAAGAATAATTATTAAATAATTGTTGTTTTGAAACTTCACAAATATCGGTAAGTAACAGAAACGTATCACTTGCAATCGGTAAAGCTGTCACTGTCAGCGTCAAAAGAATTATTTTTTTGTCAAAAATTCAAAGAATTACGAAACAGTACCCAAAAATGCGAATATACGGCTATTTAGCTAAAAAAGTTGGTGATCTCACTATTAAATACTCAAATTTCCCCGAGTCCTACGTAAAACGCAGCTATGAACAGGTAAATAGTTCAACAAACACATAAAATTTCGCAAAAGAAAAACATAACCTAAAACTTTGTTTCATTATTTTGTTTAGGTGTACTGGAAGAACCCCGAAGGCTATCCGCAGTATTCGAAGAATCAAATAGCTCGGAAAAAGTTCCGTTTTACCTCTAACAGACCCTGGACGGGGCAGTTTAGAATGCAGAACGACCGTGGCCTTCTGAGAAAGAAAGTGTTTCTTGAACCAGTCGGGGAGTGGACATTTTTCAAGTAAGAATACCAATACCTACCTAAAGAAATTACATTACCTACACAGTTATTGTGAAATGTATAATTAAAATTAAAGAAAAGCAAGGTTTGTGTCTTTGTATGTTTATTATTTCTTCACATTAAACTACTGAACTAATTGCGATTTTAAAACTCGGTATGTAGATGGCTGAAGACCTGGATTAACACATAGGCTACTTTTTATCCTGATATTCCCACGGGATCCACAATTACGCAAGTGAAGCCTCACAGAGCAGCTAGTAGGTTTTATTATAAATAGACTATCAAAAAAAGAAGTCTGAAATCTTAAGTTTTATAATATTTCATCAACTGTCCAATAGATGGCGTTGCTAGAATTTTTTTTGGAAATGCAACAATTCATAATTGTATTTACTGAATTTTTAGGGTTCCGAACCTCAAAAGAGTAAAAAAGGAACCCTTATAAGATCACTTTCTTGTCCTTCTGTCTTAATTTCAGAACTGCAGAAAACAAAATCTTGGATATAAATTGAAAAATGTTCATTTGTTTTTTTTCCAGAGGTGATAGAGTGGAAATAATGGTGGGCAAAGACAAAGGTAAACAGGGCATCATTTCACAAGTGGTGCAGGAACGGAACTGGGTCTATGTTGAGGGACTTAACACACATCTTAGAGTTGTAAGTTATTATTATTCATAAATATAAAAGTCAAAGTCCTGGCCGACTAACTAGTATAGCAAAGTCAATGGATGGATCAGGAGGCTCACAGCTAAGCGACGCTTGCTGATTTATTACGGTTGTATGGGTTAAGCGACGCCTGGCGCGGTAAATACTTCGATAAAATGACATTGGACTGTTCAAAAACAGCATCTTTTTTGTTTTTGCATGGCCGTCAGCTTTTATTGTCTTGGTATCCCATAACTAATTTATTAAGTTTGATTGATGACTACAAAACAAAAAAGGCAGTCACTACCCTTAGTAAAAATGTAAATGGTATTTGACATGCATATTAAAGCAAGCTATCACACGACTCACGGTTCCTTAGATCTTATTTTTATATATACTTATTTTTAGAGTTCCGTACCCAAAGGGTAATAACAGGACCCTATTACTCCGTTTGTCTGTCTGTATGTCACCAAGCAGTATCTCATGAACCTTAATAGCTAGAGAGTTAAATTTTTCACAGATGATGTATTTCTGTTGCTGTTATAACAACAAATACTAAAAACAGTAAATAGTAATATATTTTGAGTATGTTTTTAAGTCTCTTAATAATTCATAATAATAATAATAATTCATAATTCATTTATTGCAAATAAGGGTACATATTGGTGTTACAGAATAGTTAGAGAATCACCTTACTCAACCGTAGGGCATGCAATTTAGGTTTGTAGCGTTTACGTTAACATTTAGCAAGATAATTAGGTACACAATTTTATATAGATGTTAAATTATAATTTGTCATGTCAGTTAATGTCAAGATTTAAGTAGTAAATATTAAAATTTTAAGTAATATTTATGCGAATAATTAAGATTCATATAATCCAATTCAACTATGTCAATATCTAAAATTTTTATAACTAGGATTTAATGTCAGAATGCATTTGTTCATTTCAGCCTAATTGAAAGATTTATCCTTTAAAAATTCGTCAACATTATAGTAACATTTATCTAACAAAAATGATTTCAAATCATGTTTAAAGCTTATTACACTGTGCGATTCTATTATAGATATCGGTAGGTGATTGTAAATAAGAGGTAACATACATAATACATTTTTCCTGAGATGAGCAAATTTATTTTGAGGATAAGCAAGTTTGTTCTTATGTCTTTTACCTTTGAAAGTATCAAATAGATCTAAATGTGTTCTCGCAAATACTGAGATCTCATAAATGTACAGACATGGTAAAGTCAACAACTTGTACTTTTCAAAATATGGTTTACAGCTTTCTATTTGTTTCAGAGAAAATATTGCTCTGACACATTTTTTTTTTCATTTTCTTGACATTTTCTTGAGTAAACAAATACCTACACTTAAATTAATTTAAGAATTTTAGGTTCTTTTCTTTGTTAATTATACTCCCAAAAGAGCAGGCAAAAGACTTTTAACATAGTCTACAGCCTTGTCTGAAATATAATAATAATAAGCCTTTATTACTGAATTAAATAAATACATAGTTTCTCTTAGTAGGTATAAGTTTAAATAATGTCTCTCAGTTCAGTGTGCCTATTGGCAAAGGCCTCCTCCAGCTCCCTCCATTGCTGCCTGTCTCAGGCAACTCTCCTCCATAATGGACCTGCTGTGAGTACCAGCTCATCCTCCCATCTCACATTAGGTCTTCCCCTTCTCCTTTTCCGAAATACAATCTGAAATACAATTTATTTTTCTATTGTATTGTTTTAATTTTTTGCCTTTTTATGCTCTTTTACTCTGTATATGTCAGTGTTCTTATGTTTGTTTGTCTCTTTACTTTCCTAAAATATTTTGTGTCATGCACTTGTCCAAATAAAGGTTTTTCTATCCATCTACATATAATTTCCAGGTAGGTAAAGACAAGAATTTTCCGGGTGTGACTGTCCAATCAGAAGCTCCCCTCCTGGTCACCAAGGATGTGAAGCTGGTGGACCCCGAGACACTGAAGCCCACAGAGATCGAGTGGAGGTATACCGAGGAAGGTGACAAGGTTTGTACAGGACAACCCAAATAAGACTTATAATAAAAATAAAGACTTTTCTTATGCATCAAGTACCACTTACCCACCACTAGCTACTAGATAATAAATTAAAAGATAAATAGATAAACACTTTAAAAACCAAATCGCACGTCCGCTCAAATAGTGTCATAACTAAAAAAATCGGTCAAGTGCGAGTCGGACTCGCGCACGAAGGGTTCCGGACCATTATCGTCACATAAAAATCACGTCTGTTAAATAGGAGTCATAAAAAAATAGATGGCGCTGGTGGTAAAAATACATGAATGAAGGGTAAATGGCGGTTTACGGTTTATGACTAAAAAAAACTACTTACCAGATCTCGTTCAAACCAATTTTGGGTGGAAGTTTGCATGGTCATATATTGTTTTTTTTCTATTTTTGTGTGAAAATCTTAACGCGGTTTACAGAATACATCAACTTACCGTGTTTCAACAGTATTGTTCTTATAGTTTCGGAAAAAAGTGGCTGTGAAATACGGCAGACAGACAGACATGACGAATTTATAAGGGTAAGCTTTACAATATGGTGTATTGGGTTTCCTGAAAATATGAAAAAATATATTGATGTTTTAATTGTGACACTAATATTGTTAAGAAAAACGATAATAATGCAGTCGTTCGAAGCCGGGGCGGGTCGCCAGTTATTTTATATATAATTATTCAATTATTTAAAATATTTTCATGCCAAGAAAAGTTCTGGTGAAATATGTTGAACTATAATATTTTTAAGTGACATCTTTGTATCATATTTCTTGCAATTAAATGACCTACATTCATTCATACAAAGATAGGCGCGAAGCCGGGACGGGTCGCTAGTTAAGAATATTTTATTAAACTTTCCTTGCAATATGTTCCAGGTCCGCGTATCGATGGCAAGTAGTCGCGTCATACCTCTACCCAAGTCAGCTGAAGAGACCATCGACTTTAAAAGCAAAGAATTATACGTTGATAACGTCGAGAAGGACACATCAGCTGACGATGTTACTAAGGTTGGTGCTCAAAGCTCTTTATCAGTTGGAATAATTACCATTGGATTACATTGAATCGGTTTAAAGAAAAAAAGCTATTGCATCGTGCGAGCTTCGTACAGTCGTACCATATACATACACGTTAAGCGAACGTTCGGCCGAGCTACATGGTAGGCGGAGTGTTAGATTTTATTTTCGTTACGGAATTTCTTGATTCGGTCGCCGCGGTCAAAGCCCGCGATAAAACCTGTGCAATAGCTTAAAAACATCATTGTTTGAACATTGTTTGAGCCGTCTTTGAGTAAGTGGTGAACATACACAAAAAAATACCTCCTTCTCCTTCTTTTGAAGTCGGTTAACTAAGGCATACTTTAAGGCTAAGTGCTTACTAAGATAAAAAATCTATTGACTTGTTTCTGGTTTGGGTGCTTGTTTCTGTATATTAAACTCCTAGTGCCGGACGTTAGCTCGATTAGCTCGGTTGTAGCTTTAAGGTGGACGCAGATTGATACGCGCCGAACGAATCGAATTTTTGCCGTCCACGGAAAAAGGTACCTTATAATAATAATAGTAATAAAAGGCAGTCGTTCTGGATACGGCACGTATCGTAAGAAGGTTTCTGTCTTTGCAGCCCTAACCATCGGTAGCCTGGGCCTTGCTTCGCTGCCGACGGTCTTCTAGGTTTAGGTTTTTATAATAATTTACTGTTTTATATACAAAATTTATACGTTATTGTTAAGACTTGTAAATTTAATTTATTTAGGTACCTAGTATGTAAGTGCTTAGATGGAATTTTTTTATAAGTTTATATAGTGATGTATATATTTTGTATTCAGTTTGTTTTTATAAAAACCTAAATTTAAGAAAAATAAATGAATGAGTGAATAATAATAGTAATAATATATAATAATATAATAATAATAGAGATAAGGTACATTTATTCATTTATTTATTTCAAAGTCGACCGCTGCGGTGCGGACGACTCTGATGACGTCATCGGAAATATAAATGTAGATACCTTATCTCTATGAATTTAAGGTACCTTTTTCCGTGGACGGCAAACATTCGATTCGTTCGGCGCGTATCAATCTGCGTCCACCTTTAACCGTTTCCATACGAAATTCAAAAAACTCGAAAGGTGGGGAAAACAATTGCCATACTACTTCTATTTATAAATATTATGTCAAATCTACCTCCATGAAAAGAGCTAAGGAAACGGACTATTATTTAATATTGTGTTTTCTCACAAAGATTTTGGAAAATTCAACAACTACGCGAATGTTATTGCGGTATGATTATTGAAGTAAAACCACATGAGTAAATAGGTTGCATACCTATATTATCTACTTTGTGAAATTAAAAAAGAGGTTGGTGCATAAAGGTACTACACCTTTACCGAAGACCTTCATTAGTTTAGGAAGTTAGTGACTGTCCGCGATGTTATTCTTCTATCTCTAATTGGATAGTTTGATTATAAGTTAGAGTAGCGGAAACCTTTGAAAATACTAGATATTTTTGCAAAAATCTATTATTTATTTTTGACGTGATAACGTTTTATAAATTGGTGAACACCTGCAATCTCAAAAAAGTGTGACGTCACGCGTCGTTACTGGAACGCCTCATGTTATTGACAAGGTAACTATAGCAACGTTTTATCGTTGCCATGGTTACCATCAATGTTTTCTTATGACGTTATCACGTAAAATTATCGTCCGGAAACAGACTTTAGAGACAACCATTTTTTGTTTGTAACAAATATGCTCCAAACCTATTGGACTGACTTTGTCATATACTTAGTGTGAAGATTCATTAATTCATTGGGAATAACATAGGATACCTTTTATCCCGATATTTCCACGGGATCGGGAGTTACGCGGGTGAAACCACGTTACGGTACTAGTTACTATTTAAGTTGTTTTGTTCCCAGGTAACTTTCGCGCCAAAACTGCGTACATTCGAGATGGATGTGATGGAAGAAATGGGCATCAAAGAAGATAGGGTTCCAGCTAAATCTTATTGGTACTAGAGATAAGTAGATTATTACATTTATTTACATAAAATATAATGTTATTATTGTCTGTTTGTATGTTTTATTTAACGACTTCCAAAAGTGAAGGGGATTTTCAACTTAATCTATCTATACATATAAAATGCTTTGTCCTGACTGACTGACGGATCAACGCACAGCCTACACCGCTGATCGTAGAGACCTGAAACTTGGAGGGAGTGTTTTTTGTATGACGTAGGCATCCGATAAGAAAGGATTTTCCGAAATTCTAACCTCTAGAGGGGTGTCAAACTCGATTTTCCAAAGGGCCATTTCGGAAATTGTAGATGTGTTAGCGGGCCAGACATAAAATAATTAAAAACGTACATTTTTTTTTTAATTTAAAAAATACGCAAAAATAATTGAAGGGTCAAGTAGATGAACCTGTTATGATACAAAAACAAAATCTCGAGATAATTAGCGTTAAAGTTTTCAACTGTTTTTTTGTTGTAGAATTGTCAGTTTAAGAGTTATGGGGCTAAAACTTTCACATATTATAGATAAATATGTGTTTATTCCAGCACTGGTATTTTGAAAAAATATTATATTTAAGGGCCCTTTTTAATGAAAAAACTGTACATAACACCTTCATTCATTGATTTGTATGTAAATAAACATGAATAAGAGGGGGGACAATATAGAGTTTTTTGAATTTTGAATGAAAACAGTTAAAGCTACAACAAAACTGGCAATGAGCAATATAATCTTCATTAAATTCTGTACAACATTGTCCTTAGAAGTATGTAGATCGGACTTACAGTTTAGAAGCTGTAAAGTGATTTTAATCTCCCTCGACCCTGTTTTGTATCAACACTCACAGTTTTTTGTTTTTATCATAAAAACGGTTAAAGCTACAACAAAACTGTCAATGAGCAACATAATCTTCATTAAATTCTGTATAACATTGTCCTTAGAAGTATGTAGACCGGACTTATAGTTTAGAAGCTGTAAAGTGATTTTAATCCCCCTCTATCCTATTTTGTATCAACACTTACAGTTTTTTTTATTTGATCATAAGAACAGTTAAAGTTACAATAAAACTGTCAAAAACCAATATGTTCTTCATTAAATTGTCTACAATCATTGTCTTGCAAGTATGTTTATAGGAGTTATGATTTTTTCAAAATATGCTTACTTTTCTTACAATCAGGCCAGTGAAAATTGACACAAAATAGGTAAGTAAACATCGAAAAAGCACATGTAATACGTAAAAACCCGTGAAATGATTAGATTTCAAAGTGGTGTTGCTAGGATTGACCATTTTCCCAGAAACAAAGAAATAATTTATGATATAACCGTAAAAAGGCTAAGGATTTCGATGAAATTTCGATAACTTAAATTACGGATGAATGAGCACATAACACTTTCTTCTATTACAATAAAACACAACATGACACTTTTATTCACTTCAAAATACGATTTTTTAATTTCGATGACGTAAATCACGGATGAATGAGCTATGTTTGTACATATAACACTTTCTTCTTTTACATTAAAACACAACATGACACTTTTATCCACTTCAAAAATACTAATTTTCAATTTCGATGACTTATATCACGGATGAATGAGCTATGTTTGGCACATAACACTTTCTTCTAATACAATTAAACACTACATGACTCTTTCATCTATACTAAATAGTGATATTTTAATTTTTGATAAGTTAAGACATGGATGAAGATGCTTTGTTTATACATCACACCTACTTCCAGTAATATTAATTGTTGTTAGATTGTGTAATATACTAGAAAAGTCGATTGTCATGTGCCCTTGACACATTCTTGCTCTAAGAAAATTGGTTTTGCATGTACATAACACCTTCATCCACAGATTTTACCCCTAATTAAGCTGAAATTGAGAAATCTGAGTATGCCAAGGTGTAGATATGGACATAACATCTTCATTTCTGCAAAAAAAACGAAAAATGAAAAAGTGCGACATAACAGGTTCATCTACTTGACCCTTCAATTGTGATCTAGATTCCGACCGCGGGCCGCATCAATATGATTAGCGGGCCGCATGCGGCCCGCGGGCCGTATGTTTGACATGACTGACTCTAGGGGATGAAAAAGGGGGGCAAAGTTTGTATGGGACAACGTGATTCCTTAGTCCGTTTGTAACTTTTACGCGGACGAAGTCGTAGGCAAAAGCTAGGTTATCTACACTAATATTATAAAGAGGAAAGATTATTTTGTTTGTTTGTAAGGGCTGTACACGTTGAAGGAGTTGCGTGCCTGATTTGACAAAAACTTAAGGTTAAAGGGTACCGGCGCTTTCGCCATACAAACGTAGTCGGACTGATTCCTCCCTGGATAATGACACTAGCACAAATATTTTTGTTGCATAAAACCTATAACTGCCATGACTATGCCCCTGTGTCTTTTTTTAAATTTTCTAATTATCATAGAAATTAAGATTTAAAAAACAGAAAAAAAACAAAACATAGGGCATGGCAGTTATAAGTTTTATGGCACAAAAATTCTAAGTGTCATTCATTATCCAGGATGTAAACAGCGCCGAGAGAGCGCCGGTACCCTTTCCCCTTAAATTACATTATTAGATTTTTGGTAATTAACCTAGCCAGTCTCTAAATATTTTTGTTTACAAAAATACGTCTATAAGTACCCACTTGTGTATTTCTGTATTTATTAATAGTGTTGCTTATGGAGATCAATTCCTGAAAACAAACATAGTACTTTATAACAAATTAAATGATTTACGGATTTTTACCCTATTTTTTGATTGAGAATACGGGTTACTTGTGTTGGGTGCATGCGCTGAGGAATTCGCAGCGTGAAGCTGTAAATTTCTCTACAAAAAGCGGTAACGTTTCCCCCCCCTCCCCATAAACGAAGTCCGATTTTGATAATTTTTGAAAACGTTCTAGATCTAATGGAAAACTAGGTTCAAACGTTTTTATTTTAAAGAAATATTGCCTAAGAAAAAGTTATTAGTATCTGAATATGTATATTTTTGACTTAAAAACTTCATCGAGCGTTTCAATTGTTTTTATTTAATAGACCAAACTGAATTACCAAAAAAAGAAAAACGTATAAACCTAGAATAAGATGCAGTGAATTAAATGAGAAATTATTTTATTTTGTTAAGAATAAAGGGGGTAAAAACGTTTCGGCCCGCAACATTATTTGAAAAGCAAAATGTAGGCAATTACGTCCGAACTTAAACTCTCTCTATCGCACAATACGGGTCATTTTTGAAAATACCTACTCCTGCCGCGTATTGAGAGCTCACGATTCTCTTAAATAAAATAAGGTCTGGCGGTCACGGGCTCTTAGACTATAACTCGATTACTTTGTTTATATATTTTTAATTCTAACAAACACTATCAAAGCTATAAACAAACAAAGTAGGTACCTACTTATATATTTAATGACGTATTAATACGTAATTTATTATTAAAAACATGTTTTTGCAAATTAAAATATCAATATCTTAGATAATTACCTATAATATGACAAACTAGAACTAACTACGTCCCGTGGTATTACTCGAAAATTAAAAAAAAATGTTTATACCGTGGAATTTTGGGATCAAAACTAGACATGGGCCGGGTAGTGGTTTTGCCGGGTACTCGCTGAACGGGTACCCGACACATTCTGCGCCGGGTACTCGTGGGTACCCGGCGGGTACGTATCGGCGAAATATCTATGCACACCATCTAGTTCTGTATACAGCGAACGCCTGTTCTCAGAAGCAGGGCTAATTTATGACAAGAAACGCAGTCGCCTAAATGCTAACCGCGCAGAAAAATTGGCGTTTTTACATCACAACTTACCCATCTTAAATTACCAATATTAAAATAAAATATATATTTAGTTTTTTTAGTTCTTCCTGATAAATTAGTGAGCAAAACATAATTATAATGATTACCGTTTGTGTTCAGCATAATAAATAATTTAAAAAGTGTAATATGTTTCATTATTTTTGGTCTATCAATTTACCCGGCAGAGCCGGATACCCGGCACCATTACCCGGTACCCGGCCGGATCCTAAAAAAAGTGCCGGATCCGCCGGGTACCGGATCCAAACCGGGTACCCGCCCCATGTCTAATCAAAACTAGTTCAATAAATCAATGTAGGTACCTACTTAATCCAAAATCTGAAATTTTTATAAAATTATTAGCAATGCCCAGTTGTTTTACCAGTTGCGTTTTAATTTTACGACAACCCAGTTGGCACAATGGTCACCATGCCGGGCTGCCAAACACAGGGTCGCGGGTTTAAAAAAACAAAACATAGAGGCATAGTGTGATAGTGGTCAAACGCTGACCTATCATTATGTAAAAAAAAAGTTATAAGTTTTATGCAACAAAAATATTTGTGCTGGTGTCATTATCCAGGGAGGAAACAGTCGACTACGTTTGTATGGAGAGAGCGGAGGTACTCTTCACCTTAATTAATTATGCACATATAAATCTTCCCGTAATAACTAACACCCCGTCGTTTTTGCGTCGGGGGTTAAAAACCGTATGAAAATACATTTAGTCGATTTTAGGGTTCCGTACCCGAAGTGTAAAAACAGGATTCTATTACTAATGCCATTAATAACCATACTTAAGTTGCTCTTGGATAAGTGAACGCACTGCGAAAATGCGGCCCTATAATTGGTCAATATTGTGCTGGTCGGTTCACTCTAGTATATTACTTGCGGCTCTATGCGTTCGAGCGCACTATGCAGTCTCATAGGGTTGATTGTGAATACGAGTGCAGTAAGACTCCACTGTCTGTCTGTCTCTTATAAACCGTGATAGCTAGACAGTTGAAATTTTTACTGATGATGTATTTCTGTTGCTGCTATGACAACAAACACAGAAAAAAAAATACATACAACCGAATTGAGAACCTCCTCCTTTTTTTGAAGTCGGTTAAAAAGTCTAAGTCATGTCAAAGTCAAAAAAATGTTACCTATTCTTTTGGATGCTTAATACATATTTTTTACACAGATCACATAGAAACGTCTTAAAAACTAAGTTAGGATGTGTGCCTTCGGAACGCGCCCACCAATGAGAAGAAGGCACAAGAAACTCATGGGGTTTTTTTTTCATGTGATCACGCTCACAAAGGTCAATATTACCAGAAAATATAATTATATATATTACTATTATAAAATTATTAAAAAATAAATTACAAGAAAAAAAATATTATTACTTAATGTTACGGAACTCTTCGACTCGCTAGATTCGCACTTGGCCGGTTTTTTTTATCGTGTCCAGACAGACAGAGCCCCGGAGGACTTTGTTTTATTATAGTAGTGTAGGTACACCTATACTTTGTTGCTGGGGCTGTAATAATCATTTAGATTACATTTAAAGACATAAATTACCTATAACTTTAATGAGTAATGCCCCCCCACGATATTTATCTAAAAAACACAGTCTTATCTAGTTACTAACAAAGCTAGTTCCAAGAAAAATATTAAACTATTTAAGTATTATTAATTAATAATGATTGTTGATAAAATAATAAAATTATTTAAGTATATTATATTCCGATGTGAAGTTTGACGATGACTGATTTTAGATCCTGGAGGACGCGGACGTTTATAAAAAACTTGAGAGGTGTCAAGGGACACCCGGATGGAACGAAGTTCCTTTCGATAAATAATAAGGAAGGATAAGGAATTGTAATATTTTTTTATATAAGTACCTAGGTATTTTTTTTGTAAATAATCTTCGCGACACCACACTCTTCAATGCGAAATAGAAGGACGAAACGAAAATAACTGGCTTGCTTACTATGCAAAAAGTGTCGTTACAACTTTTGGTCTTAATTTTTTCCGTCTAGCCCCCTTTCGCAACGCGCGATAAGGAACTACATTCCCACAATAAAAATGGAATTTTATACTCTTTGTAATCCACTGTATAAAATTCCCCTTCTAAACTATTCTCCTTCTTCAGCAGCATGTCTTAGCCCACTGCAGGGCATTTGCCTTTCCAACGCCTCTCCATCATCATCATCATCATCATCAGCCGGTGTCAGTCCACTGCTGGACGTAGGCCTCTCCCAAGATACGCCACTGAGCCCGATCTTCGGCTCTTCTTTTCCATTCACTGCCCACCGCTTTGCGTATGTCGTCGCTCCACCTGGTCACAGGGCGTCCTACACTACGTTTGCCAATTCGCGGTCTCCACTCCAAGACAAGTTTACCCCAACGATTATCAGTCCTGCGGCAGATATGACCAGCCCACTGCCACTTCAGTTTGCTAATCCGTTGAGCTATGTCGATCACTTTAGTTCTCTGGCGAATTACTTCGTTCCGGATTCGATCCCGCAGAGAAACACCGAGCATAGCTCTCTCTATAGCTCGCTGAGCGACTTTAAATTTGCCACGCCTCTTCACAACGTCCTATCTCTAGTCCTGGACCACGCTGCCCCAGCATGAGCTCTTATATCGTCGGACCATCTGGCTGGTGGTCTGCCCACACTTCTCTTCCCGATTCTTGGTCTCCGAGAACAGCTTTGCTCCACCTTCCGTCTTCCCTTCGACACACATGTCCAGCTCACGCCCATTTTAATTTAGCGACGCGGTACCCTACGTGTAATACGACCCAGTTGGCACAATGGTTACCATGCCGGACTGCCAAACACTCAGACATGTATTTATGCTTAGATATTTGTCTGTGGTCTGGTTGTTTCTACGTATAATAAGTATATTAAGTATATTTACAAAAGAAAAGTATCGTATTATAAGTACCTACCTATAAGTATCCGTTGTCTAGCACTCATAACACAAGTCTAGTTACTTAGCTTGGGGCTAGATGGCGATGTGTGGAATGTCCTGCAATATTTATTTATTATATTTTATTACTTTGGTGCGTTGTCATTGTCACGGTGTTTGTCTCGTAAACAAACATATTATAACAACAACTTGTCTAAATATATGTCGGCGAATAGTCAGACATCAGAAGTAAAAGCCGAGTTTGATCAAATATTATTAATAAGACAATTTTAGAATCAGAAGCCAAACCTACTAAATGAAGGAAGCGGGTAACGGGTAACAAATAACGGGTAGCCAGATAAAACGGTTCCCACATGAACCACAGACGTGGACGGTGAAGCGAACCACATTTCACCTTTTATTATTAACAAATAAATAATTTAGAAATCAATTAATAATTAATCAGAATAACACTTGAATAAAGGAAGTGACGAGAGCAGCGACAGTCAGTCACAACAGGCAACGATCCGTAAAGTTCCGTTCGCCAGGACGCAATCATGAGAAATGCGTGCCGGTCCAACGTTGCAGCTCGTTTTATAGCAATTCCGAAGTGGGGAGACTCGCCACGCCCTTGCCCCTCCTTTAGGCGTTAACGCTTGAAAAACGTACTAGTAACGCCATCTGTTGGTTGCCTGTCGTAACTGTCTACCGCAAACTCATATTGGTGCTGCCGCCGTCACGGCCATTCTGACAAGTCGCTCGTCCTCGAGCGTCTAATTTCTCTTATCTGAAATAAGCAAACACAATTGAATTACTTGATCTAGACTAGACCGTAGTTCATAAAAGCTAGATCTCTATAACTTATGACAACACAAAATGATTATCATTATTACTGAGTTCTGGTCTCAATCACATCCTTTCTAATAGGAAGTATCCCTTCAGTTAGACTATTGATAGTCTAGCTCATTACTAAACGGTGATCCCTTCATCCTAACTACTGCTGGTCTAGATCATCGCTGAACAATGACCCCTACAGCCTAACTACTGCTGGTCTAGATCGTCTCCCACTTTAAGGGAAAGATCCCTACAGCACAACCACTGCTTCTTTTTTTTTTCATTAAATAATTTGCTGGTCCGGTAGTAAAAACCCTTCAGCTGACTACTACTTCATCCCTTCAGTCTGAACACTGGACCGGATTGTGCTAGACCGGAATGACATCCCTTTAGCTGACTGTGCTAGACCGGATTGACATCCCTTTAGCTGACTGTGCTAGACCGGATTGACATCCCTTTAGCTGACTGCTAGACCGGATTGACATCCCTTTAGCTGACTGCTAGACCGGATTGACATCCCTTTAGCTGACTAGACCGGACATTAGTCCCTGTAGCCAAACATGCTAGACCGGATAATAATCCCTTTAGCTGAGTCATTGGACCGGATTTTCCCTTCAATGACTCTCTCATTTTACTTTTTTTTTTCTCTCTTTTTTTTTTCTTTTACTCTTTTTTTTATACTTTTTTTTTTTTTTTTTTACTTATTCTTTTTTCTTTACTTTTTTTTTACTTATTCTCCTTTTTTAGTCTTAATTTTTTTTTTCTTTTTTTTTTTTACACTTTTTTTTACACTTTTTTTTTTACTGTTTTTTTTTATTAATTTGGTCAGCTTGGTGTACAACAACACCGGTTACGACATTAAAGGAAAGTTCAGCTTCAGTATCACCGACCCTGTCTGCACTAACATTATTACGACCAGTATGTTACTGAGGTTTGCATCCGTCGTCACGGTCCCATCGTCCTCGTCACCTTCATCGCTACAATTTTTTTTTGGGAAATCTTAAGATAAGTCTCACCAGATACTTTTCGCAGATTTTCGTGCTCGTATTTACAGATTCCATAGCGCTACTTGTTTGTTCCATTCATACCAATAACTATCCAAAACGGTGACATTTCCAAAATGTCCTTTTATTCCAAACACCCGTAGACCCCGCAGCTCTAATTTGTAGCCATGATGAGGCACCCGTGGGCCCCACAACGACAGTCCGTAGCGGTAAACACCCGCAGCACGCGTGCACCATAGCAAAACTGAGAACATAATTGAAAAGCATTAGTAATATCACTGGCTGTTACGCATTTAGAGAACATGTAAACCGGGGAAATAGCCACCACGCGTACAGAGTACACGTGATATCCGCCGCTATACGTACTGTATACGCTAAGCGTACCCCCTCAAGGTAATGGCTAAAATACTGAAGGGCTCTGACGACAGCAAGAATCGAACCTGCTTGACAAAACTCAATTTTTCACGACTCGGCCTAACCTGATTTTCACTAGTCCCCTATTCAATCTCAGTCACTAAGAATGAACACTTTTTCAAGTTGAGTTAAGTAGTATAAGGCCCTGATACCTTCAACATTCTTATATCTGGTTTGTACGTACAGCTACAATGTGCTAAAGATAACGAGATGAGGGATATAGTTGAACCGCTATCGATCAAAGTAGTTATATCCTGAACAATGGCTACTCACTATTGGTGGAAGTTACTAAAACGTAATAAAAATTAACAGTTTTTTTTTGTTCACCGCTTCATATCTTTCCTCGGCAAAAGAAGTTTCGTCTTTATGGCCCAGCCTGTCACAGAACGAACAAGGTTCAGACCTCGTCGGCATAAAAACAAGCTTGGAAGTCGTGGCACTCCACGCATCCATGAACTACTCGATCCCTGATCGATTCAAGGTCCCTTAGTCCACGAAGTCTGCCCATGTCCCAACTTACCACACGAAAAACTCTTGACGCCACTATCACATGAAAAACACTTGACATACGAAAAACATTTGACGTCACTATCACCACGCTTTCGCGATACATCTCAAAGCACTAACCGGTTTAACATAGATCGAGATACATTTGACCAAACTGATTGGCAAAAGTCCCTACACTCTACGTAGACAAAGAAATGAACGACGCGCGCAATCTGCATACGTAGGGCATCTATCGGAATTCGCACTAATAACAACAGCGAAAACGCACACGATATCTTACTCCAGGTACGATCACTCGATACCTACTCATTAAACCACCCTTTTAGCGATCACCGATACGCGAAAAACACTCTTAATTGCTCCAACTATTGAACACCTTTGCACGATCTACCTCCGCACACCAATCGTTAATATTGTGTAGATCGGGATTGAAATTCAAAATATAAAAGTGTTGGTTCGACCTACCCGCATAATTTAATCGAACGAATATCGTCAACAATACAGTCGGTGACCGGGGAATATTCCAGAGTCGATGGGGCGTTTCCCTACGCGTTCTGAATCTCGTGGTAGACAATTTCTATCAATCTATGGTGACCGCAACTGCTGACTACAATCACAAGTCGACGACCGGTTTCACGACCGCGACGCTGTACGCTTACCGGGACACTAACCCATACGTTCGCTTCGACGGCGATTAACGATGCACGCTACGCGATTCGTTGATCGCAACGCACTGCGGCTTAGCTACGACGTTGTTCGCTGATGCTTCGATGACGACTTATTACAACTGACATCTTCCGGCAATAATACTGCACGATAACTTAAACACACTGAAACGGATGAAGCCTTAGATTCTTCCTCCAACGTCCTCTTGCGAACCATCGCTGCCTTTATCTCAAGCTTGTAATTTAATGAGTTTCGATTGTTCGCGATATCCACTGTCAGGCCGGTCGCGGCTATTCACCACAACACAATTTACCAAAATCAACGTAAGTATTGCTGTACACACTCCTGAACACAAATTCACCACACCACACGGAACAATCACTAAAACTTACTGAAAACAGAATCTCTAGCCAAATTTAAGGAGTAGTAGTAGACTAGAGCTGTTGTATAAAGAACTAGCAAGTTCGCATGATCCTTTCCACTTGTTCATCAGTTCTGCCAGCACCTGCATCTATTAGGTGAAGCTGAATGCTATCTCTACTAAAATCCTCTATTTCACTTCAACACGTTTAGGTTTACGTATCTCCTGCAGACCATAAAACTACACTTCCTAATATTGAAAGAAAATCCATGGCAGATAAAATTCTCGACAATTTGTCCAAACGCTCGAGTCTCTCCTCCACGGTATCTGACTACGAAATCGAAAGCACGTCGGCTAAAAAAGGAAGTAACCGATCCTTATTGATTCCTACGAAACGTTATTTCGACCCAGTAAGACACTGTATTCAAGGCAATCATCCGGAAGGACGTAAAAAGTCATTAAAAGCGAAATCTTCTAGACCCTGGTATCACAAGTTATCTGCTCCGCGCCATTAACTGTTCCTGTCATATTCACCAGGTCAAACGATCCTTCACTACTAAACAGATTGGAAATACCTTTTCCAATTAGGCTACATTCAGAACCTGAGTCAAAAGCAAAAGAAAAGGTCCACCATCACACAGATATTGACAGCCCTGCAGCACACGTTGACCCCTCTCTTAACCAACGCTGCTGATTCATGACAACAATTCCCGCCGGGCTGGCGGAGACCACGTGACCAGACGCACTGCAGATTCAGCAGGCACCTTGAACCAGTGCCTCTCTAGTATCAACCTGGAACTGGAGAATCTGATTGAAAATGATCCTGCACCAGCATCGGTCGAGAAAACCGCGCCTTCAAAAGTTCTCCCATTTGTAGGCCATCCAAACTGCTCCGTCCTTTAAGACTGTGGGTCAAGGTCACGACCAAGTCAATTTCTTTCAGCTGCTGCCTCGCTACAACTGTTCCAGACAGGTGACACCAGCCTTCCATGGCCGAATCCGGGTTATCTGGGTCAAAAGAAACCAAGAACATGGAACTTGGCGTACCAAGTCAGGCCACCAATCTTTCGACCAATTTAGAGAACACAAACCCTTAACATTGAAATTTTAATTTACATGATCACTGCAGCTGAATCTCCAGAAGTGGGCTGATGATCAGATCCCACTTCTGATGTCGGCGAATAGTCAGACATCAGAAGTAAAAGCCGAGTTTGATCAAATATTATTAATAAGACAATTTTAGAATCAGAAGCCAAACCTACTAAATGAAGGAAGCGGGTAACGGGTAACAAATAACGGGTAGCCAGATAAAACGGTTCCCACATGAACCACAGACGTGGACGGTGAAGCGAACCACATTTCACCTTTTATTATTAACAAATAAATAATTTAGAAATCAATTAATAATTAATCAGAATAACACTTGAATAAAGGAAGTGACGAGAGCAGCGACAGTCAGTCACAACAGGCAACGATCCGTAAAGTTCCGTTCGCCAGGACGCAATCATGAGAAATGCGTGCCGGTCCAACGTTGCAGCTCGTTTTATAGCAATTCCGAAGTGGGGAGACTCGCCACGCCCTTGCCCCTCCTTTAGGCGTTAACGCTTGAAAAACGTACTAGTAACGCCATCTGTTGGTTGCCTGTCGTAACTGTCTACCGCAAACTCATATTGGTGCTGCCGCCGTCATATATAACACGTATTTTATTAAGACAAAACCTAAAAACAATACTATTTTTTTTTTCCAAAAACACTTTCACCTTTGTTCCCTAGACTTTGTTGATGTTTAATATTTGATGATTAAATTTTTTTTACATGAGCTGTGCCTACCTATATAATATGCTTCAAAAATAAAAGGAAATTCGTAAAGTATAAGTTAAAAATACACTGTGGCGCCATCTAAAAATATACTTAGTTAATTTGTGACTCTTCTTTGTTTCTAAGTAGCAGTCTGTCTCAATCTACACTACTAATCACTTCACTATCACTACATAGTATAAAACAAAGTCGCTTTCTCTGTCCCTATGTCTGCTTAAATCTTTAAAACTATGCAACGGATTTTGATGCGGTTTTTTTTAATAGATAGAGTGATTCAAGAGGAAGGTTAATATGTATAATACATGCATAATATAGCCGTGCGAAGCCGGGACGGGTCGCTAGTATTACATAGAGTAAAGATTTTTTTCTTTTTTGTTTGTACCAAATAGGCTCCGAAACTACTGGACCGATTTTAATGAAACTTGGTATGAGGATACATTGATTCATTGACAGTAACATAGGCTACTTTTTATCCCGATATTCCCACGGGATCGGGAGTTACGCGGGTGAAACCGCGAAGCGCCGTAGTCTATATACATTGCTAGTTAGTGTTATTAGTAATTACATCATGTTTGACCCATAATTTGATCTCAGTATATAAATAAATGGGATAAACATTCAAACAAACCAATCATTCGTATTTTGCGTGAAAATCTGTTTACTATTACTGCATTTTAACTCTCCATACAAAAATCACCTCTATTCTAAAAGCAACAGAGTAAGAATTCTAATAAACAAATGTTAAGTTTCCTAAGACCTATAAAAATGTAATGGTAAACTTTACTATCGGATTTTGAACTCTATCGTAAAGAAATAGGGTAGTAATTGTTTAATTGTGCAACGGTTTATCAATCATTGCCCTTTGTGTAGTGGAAAGTATTAAGTACAGTATCTGTTGATATATAAAAAAACTTGCAGCGGCGTGCGGTTTTACCCGCGTAGGTCCCGATCCCGTGGGAATATCGGGATCAAAAGTAGCCCATGTTACTGCCAATGAATCAATCTATCTTCATGCTAAGTTTCATCAAAATCGGTCCAGTAGTTTCTGAGCCGATTCGAATTATATTTATTTATTAATATTGAATTATCCCAATAGAAAAAAACTTAGTATATAAAAATAAGTCGGGTTTTCCTTCCTGACGCTATAACTCCAGAACGCACGAACCGATTTAGATGATTTCGGTTTTGAAATGTTTGTCGTAGTCCAGGGAAGGTTTAAACGGTGAGAAAGATCGGACTTACGCGAGTGAAACCGCGGGGCGCAGCTAGTTTAGTATAAAATTTTCAAAATTTGACCGTCCAAAGTAAAAAATAAAGTTAATAAATAAAATAATAACAAAAAAAATATATATACGCGACGAATTGAGAACCTCCTCCTTTTTTGAAGTCGGTTAAAAAGATGATAAATATCGGACGATAAAATAACCCTGTGTATATCCTGTGTTATTTTTATCTCATTTTCATCTTACTTCATCAAAATCAATTCAGTCAGGTTGGGTTTCTTTCGTGGGAATTCCCAAAAGTTACCACAGGATCAGGGTTTTCTCAGTGCTCACTTCCGATATTCCTTTAACATCTATAAACCTGGCTTAGATTGTTTTGTTTTCTAGGGTTCCGTACGCAAAGGGTAAAAACGGGACGCTATTACTAAGACTTCACCGTCTCTCGCCGTCTGTCTGTCACCAGGCTGTATCTCATGAACCGTCATAGCTAGGGAGTTAAAATTTTGACAGATCATGATTTTCTGTTGCCGCTATAATGACAATTTAACAACAGAATATAAAGAAAGAAAGAAAGAAAGAAGAAAGAAAACATTTATTTGGACAAGCACACGACATAAGATAATCAGAAAAGTAGTAACAAACATAAAAGCACTAGAACAAAAGTAATAGAAGAGAGTAGAGTAGTAGTAGTAGTAGTAGTATAATGGTACGGAACCCTTCGTCCGACTCCCACTTGGCCTGTTTTGTACTAGCTAGGCCACGGACGTAAATAAAATGGGTTACTCCACTTCGCTCCAAAGCTATTATTCTCATACCCGCCGCCTTACGTAGGTTTTCAGCCTTTTTTCTAGAAACCAAACTTTTCCCACGTGAACATCATGCAAGCAATACGTGACTGATAAAAACCGATGAACATCTGTAAAAATCCATTATTTATCAATAATTAGTCATTGCAATGATGATAAATTGATGATAATCATTCAAAATCAATCCAATTATATCCACAATAAAATATCTATACTTACTTACTACAATGATTATTTTCACTAAGCTACCTATTTAAAACGAGACATTTCGCTGCTGTTACAAGCATAATTTTCATGAGACTCAACAAAAACAGGGTCAATTTTATGGTGACAACTGACGGACTTTTGCCATTATACGTCACCACTTTACTAGTTTTTAGCCGACTTCAAAAAAGGAGGAGGTTCTCAATTCGTCGCGTATATATTTTTGAAGTGAAAACTTCTTATGGCGCGTTGGGCACTTTTGTGGGTGAGCATTTTCAGCCGTTCTCGCGTTTTTTTTTTTATGTATGTTCGCCGATTACTCGAAAACGCCTGGTTTAGACATATGAGTCGATAAAATCGTAAAAAATGACCAAATTTCGTAAATTAAATTAAATAAATCTTTATTCAGGCAAGTATAGACCCTTTACAGAGTATCACATTATTCCATATTTTTTTACATAAAATAAAATAAATCAATCAAATCATTCAATAGGTACGGATCACAACAATACAACAGAAATTATTAATGTCAATCAGAATACATTTTAATGTAGATTGTTTTTATGTAGATTTGTAATGTTTTACTATTATTTTTTTTATGTTGTTTCATTTTACATTTAATTTCTGGATGTGGTGGGTATTTCTTTTTTTTGGCTTCTTTTAAGTTAGGATTAGATTTAGAATAGATAGATAAATTCTTTATTGTACCATTATATAAAAACAATGTAATCTGGATTTTGAATAAATAAATATCAGAATACAAAAAAAAATGTCCATTTGGTAAATAAAATGTCAAAAAATTTATTATATTTGATTTTGTTTCTTTTGTTTGAAAGGTGTATTAGTCGAGAGTGTTATATTATTAGTAATCAAATTCGGTTTAACCGACTGAAAGTTGTGGGGGATTTTTATCCCCCATAAATAAATATTAAATATTTCAGGACATATTACACATCGCCATCCAGCCCCAAGCTAAGCAACTTAATGCTTGTGTTATGGGTGCCAGATAACGGATAAACTACTTATATACTTTTTTTTTTTTTGTAAACCATAACCAACCATAACCATAACTTTCAGATGGCTTACCTTTACGGATTTAGGCATAGGGTTTTTCAGCAAAACTAATCTCTCACATGTTATTATCCTTTAGGCGCAGATTGTCAAGTCGCAGAATATTCAATTCGCAAAATGGCCAGTTTTCAGAATGTCCCGTAAGCGGAATGTATATATGATATTTTCGTTTGCATTTAAATTTCTCAGTTTGTGTGTGTGTGTTTGGTCAAAATGTATAATCTGAGAATTAAGTGATAGTTTATTGGCTTACATTAAAATACATTTGACTCCTCGCTACTGGTACTGGTAGGTATACCTACCTAATTATTTACGTAAATACCTAAACATTATATTGATTTGATTTTATATGAATGATCGATACATTTAAATTGTAGTAAATGATTTGACCTTGTTTCAAATAGAGTAAAGACATTGTTGACGACCCAGTTGGCAGAATGGTCACCATGCTAGACTGCCAAACTCAGGGTTGCGGGTTGGATTCCCGCCTCAGAAATATTTGTGGGTCTCATTTTTACCCTTTCAGTACGTTACCCTAAAAAGGGGTTGTTCTAATCAGTGCTATTTGGCCTGTTCTTTTTTTGGTCGAAATTATGAAAATAGGCTTATTTCATAGTTGGACCATTGGACTTTTCAAAGTCCCGTAGTACACTTGTTGGACCACTACTTTGCAATCTAAAAACACGCAGTACGAGATGTTCGAATGAGATTAAATTCTTTATTTATTTTTTGTGTAATTGGTCATAATAATGTGCCTGCAATAAATCTATTTTATTTATTTGACAAAATATCGTTTGGTACATTTTTTATCCGGATTGATTACATTTATTTTCTGTAAATATTTACAAAGATAGGTACTTATGTTTTATGTAAGTATTAATTTTATTATGTTTTTATTATTTTTAACTTTGTTAATTTTACCTACCTAGTGACAGCTGTTGCCAAGTTTAAAAAATGTTTTCGAAAATCAAAGACGTGTAAGTATTAATTACTTAGTACCTACCTAACAAAATGATTACATAAATCACGATTTAAGTATTAAAAATGTAAAATAAACTAAACTAAGTACATAAAAACAGAAATACATAAATTAGGTTATTAAACCACTCAGGGGCTCTATTTTTGAATCGCTCGTGTGACAAAGCTTCGTCGTATACGCCTACAAGTCACGCTCGACTTCCAAGTCGCATGACACAAATTTACTGTATTTTTGAATCGTTCGTCGTCGAAATTTAAAATGTCAATTTTTATTCGTTTCACGCAGTTATTTGAAAAGCGGTAATTACCAGCGGACATCCGAAATTATCCCAAAAGATATAAATATTTTTCAAAGACCGTTTCCGAATGTTTGATTATGATTGTTTGATGTTTATTCTACCACTCGCCTGTCGGCGACGAGTGGTGGAGACCACTCGTTACGATGGAGCGATTCAAAAATAGCGAATTTCCGATGTCGAACGAATATCAGTAGAAATCGAGCGCTCGACGCGGGGCGAATGATTCAAAAATAGGGCTCTTGGGCCGCCCCTAAAGAAATTATTAGGTTTTAGAGTTATACAAAGCATTAGTATAATTTTTCTGTTTTCATAAAATATGCTGGTTTATTCTGGTAAGATGATTTTTAAAAAGTTTGTCTTATATTCGTATTATTCTAATTAAATGACTAGCAGCACTCCGCAGTTTCACCCTCGTAATTCCCGATCCCGCGGGAATAAAAATAGCCTTTTGCACTCCCAATGAATCAATGTATCCTCATGCCAAGTTTCATCAAAATCGGTCCAGTAGTTTTGAAGCCTATTCGGTACAAACAAAAAAAATCTTTTCTCTTTTCAAAATAAGTGTAAATAACTTTTTTTTAAGATGGGTAAATGCACAGCCTTTCTTTTGCGACCAATATTTCTTGTCACCAAACAAAAACAGCAATGTACAAACTACAACAGTAAATGCTCGTGTTATTTTTCTACATCGTTTATCAACTGCATCTCGTTCGAAATTCGAAAAACAGTCCACATTCGCGGCTTGCCCGTCTTGAAGAAAGGACATGTTTAAAAAAATAAAAATAAAAATAGGTATATAATGTCAGTGTCAAAAATGGGTTCCTTATTTAAAATTGTGTTTTGTGCTCTTTGTGTGAATATTATTTCTGCTGTAAGTATAATTTTTATTATTACTTTACTGTTGATAATTATAAATTTTTATTTGTTTAGGCTACTTATTAGCTTAACATTAAAAATGTGGGTACATATTTCTAAAAACAAACAGGAAGACGTCTAAAAAAAAAAAAGTTAATTAAGTAGATTACTTAATTAATTGTAACTTAAAAAAAAGGGTTTACTTGCCCTCTTTTTGTTACTCTTAAAATTTTGAATTAGAAACTAAACTGTTTTTAATTTAGCATTTAAAATTGCATTTAATCGTTCTACCCAAAATACACCGGTAAATAAATTAATAATTCAAATAAACCAGGTAACAATGCAAGACAACAAAAGTACCTAACCCAGAATCTATTTTTAAAAACAAATTGTTCCAAAATTAAAATCACATCACAATATTTCGAAAAGGGAAGGCGTCGACCGAGAGCACGAGAGACGCGCGTGTTGTTGTTTCGTCTCTCTCTATCGTATATCGCTGTCCTTGTCTCTGTTTCTATGAAGGGCTATTCCCTTAACCACTCGCTTGCTCTCGATTGCAAAAAAACGTCGAGAATTGCTAGTGAAATTTGACAGTTACAAGCGGCGCGGCCGTCTTCAGTAAAACTTGATTTATAATCGATACAAGTAGCCTAGAGTAAATATAACTACATTTTTGTGTAGACAATAAAACACGCATAAAATAACGTTTTTGTTATTTAATAAAAGTTATGTGTATAATATTTTATTTGAGGCTAAAGTTAGGGTCGAGCATATTTTTGCGACTGTAGTCAAATAAATTGAAATTGTGAAAAATAATGCGCGATAGGTATATAATTTTGGGTCATTTTTATAAAATATAATAGTTATTTAAACTATTAAAAATAAAACAACAATCATTTTGGTAATAAAATGTTTAAAAAAACAATAATATAATCTGCGAGCATAAACACGTAGTTGCACAATTCACGCTCTAAGCTAGACTGGCAGTCATAGCCAATTTACACAAGAACTATAAAACCTAGAACAAAAATACGACTAGGATTAGAAAGGCCAGTTTCTTAGCTTTTATAAAAGTATGTCAAAATATCCAAAATTCCATACATTTGTTAGTAATTGGTCAACAAACACAAAGGGAGAATTTTTTTAAATAAAAAATAGAGTTATTTTATACGCAAAATTACGTCTACACTTTGCTCCCATTTAACCAGTATAAATATTTAGATATTTAGATCAAATCCTACAGTTTATATTTATGATACATAACTACGACATTTTGTAGTATTTATAATAAATAAAACGCTAACATATGTACGACGAGATTAGGTACAAAAACTCGAAACAACTCTGAATGAGCCAAGATGGCGTCTTGAAACTAGGGTTGCCTCTGACCAAGTAATTTATTTTGCATAAAAGGTTTGAGAAAATCTCAAAAAAAGCTATGTCAATATTGTAGTAGGTACAATAGGTAGTGTGCAAAATCTTCAGGACAGTGTGCATAATAATAAAACACAAGAAACATACACTTAAAATACTTCGGTTCAGAAAAGCCTGTACGTATGTGACAACCCTGACAGTGAAACTTATTTTGCTTCTGGAAACGATAGTTGCCAGGACGGTGTTTCGTTTACTATTTACTTACTTGTCATTAATATTCGTGTAATCCAGCACATCTACAAGATATTATTAAAATAACTTTCACTTTATGATTAAAATTATATCTAAACTTTGTTATTTCATACATAGTTTCCCATAGGTAGTTTTAAGTATTTTCGATAAATTAACACTATGAAATACGAAAACAAACAACGTAAACAAACACGCGTTCGGCTTTTACGATTTTATCACATTTCACTCCTATAATAGTTGATTCAATTATAAAAATATCATAGAACAGGTCATCTTGATCAATTTGGTAGCTAAACTTTAGTAATAAGTAATAAATTAAAACATTTACGGCATTTTTTGCGGGAGCACTCACTCACGATACACACACAATAACAAAAAATGGCGACTCGAAACCCCACTTCGTATTTTTAATAGAAATTCGTTTTGTAATGTTGTGATTTTACGTTTCGATGATAGATAAATTCATTGTCTATGGTTTAAAATGTTTTTGGGTGGACCTTACTCCCTACAAAATAGAGTTCAGATTCGTTTAATTAAAAATCATATTTGGAAACGATTGTTTCCATGAGCAAAGTTCGACACTTTAAATTGGAAACGATCGTTTCCATAAGCAAGGGAGTGGTTAATGCCCTATTATCAGCTGAGATGCAATACGTGGGCTGACGTCACGTACGCCAGTCGCCATATAAAGGAGTTGAGTCAAAAACGTTTTGTGCCATTAAAATTTCTATAATTGAGTCATTATGTTTGAAAAATAACCAATGTTTATATTATATAGGTTTACCTACTATACTTATTCCTAAATAAAAGTAAACAGACAGACAGATAGACAGTGAAGGTACGGAACACCAAAAACTAAAAAAAAAGTATTAATAAGTAATCAGGTATTTATTAGCGTTAACTATGTACTTACTTACTTAAATCAGTATTTTATGCAAATTATTTTTTCATAAAACTTAAAAAATAAGTAGATATATGTAATCCTAAAGTTTAATTACCTCTCCGTGTAAGTAACAGTTGATTTCCAGGTAAATTTTTCGAAAAAATGTTTGAATTTCCAAAAGTCGTGGAACAAAAGCAGAAATAACCCTTAGCCGCTTTCTCATATACCTAACCAACCAATAATAAAAGTACCTTTCATAATAAAGGTACGGTCAGAATTGCAGACCCACCGTAGAGTTCTTAAATTACTATTATTGGAATGTTAATATTTTAATAATATTTATCTAAATTAATGAGTTGAAAGACTTTAAACTTAAACTCGAGCAAGATCTTAGAATTTTTGCTTGTATTGAAAACTCCTAATAATAGCAGTTTCGAAACTCTACGATGGGTTTGCAATTCTGACCGTACCGTACCTGTCTTCTCTAGGTATTTTATTATAATCTACCAAATGTTAAAAATAACCTATACTGATAAAAATATTTCATAGAGTTCAAGTTCAGATAATTCAATAACAAACATTGCTTAAATGTACGTACCTACAAATTATGTATCAGCGACGCAGCTGCAGTAGATACGTAGAATATCTTGTTAAAAACTAAATATTCCTTATTTTAAATGAAACAAACATATATAAAGAAGTTGACTTAGTAACATCCGTTACAAATTATGACGTTACATCAGTTACATTTGATTTTTGCGTCATAATTCAGAGTAAAAGACAAAGGAAAAAAATAACACAAAGAAATTAACTAAACTTGGAAGAAAATATAAAAAAGGAAAAACTTAGGTACATCGTTTTTAAATAATAATGTATGTTTATCTGTTTGTTTGTTATTTATACCTACTATTAAAAACGGCTAAACCAATTGAAATCTGGTGTTATACTTTACATCGAAATCTGATTGGTAGAACCTGAATAATCAACGAAAAACTGCAGCCGCTCGACAAAACTCCCGCCGCCTGCAATCTTATTCTTTCTAAATAAAACAAAACTATCACGTATACGAAGTCGTGGGCAACAACATAATGTCTACCTAAAATACATCGTGTTTGCCCGCCCCGGCTTCGCACGGCTATATTATGCATGTATTATACATATAAACCTTCCTCTTGAATCACTCTATCTATTAAAAAAAACCGCATCAAAATCCGTTGCGTAGTTTTAAAGATTTAAGCATACGTAGGGATATAGGGACATAGGGACAGAGAAAGCGACTTTGTTTTATACTATGTAGTGATATTGTATTCTACTTCTACATTTAATATTGTGTTTCAGAACGCATACAAAGCGGGAATTGTGCAGTCAGCAGACAACACTCGCGATGTTTTATCCTCAATCATGGAGGCTGGTAAACAGGTAAACTCATTTCTATCACTCATATTTGAACTTGTATAAAGCCTTGAGTAGTATGAGTATGTAGACTGTTCAGCACCTACATGTGCTACTACCATCCTCCCAACTTAGTCGACCGTATAGGAAAGAAATCAATACGTCTGGAGACAATTAAGCAGCTGGTTTCATCATGTTTTCCTTCACCGTAAGAGCAATGTCAATTAGCGCACATTTCGTAAGAAAATCCATTGAATTTAGGTCCATTTGCACTAAGGGCCTGCGTGAGGCTGTAAATTTCCATACAAAAAGCGTAACGGATACGAAGTCCGATTTGATAATTTTTGAAAATGTTCTAGATCTAATGGAAAACTAGGTTTAACTGTTTATTTTAAAGAAATATGGGCGTAGATAAAAGTTATAAGTATCTATATTTTTGACTCAAAAACTTCATCGAGCGTTTCAATTGTTTTTTAATAGATTAAACTGAATTACTTACCAAAAAAGAAAAACGTATAAACCTAGAATAAGATGCAGTGAATTAAATGAGACCAAATTTATTTCATTTTGTGAAGGATAAAAGGGGTAAAAACGTTACGGCCCGCAACATTATTTGGAAGCAAAATGAAAGCAATTATTATACGTCCGAACTTAAACTCTCTCTATCGCACGATAAGGGTCATTTTTGAAAATACCTACTCGCGCCGCGTATCGAAAACTCGTGATTCTCTTAAAGAGTACTCAGTGCAATTGTGCGTCGGAGCTGTCAAGCACAACTTTTTAGGGTTGCGTACCCAAAGGGTGAAAACGGGACCCTATTACTAAGACTTCACTATCTGTCTGTCACCATGCTATATGTCATGAACCGTGATAGCTCGACAGTTGAAATTTTTTACAGATTATGTATTTCTGTTGCCGCTTTAACAACAAATTAATAAAAACATACAATAATGTTTGGCTCCATACAACATGCTACGGAACTTAACGGAACCCTTCGTGCGTGGTTCCAACTCGCACTTGGCCGATTTTTTAATACATATTTTACCGGGAAAAACCGCAGGATGTTTATAGTTACTACTAACAAATCACAATGTCCTTCAAATAATAATAACAAAAACGCGTCATAGCACAGACATTCCATAGTAAACAATGTGATCAATGAATGCTTGTTAAAATTGGTGGATATTTAGGTACAGTCACTGAAAAGAGTGTATGTGTAGGTAGGTACGATATTATATATCCCATCCTGTGTCAGCCATTTTTTTGCAATATCCCGGGATCTGCACGGGCCATCCAGCGGGAAATCCCGCGACATCGAGGGGGGTCAGTAAAATAGCGATAACAGCGAAGTTATAAATGGGACATAAAAGCTTCTCTGAGAGACAACGATATAGGTTATTCCTTAAATCCCTCTTGAAAATGCCTATTAATGGGTATTTGTGAACTTTTCGTTCACAAATCCCCATAATATATTATTCCGATCTTTAATGGGGTTTGTGAACGAAAAGATCAGTTTAAAAGTTTATTTTAAACGGCTATTTGTGAACTAAAAATTCACAAATCCCCATCATCTTGAAATAAATCAAAGTTTATGATGAAGCTTTGTAGCTAGAAAGTATACCCGCAGTTTCACAAGGGTAAGTCCCAATCCCGCGGGAATTTTGGGATCAAAAATATTCTATGTCTTTCTTAATTCCCTAACCTACGACTATGCTTATTTTTATCCAAATCGGTTCAGTCGTTTGACCGGGAAAAGGGTAAGTAATAAACAAACTTTCGGATTTATAATATAGCTAGGATGTCCGAAAATAAAAACTTTCTAAAGCATATCAGTGTTTTTTCGAAAGTTTGTTTTTAGTCACTTTAAATGATAAAGATAACAGATCAACAAGATGATCACGTGATCATGCAATCCACCAATCAGCTTACAACACTGTGATGATTGGCCACGCTAAACACGCTATTAACCAATCAGCAATAAGCGTGCAATCACGTGAATCCCTAATCACTATATAGTATAAAATAAAGTCACTTTTCGCCGTCTCTATGTCCCTTTGTATACTTAGATCTTTAAAACTACGCAACGGATGTTGATGCGGTTTTGTTAATAGATAGAGTGATTCAAGAGGAAGGTTTATATGTATAATACATGCATAATATAGCCGTGCGAAGCCGGAGCGGGTCGCTAGTCCCTTATTAAATATTATAAACTAGCAGTACCCCACAGTTTCACCCGCGTAAGTCTCGATCCCGTGGGAATATCGGAATAAAAAGTACACTATTTAACTCCAGGTGAATCAATGTATCCTCATACCAAGTTTCATTGAAAACGGTTCAGTAGTTTTGGAGTATTTTTTGACATAAAATCTTTAAGTAAGGGTATTATTTGTATGTCGTAATGCCCTCTATCGACAGATATGAGTCTCAAAGTGCACCGCGGCATTTTTACTTACTATAAATCTGTGCAAAAAGGAAAAAAAGGCCTTTATGAATTTATTTTTGACCACTTTTGACAGTGACTATATCTATACTATTTTTAATGATTTTAAGTATTAAAAACGTTTTAGATCCGTCCCTGTTCACATTTCAGGACCAGTGTAATACAATAAAATAATGCTACTGTCAAGAGCTTTCAAATGACATCTCGACCTAAACGGAAAGATTTTTTTTCAAAACTAAAAACGTCCTAGATCCGTCCCTATTCGAGTTACAGGGTTGGTGTCATACAATAAAATAAAGCTACTGTCATGACCTTTCAAATGACATATAATTCGACTCTATACAACAGGTGGGACACCGTCTATACGAAAATGCCCATGCACCTTTCACCTTTTCATAACTAATAGGATTTTTCTTTTAAATTTTTTTATTTTTATTTTTTTGTTTCAGAATTTGGACTTGCTAGTGTTGCCCTCTGACATTGGTGATAACAATGGCTATGATGAGGTAAGTTAGTAAAAAGTCAATACAAAAAATAAACAAAAAACCAAAAAATAAAGAAACAATGGTTAAATTATCTGTAAAAACGGTTTACGGACGATAATTTTACGTCATTAGAAAACATTGATGGTAACCATAGCAACGATAATACGTTGCTATGGTTACCTTGTCTATAACTCACGTCCCCGTAACATGACACTTTTTTGAGATTGCAGTACGGTGTTCATCGATTTATAAGATCACTATCACTATCACGTCAAAAAAGTGCTATTTGTAATTTGAATTAGGGTTCAGTACTTCAAGATGAAAAAAACGGAACCCTTATGAGATCTCTCAATGTCTGTAACGTCTGTCTGTAAATAACTTTTTTCTTAGAAATTTCAAGTAAATCAATAAAATAACTCTTAATATACGTTTTATTTATTAAATTAGTAGTTACGCCCCGATACGATACTTACGTTTTTTTAATTTTCTTTTTAAATAGGTAAGTGCATATAGTTAAGTAATATATCAGATGGTCAGGACTTCCAATTTAATATTTTAAAATAATAATTCCCCCTCGACCCACTGGACCGTAAATCCGGTGGGTTTACGGGTAATTAGGATAATCCATCACAGACCCAACTGGAACATTCAAAAATCCAAATACCTACTTACTTACCGAACCATTTCTTTCAGACAGTCAAAACCCTATCAAAAGCGGCTAAGCAATCGGATCTATACCTCGTAGCTCATCTCAAAGAAAACATACGTTGTGAAAATAAACGAGAAATTGTCAGAAGCAATGTTGTTTTTGATAAAAATGGAGAAATTGTTGCTGAGTAAGTAAATATTAAAGGATAAACAGCGCTATCTAGCTACAAGCTAAGCATGGCATGGCTTGTGTTATGGTGACCAGATAAAGGATAGAATACTTTTAACTTTTTTGTTTAAGACCGCAACTAGCATTTATAGAGACAAATATCTGTACCTTCATAAATACTTGTTCGATTCGGGAATGAACCCACAACTTTTTGAATCGCAGGCGGTTGTTCGTCCACCGTGCCGAAGCGGGTATTATACTGCTTAACTTAAATTCTAAGGTCCGTATTAATAAACCGAACTCAATATCGATTTCAATCTTGAGTTTGCTCTTGAGTTGTTGCGCTGATTAATAAACCTATCTTAAAACGCGATTAAAGAGCGACGTATCACTTGAGTAATACCGTATTAATAAATTAAACTCAGCTCTCAAGATATGTCTCAAGATGTAGTTTCGTGAACTCAAGTCTGATTGCGGGTTGACAGTAAAATATGATGAAACTACCTATCATAGGGTAAAAACAGACCATCTAAGGTAAGAACAAAGCGCTACTGTCATTCAAGGTCGCTCTCAAAATCAGTCTCAAATCTCAGGAGCGATATCAGCTTAGTTAAAACTTGAGTTTTATCTATTAATTAACGCCTAACTTAAGATAGTGACCACATCTCAAGACTCACTCGATTGATACGCACTCAAGATCGATATTGAGAGCGATTTATTAATACGGGCCTAAGACTCCACTGTCCGTCCGCCCGTCTGTCTGTCACCAGGCTGTATCTCATGAACCGTGATAGTAAGACAGTTGAAATTTTCACAGATTATGTATTTCTGTTGCTGCTGTAACAACAAATACTAAAAACAGAATATAATGGTACGGAACCCTTCGAGCGAAAATCCGACTCGCATTTGTTTTTTGCGTACATTTATTTGCTGTATTTTTTTCAAAAAGAGTCTCATACGCATGCGCCGGCCGCTATCTGATAATTGGTCGTTTTGCTAAGTTTAGCTAATATCGCATACTAGACGTTTTACACTGTTGAGCGTTTTGCTACTTAGACCTTTCAATCCCATCGGTTTAGACTTTTATAACTTAAACATTTAATAGGTTTTTTTTTAATCCAGTTACAGAAAACCAGAAAACAAGATCGCAAACTGTACAAAATTGAGCACAGAACCTGCTACCTTTAGTACCAATTTCGGTACGTTCGTAGTGATGATGGAAGAAGATCTGGTGATGAAGAGGATTGAGGACCTGAAGGGAGTGAGGAATGTGGTTGTGGCGGGAGAATGGACGTCTGATGTGCCGTTTTTACGTGGTAAGTTGTTAAACTAGCTGTGCTCTGCGGTTTGACCCATGTAGCCCCCGATCTCTTAATAATTTCGAGATGAAAAGTAGCTAATAATGGTGAGAGGTAGGACTCGCCGATGTTAAGGAGGTGGATGCAGTTGCACGCCAGTGGTCCTTCCTATATTTAATATTATAATCTCTTATTATATTTCTAATACCTAATTTTTATGATTTTAACTTTTGTAACATGTAATTTTAATTTTATTTTTTTGACATTAATATTGACATTTTTCTTTTGACATTTTGAAATATGAATTTGAATTTTTTATTTTTATGTATTTTTTAATTTTTAATTTTATTGTTGGATTTTTTATTTTTTTTATTATTTTTTTTATTGTAACGTATGGATTTTATTATCTGAAATAAATGAATTGAATTGAATTGAATAATACTTTTAAAAATTTAATGTATCCTCCCTCATACCAATTTTCATTAAAACCGGTTGAGTAGTTTAAGAGCCTTTTCTTTTCAGAGTTTAATGTGAAATATCTCCTTGGATGTTATTCGATTTTTAAGGGTTTATTTATTTATATTTTCTTAGAGAAATTATTCATAATTTCACCTTTTGGGGAATTTTAGGAACAATACTTAAAGGTTGACTTGGAACTGTCCAATTAACATTAAACACTTTATAAGCTGTAGTTTTGTACTGAATTATTTTAAACCCTTTGCATGCGAAAAAAAAGTTCTTAAAATAACACAGAAATCGAAATGTAACTTTATTTTGTAATCTGCGACTATAGAACATAATTTTCTTCCTAACTTTAATTAGGTATTGAAAATGAAAGAAAGAAAGAAAAAGCATATTATTATATTGAGTACAAACACACGGCAAACACAGGAATGCAGAAATGAACATGACAAATGCTATCAATTTATTCGAAAAAAATATAGGTAGCTTTATTGTCATGCTCATTTGTTCGCGGCTTCTCGATTGCCCGTGGCCTACCAACAAAGAACCCCTGGGTGATCCAGAGGAGCAATTTGTTCTTCCCGAGTTCACATAACTGGGTGGACTAGGATTTTTCTTCCGTGGTTTACCTTAGTTCACTTAGCTTTACCATCAGGGGCAATTTTTTTTCTTCTTTTCAAAATTTTAGTAGTGCAAAAATCACGTTCTAAATTCAAAGACGAAGTATCACTTACAAAATAATGTTTAAGAATTTTTAACTTGTTTTTTTAAAAATGAAAAACTAGAAATATTTCGAATTTTCTTTTCTTAAGTTTTATTTCTTTATTTTCAGCGTCTAATTTCGCTACCTCCTGGTCGTACGCCAACAATATGAACTTGATAAGTTTGTATGGAATTTACGCGGGAAAATCCGGACTGATGACTGATGGCTTGACGACTGATCGACTGATGGTTGCTCGGGTTGAAGGAAGGACTGAAGGTAGGAAAAGAAGCGATTCAATTAGAAAAGCATTTTGAGAACAAACAGGACGAAAGAAATGAACGCAATGAAAAAAATTACCTAAAAAACAAAGAAGTGTCATAAAAAAGAAAAAAATCTAAAAAATATGTTAAACAAGGCAGTTGAGGTTAAAAAAAAATTGAAATATTAAGCTATCATGGTTCATGAGATATAGCCTGGTGACAGACAGACGGACGGAAGGACAGAAAAGTCTTAGTAATAGGGTCCCGTTTATACCCTTACGGAAACCTAAAAAACATAAAAGAGGAGAGGAGTCGTGTTTGTGTGAGGAGTCAATTTCTTAAAGTAATATGGTTAAAGCTGCATCGTTACTTCCTGATCCTAACTCAATTTATAAATCCGACATAGTTTGTTTGTATATACCTACCTTCTTCAAACGACTGGACTAATTTGGAACAAAATCGGCACATTTAGTTTGCAGTTTAGGGGATAGAGGTAGTCCCACGGGAAATTACGTGGGAAAAATGACGAAAAAAATTTAACCCATATAAAATACTGAACTGGGAAACTTACGTATTGTCATACACTTCGAAACACGATTAGAGTGATTTGCCTTGATAGAAAAAAATTTTGAAAATCCTTAAAAATCGTCATTTGAGCTTTTTCAATTTTACGGCGATCGTAAAGAAAAAACAAGTACAAAATTTATGTTTTCATTAACCTTACATCAAATCCCATAACGTAGTACAGATGGTTTTATACTAAAATAGATGTGTGTCTTTTAATTACATAAAACAGCCATTTCGCGGCACGCGGGGGAAAGGGATAGAGTCAAAGCGCGGTGCGCGCGTGGGAAAGGGATAGAGGTTTTCAGGTCCTACTTCACCTTAATAATTAAATTTCTTTTTTAAATAAATACGAGTAAAAAAAGAAATAGTCATTCATCAATCAAAATGGATAGTTTAGGTATCATAATACCTATTTATTTAGTAAGATTAAAGTACGATACGGTTGATCGTACGATATTACGTATATTATTATGTACTTACTATTTATTTACTTACTAGCGACCCGCCCCGGCTTCGCACGGCTATATTATGCATGTATTATACATATAAGCCTTCCTCTTGAATCACTCTATCTTAATATATATAAATCTCGTGTCACAATGTTTGTCCTCAATGGACTCCTAAACCACTTAACCGATTATAATAAAATTTGCACACCATGTGCAGTTCGATCCAACTTGAGAGATAGGATAGCTTACATCCCGATATTCCCACGGGATCGGGAGTTACGCGGGTGAAACCGCGTAGGGCAGCTAGTCTATTATAAAAAACCGCATCAAAATCCGTTGCGTAGTTTTAAAGATCTAATTTAGGTACCTATATCCATTTTATATCTTTAATTTTAGCATCAGCCCCAGTTGTGAGGACGTTCCCGCTTGAAGACTTGAGCCAGTACATCATCAAGCCACTTGATCTGGAAGCTGCAGCCGGTTTGAAGGGATACAGCGAAGTTGTCTGCCATAATGGTTTCTGCTGTGATTTCCACATTAAAATTGGGGAAAAAGGTGAGGTTTTTTTTAAGGAATAATAATGGTGATTTTTAAGGTTTTTTTTTGATTAACTTGGTACTTTGGTACCTAGTTATTTTATGTTTATTCAAGATAGAGTTAACTATAAGTTATTAGTATGAAAATGTTTAGGTTTATTTCTGGAGTAGTTTTTCGTAAGTAGTTTCCAAACTTTTGTTTTTTTAAAAATAGGGACTCTTAAATTTCAATTTTTTTTTGATATCTTACCTAAAAAAATCTATTAAAAAACATGACACTATACTTTTATATTTAAAAGAAATCGTTTTTTTCGTAATTTGCTATTTTTTTCATTCTTTCTTTTCCTAGACCCGCTCTGACTTGGCACGGCTGTATTATGCATGTTTTATATCTAAAAACCTTCTTCTTCAATCACTCTATCTTTTAAAAAAAACCGCATCAAAATCCGTTGCGTAGTTTCAAAGATCTAAGCATACAAAGGAACATAGGGACATAGGGACAGGGACGGCGAAAAGTGACTTTATTTTATACTAAGTATGTAGTGAAGTGATGTAGTGAAAAGAATATTGTGATTTTTTATTCTAGATTCAAAATCGGACGCGAGCTACGGTCTAGCAGTCTTCTCCGGCCAACGTAACTACGGAGGCAACCAATACATCGGGTTACAGAACTGTGGGGTCTTCGCGTGTGCCGGACTTTACAAGAGAACGTGTAATATTGGGTGAGTTTCGCTACTTGTTACGTAGAATTTACCCCTTCGACCGTCTTCGAAACTGGTTTTGTAACTGGTCTCGATTAAAGATTTTTCCTTGCACGCAGGAATTATTTTTATTTACGAAAGCACGGTTAAATACCTATACGGAGAATTTTAGCATGATAATAAAATTTTCCTTCGGCCGCATACGAAACTGGAGGCTCGCAACCAGTTACCAAAGAAGAAGAAAAAATCCTCTTCATACGAAACCAGTTTCTTAAAAAGAGGTTTTTTCCTAACACGAAACCCGGTTTCGAAAGAGGAAAATCAGTTGCGAGACAGAATTTTTTTTCTTCATTCGTAAACAGGTTCATATACTATTTTCATCAAGATATAAAACCTTTGTAAATATATCAATTGGCCTTTTATAGAAAAAAGTACCGACACTGTCAACAGTCTCAGTCAGTCTGTGTGTTTATAATAATAATAAAATAATTCCTTAATGGAAACCAGTTACGTAACTAGTTTCGTAGATGGCCGAAGGGGTTAATAATATACAGAAAGCTAGGGTTTCGGGCAAGTGAATCTAAACAATATAAAAATACATGTTACAAAATATAGTTTGTTCAACTCCCGACGAATCCCCAGGGCGAAGCATAGGGGATTCGCGAGGCGCTCGACTATAGATTTAAATGAACGTCCGTCGTTTCCCCAAGTCCAGGGGATCCGACGGGCTTGATAAAGTTCTCGATTGTCGGGAGGGGAGCCGACGGGCGTGAACAGTTAAGACAACCTTGTTCCTCTTTGGTACCCAAAATTCTTTTAAATATTTTAAAAAGGTTATAAGTTTAAAGCATGACTCACAAAGATAAAGGCGTTGATTCATAATTATTTTGATTCTTATTTGTTAAATCAATTACTGATTATTTTAAATGAATCATTTAACTAAGAATATGATTATCTTTCTTAATATCTATGTACAATCAGCCAATGAAAGTGCAGACCCACCGTAGTGCTCCAAAACTGTTAATCTCGAATGTTTTAAACTCGAGCAAGATTCTAAGGTCCTGCTCCAGTCTCCAGTTCAATTAAAGTCTTTCAAAGTCAAAATAATGATGGCAAGGTAATATTTGAGCATATACACAAATTGAAAAAAATATGATAAAATTCACCTTTTTTTTGTTTCCAATGAAATTGATAGTTTTTCGTGAACTAATTTTTGTTCGAAGTTTTATCATTATTCTTTCAGTTTTGAATTTGAATTCTAAATTTTTAAATGCAAGCAATATGCATGAAATCACATTGAAACGTCTTAAAAACTAAGTTAGGATGTGTGCCTTTGGAACGCGCCCTCCAATGGGTAGAAAGTACAAGAAACTCATGGGGTTTTTGGTAAACTTATGAATTTATTAGACAAACATTCAGAATGAAAACATACCAATAATATTAATTTTAAAACTCTACGGTGGGTCTGCAATTCTGTTGCCGACTGTATGTATTATGTACTCTTTAATAATAACGAAGTTTTTTCTATCTTTACAGCTCCACAAACAGCACGAACGTATTTTTCGAAAAATTAACCATCTCTGCTAACTTTACGACACCAACTGCTCAGTATCCCATCTTTTTAGCCAACCGTAAACCTGACACCTTCAATTTTCGCGCCAAAACTGACGGCAAAACTGAAGCGACCGTCAGTTTGACGCGAACTGACAGCGTTTTGACATTTGGCATTTTTGGTAGAGATTTCGGAAGAGATTACGAAGTCTTCACGCCTCACAATACAGATGGCGTTATTCTCAATTATATTTATAATGAAGATGTTTTGGAATTCTTCGATTATCTATGGATTAGATTGAGGATTTTAATTGTTGTTGTTTCTATTTATGTATTAGAAATGATGTAGGTTAAGGCTGCTTATGCTGCCAATTGCAACGCGCCAGAAATACCCGTCGCTTACAACTAATATTGTAAGTTGTAACGAATGTGTTTTGTTTTTCTCAAAAGTGCTGAGATGAAATTGTAGGTGAAATTTTTACCGATATTTTGGGGTAATTTCGAAGCGAAAATTCTTTGTCGTTTCAAAGCTAGACTAGTTTTAATTCTTAATTTTAGGATAGCTTCATAACTATAGGAAATGTTTAGCTCAAAATTACATCAAAATGTCGGTACAAATCTCACCTACAATTCAATTTCAGCACTTTTGAGAAAAACAAAACACATACGTAACAATCAACAATTTTCACCAACGAAGGCGACCGGTGCCAGTAGTAACTATTTAGTAGGCTGTGTACCAAGGTGTTCCCATATACACGGTAATTGGTAGGTAAGTAATCATAATTAACAAGCGGTTTAGCAACCACTTCGGTGCACTTAGATAAACAACTTATTTTTCTACGACTCTTAAAAATTCGATTTTTTTTTAAATTTTAGGTTTTTGTAAAATGAAAATTAGCTGATATATTAAAACAAAGGCCATTCAGACTTAGATCAGCAGATAAGACTTAAAAAATAAGTAGAATCTTAAGGTTAATGAACTCTCCGTGTAAGGAACAGCTGATTTTCAGGTAACCATAAACTCAAAAATTAAAAAAATTGTCGTAGAACAAATGTTGTTTGTTTAGGTTCACAGAAGTGCCCTGAACTGCTTGCTTGCTAATGTGATAACCAATAACCCTGTTTGACTAAAGGAATTATTGAGGAAAAAAATAGGGGATACCCTACATTAAAAAGCATAAAAACCGCGTAGCCTTGTAAAAATTGCATCTCTTATGGTTTCAAAAATGAAACTTATTTTTGAGATTGTTTTAATTGAAAGACTGGAAGATTAAAAAAAATATGATTTAATAAGTATTGAAAAGTTATTTTCAATCCGAAATCCGATAAATGGTTCCAAAAGTTCAGTCAGCTGACTGGACAAAAAAAAAATCGATAAATTGCGCTTCAATACTAGAAATCAGATAAAAATAGATTAGAAAACTTGTCATTACTTTAAGCTTGCGTTGAGCATAACTTGGCAGGAACAAAATAAAAACTGAAATTTCTTGCAGTAAAATAAATAAATCAAATATTATTGTCTATTTTTATCCTACAAAGGATATCATGACATCATCATGATATCAGGGAAGCTACGAATTTATATGGAAACTAAACCAATCCATTGTTAGAGACTGATGCCTATATTAGGATGTCTGACGATGATGGAGATAGCTGACGGTCAGTCATGCATGACAGGTCATCAGCCATCCCCTAGTCCAGTAAAAAAAACAAAAGACGTTCTAAAATTGACATAATATTATGTCCTTCTGATTTTGGCTTGGGTATCGTTTAATAGGTTTTCAGGGGTTCTGATTCCGAATCCGGAATACGATATAACAACCCTTTAGAATACCTACGCACATAGTTTTAAAGTACAACACTTTTAGGACATTGGAAGATAATTGTTTATGAATGGTGCTCGAGGAAATAATAAATTTCGATTTATTTTGATCTCTATTTGTGTATTTTATTGCAAAAATTTCAGCTTTTATTTAGTTCCCTCCAAATTATGCTCTACGAACCTTTAACCTTAGGTTATGTTTATATCAATTAAATACTGTTTAAGTTTAGTTTAAACTACTTATGTTATGTCAGATTCGTGTAACATAATAATTGTCTATTGTAAAATAGGCGTATGAAATAAGGTTCGCGACTGACACCTGTGATATTAATCTTATGTTAAAGTAAATTTTGTTTTGTAATAATACTTGAAAATTGTGTTTTATTTATTCCCAGGAAAGAAAAGATAATTCATTTTCAAAATGCTTCACGGTTTTTCGATATTTTTAATGTGCTTAAGTATTTCCATATCCTACTAATATTATAAATGTGAAAGTTTGTGTGTGTGTGTATGTGTGTGTGTGTGTGTGTGTGCGTGTGTATGTTTGTTACTCCTTCACGCAAAAACTACTGGACCGTTTGCGTTGAAACTCGGTATGTAGATAGCCAGAGGCCTGGATTAACATATAGGCTACTTTTTATCCCGATATTCCTACGGGATCGGGACTTACGGGATTACTCCTTTACGCAAAAACTACCGAACAGATTGCGGTAAAAATCAGTAAATAGATAGCTGAAGACCTGAATGAACACATAGGCTACTTTTTATCCCGATATTCCCACGGGATCTGGACTTACGGGATCAGAACTCAAGATATATTTTAAAAGGTTGTAGTTGGGCGGAGGCGGAGAGAGTGATGAAGGGGAGAAGGGTAAGAAAAATAAAATGAGGAGCACAGGAAAGGGGGAGGAATGGAAAAGGGAGGATAGGAAAGAGGAGGATAGGAAAGAGGAAGGGCATGTAAGAGTGAAGAGAGGAAATGGGGAGAAGAGGAAAGGAGGAGGAGAAGAAAGGGGAGGACAGGAAAGGGGGAGCCCAGGAAAGACAAAGGGGATGAAAGAGGGTGTCTGAACTCCTAAAATCTAACCGCTTGCTTCGCTCACACGTGTTTGCTACTCCATCCGCGACGGTTCCGTGGCAGAAAAGCATTCTGGGTCTATCTGGACTCCTAAAAATATAACCGCTCGCTTCGCTCACACGTGTTTGCTACCCATTCCGTGACGGTTCCGTGGCAGAAAAGCATTCTGGGTCTGTCTGGACTCCTAAAATCTAACCGCTCGCTTCGCTCGCACGTGTTTGCTACTCCATTCGCGACGGTTCCGTGGCAGAAAAGCATTCTGGGTCTGTCTGGACTCCTAAAATCTAACCGCTTGCTTCGCTCACACGTGTTTGCTACTCATTCCGCGACGGTTCCGTGGCAGAAAAGCATTCTGGGTCTGTCTGGACTCCTAAAATCTAACCGCTCGCTTCGCTCGCACGTGTTTGCTACTCCATCCGCGACGGTTCCGTGGCAGAAAAGCATTCTGGGTCTATCAGGACTCCTAAAAATATAACCGCTCGCTTCGCTCGCACGTGTTTGCTGCTCCATTCGCGACGGTTCCGTGGCAGAAAAGCATTCTGGGTCTGTCTGGACTCATAAAATCTAACCGCTCGCTTCGCTCACACGTGTTTGCTACCCATTCCGTGACGGTTCCGTGGCAAAAAAGCATTCTGGGTCTGTCTGGACTCCTAAAATCTAACCGCTCGCTTCGCTCGCACGTGTTTGCTACTCCATCTGCGACGGTTCCGTGGCAGAAAACCATACTGGGTCTATCAGGACTCCTACAAATCTAACCGCTCGCTTCGCTCACACGTGTTTGCTACCCATTCCGTGACGGTTCCGTGGCAAAAAAGCATTCTGGGTCTGTCTGGACTCCTAAAATCTAACCGCTCGCTTCGCTCGCACGTGTTTGCTACTCCATCCGCGACGGTTCCGTGGCAGAAAACCATACTGGGTCTATCAGGACTCCTAAAAATATAACCGCTCGCTTCGCTCGCACGTGTTTGCTGCTCCATTCGCGACGGTTCCATGGCATAAAAGCATTCTGGGTCTGTCTGGACTCCTAAAATCTAACCGCTTGCTTTGCTCACACGTGTTTGCTGCTCCATCCGCGACGGTTTCGTGGCAGAAAAGCATTCTGGGTCTGTCTGGACTCCTAAAATCTAACCGCTTGCTTTGCTCACACGTGTTTGCTGCTCCATCCGCGACGGTTTCGTGGCAGAAAAGCATTCTGGGTCTGTCTGGACTCCTAAAATCTAACCGCTTGCTTCGCTCACACGTGTTTGCTACTCATTCCGCGACGGTTTCGTGGCAGAAAAGCATTCTGGGTCTATCTGGACTCCTAAAAATATAACCGCTCGCTTCGCTAGCACGTGTTTGCTGCTCCATCCGCGACGGTTCCGTGGCAGAAAAGCATTCTGGATCTATCTGAACTCCTAAAATCTAACCGCTCGCTTCGCTCGCACGTGTTTGCTACTCCATCCGCGACGGTTCCGTGGCAGAAAAGCATTCTGGGTCTATCTGGACTCCTAAAAATATAACCGCTCGCTTCGTTCGCACGTGTTTGCTGCTCCATCCGCGACGGTTCCGTGGCAGAAAAGCATTCTGGGTCTGTCTGGACTCATAAAATCTAACCGCTCGCTTCGCTCACACGTGTTTGTTTCTCATTCCGCGACGGTTCCGTGGCAGAAAAGCATTCTGGGTCTGTCTGGACTCCTAAAATCTCACCGCTCGCTTCGCTCGCACGTGTTTGCTACTCCATCCACGACGGTTCCGTGGCAGAAAAGCATTCTGGGTCTGTGTGGACTCCTAAAATCTAATCGCTCGCTTCGCTCACACGTGTTTACTACTCATTCCGCGACGGTTCCGTGTCAGACAAGCATTCTGGGTCGGTCTGGACTCATAAAATCTAACCGCTCGCTTCGCTCACACGTGTTTGGTCACAATAACTAACGTTACCTACTCCATCCGCGACAGTTCCGTGTCAGAAAAACATTCTGGGTCTGTCTGGACTCCTGAAAATATAACAGCTCGCTTCGCTCGCACGTGTTTAGTCACAATAACTAACTTAACCTGCTCTTCATACTCCGAACTATTTATCAACCCTCTTCTTAACTTATACGTGTCGGTGACCAAAAAAACCGCTGAACTTCGCTTTTTCAAACTTCAGTTTCCCTAACTTTGCTCTCCCAAACTTCACTTTCCACGACTTTAATTTCCTACGACATCGCTTTCCCAAGACACCGTTCTCCCAAGACACAGTTTTCCCACAATGTTTCTTTTTGCTTTTCCATAACGTCGGTTTCCCACGTCTTCGCTTTCCCAAGACTTCGCTCTCCCACGAGGCCTCACGTTACCTTGACGTAACGTTCCTTCCCTTAACGTCTCGCTTTCCTATAACACTGCTTTCCTATAACACTGCTTTCCTATAACACTGCTTTCCTATAACACTGCTTTCCTATAACACTGCTTTCCTATAACACTGCTTTCCTATAACACTGCTTTCCTATAACACTGCTTTCCTATAACACTGCTTTCCTATAACACTGCTTTCCTATAACACTGCTTTCCTATAACACTGCTTTCCTATAACACTGCTTTCCTATAACACTGCTTTCCTATAACACTGCTTTCCTATAACACTGCTTTCCTATAACACTGCTTTCCTATAACACTGCTTTCCTATAACACTGCTTTCCTATAACACTGCTTTCCTATAACACTGCTTTCCTATAACACTGCTTTCCTTTAACACTGCTTTCCTATAACACTGCTTTCCTATAACACAATAACTACTATACAAATTGTGATAAAAGTAGGTAGTAGGTAGCTAGAGACCCTAACAAATAAGCTACTTCTTATTCCGATATTCCTACGAGACTCGGACTTGCGCGGGTGAAACCGCGGGGCGCAGCTAGTATTAAATAATTCTAATAATTATTAGCTAGTTAAACAATTTATTAAATTATGATAACAAAATCATAATGCTCTATACAAAAAAGTAAAGTATCTGCCTAAGTTAACTTGAGACTTCGTTCGGAATATTTAGTTCGCACTCAGGTCTCACATCAAAGTTAAATGTGTGTGTCATTTCAGCAGGACCACAATCCAAATATACGCGTGTGCTAAAATTTTGTCCGTTATTGACTTATTTAGACCGGTTCTTATGTAATTAATTAGGGTGCTCTTATATAATAAATAAATAAATATTGCAGGACATTTAACACATCGCCATCTAGCCCCAAGCTAAGTAACTAGACTTGTGTTATGGGTGCTAGACAACGGATATACTACTTATACACTTTTCTTTTGTAAATATATACTTATAATACATAGAAACAACCAGACCACAGACAAATATCTAAGCATAAATACTTGTCTGAGGTGGAAATCGAACCCGCAACCCTGTGTTTGGCAGTCCGGCATGGGGACCATTGTGCCAACTGGGTCGTCATAAAAGTAATAAATATAAATCTTTAAACAGTATACGATGAAAAATAGTATCTTGTTTATATAAGTTTTTGTTTGTGGCCCTGCTGAAGTAACACACACAACTTTGATGCGATGTAGGTACTAATAATTAAATTATCAGTTGTCTATGTCTGTTTGTCCGTCTCTTTCCTTTTAAATGTCTAACGTGGTCTTGATCATCGTCGTAGAGTGTCTTTTCAATCCAACGCATGTAAGCTTCAACCTGAAATACAATTGACAAATAAAATAAAAAAACATGTAAGGTAGGTACCTAACTATATTTTCTTTCATTGAAAAAAAATTTTTTTTAGTTATTTTTGACTCAAAACTTTTTTTAAACACTGGGTGGCTAAAAATCGCCCATTCACAGTTTTATTTTAATTAACAAGCATTAAAACTGCTGAGCTCATACAGCTTTGGCTTTATTTTGGTTTATTTTGGAATTATCCCTACCTTGGTGTAAACATCAGGTTTTCCTTTTGCGCAAGGTATTCCCCAAGAGACGATGCCAATTTGACGACCTTCCCTCACAAGTGGTCCACCAGAATCACCCTGTACAAAATAAAAAATAAACAATAAATTAATGCAAAAAAATTTAAAAAGGGTCTTGACAGACAGACAGACGGATGGACAATAAAGTGATCCTATAATTAAGTATTCCGGTTTTTCTTTTCGAGGTACGGAACCCTTAAACAACAAAAAACAAGCGGTTAAAAAAATATTGGTGTTACTGTACTCGTTAAAAATAATTCACCTTTCAAACAAAAAAAAAATTAAATCAAAATTGGTTCCGCCGTTCGGGAGCTACGACGCCACAGGCAGACACACACACACAGACACGTCAAACTTATAACACCCCGTCATTTTTGCGTCGGGGGTTAACAATCATAATTGACTTTCTTCGTTTCTGACAGTCTTCTATCTCTCTAACCATTCACTTACATGGCACGCTCCAGCACCGGCCTTCGTAAACGCGCAGATTTGCGTTTCGAAGACCTCGTGGTAATGGGCCTTCTTGCACTCTTCGTAGGTTATTGCTTTTAGTTCTAACAACATTAGATCATTAGGGATTTTGCCTGGATACTGGAAATCAGAAAAAAATATATGTATTATAAAAAACAGGTTAACAAGTATTATTATTGATATATTTGCTAAAAATTAAAATTGAAACATTCGTTAATTAAAGGTTTATACCAAAAACATGTTTTTATCATACAGTCTAAAATCTAAATGATAAAAAAAACAACAGATAAAATACAATTTTCAAGATATGGCAACACTATTATTAGAAAGTTTCCCAAAGTTAGGGAAAATAGGATTTTTCATTTTAATATTCCGTTTAATTTTGTCAAACTTTAATTGTTTTTTTGATTCGCAGTTTAGGTATTTTAGGTCGATTAAAAGAAAGATTTGACTGTGGGAAATAGACTAAACGCAAGTCACCAACACAAGAAAAAAAAGGATTTTAATATTGACTGTATGAATCAAATTCTTTGATAGATACTCGTAGATAAAGACTTTATTGCACCATAAAAACAAAACACAAGGTTTATTTGCAAATTCGTAAATATATATTTTTTTAATTAATTTAATTTTTTGTTTAACCTTACCGATGTAGTACCCCAGCCAGTGAGCACTAAATCCTCTCCTTTCTCCACCGGCTCATCATTCAACTCCACAGCATCAACAACACTGCTAAACTCCATCTCCTCATCAGTAAACAATATTGCTATATCGTTTTTGATAACGTTCGAGTCGTAATCTTCATGCTGGACCGCTTTACGTATCGTGTAGGATTTACCGCCAGCTTGGAGCTGGTTCGTTCCAACTACAGCGCGGTAGTATTTTGGTTGTAATCTAAAAGTACAAACAAGCGGATTTTTTACACAATTTTTTTTATTTAAACCTTAACAGTAATAGTGCCCTACTCCTCCTAGCACACAAGAGTAATTAGACAAAAGGAGAAGAAGAGAAAAAAGGAGAAGAGGAGTTGAAGTTTAAAGTAATTTAATATTATATCCATCAAAAACCATACCAATTTCTCATCAAAGATTAGCATTTTGAATATGATAGTTGCTCAAAGGTTTTTATAAGGCAAATAAATACATCTGGAACATTTAGGTTGACTTGCGCAACACAAAAATAGTACGACAACAATTGTTAAAGTGTCAAACTGATTATATAAAATCAACTTTGTAGTTATTGAAATTGAGTTAAATTTTAGATTACCCGTTGCATGCATTTAGCTAGAACTTAAGTTTTTTTAAGCACAATTTCATGCAAGCTGCCCTTAGAAATCTATACAGTTATTCAAGTTTTTTGTTTACAGTGTAATTAATTTCAAAATATTTTATAGTCCGCGCGGCGAATGATGACCTCTAGTGGTAAGTATGAGTTCTGCGCATTACCCATGCGCAGAACTCATTTTTCAATATAAATATCGAGTTCTGCGCATACCTACCCCTATTTACCTCAGGGGTCATCATTCGTCGCGCGGAGTTTACCTGTCGACGCAATGTGCCGCTGTCAATATAACTCTTGGAGTTACTAAGGAAGCACCACAGAAGTGCCATACGCCATATATTCTTAACGATACCTAAGGAAAAATAAACAATTTTAATATTTGAACGAACTGTTGATAGAAGTTTTAAAAAGAAAAATGATAATAATTTGAAAATATAAAAAAATTATCAGAAAATATTTTTATTTGACTAGCTGCGTTCCGCGGTTTCACCGCGTAAGTCTAGACCCCGCGGGAATTTTATTATCAAAATTATTCTACGTCCTTCTCTATTACCTAATTTATCACTATGCTGATTTTCATCCAAATAGGTTTAGTAGTTTGACCATGTTATAGAGGGAACAAATAAACAAAATTTTGGATTTTTAATATTATGTAGGTATAAAGTTTTGAAGAATATTTCGCGCTAATATAACGTGTTATTTCATGTCATTTTTACTATATTTCTACATTATAGAATTTTAATAAAAAATAAGTTTAAAAACTACGACTACGGAAAAAATTACGCTCTAAAAAAACCCGACTGCCAAAAAGGTAAAACTAAAAAAATCAAAAGTGTGTTTAAACGAAAATTAAATAAAATCTGAAAAGAAAAAAAAATCCTAGTTTTGAAGTTAAGCGGGCACAGATGAACATATACATACGAGTACATACAGGTCAAACACATAACCCTACCTTTTGGCTTCGCCGTAGACGTGTAATTAACAGAGTTGTTTCACTAATAAAGTTATTAAAAAGGAGCTACACCACGTCCCAGTCAGCGCAATCTCGTGATTAGGAGGCAATATTAGGTCGGAGATAACATTATTAAATAATTAGACAATTTGAGCAATATAATAAAGTTCAGGTGGCCGCGCTGGGTTGTAGGACACCATAATTTTGACCAAAATAGCATAATAGATTAATTATTGCAAAATCTTAACTATTTAGCATTTTTTAATGATGTTTTTACAAAACTTAATTTAGATCTTGTTTTATAAGTAAATCTCATTTTGCAACTAGTTACAAAAGTAGTTTTATTCGTAACTGGTAACGAAGTACTTACTTGGTATGGAAATGACCCATTCGGTGCCTTAACCCCTCCCACAACGCGTTCCCATTCTAATGCATCCAGTTTTGTCGCATTCAATTCTGAATTTGCTGAAACTAAAATTAATTTTTTAAAAACATTTTAATGTTAACCATCTTAAGAATTAATTTTTAAATAATTTAATAATATTAAAACAATTAAAAAATAACACAGCAAAAAGGTTTGTCAGAAGTGGGATTCGAACCCACGCCCACAGAAGTGGACTGCGACCTGAACGCAGCGCCTTAGACCGCTCGGCCATCCTGACATGATAATAACATGCGAAATTAACTGCCGCTTGTTACACCATATCATTTAATTTACAGTACGCCCAAAATAAAGTAATTTCAATTTCAAACGAATTTAGAATCTTTTACTGTTGAAATAAGTTAAAAATACCTTTCCTATAAAATATTCCAATCAGAACGAAGACAACATAACAGCTTTTTCCTCCCATATTTTCAAGGTATAAAAAAATACTAAACAATCTCTGATAGAGTTCCAATTTATAATAGCACCGAAGGAATCTACTTAGTCAAAGAGGTTCAACTTTATTAAGGGGTAGAGATAACAATTTATATTTTAATATCTACTAGCTGTTGCGCGACTTCGTACGCGTAGTAGTTTTGTTTTATCCACTAAAACCTTCCTCTTAAGGTGAAAGGGTACCTGCGCGCTCTCCATACAAACGTAGTCGACTGTTTCCTCCCTGGATAATGACACTAGGACAAATATTTTTGTGCCATAACACCTATAACTGCCATGACTATGCCCCTATGTTTTGGTTTTTTTTCATTTTCTAATTATCATAGAAATTAAAATTAAAAATATTAAAATATTAAAAAAAAAACAAAAAATAGGGGCATGGTCATGGCAGTCATAAGTTATATGCACCAAAAATATTTGCTCTAGTGTCATTATCCAGGGAGAAAACAGTCGACTACGTTTGTAATAGTTTGTATGGAGAAAGCCCCCGGTACCCTTTCCTCTTAAATCGCTCAATCTATCACAAAAAACGCATCAAATTCTGTTGCGTAGTTTTAAAGATCTAAGCATACATAGGGACAGACAGCGGGAAGTGACTTTGTTTTATACTATGTAGTGAAGTTTTCGTCATGTGGAGAGAGCAATGATAAGAACCTGACTTTAATTGCTCCATTTCAAATATATCTTTAAAAAAAAATCTATTAACCTCCAAAAAATTTATAATCTTGACCTTTCTGAGCATGAATATATAAAAAAACCGTTATTGGTGGGCGCATTCCGAAGGAACACATCCTAACTTAGTTTGTAAGACGTTTCAATAGGCCTCCCCCAAAGACTTCCAGAGCGATCGGTCATATGCTCTCTGCGTATTCTTAATTTAAGAATATTGCTTTTAAAGAATACTGCTTTTTTTATTTTTAGGAGTTTTTTTAACTAAAATTAATATTATATTCTCTAGCTAGCGTCTTTATGGAAGGGACTGTTTCTTGATTAAAAAAAAAACAGCGCACTCCGGGAGTGCAGGCAGAAGTGAAAACTGTATATCTGTGTAAAATCTCATCTGTCGTGAGAACGGCTGAAAATGCTCACCCACAAAAGTGCCCAACGCGCCATAAGAAGTTTTCACTTCAAAAAAAAGCGACGCACGACTGGAGTTTACTCCTTAAGTACGAGTATCTAACCATACGCAAAAAGAGTTTTAGATGAAAAAAAAAATAGTCGGACGACTATTTGTCATCCGACAAATAGTCGTCCGACATTTGTCGTCCGTCAATAGTCGTCCGATAAATAGTCGTCCGACATTTGTCGTCCGTCAATAGTCGTCCGACAAATAGTCGTCCGTTAAAAAATACCATATGTACCATAAGTACGTCTTAATACACTCACAGCCAAATTAAATAAAAAACTGTATATCTGTGTAAAATCTCATCCGTCGCGAGAATCTGTCGCGAGAACGGCTGAAAATGCTCACCCACAAAAGTGCCCAACGCGCCATAAGAAGTTTTCACTTCAAAAATTTGTTTACCCGACTGCAAGGAAAGGGTTATGTTTTTCGCATCTATCTTTGTATGTATGTTTGTTTTCTGTGTATTTTAAATGTCTTAGAACAACGTACGTAAATGATCTAAATACCAATGTTGATACCCCTATAATGTTAAAGATTATACATTTTTAACTAATTTTACGTCGAACAAATTAGATTTATGTTCTGAAAAAATGTCATGACGTTAATATTATGTAAATAGTAGCTGCGCCTTGTGGTTTCACCTGCGTAAATCCCGATCCTGTGGGAATATCTGGATGGAATTGGGATATGTTTGGGTCTTAAGGTGAAAGGGTACCGGCGCTCTCTCCATACAAACGTAGTCGACTGTTTCCTCCCTGGATAATGACACTAGCACAAATATTTTTGTGCCATAAGACCTATAACTGCCATGAATATGCCCCTATGTTTCGAATTTTTTCATTTTCTAATTATCATAGAAATTAAGATTAAAAAAAAAAAAACAAAAAATAGGGGCATGGTCATGGCAGTTATAAGTTTTATGCACCAAAAATATTTGCTCTAGTGTCATTATCCAGGGGGGAAACAGTCGACTACGTTTGTAATAGTTTGTATGGAAAGAGGTACCCTTTAATAAAGAATTAAGTACTTAGGAAATTATGGCTTTGTCATAGGTATTATACAAACTAACACACAAACTTTCACATCTATAATGTTACTAGCTACTGCCTGCGACTTCGTACGCGTGGTAGTCTTTCATTCACTAAAACCTTCCTCTTGAATCACTCTATCTATTAAGAAAAACCGCATCAAAATCCGTTGCTTAGTTTTAAAGATCTAAGCATACAAAGGGACATAGGGATGTAGGGACGGCGAAAAGTGACTTTGTTTTATACTATGTAGTGATAGTGATATTGATGTTTACAAAAACTGTACATTTTTAGAACTTAGGTCGTTAGGTACTATTAAAAATCAACCCTATGAGAACGCATAGAGCCGCAATATCGCCAGAGTAAAGAGAGCAGCACAACATTGACCAATCATAGTGCCGCACTTTGCGCAGTGCGTTCACTTATCCAAGAGCAACTTAAGCACAACTTAAGTACTGTTTGACATTCACAAAGGTTTTCAACCGGATGTCATAAAGGTCTAGACAATATATGCCATAGTTATTAATATTCCACAAGGGCTAGACGTAGGCTACTAAAAACTGGCATTTAGAAGCACTAGAATAAATTGCTAGGTGATTTATATTGTACTTAGTAGGTATATGTGTCTAACCGTTACTATTTGATGAATAGGTCTATGTTGCCAGTCTGTATATAAATAAATATTGCAGGACATTCCACATGTCGCCATCTAGCTCCAAGCTAAGTAACTACACTTGTGTTATGGGTGCTATAGACAACGGATATACCTACTACTTTTTGTTTTATACTTATAACTAGCGACCCGCCCCGGCTTCGCACGGCTATATTATGCATGTATTATACATATAAACCTTCCTCTTGAATCACTCTATCTATAAAAAATAAACCGCATCAAAATCCGTTGCGTAGTTTTAAAGATCTAAGCATACAAAGGGACATAGGGACGGCGAAAAGTGACTTTATTTTATACTATGTAGTGATAGTGATACATAGAAACAACCAGACCACAGACAAATGTCTCAGCATAAATACTTGTCTGTGTTTGGTAGTCCGGCATGGTGATCATTCTGCCAACTGGGTCGTCAAAAAGAAAGCTAAGAAAAACCTATGTTGGCCTAATGGTAGACACCTCGACTTTCATTCTGAAGGTCGTGGGTTCGAATCAAGGTTGCCCAAATAAAGCGAACAAAAACAAATAAAAATATATCCCATTTTTCCTTTGTCATTGCATCAATAGTGAACGGCTGGACCAATTTCGCAAATTATTTTTTTGTTGTGTTTATTATTGTCAGTAGAAGGTTCATAAGAAAGTTGCGCAAAATATTACGCGGGTAGTACCGCGGGTCGCAGCTAGTCTGTATATAAATGTGTTCTACCCGGTGTTTGACTACCATAACACAAGCCTAGTTGCTTAGCTTGAGGGTAGATGGCGCTGTGTTATATAATTCAATATTTATTTAATATCTTTGTATCGAAGGGTGAAAGGCTATTTCACTGAAGCGAAGTTTTGGGCGGTATTTATTAACATACATATTTAGAATCAGCTAGTTAGTTATTCTGCGTCAAATCAGCAGAGTTGAATTTTTTTAGCATTTTGAACATACTGCTTATTTTTACTACCCATTTTTTTTTTAATTGACGTGTTTAAAATCAGCTAGACAGTAGGAGGTCACTTGCAAAAACCATAAGTATTACGGATGTACGACATAAATATGACGTCATAAATATGTCATTGTCAACCTCTTTGGTGTATTACAATAAAATAGAAAAAAACTGTTTGGTTAGTATAGTATTTACATTATCACACACTACTGTTACGTTTGCTATCTCGTGAATGTCAAAATTGATCAAAAAAATTGTGGAGCTTTTATAATACAATATAGCACGGAACCCTTCATGAGCGAGTCCGACTCGCACTTGGCCGGTTTTTATTTTGTTTTTTTGGTCAAGGTTTGGAAGAATTTCTACAAGTGTGTCTGTAGATTCAAATGCCGTGTACAGTGGCGTAGCTAGAGGGGGGGCGGCGGGGGCGGTCCGCACCGGGTGTCACCCGCTCAGGGGTGACACCCGGGCCCCGTTTCACGATAGTACAAACTTTACTATCCTACGATGGTAACATTGGTGAAAAAATGGCAACATTGAATACATTAAAAAAAATAAAAATTTATGTCATTGTGACCTTTACTTCGTCAATTAACACAGTTTAATTCATACAACAGACAAAACTCTAAATTATTGAAAATGTAATATATGTGAAGTTATTTTCGAGTCCCTTATGAAATTTTACTGTTTAGTTGTCGCACTAAAGTTATTTAAACCGATATGTATATCAGTTACCTCATGTGAGAGAAGTTTCAGCAAATTGAAATTGATGAAAAATTACTTGCTGGCCACTATGACGGAAAATAGTTCAAGCAATCTTAGCATGTTAACCATTAGTCCATTGAACATGAACAACATTTGGGTTTGAATTTCTCTGAGGACGCAATATTATTTTTCAGATATCAAGGGGGGGGGTCAGTTCAAAGTTAAATCTAAGTTTGAGGGATTGTAGCCCTTGTCCCACGGAAGCCATCTTGGAAAAAGGGATTTAAATGGTTTTGATGGTTTATCTGACAAACTATAGGTCACACAAAAAATATTACTTAACATTTTTTGTTGCATATAAGATTATTTACGACTTTTGTTAAGTACCTTTTAGTCGTAAACTAAAAACAAAAAAGTTATAAGCGAAAATTCATGAAAATTTGTGTGTAAATATAGTTAAAACTGCCTAAACCAATTGAAATCTGGTTCCCAATATTAGACAGCTCTATTTTGAGTAAGGTCGTGGTATACATCAAAATCCATTTAGTAGGTCCTGAGTAATCAACGAAAAACTGCAGCCGCTCGAGAAAACCCCGGCCGCAGTGAAACACGAACGTCACAGAATACAAATCCCGATATTCCCACAGGATCGGGACTAATTCCCACAGGATCGGGATAATGGAATAATTCGTATATTTTATAACAAAAATGTTCTAGTCCTTACCATTTTAAATTACGAATTTTTCGTCCCTAAGAGGCCATGTCTTAAAAGTGCAACCTCTTTTGAATAAAATCGGATTGAGTTTTCAAACATGTGTCATAACACTATGTAGGTAAGTTGAAAGGAGTATTGATATCAACTTGGGAGGAAATCATTCCCGAAATAACTTTCTACCCTTTTTTAACCCCGTAAGGTCATTAATTTTAATAAAATACAAGACACGTCTTCCATCAATTCTACTAAAGAATGTTTATGGAAAATTTGAAGTAGATTGAACTAAGGAATCACGTTGTCCCATACAAACTTAGCCCCCCTTTTTCACCCCCTTAGGGGAAGAATTTCGAAAAATCCTTTTTTTATCGGATGCTTACGTCATACAAAGAGCACACCTTCCAAGTTTCAGGTCTCTACGATCAGCGGTTTAGGCTGTGCATTGATCCGTCAGTCAGTCAGTCAGTCAGGACAAAGCATTTTATATGTATAGATTTGTAATATTATAATTAAACATAAATTAAGATTTTTTTTTATTTTAACATTTTGTGTAAGTTTTAGGGTGACACTTACAATATTCGCCCCGGGTGCCACCCTACGCCACTGGCCGTGTACTTAAGAGGTAAAAATCATAAAAATTTCTTAAAATCGGTTGATAAACAAAGAAGAAATGCGCGAACATCCATAAAAAAATACATACAACTGAATCGAGAACCTTTGAAGTCGGTTAAAAATTAAACTAATACACAAATCGTAATCCATACCTAATTACAAATAAAATTAAAAACAAATAAAAACTGAAAAAAAATTACAATAATATTAAAAACAGTAAACTTCAGTCAAAAAATTAATAACTAAATAAACAAATAAATTATTACAAAAATAAATAAATCAATCTTAAAAACCACAAGAGGTAAATACATGGATTTCTATACACTATATTTAGCAGGTACAGTTACAATTGTATTCAATGTAATGCATTATTAATAAGCTGTTTGTGAATGCAAGTTATTACAGTGATAGGTTTTATATTTGCATCACAAATTGTAGGTACGTTCGCGTTGGGTTAGGCTTGACTGTTTTTGATAAGATGTGTCATGAATAGGGAATTAATAAGGTGTTTTGAAAGATTCGGTGTTATAAAGCGTAGAACATATCGAACATTCAATGGGGGTTTTGGTTGACACATCCCACGAGTAGATACCTACTATTTATACGAGATCAGGGGCTCTATTTTTGAATCGCTCGTGTGACAAAGCTTCGTCGTATACGCCTACAAGTCACGCTCGACTGCCAAGTCGCATGACACAAATTTACTGTATTTTTGAATCGTTCGTCGTCGAAATTTAAAATGTCATATTTTATTCGTTTTACGCAGTTATTTGAAAAGCGGTAATTACCAGCGGACATCCGAAATTCTCCCAAAAGATATAAATATTTTTCAAACACCCGTTTCCGAATGTTTGACTATGATTGTTTGATGTTTATTCTACCACTCGCCTGTCGGCGACGAGTGGTGGAGACCACTCGTTACGATGAAGCGATTCAAAAATAGCGAATTTCCGATGTCGAACGAATATCAGTAGAAATCGAGCGCTCGACGCGGGGCGAACGATTCAAAAATAGGGCTCCAGTTATTGTGATTACATCTATTTTCAATCGACTGCTTCTTACTAACAAAAAGGCATTGGAGAGAGGGACATAGCGAAACTAAAAGGGTTTTTTGTTAGAACTACGGAACCCTAAAAAAATAGCGACAACAGAAATACATCTGTGAAATTTTTAACTGCCATTCACGGTTCATGAGATACAGCCTGGTGACAAACAGACAGACAGTGGAGTCTTAGTAAAATTAAGTGTCCCGTTTTTAACTATTTGTTGGGAACTTTGCTTACTTATGGCACAAATGGAACTGGTGCGATTCGCCAGTATGCCAATGTGGAGCTCCCGAACAGACTGTACACTACATGGTATTTGACTGTCCACTAACCAAATACCACGGGCAAGCGGAGGATTTTACAAACTTAACTAAGGACGCGATAGCGTACCTGAAAACTGTAAAGCTTTGAAGTAGAGAATCATAATTAGCCATACGATAAATAAATAAATAAACTATTTGTTACTATGGGTGTCTAACTATTTTCATTTTTGGGTTCCGTACACAAAAGGTAAAAACGGAACCCTATTATCTAAGACTTCTGTATGTCTGTCACCACACTGTATCTCATAAACCATGATAGCAAGAGAGTTGAAATTTTCACAGATTATGTTTTCTGTAGCCGCTATAACAACAAATACTTACTTTTTTCTTACTAAACAGAAAAAAGTAAATATTTTTTTAAATTTATAAAACGTAAATTAAAAAAAAATATCTGTTGTGTGTTCACGTTAGGTATCCCTTCCACACCGATATCCCTTGTTGTGTAAAATGTTTGAAAAGCACTATTAAGTAAGTACATACAAATATGCATCCAGGTACAGATAAAATAACATAATAACAAACCCCGACATGTAACGTTATCACTAACACATCCAGAAACTAAGTACTAAGGAGACAAGTAGTAGACAATTTAGATAATTCTTACAACTTTATTGACGCCATTTCGTACCAAGACCTAGATAAAGCCGGCCCTTGCTTGAGTATGGCTAGATAGCGTCAAATGATGTGATGACGTGTTACAAATACTGAAAAATAATATTTAAAAAAAAAAAAAAAAAAAAAAAAAAAAAAACATTTATTTTGGACTATAAACAATCCATAGGTACATGTTTTAGAAATTAAAATTGAATAAAATTATAAAATTATTAAAAAATTAAAATTGAAATTAAATTATTAAAAATTATATTATTGAAAAGTAAATAAATTATTAAAAAATTAAAATATATTAAGTTCTTAAAAATTAAATTTAATTGCATTACAAAAAAGAAATTACTTTATATTAAATAGTGCAATAATAATAATAGTGTGAATAGTGTAATATTTAAAAATGAACAAAGTCTTTTTACCATTTTATTTATTTGTTTTTTGACGTGATAACGTCTTATAAATCGATGAACACTGGCATTAAAAAAAAAGTAACGGGAACGTGAGTTTTATTGACAAAATGGTAACCATAGCAAATTCATGCGTAACTTTTATCACTTCAGTAATTTGTAAACAAAAAATTTCACAATCTGTAATTTTGTTGACTGTTATTTCACAAAGCAATGCAAACAAATATCGAAAAGGTAACAAATACTTTATTGATTCTGTGAATTTTGTGCGTGAGATGCGGATTGTCTTCGCGTTTTTTGTGGCAATATGTAAGTCAATTTTTTTTCAATATTTACCTTTATTTTTAAGGAGAACGGGTCGGAAGAGATCACGCTCCACTGACGGCTTCCTACCTTCACTCACGTCCCTCGAAGCTAGCACATTTGGGGGTTTTGAAGTCACGAGCGTATAAGTATCTTCTAGACACCGCGTGCTACATCATAGAGACCGCATCGTCACCAACCATCGTGTGAGGATAGTGGTCAAACTTACAACAAACATAAAACTGCAACGCGAAACGGATTGTTTTGAGACCGACGACATTGTAGCGGTCGCGGGTAGTCGGTGATGTATGAGGAAGGCCTATGTCCAGCAGTGGAGGTGTATGGGCTGATATGATGATGATGATTATGTTTCTGTGTCTGTATGAAATTTAGATATAGCTTTCGAAGAGACACTGACTGTGAGAAGCACAGCTAGTTTTGATTATAAAATGGGACCAGTAAACGGTTTTTTGAAGTGAAAACTTCTTTAGCGGCGTTGAGCACTTTTTCTGTAATGGGTATAAAATCTTAAACTCGCGTCAGGACACGTGACCTGATCGAAAAAGCGTAAGACGGATGGAGAGTAGACAGCTATCCCCTCTCTACGGCGCGGCGAAAATGTATGCCTGGGCCTACTGTTTTTAATTTGGCTGTGAGTGTATTAAGACATATGGTATTTTTTAACGGACGACTATCGACGGACGACAAATGTCGGACGACTATTTGTCGGACGACTATTGACGGACGACAAATGTCGGACGACAATTTGTTGGACGACAAATGTCGGACGACTATTTGTTGGACGACAAATGTCGGACGACTATTTGTCGTCCGACTATTTTTTTTTTTTTTTAATTTGGCTGTGAGTGTATTAAGACGTACCTACATATGGTATTTTTTAACGGACGACAAATGTCGGACGACAAACGTCGGACGACTATTTGTCGGACGACAAATAGTCGTCCGACTATTTTTTATTCCGTGGATTCGTCCTACGTGGCGCATTGTAGGACTGTCATACAAAGTACTTGGCTTTTTTACGATATTGCTTGTTAATGATTTTGTTTTATTTTATTAGTTATTTTAGAGGGTAGATGTCAGTTCTTCGAATGCCACGATGACCCAAGCTTGGACCCTGAAGATGGTCCAATGCAAGAGATGCAGTTCACTTGGCTTGGAGCCTTGCAATACATACATGGTAAGAACTATTAATAAAATAAATTGTAACATTTGCACGTTTTTTATTCAGAGTAAAGATATCATTTAATTTGTAAAAACATCCAACTATATAGTAGGTTACCTTACCTTTATTTGCAAAATGCGTTAGCATATAGCATAGCAGGACTTTAAAGCCCTGCTTGAGTTAAAACATTCTAACAACAGCTATTTAGAACTCTGTGGTAGGCCTGCAATTATGTTAAAGACTGTACGGTCGGAGACAGAATTGCAGGCCCACCGTAGAGTTCTAAAATCACTACATAGTCACTACATAGTATAAAACAAAGTCGCTTTCTCTGTCCCTATATCCCTATGTATGCTTAAATCTTTAAAACTACGCAACGGATTTTGATGCGGTTTTTTTTAATAGATAGAGTGATTCAAGAGGAAGGTTTATATGTATATGACATGCATAATATAGCCGTGCGAAGCCGGAGCGGGTCGCTAGTTGTTAGATATATTCAAACAATATTTATCTAACAAATTCATGAGTTGAAAACATTCATTAGCGCGTGGTATGACACGTAGGTAACAACTTTAACAGTCCGTTATTAGATTTAACAAGGCGAATTATTTAACATTGTATGGTAAAACTTCACTTAATAATAGCAGTTCTTGAGCTCTACGGTGGGCCTGCAATTCTGACTCTCTACCTCACAGGGTTTACAGCCTTTTCGTAAAACATTGTATTGATTTTGTTCCAGTTAAGAACGGAACCCCACACTACTTCAGAATGCCACGCGTTGTTCTCATCAGTCGACAGTTTGTGTTATCCACAGCTGTTGACGCTGCACAGATTCCAGAAGGATACGCATTGTGAGTAGTTGGGAGCCGATGGGTCTGTTCCACTTGATGGACATGCAGGCTGATGCACAAACCATCGGAAGGCTACCGAATAAACCAGAAAAGACAAGGCACACGTCAAAAGTCGTGGGAGTGAAAGCTTTTTAAGCGCGGTACGCTTTCTTTTAGATGAGATAAAATCTCTGAACTCGCGACACCGTTACGAGACACAACTACAGTGTGTGAAAATTTATCAAAGGATGTATATCGTCAAACTTCTTCATTCAAAAGTAGACCGTAACCACATAATTTTGATGATAATGATGAGGATACAAGAGTTGTGAAAATTGTTAACGATGATTCATAAAATAATATTAAATTTATTTTAAAGTTTCTAATAAGTAATAAAATACAATTCATAACCCAAGAACTCAATAACCCTAGTATCCATCTAAAAAATGTCTAACGCGCTAAAATAAGTTTTCACTTCTGTCGGCACTCCCGTTTTTTTTTCGTTTCAGTTGCCTTTCGACTGTTTGTGAAGGTGCTTCAGGTGCTTATTGGTGACACTTTAATGTACTTTAAGCACTTTGAAAAATGCTTATTTTTCAAGGTGGGTCTGGGTGCTTACCCAGGTTCTTAAAGACGACTTCAATAAAATTATTATTTTGAACTGTAACTAGTCATCTATCATCATCATCATATCAGGCCATACACGTCCACTGCTGGACATATGCCTCCCCCATACGACGCCACAAACAGCGGTCCTGAGCCGCCTACCGACTACCCGCGACACCCACAATGTCGTCGGTCCACCGGGCAGCTGGTCTCCCAACACTTCGTTCAGTCATCTTTATTAATCTATAATCTTAATATTTTAAAGAGTTTGTTTGAATTCTCGTATCTTATCGTATCTTAGTTGAATAATCGTGAATATCCTCCTACGGAAAACGGCCCCCACATCATATTTTTGAAAAAAAGTTCGAATTTTCAAAAGTTCTTCATCTAGACGTCAAGAACGCCTTTCTTATTAAAAACCCTTTTCGAAAACACGTTGTACAGAACTTCCTCCATCTGTTCTTCAGAGGGAACATAGCCTTTGGTGAATACGAGCGTGATGAAGGAGAATGTGGAGTCAACATCGACCAGCTAGCTGCTGGAGCCGAATGTGAACCTGCTGCCTTACTGATACCACTGTCAGATGTGCTACTACACCCAGAGTACAAGCACTTCGGTGCCGCTGACAGTATAGCGATATTGAAGCTACTGACACCTGTCAAGTCAAGTAAGTACCTAACACCTGCCTTACTGATACCACTGTCAGATGTGCTACTACACCCAGAGTACAAGCACTTCGGTGCCGCTGACAGTATAGCGATATTGAAGCTACTGACACCTGTCAAGTCAAGTAAGTACCTAACATCTGCCTTACTGATACCACTGTCAGAGGATTGTAATAATAAATTGCACCTTGAGAGCACGGAGACGCCTTGAGGCGGGGAGTCGGGGAGTAGAGACCTCTCGGTTTCTAGTGCTCCAAGGGGAAATCACCGTTCCTCATCTCCAGCTTGCCTTAGTTGGCTGATCGAAGTAAAAACTGACGAGGGAACAGTTCTCCGCCTCTGGCTTGCCTTCATCGGCAGAAATGCTCTAAGGATAGATGCCAATCTTAATTGGCGAGTGGATTAAGTAAGCTGTACTCTCAGGAAGTTGAGTTAAAAAGGAGTGAGGGCTCTCCATCCATAAGCCGCTCACATCCCTGTGGCCAAGTTGGCGAGTCTTCGTCTGACACATTTAACGTGTAATTTACATTGTTATCGGCAGGCGCCATAGTTGCAATAGTTCCCTAGTTTCCAGTCCTATTACAATAGCCCAAGAAGTTTTTTCCTGTAGTTTATCAATAGCTCCATCCCAACTAGAGGTTGTCCTTGGCTGTATTTCATAGTACAGACAGGGATAATCACCGTTCCGTCGCGTTTGGTCAAAATCGCAAACGGTCAATTTCGTGTAAATCGCAAACCGTGAAAATAGCGAACCGTCAAAATAGCAAATCGTCAAAATAGCAAACCGTCAAAATAGCAAACCGTCAAAATAGCGAACCGTCAAAATAGCAAATCGTCAAAATTTCATGTATTTTCATGTACCTACTAGATGTTGATCGTGATTTCTCACCAGTTTGGTGGCCACATCATACTTTGCCATTAGACTTGTTATTGAAAAGAGCGTCTACGTGCTGACTTCGGTTCCTCACACTCCTTCTAAAAGTCCGGAGCTCCATAGCCCCGTGATATGGAAATTACTAAAACAATAATCCACTGAAATATATTGGTCTACGTATTACTTTACTTTGTGTAACGTGATCGTTCCTTCCTGTATTGTATAAATAAAGTTATCTATCTATCTATCTTTCTTTGTCATCAGGTTATATGCTGCCAGTTTGTTTGCCGTTCAAAAATTATCTAATAGGAAAAAATGGCAAACCAACAAAAGAGAAAATCTATCACGTAGATTTTGCTAGTGGTAAGTATTAACACAATCCGCCATAATTCATTGCTGTCTTATATAATTCTGCTTTTTAGGGTTCTTACCTCAAAAGGTAAAAAACTGAACCCTTACCTATATAATTTCTTCTGCGCCTGTTTTGTTCCTATTTGTAGTGTGATTGTTTCCTAACAATCGTTTTCTTTTTTAATTTCTCTCTTTTTATATCTTTGTTTTTTCTTTCTTTCTTTTTATCAATTTTCTCTCCTCTCTCTTTTTATTTTTTTCTTTCTTTGATTTTGTTTCCGTTACTTTATGTATATTGCAGATGTACCAAGAGATTTTATGGATGAAGAGAAAGAAATAATCAGCGTACGTCTTCTACCAAGAGAACTTTGTTACCTGTATGATTTGAATCCGGTAAGTTATAAAAAACCGGCCAAGTGCGAGTCGGACTTGTGCACAAAGGGCTTCGTACCATATTTTATGGGAGTAAACTGAATTTTTTTATAAATTTTGCCTGGGGGATCGTTTACCACAGGGGGAGCGTTAGGGGGACGGTCAATCGTGAACCATTTTCTCTTCTGTTTTTAGTATTTGTGAAAACTTCAACTGTTTAGCTATACAGTTCATGAGATACAGCCTTGTGACAGACATACGGACGGACAGTTAAGTCTTAGTAGTAGGGTCCCTTTTTCACCCTTTGGGTACGGAACCCAAAAAAACGAATTAAAGTGGATTATATAAATAGGCCATTTCCTAAATTATAACAGATACCGAAAAGTTGAGAGAGTTGAATTTTTCTTTTTTTGATAATAATTAAAACTGCATCTTTGGAGTTTTTAAGAAAAGGCATTACCGTAGCCAGGAATCGTTTCACAAATTCCACTGAGGCTGCGTCGTTGATTTTTTTTAAATTTATTTTGCTGAACTTCACTTTAATGGACTTTGGTTTCCCCACAGAATTACACGCATGTTGCCAAAAACAGAATAATGTGCACAACGGGATGTGGATTCCACTCTGGAGCTCCAACCATTGTCCATGAACACACTGGTCACTGGTCACTGGTGGCGTTGTCTCAAGGTACCAACCAAACGTTACCAGTCTACTGGTAACGTTCCTCAAGATCTTAGGTCATAATAATATTGGCCTTTTTATCTGATGGTTTATACAGTACCAGCAAGTTTAATCCAATATTTAGGGTGTTGTAGTGGCTGGGTATTAGAAAAAGCAAGCTTGCCTAGAACCTATCCCACCCTTGCAGCTTAGTCGATCATGTCAGCTATCTACCATGCGATGAGTATGTCTACCAATATAGTCGTAGCTTGTATGTACCCGGGCACAACCTGGACAATCTAGTAAATATGCCATAATATCTAAACAAATAAACTCAAGTTGTCACTTATTCGAATGACGTCACCTGCCTGATGGTAGATGACGATGCTTTCTAAGATGTAGCACGTTTTCTTAGAAGATACCTGTTCACTCGCTACTTAAAGACCCCAAAGATATAACGTGAGGAAAGATAGACGCAGGCAACTGATTGCAATCCGTTGCTGTACGTATCTATTGCTGATTCTGATCCCTTGTGTCTCATTACCATGGCGATACTATGGCCAGAAGGACACTGTTCAATTTACATTGCAATATTATTGCGATTGCAAAAAGTACTCTCAAAGTTTTTAGTATTCTTAAGAATATTTTTTGTAATCAAAATGCAATCGTTATGATATTGCAATGTAATTTGAACAATTTTATTTACGAGAATTGACCTTCAGTTTGGTAAATTGGTATATTAATCAAACTGCCTTAAGATAAATCAATTTACTATTAGGTGGTTCCCCGTGCCCCGATCCGCTGCGAGCTCGTCGTCCCCCCGCGCCTCCTCGGCATATAGTACTCTATCCATACGTACCCTGGATCACGGCTGCTATCACGGGGAAGGCTGTGGGGGCCTTCGCTAAGGATGATCCCTTTGGTAAGACAGATATTGGCCTTTATATGCGCTCCGCGGTTTAGCCGCGTAACTCCCGATTCCTTGAGAATATCAGGATAAAAATTAGCCTATGTTATATCTAATGAAGCAATGTATCCTCCTATCAAGTTTAATAAAAAATTGGTTCAGTAGTTTCAGAGCCTATTCGTTACAAACAAAAAAAATGTTCCTCATTATAATTTGCATTTTTTATTTTTATGGATTTTTTAATTTTTTATTTAATTGTTGGAATTTGTTTATTATTAGTATTTTTTGATTATTTATTTTTATTTTATTTTATTGTAACGTATGGATTTTATTATCTGAAATAAATGAATTGAATTGAATTGAATTGAATAATATTATTATAGATAGGATTTGTACAGCGCTAGTAACTTTGATACATGCAATTCAGGATGCATTACTGCCTGGACTAGGCTTGCCCAGAATATATCATCCTCTAATTTGTCAGCCATACCCAGAGGAAAGAACTTGTAAATACGTCTAGACCCAGCTAAGCCGCGGATTTCATCACGATGTTTTCCTTTGCATACATTATGGGCTTCTCTGATGCACTGCAGATGGGAATAGACAATGTTTTCTCCATTCCCGGTCACTTTCTCTGTAAATGAGGACCTGGTTCAAGAACGAACATTATTTATTTTTGGTTATAAGTTATTTTTCAGTTAAAGAATAGTGCCCTTAGAACTCCTAAGTCCTAAAACAAGAGATAATCTACTCAATTTTAACCCCTCTCTTCGTAAACTCAGGGTTCGTAATGCCCCGTGCCTCAATCTGGGACAAGCAAGGACACGATTGGAACGGACACTGGTGGATGGGAGGCATCCGTTGTTTCGACAGAGGAGAGGCAGCAGATGACCTGTTCAGATTCTACCAGGAGATCTTCACGGTCAAACCTGTTGGAACGACATACCTTAATTACTATCTTGAGGTAATTTTTTTTCATATAGGTTAGGTCAGCGTTTCACCACCATCACACCCGCTTGATAGCAGGTGCCTTAGATGCAGCACACTTTCCTAGAAGATTATCTGTTTAAACGTCAGGAAAGACAGACGCAGGCAACTGATTCCATTCTCTTGCAGTACGAATAAGGAATGACGAAGTATAACGCTTAGTGCGAACGCTTTGTATGTCCACCATGAATCAGTGCCGTACATCAGTCTGCCTGGTAGTATGACGAAAGAATGGATATGACAAAATTAGGTCGTGGAGTTCTGTTGCACACTCCGCAAATGAATGTTTATTTAGTGTTGATAACTATGTAACCTGATGATGACGTGGCCATGTAGTCTGATTTGCACGCTCGTCCGTACCTCGTGGCTTGAGGAACACCAAAATTGTATACGTCAGGAAAGACAGACTCAGGCACCCATTCCATTCCATTGAGGTGCGGATATCTACTAAGAAACGGCTTTTAAATCTATTTATATTCTAGATGAGGAAACTGTGCCTGGCATTCTTCTGTATTCGATGCCACTGGCTTTATCAGCATAAACTATTTCAAATTAGTCGACCGCGTTTAGAGGAAAAATCTTGTAAATACTGGAGCTTCCTAAATCGTGGGTTTTACAACGATGTTTTTCTTTACCGTCCACCTTTTGTGGCTTCATCGAACAAGCGGACTTGTCCGTGTTTCTACGTATCGGAGCACGGACAAGTTTACCTGGCGATACGACATAGGCCGATGTGGGTGGTAACAAGCCGCGGCCGAAGCCTTCCACCAAGTTATTGCTTTTTTAACACCACCCAGGGTCACATGTAGCACCATGGCTAAATCCCACGGACATGAGCAATACGAACCCCCACTACTGATTATTGGGTAACTTAATTTATTATTTTATCCACGTAGAAGTAAAAAATGGTTCTAAACGGATTGGACAAAGGTATTACGTTGTTTCATACAAAATTTGCCCTTCTTTCTCAACCCCTAAGGGATAGAATTTCGGAAAATCCTTTCTTATCGGATGTCTACATCATACAAAGAAAGCACCCTCCAAGTTTCAAGTCTCTACGATCAGCGGTTTTGGCTGTGCGTTGATCCGTCAGTTCGGTCAGGACAAAGAATTTATATGTAGGTATTTATAAGATTCATCTTGGTGTGTCCAATAAACCGTTCCATCTATCTATCTAGTGAGGTCATCCATTATAAAAAGACCTATGAAAGAAGCGTTAATTCTAGTTGTACGGAGCTCACGGAACGACGGTCATCTGCGTGAAGGTTGGAATGCCGTACCACATTGGACAACCGAGGGTCTGGGATCTTGATACTCCTGAAGTTAAGGTACCTATTTTACCACTGCGCCCCGTGGTTTCACCTGCGTAACTCCCGATCCCGTGGGAATAAAACAAAAGTATCCTATGTCCGTCTCCTGGTTCTAAGCTACCTCCCTGCCAATTTTTAGCCAAATCGGTTCAGCTGTTCTCGAGTTATAAATGGTGTAACTAACACAACTTTCTGGAGATTTTACTACTAGCTGCGCCCACGTAAGTCCCGATCAAAGTACCCTATGTCCTTTTCCATCCCCTAAATTACCACCATGCCGATTTTGATCCAAATCACTCCAGTCGTGTGACCGTGACCGTGAAACAAATAAATAAATAAACAAACTTTCAAATTTATAATTTACTAGCTGCAATATCAGGATACAAAGTAGCATATGTTATTCTTAATGAATCAATGTATCCTCATACCAAATTTCATCAAAATTGGTCTAGAAGTTTCGAAGTCCTATTCAATTCAAACAAAACTTTCCTCTTTATAACTTTATAAGATAAATAAATAAACATTGCAGGATATTCCACACATCGCCATCTAGCCCCAAGCTAAGTAACTAGACTTGTGTGTGTTGTTGTAAAATTTTAGTCAAAATCAGATTTTAACCTGAACATCGCAATTACAGGTTTGCAATTTTGCTTTTTTTTTAATAAGTTCAGTAGTGGACCTTTTGTACCCCTACACCAATCAAAGTCTGAGACTTATAAAAACTCCAAATAAAACAATTTTTTTTCAAAATCAAAATATTATCTTTGTATGATTCTAAAAAATAGTTCATAGTTTATTTTTTTCTGCAGAACCGATAGTTTGGCTGTAATTGCGATGTTCAGGTTAAAATCTGATTTTGACTAAAATTTTACAAAAGTCCAAATAACTTTTGAACCAGTGAATATTGTAAAACATACCCCCTGTAAACCCCGATTAAATCGAAAGGCACTGAGGTTCCCTATCCCCCAGCAACCGATGATCCGCCCCCCTTGTTACACCGTGTAATTTTTTTTTGTAAATAAATTATACTTGTAATACATAGGAACAACCAGACCACAGACAAATATCTAAGCATAAATACTTGTCTGAGGAGGGAATCGAATCTGCAACCCTGTGTTTGGCAGTCCGGCATTGTGACCATTGTGCCAACTGGGTCGCAAGACTTTTCGCTATGTTTGACGTTTTGCTACTTAGACTTTTTGATCGGGAGGTGTCAATTTATCGTTAAAATATGTACGACATTTTCTCATCCCCAGGTTCGTATCCCAGTACTAAAGTTCCAGAACAACTACAAGTTCCAGGTGGAAGCATGGGCTTACAACGCATCCCTTAGCTCATCGGAAACCAGCGAAGAAAGCTCAACTACCGTGACCAGCGAGAGTAGCGGCTCATAATAAACCATGTCTATACCAGAGATTCTCAAACTTTTATCGACTAGCGCCCATTTTGAAAATAAATTATTTTTAAGCGTCTTTTTTTATCACATTTTATTGAATTTCTGTTGCCCTTTGTTCGTGTTGTAGTTTTGTTATATATACTAAAACCTTCCTCTTTAATCACTCTATCTATTAAAAAAAACGCATCAAATCCGTTGCTTAGTTTTAAAGATCTAAGCATACATTTAAGTTTTAACAATCAAACAGGGCAGAAATCCTACTAATATTATAAACGTGAAAGTTTGTATGTATGGATGTTTGTTACTCTTTAATGCAAAAACTACTGAATGGATTTTGATGAATCTTTCCAATAATATAGCTTATACATCAGAATAGAACATAGGCTATAATTTATAGAGATATTGTGTGAATAATTATTGTCCAAAATATAACGAAAAGTATCGAAAAATGTACACTTTGGCATTTGGCACTTTGATTATAACCATTATGCGTTTATCAGAATTATGATAAGCAGAGTGTTGCTTATCATAATTTACGCGAAAAAACTTTAGGCTAAGGTTGTTATCCCAAACGGCATAATGCTAATAAATAGATGCTAAAGAAAAGGGCTCAAAAATTATTTGTAGACCTGGATTAACGCAAAAGCAACTTAATTTTTGACATATATTTTCACGGGATCGGGACTAACGCGGGTGAAACCGTGGGGCGCAGCTAGTATGAAATAAAATATCGATGTTTTGTAGTAGACCTAGTAGACAATTATTTACAAAATGCAATTATTTTTATTTGGGATGTAATTCAAAATGAATATTTGACTTTAGATTTCAATAAATTTCAAAATCACTACATAGTATAAAACAAAGTCGCTTTCTCTGTCCCTATGTCCCTATATACCTATGTATGCTTAAATCTTTAAAACTACGCAACGGATTTTGATGCGGTTTTTTAATAGATAGAGTGATTCAAGAGGATGGTTTATACGTATAATACATGCATAATATACCCGTGCGAAGCCGGGACGGGTCGCTAGTATTAAGATAAAATCAAAAAATCAGCCATCACCTCCTAAAACCACATCAAAATCCTCCCATTTTTAATGGACCCTTTACCCACTAGCCCTACAACGCCCATAAGAGGGAATTATAACCCACTTTGAGAAACACTGCCCTAGACCAACACAGAGGAGCTGCTAGTAAAGATATAAATCAGAATTTAACAGACCACAAATACAGACATTTCTGTTTGCTCACGATTCAGACCAGAAAATATGACTGAGATAAACAGGGCGTGGTCAAATTGTTATATTAACATACTGTATATTAAGTTGTTTTACGATTTTCTTTCTTATTTCGTCTTGTTAGAGTTTATTTAGATATGTAAGTCAATTTAGATGTGCAATAGATAAAGAAATGCTAAGATTACTTACTTTGATGGTACGGATGGTAAAAGTGTTAGTGGAATTATAAATAAATAAATAAATAAATATTGCAGGACATTCTACACATCGCTATCTAGCCCCAAGCTAAGTAACTAGACTTGTGTTATGGGTGCTAGACAACGGATATACTACTTATATATTTTTATTTTGTAAATATATACTTATAATACATAGAAACAACCAGACCACAGACAAATATCTAAGCATAAATACTTGTCTGAGGCGGGAATCGAACCCGCAACCCTGTGTTTGGCAGTCCGGCATGGTGACCATTGTGCCAACTGGGTCGTCAGTGTAAGTCAATTGTAAGTGTTATAGGATCCACTTAGATTAATAGTGGATCACTGTGAACTCTATAGTAGTATTTAATCGGTTAATACACTCAATGAACCCCAGTGGAGTTGAAAGTGTTAAAAGATCTACTCAAATCGAAAGAGGATCACAGTGAACTCTAGAGTGGTATAAATCTACCACTGGGTGGACTTAGTGGATCCTAGTTTAGTTGCAAGTGTTACAGGATCCCCCCAGACTAAAATGGTGGATCGTAGTGAACTCTAGTATTCAATCTACTGATAGCGAGATCCAAATATCTAAAGAAATATTTTTTAACCCCCGATTAAATATAAAGAAATCTTATAAGTTTGACTCCTATATGACATAATATAATATCTAAACCACAGTTTAATCTTTGTTTTATGTATCCATATACTAACTATGTTCCGTTGAAATTATTGTTATAATTTTAAAAAGTTATGGGCATTTTTAATTACGATTCGAAGGTTTATTTCAATTTTTTCCAATAACTTGTCAAAATAATTGGTTATTTAAGTAATATTTCCCGAAACACTTGGCAATAATTTAATACCTACAGGTAGAATTAATTTAATTTTGTTATTTTATTTTTCATTTGTCTGCTGTCAGTACATAAATATAAGGCTGCGCCTGCGCTGCGTCTGCGTGTAAGCGCTAACAAAGATGGTCGCGATATACGAATGCATTCATTCACGCATCGTTGGGCGGTGCTTTTAGCACACAGTGGAGTTATTGCAGTAGGAGCTTTTGCCTATGATTGAATAGAAATAAAATATGTGTGATGGTCCGAAATACAAAATATAATGGCCCATTACATAGCTTGTAATGTGGTAATTTTTTTCCACGGCCGTTAGAAAACGTGCATTTTTGAAATCATTATGAAAAGTTTAAGATTGATTTCTATCTATCTATTTAGGTTTCCAAATCAAGAATATTTATTCAAAGTGTGAAACAAAAATGTAAACCTTTACTAGATTTTTTTCTGATTAATCTAATTATAGAGGCTCTGAAGACACACATCCTAACCCAATTTTTAAGACGTTTCAATGTATTTCTAATCCATATTGCGTTTATTCGATCCCAATGAATAAATATTTTTTTAAAATTGACTTTGTATTTTTCGGAACTCACTTCATCTTAAATTCTATTTACAAAGCACAGTTGCCCGACTGCCTTTCCCATACACTGTGACTAAATACGAAGGTACAAACGACGACAACCGTGAAATATCAGCAATGATTACTTACTCGTATGATTGTACCTCTATACCACTACCAGATATGGGATGACAGACTCATTTATACAGGGTTATTGGTAATTATACTAGCAAGCCATTGAGGGCCACTTCTGTGCACCTTAACAAACAACTTTTGTTCTACGACTTTTGGAAATTCGAAAAAAAAATGAAAATTCCGAGGTTTATGTAAATTCCAAAAACAGCTGATTTTTTAGAACAAAGGTCATTCAGACTAAGAAAAAAGATAAAACTTAAAAAATAAGTAAAATTTTAAGGTTTAAAGACCTTTCCGTGTATCCTTCAACGGCTTGCTAGTATTATTACCAATAACCCTGTATAATGACATTTATTGTATCTAAAGAAAACATTTACCTCACTCACTCTCAGTCACTCACTCACCGTCATCGTCTTTTATCTCACTGTTTTACCCGCGTAACTGTAGATCCTGTAGGAATATAGGGATAAAAAGTATCCTATGTCCTTCTTCATTCCCTAAGCTACCACTATGCCGGTTTTCACTCAAATCGGTCTAGTCGTTTGAGAGTGAAGAGGGAACAAACAAACAAATAAGTTGTGTCCATGGTTAAGTTTTGTTGTTGGCCAAATAACTTACTTACTCCGCTGGCTCAGGGACCCAAAGTGGATTTTTGCCTCCGAAACGAGAGTCTTCCATTGATTCCTGTCCTGAGCTATTTCTTGCCAATTGTTGACTCGAAGTTCGCGTAGGTAAGCTTCTGCCGTGTCCTAAATGAAAAAAAAATGGCTAAATTGGCTAAATTTAGGTACCTACCTGGGCTGCACCATAACAGATACCAACACTCGAGAGGAGTAGATAGACATTCGCATCCAGAGCACCTTGAGATGCTGCGCGGCGCCGGCGCTGCACAAGGTGTTAGTGTCCAAGCTTCTCAGCAGGAGTACAAAAACCCGTATATAAATAAGACAATAATACGTCCGATACTCATGTACGGATGGCCAAATAAAGATAGGTATATCTATCTATATCAACTTCTTGTCCATCTAAAGGTTGCGTCCGGATCGCCTGGAAGAGATCGCTTTGAGCGATAAGGCCGCCCTTTGTAGCACTTAGACTTAAGTTTTGTATTTTACTATTAATATTATTTGAAATTGGTGTTTACAATAAAGAATTTATCTATCTATCAAATATACCAACAAACAAACAAATAAATAAACATTAGAATTTATAAATTTTAAGTTAGGATTAGGATAAATAGATAGATGATATAATTATAGAAGAATAGTAGTTGCTACTTCTGAATGTGAAGTTATAGCTAAACCTCGGTAAACCGCGCAGCGCCAGGGCTAAGTTGTGACGTAGTTTTTAATTATCAACTTCCACCTAAAGCAACTTACCATATTCAATTAACTTCATTGTAAAAAAACTCTTATTTTTACCTATTATGTCATTAGTTGTCAGTCAACGTTTGAGTTGCATTAGAACGGCGAATTGAGATGTTGCCATTCATAAATTGGTGGATTTGCTTTAAAGCCGTCATGTTAAACATACGGCCCGCTTAATCATAATGATGCGGCCCGCAGTAGGAAACTAAATCTCAAAATTTGAGCGTATTTTTAAAAATTTTATTCCTCTCGCAATTTCAGTGACCAATCTGCAAGGCACCCTTGAAAATTATATAAAGTGCCCAATAAATGTACCTACCTCACCAAATAAAAATGCACGTGTTTAATTATTTTATGTCTGGTCCGCTAACACATCTGTAATTTTCGAAATGGCCCTATGGATAATTCAGTTTGACACCCCTGCTCCCATTTCATTTCATTTATAAAAAAAAAGATTAACAAAAACAACGATAAAAAGCTCTAAAGATTACCAGATTGTGATATATTTTCTGTGAAGATCGCTATAATATTTAAGAAATTTAGTAGACTAGTTCATTGAAAAAATCTTTACAAATTAGAATATAGAAACGTACCAACATTTTTTTCACGGCGAGAATCGAACTGCATTCACTGACGTGTGTTCACCCCCACACCATAGAGGTCGCCAGTAAAATAAAACCTGATGACCTAATTATAAATCCAATGTTTATAAACACAACATGCTGTTATAATGGATTTTCAGTATATTCACTTAGTAGGTAAAGATATTTAAAATACCTAAACCTGCGACGTAGAAAGTTGCGGGTTCGATTTCAGCCTCAAACAAATAATTATGTATGATAGAAACAGAGTTTCATCAAAATCGGTCCAAAAGTTTTTGCGCGAAGAAGTAACAAACATACATACACACATACACAAAAACATTTATAATATTAGTAGAATAGTTATTTGATTCTAGTCTGGGTGTGTATGTATATCAAGTATACATGGTGTAACAAGGAGGGTGGATCATCGGTTGCTGGGAGGTGGGGGACCTCAGTACCTATCGATTTAACCCCCTGTATGTACTGCAATATTTAGTAGTTCAATAGTTATTTGAACTCTAAGTGAAATTTTAGTCAAAATCAGGTTTCAGCTTGAACTTCGCAATTACAGCCAAACTATCAGGTCTGCGATTTTGCCTTTTTTTTAAACAAGTTTAATGGTTGACCTTTTGTATCTCTACACAAATCAGAGTCTGATTTTTAAAACTACAAGTATTTTTTTTACTTTTTTCGTATATGAAGAAGACGATGTTGCTAATCCAAAGCCGTTGAGTTATTAAGTTTAATGCATCTTAACTACTTAGTACAAATCATTCGAATGTACTGCAATATTTAATTATTTTCACATCTGCAGCACTTTGCTCACGGATTAAAGCCCTATTAACCTCAACTTAAAGCAAGAGCAAGGAATAAAGTGATTTGAATTTAGAACGTTGAAATTCGTGTGAAAACTCTTGGTTTCAATTTTGAAGGTCTCAGCAAATAGGTTTTATTTATAATACGTAATTTGATTGGTCTACAAAAATCTAGCAGGCCACGATTTATGTTTTTAATTTTGATTGTTACGTTAGGTCTAAGCAAATAGGTTTTGCCTATAATACCTACCAAATATTTACCATCATGCTCAATCATTGCAATCGCCACATTTTTTTAAAGTGGATTTTTTTTCAAATAGGGAACTGGCCACCATAAGAATTAAAAAAAAATGGACTGACGGTATGAAAAGTAGAGTATGCACCTCGGGATAAAGCATGTCTTCGTCTTGGGCGGCTTCAAACCCTCGCTTCACTCAGGACTCTACTTAACTCCCTCGCTGCGCTCGGGAGTTAACCCGTGAGTCCCTCGTTGCACTCGGGGTTCAATATGCCACCCACAACATAAGACATTGCTTTATGCCCTTGATGCATAATCTACTATTATCTTCTGCGCGATAAATAAAAACGTAAAACTTTTTGTATAAAAAATGTCCTATTCATTTTTGAATATTTCTTATTCAGATAAATGTACTCTTTATATCTTTATATTATGAAACATCTTTGTAGGGTAGGGTGTTAAATTTCTTTGTTATAATAATTATTAATTACCTACTGAAATACTTACTGAAAGCTTTGTTTTTTGAAATAATATTAAATTGAGCTGATTGTGTTACGGTACCGGCTAATGTAAACTGCAGATTATACAGTCCGCTGATAGTTCAACGATAGTCAAATCCGGACTGTAACTACTTATTGACCGAGCGAGAGAAGCGTTTCTAATTCAAATGTGTTCACGTTAGCTTCCTTTGGTATATTGGTACTTCTCTACAGGTCGTATTTTACTTAATTTAGCAGGTTTTATGATTTTATAGTTCTTTTTTTGTCGTCTGGGACTTTTTTGGGGTACTTTAGCCATAAAGTGGCAAAAAAGGGGCAACTTATGAAATTATATTTTAGTGATTCTTTTTTTATTTGAAAGGTGGTAATTTTTGTTTTGATTCCATTCCCATTATGGTGTATGGGGCGGGCAGCCTATCCTACCTAACTAATATTAAAAATCCGAACGTTTGTTAGTTTGTTTGTTTGTTTGTTTGTTCCCTCTTCATGGTCAAACGACTAGCTTGATTTGGATGAAATGGAGAAGGAACATAGGATGTTAATCCCGAAATTCCCGCGGGATCGGGACTAACGCGGGTGAAACCGCGGGGTCCTACTAGTTATTTTTATATTTACCTAAGTACTTACTTATAATATGAACTTAGTTTTTTTTTTAATAAAATATACTTATCCCAACAATTTATTGCTATTACTTATCTATTAAAATTAAATGCACCATTACTAATTGTTGAGTTTAATCTTCTTATAAAAAAACTGGTCAAGTGCGAGTCGGACTCGCGCACTGAGGGTTCCGAAAATTATAGGAATTTTGATACTTAGAAGCTTAAATTCAGAATTTTTAGTACTCACAAGCTTTTTCGAAAATAAAATTAAAAAATCTAGCTTCAAACTTCAGAACCTTTGAAAGAAGGTCACCGAGTGATCAATAATATGTACCGTTTTTTCCTTGTAAGGCATGGAACCCTAAAAGTACGAAAATTGTAACAAAAGGCACGCGACGCCAGGTGCAAGCGTAGTTAATTCACTATTGTTACTTTTGAAGGGATAATATTATTTAAAAAGTGACTATTAGTGAGGGGAAGTTAAGTCAAATTGACGTTAAAACTAAATCAAAAGTAAGTAGCTACTTATTTTTTTATTATTTTGCATATTTATTAAACAATGTGTCTTAGTTCTGTTTTAGAAAGGCATTTCTACTAGGCTCTACTCTTGAAAATATGTACCTACTTATTTTTTTTTCAAAAAATTTCTTGCTGTTTCTTGGAGTTAGAGGCCTGGTGGAAGATTAATGTGTTTATGAAGTGTGGATAACTATTTAATATCTTTATTTCTCAAATATGTGATATTTTTGAATTGATGCAAAAGAAATCTTCACGGCGAGGTGTCGTTAAAGATTGTCATTGGCTTTACCGAAACAAAAATATAGATGAAAGAAATATAGAAGAAATATAGTAACTTAATGCAAAAAAAATTAATAGATAATTGACATTGACTTTATGCACAGGTCGTGCACGCCAAATATTGAAAAAAAATGGTGTCCCTTTGTAACCGTTTTTTTGTCCTGATCTTAAATCATAGTCACCCTACAAATTAGGGTTGTCCCTCAATAAATTAAAAGCTAATATTTTGTAACGTGTGGTAAATCGTAAGGGTACTTCCCTATTTATAACTCTATCTATTTGTTTAGAGTACGATGGCCTTTTCAAAATTATTATTTTCTGTTCAGCAATTGATTTATAGGACCCTAGTTTAAACTTCTTTGTTTACTTTGATTATTTAAATATTTGTTAGTTTTTGTGCCAAACTTTACGATAAAATTATAACGAAACTACTTGACTGATTTTCATGAAACTCGGTATGATGATACATTAAATCCTTGGTTATGACATGGGTTACTTTCCATCCAAATTGTCTCACGGAAACGGGACTTATGCGGGTGAAACCGCGGACAGCTGCTAGTATATAGTTAAAAATATATAATTAATATTGCAGGACATTGCATACAGTAGCACCTAACCCCAAGATAAGCAACTAGGCTTGTGTTATGGTTGCTAGATAATCGAGTAATGCCTTTCTTTTTTCAATACCTATCTAATTAGACGTAAAGGCGAACAACTTAGTATTATAACTTTGATTCGTATGGAGTAATATAGGCTACTTTTTATCCCGAAATTTCTACGGGATCGGGACTTACGTACGGTGAAATCTATAGTATTTTATATCCCGTTAAATGATTGACACCCGTATTCACAATCAAAACCCTATGAGCCGCAAATAATATAGTAGAGTGAAGAGAGCAGCACAAAATTGACCAATCAAAAGGCCACAATTAGCGTAGTGCATTCACTTATCTAAGAGCAACTTAAGCACTGTTTGGGAATACGGGCGTGACTCACGCGAGTAAAACCGCGGGGTGCTAGTACCTACTACATAATTACGAATGACAGCTAAAATGTTCGCGAAATTCAAGGTGTCGACCTCGGTTTCGGCAACCATGGTCGGATATCGCGGAATCTTCCGCTCTCCGACCTATATTCTACCGACACACCGACATTGTGACTAGACGGCGCACAAGGTAACGTCATACGGAGATATATCGAACGATATCTAATTACCCTCTCAGCGTAATCGACTGTGTCCAGAGGACAGAACTTCTGAATTCGTCTGCAGTTTCTGCAGCCAACGGGTGCTAGGCAAGTTTTATATTTAACTAGCGACCCGTCCCGGCTTCGCACGGCTATATTATGCATGTATTATACATATAAACCTTCACCTTGCATCACTCTATCCATTAAAAAAAACCGCATCAAAATCCGTTGCGTAGTTTTGAAGATTTAAGCATACATATGGGGCAGGGATATAGGGACAGAGAAAGCGACTTTGTTTTATACTATGTAGTGATAGTGACTAGCCGTCCCAGCAAACGTTGTTTTGCCATTTATAAAAAAATTAAAAAAAGGAAGATGTTCGATTATCAGACCTAACGAATATACACAACTTTCATACAAATCGGTGCAGCCGTTTAGGTATAAATAGGTAACTAACACCGCGACACGAGAATTTTATATAGATAGGGATTTTATTTATCATAACTCCCGATCCCGTAGGAATATCGGCATAAAAAGTAGCATATGTTATTTCCAATGAATCAACGTATCCTCATACCAAGTTTCATCGAAATCGATCCAGTAGTGTCCAAAGCCTAGCCGTTACAAACAAACAAAATCTTTCCTCTTCATAATATTAGTGTAGATGGGCCTGTGGTGTCCCGGCTACTCCCCTTCCACTGATTGCCAATTTGTCAGAAATTTGCAAGACTTTTGCAGAATTAGCAAAAATTGGTATACTCCATCTAATCTACTTGTACTTGTATACAGACTGTTTTCCGCGATTAGACCCTTTTTGATTGGGTCCTTTTTGCGTGAAGATGGAGTAGGCTTGTCCAGCACCTACTACCCTCTCAGCTAAGTCAACCATGTCCAGAGGAGAGAACTTGTCAATACTTCTGGAGCCAACTAAGCCGCGGGTTTCATCACGATGTTTTCCTTCACCGTAAGAGCAAAGTCAATTAGTGCACATAAATTTTTCTTAAGAAAAATACATTGGTGCACGGCCGGCCTGGATTCGAACCCACGACCTTCAGAATGAAAGTCGAGGTATCTACCATTAAGCCAACACTGCTCTTTCCATCTAATCTAATACAAGTCCCAGGTACTACAGCATTCTGATAGTATGGATTAAAGTTGCTGTCACTGTTTATATCAAGGCTCCGGCTTCGCACGGCTATATTATGCATGTATATTATACATCTACCTAACATTTTTTTTTGAGCAGGATATTCCACACCTCGCCATCTAGCCCCAAGCTAAGTAACTAGACTTGTGTATAAACCTTCCTCTTGAATCACTCTATCTATTAAAAAAAAAAACAGCGCACTCCGGGAGTGCAGGCAGAAGTGAAAACTGTATATCTGTGTAAAATCTCATCTGTCGCGCTGTATATCTGTGTAAAATCTCATCGGTCAAATCTCATCTGTCGCGAGAACGGGGGAAAATGCTCACCCACAAAAGTGCCCAACGCGCCATAAGAAGTTTTCACTTCAAAAACCGCCTCAAAATCAGTTGCGTAGTTTTAAAGATTTAAGCATACATAGGGATATAGGGACATAGGGACAGAGAAAGCGACTTTGTTTTATACTATAGTGATAGTGATTAGGTCCACACGTCTTCAAATTATATAAAGAAGTTTCAAAATTACTAGTTTTAGCTTCGGGTGACCAAAGGGCTGGCTTCTACCTCGGACAACGGATAAGCATCGCCATCCATCGCCGAGGTAACGCATCCAGCCTTTTGGGCACACTTCCAAAGGACTCCCATTTCTTTTAAATAAAATCACCTCTAGACTCCAATAAAACCAAGGAAATGTTTAAACTCACTCGATTTTTATTACATAGGTACGCACGATTAAGGGACTCCTTGCGATCATAAGTACCTAGTCGAAGCGCCGAGGTAAGAAAAAAAAAAATTCGATTAAGATCCGGGGAAATATAATTACTAAGAAAATCTAGGAACTCAGTGAATTAAAAGGCAATGTATTTATCACAAAACCAAGAGTTGAGCCACAGTTGAGCTTGGTTGTAATTTATATCGATCGACATAATATCCCTCGATACGAATCTCATGCAACAACAAAGTCAAAATTGTTGACCTATTGCTGAAAATCATATTAAGCGAATATTAACGAATATGCTCCGATTCCTAACGGATGAGGCGAAAGTGGAGCGAGAATTTGTAGCCCCTACCCGAACCCTCACTCACACGAAACAAACACACATTCCTACGGGATAAGGTTCAAAATACTTTGTTTAGATTACGATGCAGTTGGTGATGAAAATTGGGACAGTTTTTTTCATGTTCGTTATGTAATTATTGTCGATTCTATGTTGATCGATTTGTTCCTGCGGCATAACGGCGTAATAGAGTTTGTGCATTGAATATCTACACAAAATAAAGCTTTCTTATAGCAAGAAATAATTATCTCCAAATAGAAGCTAGAGACCAAATCGGCCCGACTTCGCTGGCTTGGCCACATCGAGAGAATGGAGGAAGATCGAGCGGTCAAAAGAGCATATCTAGGACGACCTCAGGGGAGACTGCCCGTTGGCAGACCTAGGTATCGCTGGATAGACCAAGTCCAACAAGACCTGCAAGCCCTTCATGTAGATGGCGCAGAATAGGGTGCAATGGCGGCTTTTGGTGTCGGATTAAGATCCACTTCGGGTCGCTGAGCCAGCGTAAGTAAGTAAGTTATACTTGTCTGTGGCTTACAGCTGAGGTCGATCCATTTGGGCAGCACATGGCTTCTTAAATATTCATAAGTTAAATGTATGCTTTTTTTTTTTCCTTATTTCTTCGTTGTATATGTTACCTATTTCTTTGTGTGTGTAAATTTAAAAGTTGTCGTGTGCCTGTACCAAATAAATGCTTTTCTTTCTTTCTTTCTTTCTTTCTTTCTAAGTAAGAAGCTAGAGAATAATTTCATGGCTTCAGTTAGTCAGGACTTTAATTATATATTTTTAGATTACTAGCGACCCGCCTCGGCTTCGCACGAGTAACAGAACAAACTCCTTGCTATCCGTACAGCAAATTTTAGTCTGATCCGTACATTTGGTTTTAAACTTGATATATCAGTAAGTCAGAAGTCAGAACTTTGAATGTTATATTTATGGATTCTTTAGTAAAGATATCTTTATTCATTAGACTTAACCACAAATAAAAAAATATATCAAATTATATTTATAAATTACCTTCCTATGCCTATGCTTCCAAACGCAACGCGCCAGAAATACCTATCGCTTACAACTAACATTGTTGATTGTAACGAAATTATTTTGTTTTTATCAAAAGTGCTGAGATGGAATTGTAGGTGAAATTTTGACTATTATTTTGGGGTAATTTTGAGGGAAAAATTCCTTGTCATTTCAAAGCTAGACTAGTTTTAATTCTTAATTTTAGAATAGCTTCAAAACTATAGGAAAATTTTAGTTCAAAATCACACCAAAATTTTGGTAAAAATCTCACCTACAATTCCATCTCAGCACTTTTGATAAAAACAAAACACATTCGTAACAATCAACAATTTTCACCAAAGAAGGCGACCGGTGCCAGTAGTAACTATTTAGTAGACTGTGTACCAAGGTGTATGGACCCCCCTTAAATCAAACAAAATGAATACAAAATAAACCAAAATTACGCCAGAAAATACCCCCACTCTATCAGAAATTAAATATGAAACAAAACTAAATAAATAATGAAAATTATGAAATTGAAATAAATATTTAATTTTATAGATTTGTAATCAGTTTGCGACTCTGACGCCGCGCCGTCGTAACAAGGATATATGTCGAAGGTGTAATGCTTGCGCGTGCGCATCGCATCGATATACCGCACGTTTCCTACTATAGATATTGATCGTACTTGATTCTATTGTCCTTTTATGTGGATTGGATTAGAATTAGATTAGATATAATGTACAGTCCGCTGCATAATTGCAGCCCCCGGTAGAGTTAAAAAAAATACTATTTTTGGAATGTTTCATTCTAATAATTTTTGTTTGATAAATTGATGAGTTTTAAGACTTTAAACTTCAGCTAAGGCAGGCGTCTAGAATCTTGCTCGTGTTGAAAACAATCTTATAACAACCGTTTTGGAGCTCTACGGTGGGTCTGCAATAAGGCAGCCGACCGTACTTACTTACTATACTAATAATACAATGTGAAAGTTTGCAATTTTGATGACGAGTCGTTTGGTATGATGCATGTAGTTCTAGAATGGGTGAAGTCCGACAGATTACGAGAAAGCCAGGGGTTCTATTCCAGCCAATTAAATCGACCAACTAAAACGGATCAACTATTTTTCCTTTTAAACGACATTATTTTTCATTAAATAATGATAATCATATTCATCATTGGTCAGGTGGTCCGCAATCGCACTGTGGTCCCATTTATGGAGACGGTGGTTATTTTAACCCTTTCCCATGTGGTAAACGAATGCCCACTTCGCCGTTTTCCCGGCGGAATGTCAGAAGATCATAAACTTACAAGCTGGCTGATAAACTTGGATGTACCTAGAGGTTTGATCCACGCAGGACGAATGCCATACGCACGCAATGATGATGATATTCATCATTCATTGCCTTAATTAATTGCTAAATTATGTCCTTCCGAGTACAGTTACAAATCAACTTTTGTCAATAACGAATGTCCTGCGATAATTATTTACTTATGCACATTTTGTTACTTATTGGATTTTTTCGTATACTTTTACTTATTTCTTCCTCGTCAAATTACGCTCGGTTCAGCCTCAAACATAGTAACATAACATCTATCCTTTATCGGGCAACTAATTTAAATACAAGCGATGACAAAACAAATAAGATTAATGGCAGCCCCGAATACGTGAGTCTAGCTACATGCGCCTGCGCACGTTTGTAGCGTGCTACCAATTTATATATACCGACGGATTTTTATGGAACTAATTATTTTCTATGATGTCACAAAGATAGTAACGTCAACGATAACTGCATTGTTTACGTGGTTTGATTTTGGGTACTGAACAAATATTTGTGCGGACAGTCACGTATGGCAAATATGCTTTTTTGACCGGAGACGGTTAAATTAATATAGCTAATAGAAAATGCAACCGGAGAGGAGAAATTATAGCTGTTTTTTTTGTATTTTTTTAATAGGGCCGCTAGGCTTTATTAATGCACAGCTTAAACTACTGGTCCTATATAGAGACATGAATTTGGATCGTGTATTCTCCGTGAAATAAGATGAATTGAAAAGATAAGAAAATTCTAAAAATTACCCTTAAGAGGGTGAAATGGCGAACGAAACTGCGGGCAGAAACTAGTTTAGTCAGAAAACTTTAAGATCTTCTTCTGTATACAGGATGATTTTTTTATGTGGACCTTCAAAATTGAAGGAAATTACAAAAAGGAGTTATTTCCTTTGATTTGCTATACTATATTTGTTTCCAAGAATTGATTTCTATCAGCAACACTATCCATTGGTATAAAAAACTGATTATTTTTCTAATGATGCAGCAGCTGTAAAAATCGGGCACGCAACTCCTTTCAGCATTTTTCGCTATCTCTAATAGTTTAGGATATAGCCCTGAAGGCCCACATAAAAAAAATCTCCCTGTATATCTTAACAAAGTTCTACGACTTTTAAAACATTCGAGAGACAAAAAAACCCAGAAATTGTAAGATTTCTTCGAAATTTTGGTTTCCAAAAATAATCCTGCGCATTAACGAGACGTCTTTATCAACAAAGAAATCTGTCTGTCAGAGAAATTAACTAAAAGAGATAAGGTTACAAGAATATATGTAAGTACAAAAACACGACATGTGTGTAAACATTGAATGCTCCCGCGCACCCCAGGGGTTTGATAACAACAATTTGACATACCTACTAATATTGAAAAAGTATGTCTGTCTGTGATAATGCTGCTGAACTATTAGATATCTTATACTTGTACTTGTATATATACGAGCTGTTTTCCGCAATTAGACAATTTTTAATTAGGTCCTTTTTGCGTGAGGATAGAGTAGACTTGCCCAGCATCTACTACCCTCTCAGCTTAGTCGACCATGTCCAGAGGAGAGAACTTGTCAATACTCTGGAGCCAACAAAGCCGCGGGTTTCATCACGATGTTTTCCTTCACCGTAAGAGCAATGTCAATTAGCGCCCATACATAAAAAATCGTCGGTGCACGACCGGCCAGGATTCGAACCCACGACCTTCAGAATGAAAGTTGAGGTATCTACCACCAAGTCAACACCGCTTAAACTATCAATATCATTTCGCGTAGTTAATACTATCGATTTGTATAAATAAAAAAAACTTGCTTATTTCTAAACTAGCTGCGCCCCACGGTTTCACCCGCGTAAGTTCCGATCCCGTGACAATATCGGGATAAAAAGTAGCCTATGTGTTAATCCAGGTCTCCAGCTATCTAGATACCGAGTTTCATTGCGATCGGTCTAGTAGTTTTTGCGTGAAGGAGTAACAAACATACATACACACACACACGCACACACACACACACACACAAACTTTGACATTTATAATATAAGTAGGATACTAACTATTAAGATGTAGCTAAATCTGACCAGCCGCAGCGCCATCGATTTATGCCTAAATCATCGATAGTTTTGAATGTAATCATGGATCACTATCAAAACTAATATTAATTTATAATACTATCGAAGTGTCGATACTATTGATTTTTAATTAACCATCGATAGGCTATTCTATTATTAAATATATGCTACGTATGGCTATGCTATTTCAAACTCCTTAATAAAAAAAAACTGGTTGCCTGTAAAGTCGGTATACGGGCGAAAGTTTTACGTGACAACAACTGTGCTCGAGTGGAAGGGACGCGTGCCTTTCACTTTTTATGTCTGTCTCTCTCGCTCTTAGGCGGGCTAACCATGCCCGCGTGCCTCTCACTCGCTCTCATTGTGAGCGCATAACGTGAGCGGAGCGTAACGCAGTTTCTTGAAGTGTCACCCGGCAAACCAATTTATAAGACGTTGTCACGTCAAAACTAAAAAATGTATTCACTTCCGTAGTCTAGAAACAAAGACACCTATGGTCATAGACTAATAGAATGCATAGGGTGTCAAGTTTTTGTTAAAACATTTTGCTTTATTATTATTCGTCTTTGGAGCTTTTCACAAGGAGGTAGAAACAATAGACAATGGTCGCAAGTGACGGGTTCGATTCCCGGTGCGGCCCCTTTTTTTGGTTAATGTTTGTTTATCCAAAATCTTTACGAGCTTCTGCACTTTTGACCGCGAGTGTACATTTAGTTTTGAAACTACTAAAAATAATTAACAAAATAGGTTCATAAAAAACTAAAACCCGACTACGTAAAAAAAATGTAGTTAAAAAACAAACTAGGTATCTACATAAAAATCGCACTCTAAAAAGTATCAAACAAGAAAAATACAGAGAGCTAATTCTGTAGGCAATCTCAATCAAAGTGTCGTGTCTCGTGTCGTTCAGTGGATAGCCGTCGTCGGATGCCACCTTGCAATGCAACAGTACTAAGGGATTCTTGTAGGGCAAGATGGCATCCGACGACGGCTATCCACTGAACGACACGAGACACGACACTTTGATTGAGATTGCCTATATACAGAATTAGCTCTCTGTATTTTTCTTGTTTGATACTTTTTAGAGTGCGATTTTTATGTAGATACCTAGTTTGTTTTTTTAACTACATTTTTTTTACGTAGTCGGGTTTTAGTTTTTTAACTTATTTTTTTATTTAAATTATTTTTAGTAGGTAGGTACCTAATAACCAAGGGACACTTCGGGGAAGGGACATTTTGAATCTTTACGCTTTAAAAAACTATCTCTATAGGACAAGCTTTCATTTAAATCGGCTGAAGTTGGTGGCGAGGACCGCGCTAATACGCGTTGCTTAACCCACACGATCACTTCAGGTAGCCAATGTTACTTTTTAAGCCCTCGAATACCCATAGGTACTACCCATTAAAATTTTTCTATCGGCTGAGTTGTTTCACCTTGAAGACCCGAACCCGGAACAAGGGAAGTCCCGATCCCGTGGGAATATCGGGATAAAACGTAGTTTATGTACTAATCCAGGTTCTCAGTTACTAACATACCGAGTTTTAATGTTATCCGGTCAGTAGTTTTTGCATGAAGAAGTAACAAACACACGCACTAACACCATTATCGAGTGAATGCAAGCAAATCAGTGAGCAACAGCTAGTACAATATATATATTTTTGAAATGTGCTAATTAAGCCCTTTCATTTGATACCCCACACGATACATTTTAATTATTTTTATTTTTTAATTCATGACTCTATGTCCTCTAGAGGGCGCCACATTCAATTTATTGTGACGTCACATAGCCTATAACTAGCGGACCTTTGAGACGCTTCTAACGATACCTCATTTGTTGAATTATAGTAAGTAGTTTTGAAGTTAGGTGGGAACAGATGAACATACATACATACTTACATACATACATAGGTCAAATACATAACCCTCCCTTTTGGCTTCGCCGTAGTCGGGTAAAAACGAAGTTATGCCCGAATGCAGCCATCAAAAAATATCGAAACGTCTAGAACCCTTTTTGGCATTAGAAACTCTTTATCTAAACACATTGTATACAATCGAATTGAAAACTTCCTTTTTTGGAGTCGGATAAAAATATAGTAAACAGTAAAAAGATTTGTACCATATACATACACGCTAAGCTAACGCTCGGCCGCGCTACATGGTAGGCGGAGTGGGGGGTGTTAGGTTTTATTTTCGTTACGGAATTTCTTGAATCGGTCGCCGCGCTCAAAGCCCGCGATAAAGGCTATGCAATAGATTAATTACATCATCACTACATAGTATAAAACAAAGTCGCTTTCTCTGTCCCTATATCCCTATGTATGCTTAAATCTTTAAAACTACGCAACCGATTTTGTTGCGGTTTTTTTTAATAGATAGAGTGATTCAAGAAGAAGGTTTATATGTATAATACATGCATGATATAGCCGTGCGAAGCCGAGGCGGGTCGCTAGTTATCTATATAGGTACTTATACCTATAATATTCTATTAAACGGCTGAACCGATTTGTATGCAATTTTTTGTGTATATTCGTTAGGTCTGAGAATCGAACATCTATTTTTCATTTTTTTTATATTTTTTTCTTAATATGGCAAACCAACGCTAGCCGGGACAGCTATTTATTTTATATTCGTTTTCTAACACAGCATTGAAGGAAGTAAAAAGCAAAAGTCGATAAAAAATTATAGCTTTCTCCCCGAAAACAATAATTTAATAGCAAGAACTAATAGAAAAGCTTAACAAATACCAACAATGCTTTGTTTGTAATTTTACTCTGCTGGATCTTAAGAGGATACGCAGGTATCGCTTTTTGACGTGATGACGTCTTATAAATCGATGAACACCGGCACTGACAAAAAATTGTAACATCATCGGTCACGTTTCGTTATTGACAAGGTAACCATAGCAACGTATTATCGCTATAGGTTACCATCAATGTTTTCTTATGACGTTACCTGTTCACTCACGACTTGAAGACCTCCAAATTGTTCACACGTCAGGAAATACAGACTCAGGCAACTGATTTTGTCCATACAAACATATTTCCCTATTTCCATCCTGAATAATGCCAATAACAATCATATTAAATTTTTTATCACAGTTGCTCATAAAGTGGATCTTATTAAACCGCTTTTAGGCTCATAATGCAACGTATTATACACGCGTGCGATAAAAAAAAATCCAACTAGTGCTAAAATAATACGTTATCCCGATAAGTCAAATACGTATCTTACTGCTAATGACATATTAGGTAGATGAAACATTCTTAATTTATCTGGGTTTTACTGTTTTGATGTATAGAAAAAAGGTACCATCAAAGAGTTTTTAAGCCTTGCTGGCTTAGAACTCTTTGTTGGTATCTTTTTTCTTCTTTTCAAAAGGTTGTCTCTAAAGTCTGATAACGAACGATAATTTTAAGTGTTATCGTCTTTGAAAATAATTAAAAATTGAGTTTTGTTATTATTTTGTTTATTCTTTAGCTTTATATTATTTTTTCCTTACCTTTATATTCTGTTTTTAACCGCGCCGCCGCCGACGCAAAAACAAATGAAAAAAACCCTAAAAAAATATTGTATATCAGACGAGGCTGTATAGGTTAAAAGTCTATTGCCCAGCCTTTCGGGAGTGTAATTAACAAAAAATAGTAAACATAACCTAAAATTCTTAAAAACTTTTTATTATTATATCAAGTCTTTTTTTATTCGCAACTGTGATAAAAAACGTCGTACGATACACGTGTGGGATTGATCATTCTCCCTCGCTCCTATGGAATGATCAACTTTTCACACTTGTATCGCAATGTACTATTTCCGTAATTTTCTGTCTTGACAATATCACGTTCTAGTCATTTTATACCTAGTAATTTTTCCTGATAGATCTAAGTCGCGAAAAGGTTATATTCTATTTTCTTCTTTAAATTTAATTTTCGGGTAAATCATGATAAGTTACTGAACATTTTAGGAATTTAACAGAATTGGCAATACTATTGTTGGCAGAGCGGGCCCTTAGGTATTGTGATAACTAGCTGTTGCCCGCGACTTCGTACGCGTGGTAGTTTGGTTTTAACAGCATCAAAATCCGTAGATTTAAAGATTTAAGAATACATAAGGACAGACAGCGAAAGCGACTTCGTTTTATACTATGTAATGAAGTCACATTAAACTCTAGGTAAATTGGAGTAATTTTTCCAAACTTGAATAAAACATCTTTGTTTTCCATTTTTTATGGGGGTAGCCTACAATTAATACTTAAGAGGTTTTATAGGGGTTTTATTACACACTGTACATTATTATAAAAAAAGCTAATATTATAAAATCGGAGGTAATTTCTTATTTGTTTGTTTGTTTCCTCTTCACCCTCAAATGACTGGACCGATTTAGATGAAACTCGGTATAGAGATAGATTAGGAGATGAAGAAGGACATAGTATACTCATGATCCCGAAATTCTCGCGGAATCGGGATTTACGCGGGAGAAACCGCGGTGTGCAGTTCTCTATAAATACTTCCACTAGAAACACCAGTGTATCCTCTTAACAAACTAACATTTAACACAAAGTTTCGCATTTGTTATTTTAATTTTTAGCACGTGATGAAAAAACATCGTAAAATCTTTTACAGAACATAATAAAAATAACTAATAAAATAAAACAACACATAGTTAAGTAATAGGTTAGAGGAAAATTAATAAGAAACTATCAGTAATTAATAATTGTTTATAAGTTTCATAGTTTTAACTATTACTAGTGATCCGCTCCGGTTTCGCACGGCTATATTATGCATGTATTATACATATAAACCTTTCTCTTAAATCACTCTATCCATTAAAAAAACCGCATCAAAATCCGTTGCGTAGTTTTAAAGATTTAAGCATACAAAGGGAAATAGGGACATAGGGACGGCGAAAAGTGACTTTATTTTATACTAGCGACCCGCCCCGGCTTCGTACGGCTATATTATGCATGTATTATACATATAAACCTTCCTCTTGAATCATTCTATGTATTAAAAAAACCGCATCAAAATCCGTTGCGTAGTTTTAAAGATTTAAGCATACAAAGGGATATAGGGACAGAGAAAGCGACTTTGTTTTATACTATATAGTGACTATGTAGTGATGATAGTGATCATAGCAAAAATACCACATCTTAAAAATATCACGAATATTATTAACCAAAAGTCCCTCCGCCGCGTCTGTCTGTTTAAACATGATAAACTAGAAAACACTAAACCGATTTTCATACGGTTTTCACCAATGAACGGAGTGATTCATGAGGAAGGTTTAGGTGTTAATTTATTAGGTTTTGTGTCATTTTTAGGGTTCCGTAGAACCGTCAAGAACAGGTGGACTTAGCAAATTGAAATTCGTACCATATACTGAGGTCTATAGTCCCTATTAGGTGTTTCAAAATCAAGGTCCTGAGTGAACACGATAAAAAGTTATGGGCAAATTTTCGCCAAAACTTATTTTTACAAATGTTAGGAGATCGTTTGACCACTATCACACCTGCCTGATGGTAGGTGACGATGCGGCCTAAGATGTAACACGTGGTGTCTAGAAGATACCTATTCCAAATTGAAATGAAGACCCCCAAATTGTACACGTCAGGAAAGACAGACTCAGACAACTGATTCCATTCCCTTGCAGTATGAATTAGGAATGACGAAGCAAAATAATAAGTGCGGGAGTCTGGGATTTCCACCATGAATCGGTGCCACATGTCAGTTAGATTATTTCTATGAAAGAATCAAGAGGGAGCCAATAATACGTGTACAGTCGGAATACTAATTAGCTGAACCCCACGTGACCCAGAGCATATCTCGCATATCGCATATCTGTAAGGTTGTAAAGTAATGTTACCTGATTCTGTTTTTTTAACAATATACTATGTATACAATACAATATAAAAAATATCAAAATAGGTAGGTAAATACTATATGTTTTACCGATAAGCAAATGAGCTCTGGGTCACGTGGGGTTCAGCTAATTGGTAATGTGACTGTACATGATATTATGCTGCCATGAATTACGACGACATGGATTACACGACCTGATATTCCGTGTACAGGCTTCGTATTATAGGTTTGAACAAATAATGTACGACCACTTATTACGAGACCCCGTATTACACCGCCACGTATTAAACATTCATTTATTTTATTCAAATTCATTTATTCGCATGAAGTAGGTATAAAACAGTAGGTTAAGTACAAGGTGGTGCCTTACTTCGACGAATCCTTCGACGTACGAACATTTAAATACATTTATTATACATATTAAATACATTTAAATACATATTAAATATACACAGTCAGTTATTACATTAAATTGAGGATTAAATGTTATAAAGTTTGTTATAAAATAGATTATGTCAAATTCATCATACAATAAATTAAATGTCAGAATAAATTGATAAATAAAATTAAATAAAATGATCAAAACCGCATTAAAATATTAACAATCTGGGAATAGTTCTTTAATTTCATAAAAACATTTTTCGACCAACCATTCTTTTAACTTTTTACGAAATTGTATGTACGGGAGTTCTTTAATGTTCTCCGGTATCATATTGTAAATAGAACTACACATAGCAAAACAATTATTATGATATAGTCTTAAATTAGGTATCACCGGTAAGACGAGTCGATTTCCGTTTCTAGTATTTTTTGGAAACTTTTACGAAGACATTGTCATGGACCTATCAGACCAGTGTGGAAGTTCAAAAGTTATTTTGACTTTCTTTATTTATGATGCGATAACGTCTAGTTAATTGATGGAACACATGCATTCACACAAAAGTGTCACGTTCCGGTAACATAGATATCTCGACTTTCATTCTGAAGGTTGTGGGTTCGAATCCCGGCCCGCAGTGCACCAATGGATTTTTCTTAAGAATAATTTATGTGGGCTAATTGACATTGCTCTTACGGTGAAGGAAAACATCGTGATGAAACCCTCAGCTTAGTTGACTCTAGACGTATTGACAAGTTCTCTCCTCTGGACATGGTCGACTGAGCTGAGAGGGTAGTAGGTGCAGGGCAAGCCTACTCCATCCTCACGCTAAAAAGGGCCTAAATAAAAAAAGGGTCTAATTGCGGAAAACAGTCCATATACAAGTACAGAAATGTATGCGTTTTTAAGCTACTCGTGTGAAGCCGGGACGTGTCACTAGTTTATAATAATAAATCACGAACGTGACGAACAAAGTCGTGTAAATTTTATTTCATTTATTTAAAACTTAATATATTTAAATTAAAACGTGAAAGTCAATTATGTCGGCAGTTTACGGGTTAAATTTAAGAAAAATAAGACCACACATTTCGCTGACATTGACGTCTTTGTTTTAGTGATGTGCTTGTACACGTTTTGATTTTATCGATATCGATAAAATATAATTATTTTTATTTGCACAAAGAATGGTAAGTATGTTTGGGTCATAAGTAAATTATCAGTTTGCTACAATAATACTATCAACAATTAATGGACTTACGACCTTCCTCTAATAGACGTTACACACAAACATAAATAAGTAGGTACTCAGTATGATTATTATTTTCAACATGTTAGCTATGTCTTTAGTTGTGTGAGTGGTATAAGTATTATTTTCCTGGGTGGCGATCGCGTATTTTAGTTTTCTTATTTCTGGTCTCCTCGCGATCATGACTATTGTAACACGTCGAGGTAAGAGAAATAAAAAAAAAACAGCGCACTCCGGGAGTGCAGGCAGAAGTGAAAACTGTATATCTGTGTAAAATCTCATATGTCGCGAGAACATACGCAAAAAGAGTTTTAGATGAAAAAAAAAAAATAGTCGTCCGACATTTGTCGTCCAACAAATAGTCGTCCGACATTTGTCGTCCGTCAATAGTCGTCCGACATTTGTCGTCCGTCAATAGTCGTCCGTCAATAGTCGTCCGACATTTGTCGTCCGTCAATAGTCGTCCGACATTTGTCGTCCGTCAATAGTCGTCCGACATATAGTCGTCCGACATTTGTCGTCCGTCAATAGTCGTCCGTTAAAAAATACCATATGTACGTCTTAATACACTCACAGCCAAATTAAAAACAGTAGACCCAGGCATACATTTTCGCCGCGCCGTAGAGAGGGGATAGCTGTCTACTCTCCATCCGTCTTACGCTTTTTCGATCCATTACAGAAAAAGTGCTCAACGCCGCTAAAGAAGTTTTCACTTCAAAAATACGCAATTGAGACCCGCTTTTTTTATACTATGAATTGAAATAGGTTTGATACATACATACAAAAATAGGCGTGAAAAACATAATTTCCTTGCTTTAAAAACACTATCGAATAGAACCTTTTAAAGTTGGTTAAAAAGTGAAAGCTTTAGTTTTATTAAACACAGTAAAGTTACAAGCGTTTATAGCTATTTAATATTAAAGCTCTGATCTAACCATTAAGATTGATGACTCTATAACCAGCTTGAAACACTATAACCAGATCATAAAATTCAAGGAACAACTTTTAGATTAAGCTATAAAGCTTCATTTCCTAAAAGTTGTAAATCAGAATGAAACTGTACAGTCGGCAACAAAAGTGAAGGCCCAGCGTAGACTATTAGCACTCAAAAGAACCTAACTAAAGAGGTATATTTATGAAAAACAGCAAACGCATTCGGTCGTCTTTAAATATCAATATCCACCCGCAATAACTGCAGTTTCGTGAAAATGATGCTTGTCACAGCGTTGAAATATCAATCTACACAAAATAAAACAAAAAGCATGGTAAGTAGGTATATATCTTGTTTTAAAAAACTTTTGTAGTGAAAATTACCTTGTTGGCTAGAAATCCTACATCCCTACTCGCAGAGCTTTAAAATTGCTATTATAAGAATGTTTTCGAAGAAGAAGGCATACCGCCTAGATTTTAATGTTTAATATTAATGATTTACATTATTTATTTTATTTATTTTTAGCCTTTTCCGTCCCACTGCAGGGCAAAGGCCTCCCCTCCTTCCACTGTTCCCTGTCTAGTGCCAGCTGGGTCCAGTCCCTACAATGCGAGTCCAACTCGTCCCGCCATCACCATTTACATTAAAAATGATTATTATAATTTAAAATCCGTTTCGATGTAAATCGATGAAAAACCGTACTGCCCTCACAGTGTCCGTTCCACTCACGTTCGTTCACGACATAGTAGGTAACCATAGCAACGTAGTCATGTTACGGGAACGTGAATGTTATTGACAAGGTAACCATAGCAACGTTATCGTTGCTATGGTTATCATCAATGTTTTCTTATGTCATGAAAAATTATCGTCCGTAAACCCCAACAGCCAACATTTTTTTAAATTCATCTTTGTGTGTGCAATAAAGTGTTCTCTATATATCTTTCCTAACTTTACAGTACATTGAAATATATAACGTCACAATAAACAATTTAAACTAATAATGACTAAAATATGTATAAAATAATAATAATATTGGCATTTTTCACCTAATGTAGACGATGTATACAGCGCCAGGGACTTTAATCCTGTAGTGTCTGGGACTTATAAGCCGAGAATACCCGGTGATATAGGTTCTGGTAAGGCTTCTCCATTTAAAATAGGTTTAAACAGGTAATGACACCGTTATGTTAATATAATAGAAATTAAAAAAAACTACAATGCGTCTCCACTTTTATTTCCTGATTGTACATTTACTTTATAATTTCCTGAATGTCTAATAATTAAATGTTGTTATATAATATATTAGTAGTACTAAATAAATACTAATAATAAATACTACACCTTTCTTACGTTCTGTAGAACAAAGGTTCCATGAAAAATTCTAATTACACAGAATGAACGAGTTATATGTATTTCAGAATCCGGACATGACATTTTCAATGACTTGGTAAAAGAGTAATGACAATTTTAATGGATTAATGTGTTAAAATTCCTTGGTTAGGTTAGATAGCTTAAACTTTAAACTTTGGGCTAATTTACTCCCCTAATTTTAAGTTATGAGCCAACCTTTTTAGGTGGAGAAATGCAGCCTTATGCATCGGAAGGGGCAGCGGGGATGTGGGGGGCTCCTCTTGGCCCTGGTCTAAGATGGTGGGTAGCCGGAGGTTTCCACATTAAAACTTCATCGGTTCCTTTCGCATGTTGGGGACGCAGGTCGGAGCGATCATTCTACTGCGGCCTCAACGCACTGGTCTCAACTTTTAACTTCCGTAACTTCTGACAAGGTACACGGGAGCCACGCGCACCCTGATTGGGTCCTAGTAAAGCGACAGACCGCCTCGAGTATGGTCCCTGTTATGGAGGCATCAAGTCAACACCTGTACGGCACGGCCTTCCACGATATATCTTACCGATATGTCGTAGAAGGCCGATATAGGAGAGTAGTGGTCACCTCTCAATCCCTCGCATCTACCTTTTTAGCACCATCACCACCTCGCAAAAGCGAAGGATAGCTATCCAGGAGCTTTCACTCGCCACCTTGCCGCTCACAACTTGTGACAGCCACAGGTCTCTCCCAACATTATAGCCATGAGAGCGTCCCCGTGTGACAATGGTGACACCACGTGTCCGGCTCTCTCCTCGCAATCTGACACAGATACTTACCGAATCATTCATGCCCTGTAAACATCTGTGAAGTTATCTGCCAATCTAACTTAACCTAGGTAGGCATCAACTTTTATAGAGATGTTTATGATCTTACAGTTCTCGGAGAAATTGTCTTTTGTCATAGCTCACGTATTTGAAAGTACACTATTACTTGTTGATTTATGCATTTTATTACTAACTAACCCGGTTTCACCTGGAATTCAATAGGTACCTACATGTAACCTATGATTTAATGAAAATATTCTTTACACATTTTGATCTGGACGAAACTTAGTATTCAGATTTGATGATTTAATAGATGTTTTTTGTCGTTGGGGATTTTTCTTCCTTCAAAAACATAACCCTTTCCTTACAGTTGGCTAAACAGGGGGAAATTTTTTCCATCATATGAGATCCAATTTCGATTATTCTTTTTTTGTTTAAAAGTCAACTTCAAGTTAGTCTCTTATTTGATGAAGATCTGATAAGGATTTTGGAAAATATCGATATCGATAAAATTAAATTCGTTATAGCACATCACTATTTTTCAAAAATTGCAGTGCAACATAATCCGTCACTAATTGACTTTAATGGTTACATTTATTGTATAATTTTACCACAAATTATAGGGTTCAGTGTAAAATATAGGTATACTTATGGTGTAAATTGGGACCACCTGAGGTTTCATATCTAAAGAAAGAAAGAAAGCATTTATTGAGTACAAACACACGACAAACACAAGAATGAAGAAATGAACATGACAATGAAATGATATCTACTAGCTGCACCCCCGGTTTCACCCGCGTAAGTCCCGATCCCGCAGGAATTTCGGGATCAAATGTATCCTATATCCTTCTGCATCCTTTAACCCACCACTATGCCGAATTTCATCCAAATTTGTCTAGGCGTTTGACCCTGAAGAGATAACATTTAAATTAACCAACTTTCGGATTTATACTGAGCAGCGCTCCGCGGATTTACCCGCGTAACTCCCGATCCCGTGTGAATATCGGGATATAAAGTAGCCTATGTTACTGTCAATGAATCAATGTATCCTCATACTAAGTTTCATCAAAATCGCTCAAGTAGTTTCGGAGCCTAATCGTTAAAAAAAGAAACAAAAAATCTTTATAATATTAATTAACTAGCGACCCGCCCCGGCTTCGCACGGCTATATTATGCATGTATTATACATATAAACCTTCCTCTTGAATCACTCTATCCATTAAAAAAAACCGCATCAAAATCCGTTGCGTAGTTTTAAAGATTAAGGCATACAAAGGGATATAGGGACAGAGAAAGCGACTTTGTTTTATACTATGTAGTGACTATGTAGTGATTAATTAATTAGATATACCTACCTAAGTATAGATAAATAGATATAAATGACGACCTCCGTGGCGCGTCGGACGAACTCCCACCTTGCGAGGTTGCAGGTTCGATTCCTGCCTCGAATAAGTATTTACGTAAGGTATTTGTTTCTAGTCTGAGTATTATGTAGGTACTTATATTAAGTACAAATTTACAAAAGAAAAGTAATTAATATACTTTATTATATCCGTTGTCTATAGCTACCAGAACACAAGCCTAGTTGCTTGGTGCTGGATGGTGCTGGATGGCGCTGTGTGGATTGTCCTGCAATATTTATTCATTGAATAACCTCTAATTTCAACCACAAGAAAAAGGTTTGTTTACAAAACAAAAGTGATTAATATACTTTACTAGCGACCCGCCCCGGCTTCGCACGGCTGTATTATGCATGTATTATAATCTAAAAACCTTCCTCTTGAATCACTCTATCTATTAAAAAAACCGCATCAAAATCCGTTGCGTAGTTTTAAAGATCTAAGCATACAAAGGGAAATAGGGACAGAAAAAGCGACTTTGTTTTATACTATGTAGTGATTCTATCCGTTGTATATAGCTACCATAACACCAGCCTAGTTGCTTAGCTTAGGGCTAGATAGCGCTGGTAGGTTGTCCTGCAATATTTTTTAATCGTATAGAATGACTTCTAATTTCATCCACAAGAAAAAGGAACAAAAAACGTTCAAACCACAGACATGGATATACCTAGATAACTATATTATCAATAATCGATTTCGGACAGACGAATGGTATTAAAAAAACCCCAATTTTAGTACAGACATTCAACTTGACCAATTGGCTTTACCTATTCATAGGATCCTTTGCCTTAATTTGTGAAAAAAGTTGGCTACCTCAGTGATTAAACGCCATCTAGAAGTGTACTGGCAACTCCTCGAAACTCTCCCATTCAAATATATCATTCATCTGTCTATCTATATCATTCCTCTGTTAGAAAATCGACATCACATTATCGATATCATTCATATTAATCGATTTATAATTTTTATAGAAATCGGTTTAGATATCTCATCACTAAATTTCAACTGTGACGTCACAGTAGGTGTTAAAAAGTCGGCACGCTTGATTTTAATGCAAATTGTGATACTTGCGTTATCTAGGTATATCCATGTCTGTGGTTCAAACCATAAGTCGCCAAGCCGTCTACAACCTTCAGAGTCATAGGCGGGTGCTCTCTCATCATGCCTCACACAGAGCTAGACATTTGGGAATCCCGATAAGCTAATAGGAAAACGGAAGTTGTTAAAATAAAAATTCAAATTGTAATGACTCAAGCCGCTCATTGCAAACATTATGACAATGTTTAGTCGAATGAAAACAATACTTAAGTACTCTTAGGGTCCTATTTCACCGGGATGCCATTGCGACGTCGCTGGCTACGTATTTAAACAATTCGTTTAAATACGCATCGGTCGTGGCTAAGCTGCCAAATTGCCAAGATGCGCTTTGTGGAGACTAAATAAATAAAATAATAAATATTGCAGGTCATTCCACACATCGCCATCTAGTCCGAAGTTAAGTAACAAGAATTGTGTTATGGGTGCTAGACAACGAATATACTACTTACCTATATATACTTTTCTTTTGTAAATTATAATACACAGAAACAACCAGACCACAGTCAAATATCTTAGCAAAGCATAGTTACTTGTCTGAGCCGGGAATCGAACTGTGTTTGGCAGTCCGGCATGTGCCAACTGGGTCGTCAATACTCTGGCGTCCTGGTGACGTAGCCACAGTAGAAAGTAAAATGTATACGAGTAAGCTGCGCTTCTCACTCAGTGTCTAATGAAGTCGCCAATGAGGAAGGACTTACCTGTTTTTTGTGACAGACAGCAGCCAGTGGCTACTCTTGTTGGCGACTTAAGGTAGCCCAGTGTGTAAGGTCCTTAAACTCATTAAAATTCATTACTTATAAGATCTCCAAATCGAACACATGTTTTTATGTGAAAAGTTCCGCGAAACAATTCCTTTGACACACATGTGTGACATCACCAGGACTTCATAGAAACATCTGACAATGTGTTTGTTTTTATAGGAATCTAACCATTGATTGATGGGTACTTTGTGCTTAAATAAGTATGCAATAAAAAAAAACTATTTAGGTTTATAAACTTTTTTAACAAAATTGGGGTCAGGATTGCTCGCGTCCATAGGATTTAGCGTTTGATGAGCAGACAATCAAGCGGCGGTAGGTCTTGGGCGGCGGCTTCTAACACCACCCCTGGACAAAATCATGGTGCCAAGTGACTCGTCGCGTTCCATCATGTTGTCCAAGCATATCGTTTATCCTCTTTCCTCCTCTTTCTATCATGCAATGAGAGCCTCGACCGTATCGTCGCTTCTTATAAGGTGAAAACAGGTCAAATGCAAGCCTATTTTGTGTTTAAAACATATACGCGCATACCTTCGAACTTCCTTCGAACGATTGCGCCAAATTGAATTGGCGAAGTGTGTATATAACGAGGCTCTATAGGCTATTTTCCTTCCCTAAAAATCAATAAAGAAAAAAAATACGTATGGCACTCGGGTACTATCGCGGTAAAGCTATTGCATAGCATTTTTAGCATACAGTCGTACCATATACATACACGTTAAGCGAACGCTCGACCGAGCTACATGGTAGGCGGAGTGGGGGGTGTTAGGTTTTATTTTCGTTACGGAATTTCTTACCTCTATCGCGCTTCTGGTCTTACCACTTCGGCTTAATTAGCGCACATAAACATTTTAATAAGAAAAATTCATTCGTGCGCGGATGGTGCATTCGAAATTACGACCATCGAAATAAAAGTCGAAGCATCTATTGCTAAGCCAACACCGTTTTCACAGACATACCGTACACTTCCACTAAAACCCAACTAAAGCCAATCTATCACCGATTCACTATCATTCATTCAAATCGTAATTCTCACTAATAGTTCGTCATTCACTCGCTCGTTCAATGAATGAACTAATTGGTATGCTGGCAGCGTTTCCATTGTAAAGGATTGGGCTTTGATCAGTTCTTTGTGTGGAATAAATGGAATTTGTATGACATTTAAATTGTATTGGGTAATAAAAAGGTATCATAACAGAACTTTCTCCATATAAATAAACTAGCGACCCGCCCCGGCTTCGCACGGGTATATTATGCATGTATTATACATATATCACTGCATAGTATAAAATAGATCGCTTTCCCTGTCCCTATTTCCCTTTGTATGCTTAAATCTTTAAAACTGCGCAACGGATTTTGATGCCGTTTTTTTAATAGATAGAGTGATTCAAGAGGAAGGTTTATATGTATAATACATGCATAATATAGCCGTGCGAAGCCGGAGCGGGTCGCTAGTTATACATATAAACCTTAATCTTGAATCACCACTCTATCTATTAAAAAAAAACCGCATCAAAATCCGTTGCGTAGTTTTAAAGATTTAAGCATACATAGGGATATAGGGACAGAGAAAGCGACTTTGTTTCCATGATATGTAGTGATAGTGATAAATAATAGTACGACATTTTACACATCGCCTTGTTGCTCCAAGCTAAGCAACTTGTTGTGATATGGTGGTCAGATAACGAGTATATAATTTATCAGCTATAAAATATTTTTTATTTTATAGCTGATAAATTTTCTAGCTTTTGTTTGAAAATTGAAAAACCAAATCAAGGATATGGGTGCCCAAATCGTCAAAAGTGCAACAGGCCTATATTTTGTAAAAATTTAAAGACACAACGACGCCAAGAGGTGTGGAAATGACCACATGGGCATAAAGTATCGTATGGTTTTAGAATTTCGAAAATCGGACTAATTGAAGAATATTGAAAATATCGAACGTGACGTTGAGACTGAAATAACTTGATTCTTAAGCGATTTATTTGAAAAAGATAAATTCACCCAGAGTGGGTAAATTCCCCTCGATCCCCAGTCAGGTAAGACCCTCGATCCCCAGTCAGGTAAGACCCTCGATCCCCAGTCAGGTAAGACCCTCGATCCCCAGTCAGGTAAGACCCTCGATCCCCAGTCAGGTAAGACCCTCGATCCCCAGTCAGGTAAGACCTGTAGATTTTTTACCCATTAAGAGATAGATAGATAACTTTATTTGCACAACACAGTAACAAACATAAAACATGATAATAATTATACACAAAGCAAAGTAAAGTACTTAATAGCTATAAAGTACAAGTCGCACAAATGGGCAATACAATATACAATTTAAAAAAAATAACAAAATAGGTAAATACTATATTTTTTACAGATATGCGAATGAGCTCTGGGTCACGTGGGGTTCAGCTAATTGGTAATGTGACTGTACATGTACCTATACATACATAAAAAATAATACAGGAAGACATACGGATATTAGACAGTACCTACTGAGGTAGTGATTAGTTACAATAGCTTTGAAAATGGGAAGGGATTCAGAGGTCAAATTTCTAAAAAACAGAAGTGAAAACTGTATATCTGTGTAAAATCTCATCTGTCGCGAGAACGGCTGAAAATGCTCACCCACAAAAGTGCCCAACGCGCTATAAGAAGTTTTCACTTCAAAAATTCTTAGTGCTCGCCTACGTTCTAAAATATAGAATTATTTCACTTTACATTGGGGTTCTATTTAATAGAACCCCAATGTAAAGTTTCAGACACGTAGCTCTTGAAGTTTTCATGATTCATTCAGAGGGTGGCATCCATTTTGAACGCGCAAATATTTTTTTTCCATGTGCTACTTAAAATGTGTTCCATTTTCTACCCCCAATAATTTAATTGATTATTTTTTCCAATTTCTACCTAAAATGTATTCCATTTTCAACCCAAGTGATTATAATACTTAATAATATGATGTTTTTTTGTACAGACAGAAAAATAATTTAATATTTTAAAGTCGTATTCTAACTACTATAATTATTATAATTAACACTTTTACTGAAACTATGAATCTATTTTTTCTGTTGCCGTTATTTGAGTAAAAATGAGGTAGATAGTTGGTTACCCACTGCGTATTTGGGTAGAAAATGGACTATTGATTTGCAGGGGGTTAAATATGGAGGTATTTTAATTAAAATTATGCCGTGGGTTGAAATTGGGGGTTGAAAATGGATGCCACCATTCCGAGATTTCACGATTTTTTACACCGGGAAGGTAGGATAAAATATCATGACGTTTGAGTTAAGTGTTATTTTAAAAAAAAACTTTCAATAAGTCATAAACATAATTGTTTGCATTCGATAGCACATTTATCCTGGAATAGGTACTATATAAAAAAAACAGATTGGAATAATTCCTTCAATTTGTAGTTTTGGCATCAAAAAACATAGAGAAAGAAGTGAAATAAAAAAAAATTAAAATGGCGGAATTCTTCATACAACATTAATTTCTTCCGTCTAGCTCCTTTCGCAACGCGCGATAAGGAACTTTTGAAAGGAACTTTTCGGAAAAGCGGTATAAAAAAAAAATAGTTTTTATACGACTTTTACTAGGTTTATTCCACTTTGATCACCTGGGTGAAAATTCTACATTTTTGTGTCCTCAAATTACCCGCTGGCAAATCACCTGGGTCATCAAATTCCACAATGTTCATAAGTGTACATGATCAAAAACTGACGATTTCCTAAATAGACGTTTTGATATTATATAGACGTCTTGATAGTTAGACGTTTTGCTACATGGGCGATTAGCTAACTAGGCAAATTGCTCACTAGACTTTTTGCTTTGTTAGACGTTTTGCTACTTAGACTTTCTGATCATAGGCAACATAACTTTCATTTTTCTGAACCGGCACATTGTCCTCTATCCGTAGAAGCCTGCTTATCCATTCATTACCGGACACCCTGTATATAAAGATTTTGAATATACCTACTTCAGAGCTGAGCTTCAGAGAAATGTGTTTGCAAGTTAGAACTTGTAGGTAAATATAGGAGCAATTACTTCTAGAAGAACAGATCGGACGATCTATACCTAATTAATACAACAACAAGGGAAAAATGCACAGGAATGAATTACACTTTGAAGTAAAATTGAGTCATAATTTCTGAAAACATTATCGAGATCAGGAGCAAGTGATTAGAGTAATTAGTAAACAAGGCGATAGCAAGTGACTAATACAGGTATTCGTGCTCGGTGCTTGGTAGTTCAAGAAAAACATATTGTTCCCACGTAAGTACTTCAAACCTATTGTATTAAGGTGAAAGGGTACCAGCGCTCTCTTCATACAAACGTAGTCGACTGTTTCCTCCCTGGATAATGACACTAGCACATATATTTTTGTGTCATAAAACCTAAAACTGCCATGACTACCTATGCCCCTATGTTTTGATTTTTTTCATTTTCTAATTATCATAGAAATTAAGATTAAAAAAAAAAAAAAAAAATCGGTTCATGATTATGTCATGTCAGTTATAAGTTTTATGCACCAAAAATATTTGCTCTAGTTTCATTATCCAGGGAGAAAACGTCGACTACGTTTGTAATAGTTTGTACTAGCGACCCGCCCCGGCTTCCCTATGTCCCTATTCCCTATATCCCTTTCTATGCTTAGATCTTCAAAACTACGCAACGGATTTTGATGCGGTTTTTTTTAATAGATAGAGTGATTCAAGAGGAAGGTTTATATGTAATACATGCATGGTATAGCCGTGCGAAGCCGGAGCGGGTCGCTAGTAGGTATACAAAAAAAAACAATGTCTTTTATAATGGAAGTATTAATCCTATCCTTCTATGTTTGTTACTCCTTCACGCAAAAAGTACTGGACCGATTGCAATGAAACTCGGTATCTAGATAGCTGGAGACCTGGATTAACACATCTGCTACTTTTTATCCCAATATCTCCATGGGATCGGGATATACGTGGGTGAAACCGCGGGGCGCAGCTAGTAGACAATAAATGTTGCGGAAAAATGGAAGAGATCACTACATTGTATAAAATAAAGTCGCTTTCTCTGTCCCTATTTCCCTTTGTATGCTTTAATCTTTAAAACTACGCAACAGATTTTGATGTGGTTTTTTTAATAGTGAGACTGATTCAAGAGGAAGGTTTATATGTATTGTATAATACATGCATAATTTAGCCGTGCGAAGCCGGGACGGGTGGCTAGTTCTAAATAAAACAAAACCAACACTCGAACGAAGTTCCGGACAACAGCTAGTACATTATAAAAGAGAAAAAGAATCATCACGAAATCTCTGAAATTACGAGTACTTACTGAATTTCGCAGAATAAATTATGATAATTATCGCTTGTTATAATTTTTTTGTAATGTTTTGTTGTTTGTTGTTGAAATCTCTTCCTACATTTTGGCATAATTCGAGACGAGAATTATTTGTCGTTTTTAAGTACAAATTAACTTCATGATATTCATGCGAAAATCCCCTCTTATTGCATCTGATTACTAGAGTCCAAAGTGGGAGTTTTCAAGAAATCTTTACTATCAAGTTTGCGTCAACGAGCAAATTGTATAGAAGGTCAAAGCTTCGTATTACGTCCACTAGGGGAGCTTTTCAACTATTCATACAATATTATCGGTTACAGAGTAGTAGCGTTTGCTGTATGAAAAAACTCACACTGCGGATACAGAAGTACATGCGTCAGTAAACCCCTGAAAATGAATACCTTAGCACAACTCATCAAAAATCCCCAATTTCTAACGATTACTAACTATTTCAGAATTAAATTGATTCTGATTAAGCTAATTGTAAATATGCGAAGCGCACGCGTCGCGCAGTTTCAGGAACTCCGGCCGTAAATAGCGAATCGTGAGCAATCGCTTTGCGTCTGGGTTTTCCAGAGATCTTCTTGCCAATCGCTTCTACTATTATTTCTAGGGAAAAAGTCTAAAAGTGTTCTTCGTAAACACTTTTTCGAATCTTATTATGAAAAGGCTATAAAATATTTTCAGAAACTATGGACTTCTTTTACTTCTAAAATGACTTTAATATAAAATAGGTAAATAAAAAAAAATCTTTAAAAACAGGGGAAAAATAACCCCACCAAGATAATCTGAAGTTTGACAGCCGGGGTGCCCGACTATGTTGGTATGGTTATTTTTTTTATTTTTTAGGGTTCCGTACTCAAAGGTTAAAACGAGACCCTATTCTAAGACTTCACTGTCCGACCCGTCTGTCCGTCGATCTGTCTATCACCAGGCTGTATCGCATGAACCGTTTTGCAAATTTATTGACCTATTTAATTTGGTATAGCCATAAAACCTATAGGTAATTGCCATGACTATGCCCCTATTTTTTATTTTCGTTTTCTAATTATCATAGAAATTAAGATAAAAAAATAAAAAAAATAGGGGCATGGTCATGGCAGTTATAAGTTTTATGCACCAAAAATATTTGCTCTTAGTGTCATTATCCAGGGAGAAAACCATCGACTACGTTTGTAATAGTTTGTATGGAGAGAACCGTACCGGGGGTTCTCTCCATACAAACCTTTCCTTTCCTCTTAAACAGCTCGATGAAGGTCGTTTTTAAAGGGATACTGTAGGTACTAGTATTTTTTTAGCCACTATAATAACAAATACTTACCTACTAAAAACAGAAAGAGCGAATCCGACTTGGGCGGTTTTTTTTTAAATAAAAAAAGAATATTTACAAACAGACAAAACTCTTTCTTTAGAGTCGGAGTCGTGTAAAAATATTAGTCTGTTATAAACACTTGTTCTATATCACGGGGCTATGGACGCCTTCCAAAGGTCCGGGGCGGACCTTTGGAAGGCGTGCGTGGAGCCGTAGCCAACACGTAGAGGCCCTTTACAATAGCAAAGTATGACGTGTGTCAACCAAACCGTAATTTCACAATAAGCAAGTCTAACATTAACACCTGATTGATATCACATTACAAAAGGTTCCGTAGTTTTCGTAATAATAGGTTATTATTATTATGTCATAGATATATTTATTTAAGCGAAATTTAATACATCTAACAATTTAATGAAAATATTATTTACCGCTGTTTCTAAGCGAAAAATGTAGGTATTTTTAGTCAGTTTCACCCGCGTAAGTCCCGATCCCGTGGGAATATTGGGATAAAAAGTAGCCTATGTTACTCCTTAGATTTTAATGTATCCTCATACCAAATTTAATCGAAATCAGTCCAGTAGTTTCAGAGTCAAAAACAAAAGGAATATTTTCCTAAAAATATTAGTATGTAGGTATATATTTTTAGCACTGCAAAGCAAAAACGTTTCCCTCTTTCCACTGTTTGTCAAAAACTAAAAAATAAAACAGCAAAAAGTGTGCGTTGGCCGGGAATCGAACCCGGATCAACTGCTTGGAAGGCAACTATGCTGACCATTACACCACCAACGCAACTGACTAACTTAATGAAATTATCATACGTTTTCTAAACCGGTACTATCAAATTGACGTCACTTGTTTAATAAGTTCGTGACCGAGTGTTGACCGACTTCAAGGTGAAGTGGGTATTGTATTAGACCAGTTTTAAACTCAAGGTTGAATGAAATAGTTTACTTTCATTGTTTAGAATAATAAGGAACTGCTGTTGAACAGTATTTTTATTAGTCCAAACTAGCGACCCGCCCCGGCTTCGCACGGCTATATTATGAATGTATTAAACATATTATAAACCTTCCTCTGGAATCACTTTATCTATTAAAAAAACCGCATCAAAATCCGTTGCGTAGTTTTAAAGATTTAAGCATACAATAGGATATAGGGACAGAGAAAGCGACTTTGTTTTATACTATGTAGTGATTAACAACAGTCATACTCGTATCTATCAACTGTCAAGAGTCAAGAAAATTGCCTTTTTTGTAAGTTTTGCTCTAAAGGAAAGATTTAAATTTAATAAATGCGTCTTTTTGTGTCTTTGACTTTTTGAAGGGAAAAAAATCTGTATCTTGGAGTTAGAGGTCATTGACCTTCTGTTTTATTTTAATTTATTAAGTTGATTTTTTTTAATTTTCTATTTTTCTAGAATTTAGATAAATAATAGATTTTTTAATTGTTAAGCAAATGATTTTTTTGTAAACAAAACCTATACATAGTATAAAATAAAGCCACTTTTCGCCGTCCCCATTTCCCTTTGTATGCTTAGATCTTTAAACTACGGAACGGATTTTGATGTGGTTTTTTGAAGTGAAAACTTCCGCACTGGATCAGTAGTCCTCTTCTTATGGCGCGTTGGGCACTTTTGTGGGTGAGCATTTTCAGCCGTTCTCGCGACAGATTTCTCGCGACAGATGAGATTTTACACAGATATACAGTTTTTTAATTTGGCTAGATGAGATTTTACACAGATATACAGTTTTTTAATTTGGCTGTGAGTGTATTAAGACGTATATGGTATTTTTTAACGGACGACTATTGACGGACGACAAATGTCGGACGACTATTTGTCGGACGACTATTGACGGACGACAAATGTCGGACGACTATTGACGGACGACAAGTCGGACGACTATTGACGGACGACAAATGTCGGACGACTATTTGTCGGACGACTATTGACGGACGACAAATGTCGGACGACTATTTTTTTTTTAATTAGTTTTTTTTAATTTTTTATTAGTTTTCACTTCTGTCGGCACTCCCGGAGTGCAACCGTTTTTTTTTTAATAGATAGAGTGATTCAAGAGGAAGGTTCATATGTATAATATATGCTTAATATAGCCTTGCGAAGCCGAAGCGGGTTGCTAGTATGAAATAAGTTTGAAATTAAAAAAGTCTTAGAACAAAAAAATCGTCTAATTAGTCGTGTAGAACATCTCCCTTTTGTATTACATTAACCTCCTCCAATCACATTGTATAAGAGGCAATAGTTAAGAATACAACGCCTTAACCAAAACAATGTCAATAGTCAATATAATATTTATTCCAAACAGGAACACTTGAGGATAGTTTACTTACGTGATGTTGAACTAACAGCCCACGGAATTCTATTATATTTTTCACTTTTACATAAAAAACCCAAGTTCATAAGGCAGGTAAGCCAACCCAAGTTCCTAAGGTAAGTAGGTTTTTGTTAACTTAGAAATTGAAAATGTATCAGGTTTACAAACGATTGACGACGCTTTGCCAAAGTTATATTATTTAACCGACTTCAAAAAAAGAAGTTCTCAATTCGTCGCGTACCTACCTAGTTACTTGTTTTTGTGTTTGTTCACCTATCACCCGATTGAAATGATTGTTTTTAGTTAATATTTTTTTGTTTGGTAAGATGGTTGGTGAGCTAATTTAAATGTGTGATATGTCAAGAGAAAGACAGGGGAGTCTTCCTCTTACCTGCTTCGGTTGCTTCCCTTTTCGGTTGGGATCCGACTCTTGGCTACGGAGTTATGATATGTCAATATTTCTCAAGATTTTGAGAAAAAATTGAATTTCCCGCTTATCCGGTTAACGATAACCCTTTGAACATTATAACAGCTTTCTTTGTCGCCTCGGTCAAATACTATTGTTTAACTCAAGTGCTTCTTTAATATTTCAATGATAGACACACCGACAGAATGATATTTATTGTTATTAGTTGCCGGTTCTTTCGTTTGAACTACTATTGTTACTAGAATTATGATCGAAACTTTGTTTTTTTTCTTTATGTTTTGGTTTAGCACAATCTATGCATAAAGTAAGTGTTAGGTAAATTTAAATTTTTAGTATTTTTATCTCGAAAAGAGAAAAAGTAAATAGGTATACATAGGAGGTTATTTATAAAATCCAACTACTTTTTTTATTTTATTGGCTTACTATATTTTTGTAATACATATATAAATAAATAAATAAATATTTCAGGACATATTACACATCGCCATCCAGCTCCAAGCTAAGCAACTTGCTTGTGTTATGGGTGCCAGATAACGGATAAACTACTTAAATACTTTTTTTTTTTTTTTGTAAATATATACATATTATACATATAGGAAACACCCAGAACCAGAAACAAGAATTTATGGTCAGCATAAATACTTGTTCCCGGCGGGAATCGAACCCGCAACCTTCTGCGTCGCAGTCGGGTGTTCGCCCGACGCGCCACAGAGGTCGTCATATATCACTTTAATAACTGTCTCTCCCGCTTTTGTCATTTTTTTTTGAATGCAATCAATTTTCTAGATGATTGTATTCACGCCAATAATGGTTGTCAAAGTATTTTGGTAAAATAACGAAAAAAATGTAATTAGGTAGGTAGGTATTTCGTATCACGGACTCTGATTAATAGTTGGAAAATTCAAAAGTTGTGGTTCTAAATTATGTCACATTCCGATATTTAATTGTTTTATTTTAATTGCTTAATTAATTTCGGTAGCCTTGCTAGGGATAATGCTGCTTAGCTCTAACTTAAGTTAATAATTTTCATTCAATTGTACCCTATATATTTCTTTGGTAATAAAGATTATGGTTTACGATTTAATACTCAATACTATTACTCCATCGTTTCTATTCTTTAATTCATTTTTTGATAAGTTTTTTTATCCTTTCTTTTCATTTATTTTTAATAGGTTACCTTTTTAAATGTTGTTTTCTTTTAGAAAATGTCGGTACGTTTAATGTTTATTGCACTGTTAATGCAATATTTTGCAGGGAATAAAACGTTTTACACCTCAGCCAGATGGTTTAAATTATAGCACTTGTCTCTGGGACGCGGTCACACCGGAAATATTGTTTAGTGAAAAAGGTTACTATCCGAATGTTTTTGGCATTTATTCCATTGAAACAAATACTTTTTACAATGTTTTTTTTTATTTTTTTTTTAAATAAAATTTAAACATTAAACACCACAGACACAAACAAATAAAAAAAAAAATAATAATAATAGTAAAAATAAATAAATGATAACAATAATAATCCAAAACAATGATATTAAATATATTACATTAATCTAATCTATTTATTATGTAAAATCTAGCGACCCGTCCCAGCTTCGCACGGCTATATTATGCATGTATTATACATATAAACCTTCCTCTTGAATCACTCTATCCATTAAAAAAAAAGGAACCAAAATCAGTTGCGTAGTTTTAAAGATCTAAGCATATTTTTTGGTACGTGTGCCAAAACAACGTTTGCTGGGACAACTAGTAGAATCTAATATCGTTTATTAATATTTTTATCATCACTACATAGTATAAAAAAAGTCGCTCTCTCTGTCCCTACCCTATGTCCCTATATCCCTATGTATGCTTAAATCTTTAAAACTACGCAACGGATTTTGATGCGGTTTTTTTAATAGATAGAGTGATTCAAGAGGAAGGTTTATATGTATAATACATGCATAATATAGCCGTGCGAAGCCGGAGTGGGTCTCTAGTATATTAGTAATTTTAAGTCAGTATAAATAGAAACCAGAATAACTTAGTAAAAATTGCTAAGTCCTTTTTAGATTTGGATTTCGGTGTGACCGTGGTTGCAATCAAGCGAAGAACTTTATAGCTTTTATAAACGGCTTTGAAGTTTTTGATGTAACGACTTTTAACTCACTAAAGTTAAACTTGCAATTTGTAGTTTGAGTTTTTGTGAAATAAAAAGCTTTTTCGCCGGAATGGCCACTTAAATATTGTGAAATCTATGAGAATTAAAATTAGGTTAATACTAGTTTTGCCCTGCGGTTTCACCCGCGTAAGTCCCGATATCAAAATGAAAAGTAGCCAAAAGCCTTTCTATAAAACACAAAAATATATTTTTTTTTCAATTCGAACCAGAAGTTCCTGAGTTAATCGCGTTCAAACAAACAAACTGTTCAGCTTTTTAATCTTAATATATATAAATCTCGTGTCACAATGTTTGTCCTCAATGGACTCCTAAACCACTTAACCGATTATAATAAAATTCGCACACCATGTGCAGTTCGATCCAACTTGAGAGATAGGATAGCTTACATCCCGATATTCCCACGGGATCGGGAGTTACGTGGGTGAAACCGCGTAGGGCAGCTAGTATTATTATAGATTTTAAACTAGGTAATAATGTAATCTTTACATCTACTCAAGATGATTTGAACTTTAATCCATGCCATATGCTATAAAGGCATTGCTCGCTTGCCCAACACTTAAACTACCCTCTCAGCTTAGTCGACCATGTCCAAAAGAAAGAACTCGTCAATATATCTGGAGACAACTAAGCCGCGGGTTTCATCACGATTTCCTTCATCTAACAAAAACTTACTATTTTGACACTTCCAAAACGAAATTATAAATCGTAAAATCACCCCTAAGACACTTTAGATAATACTTAACTTCCGGTATAGCAAGGAACCCTAAACTTCACACGATAACCACCCTGCGGAACCACGGCGTTTCTTGAGAAAACTTAACCGGACATTAAGCAAACAATCTTATACCATAAAGACTTTGAAAAAAGAGTTCTATTTGCATATGACAATGTTCTTTTTAATTTTTGATGTCCAAAGAAATTTTAATAATGTAGAAATTCACTAATAATAACTTTTTAAGAGCGGACACCTGTCTTTAATACCTACTGTCATTTTTAAGTGTAAACTAGCTGCGCCCCGCGGTTTTACCCGCGTAACTCCCGATCCCGTGGGAATATCGGGATAAAAAGTAGCCTATAGCCTTCCTCGATAAATGGACTATCCAACACAAAAATTATTTTTCAATTCGAACCAGTAGTTCCTGAGATTAGCGCGTTCAAACAAACAAACAAACAAACAAACTAACAAACTCTTCAGCTTTATAATATAGTATAGATTAAAGAGTCGAGGGTAACTTGCAAGAAATATAATATATAGCGACTCACTCCGGCTTCGCACGGCTATATTATGCATGTATTATACATATAAACTTTCCTCTTGAATCACTCTATCCATTAAAAAAACCGCATCAAAATCCGTAGCGTAGTTTTAAAGATCTAAGCATATAAAGGGAAATAGGGACATAGGGACGGCGAAAAGTGACTTTATTTTATACTATTAGTGAGGCAGAAAAGAACATACTGATTGGGAACCTCCTCCTTTTTAAAATCGGTTAAATAAGGTTATGACTATATAGGATAAAAAAAACTAAAAGATTATATATGGCCAGTAAAAAATTGACAAAGTGTGTGGCAAGACTAGATAGGTGTAGGGTTTTCCGCACTTAACCTCTTTAGTTTGGGCCTTTTTGCGTGAGAATGGAGTAGGCTTGTCCACCACCTATACTACCCTCTCGGCTTAGTCGACCATGTCCAGAGGAAAGTACTTGTCGATACGTCTGGAGTCAACTAAGCCGCAGGTTTAATCACGATGTTTTCCTTCACCGTAAGAACAATTTCAATTAGCGTGTTATGTTGGGCCCTCTCGCCTCTCACCCCTTTCTTATCTCTGTTATCTCTAATGGCTTATACACACGTCCCGATTTGGTCGGGTCCGACATCAGTGTGGCCACATTTCAATTCGACAAATCTGTATCAATAAGTGAAAAAATCTGTGTAAAATCTGTATGAGAACAGCTATAATTGTATAAAATCTGGACTATTCATAATCGTATTGTATTGTATTGTTCCCAATCTCCTTATTTACTTTTCCGACTCATTACCTAACGATCCCTCACTATAAATAGTCCCGAATCTTTCCCTTAAACTCAATTCTCCTACAACTTCCATCCTCGACACTTGTCTAATAGAAATATATTCGTGTGTGTTTTTAAAAAGACAAGTTTTGATTTTACCACATAACAAGCGCACATATTTTTTTCTTAAAAAATCTATTGGTGCACTGTGGGCCGCCCGGGACCTTTCCGGGACCTTCGGAAAGAAAGTCGACGTATGTACCACTACTCTAACTCCGTTTCTCAATTATGGACCTAAGATCTTAAATCAGGGTCAAATCTGACCCTCATCACTTGTCCCTAATTTGTGCTATCGATTCGAAGAAGAAGAAGAAGGGTCAAATAACCATTTTTATTTCCTTCTTTGTTACCTTTTCAGGGAAGGCAAAGGGTAAATTAGCCCATACAGTACCGCTATACTTTGTCAATTTTTACTTTTTAATTTTTAGGACATAATAAAAACTAGTAAAAACGTGGACAAACAGACAAGCAGTTAGAAAGTACCTAACTGTAAATGAATCATAGTAATAAAATAAGAAAGTTTACGTGAACAGTCTGTTGCAATAAATTCCTGGTTCTTTCTTTATTATTGTTTTATTCTTTTGTATAACAAAGACAAAGCAAGTAATTGCTCAACATGTCATTAGCTGCGGACCCCGAGTTTACTCGCTATCTAAGGATACCAATCCTTAAACCATTGTTTATGGTTTTAAAAAACTATAATTAGTTTTATTTTACATGCAGAGGGTGCGGAAGGGTTACGTTTGTATGTTTGATCGAGCGGGTGAAGCTATACCACCCTCTCAGCTCAGTCGACCGTGTCCAAACTAAAGAACTCACCAGTACCTACGTCTTGAGTCAAGACCGCGGGTTTCATCACGATGTTGTCCTTCACCTTAAGAGCAATGTTATTAAACGCACATAGATTATTCGTTAGAAAAATCCTCTATAGATTTTTAAGTTATTGCATACCGTAACGAAAATAAAAACTAACACCCCCCACTCCGCCTACCATGTAGCTCGGCCGAGCGTTCGCTTAACGTGTATGTATATGGTACGACTGTACGAAGCTCGCACGATGCAATAGCTTTACCGCGGCAGTCCCCGAGTGCCACACGTTTTTTCTTTTCGAAGGTCATGGGTTCGAATCCCGGCCTTCCACGCTCAAAACATCCCTATCAAACCTGGTTTGGTTTGGTTTATTGAAAACAAATATTTTATCAACACACATTGCATCAAAGTTAATCCTAAAAGGAACAACGAAAATCAATCATATTTTTTGTTAATCCTTTGCAAACAAAGAACGATGGGATTTTATTATTAATAGAGTTGTCCATGGAACCTTTTAACATTTTGTGGTTATCACATAACATAGTAGACAACTACGTATCGTTAGATATTAGTAGGGTAGATGGCAGAGTATCTCAAACTTTGATTGATCAGCAGATCAGTGAGCACACAGTGACTTTAATTGCTCCATTTTTTATATGCGCTAATTGACATTGCTCTTACGGTGAAGGAAAACGTCGTGGCAGGAAAATTATTCATTTGGATGCTTACATTTTGTACACAGACCACATAGAAACGTCTTAAAAACTAGGTTAGGATGTGTAGTAATTATTGTCTCGTATTTTTGTAATACTTACGTGATTTTTTTTCTTATCCGGGAAAATAATTACCTACTATAAAGTTCAGATTACCAAAATCTTCCTTATTAATGAAATAAAAACGTTAACTGAAGTAAAATTGAACTTTGACAAAGATAGTGTTTCGAATTTGATACCTACTTAACTACATTGTTGAAATTTCTACTCCTATTTATTTTATTTTATTCTCAAAGGAAAACAAACACTAGTACAATGAACCCTCAATACTTTAAAGATAGAGGTCCAAAGTTATTATCTTGTCAAAGTTTGAGAACCTCTCGCAGACCCTTTGATGACCCGCCAAAAGTGATAAGATTTTAGAGTTCCGTCGAAATTGTGATAAACTCCTCCATTAGAGCGATATCATGGCTTCATGGTAGAAGTTAGAACCCATTCTACGTAGGTTAACATATTTAGGTACATATATTTAACCTATATTGTAAAATGCTAAAGTACCTAACTCTGCCTGTCTGTAATATTTTTTTACATAAACCGCTTAAATTATGGTGAATTTTGCCTTCAATGCAGAAAGTTCAAAATCCCTAAAATGTTGAACGTTTAATCAGTTGAATTTCCAAATGTTGTTGGTATTTTCATAATGTTTAATTACAAAAAAAACATTTTCAAAATTAGCGAATGAGCATCAGAAAAAACGAAAGAACAATAGTAAAAATAAATGATGATGATTGAATCAAAAACAAAAGTCCATTTAATCAAAAACAAAAGTCCACTGAAACAGAAACAAAAGACGATTTAGACAGAAACTAAAAAAGCTTGAAACAGGAACAAAATTTCAAGACGATCGAAACAGAAACAAAAGAAGAAAAACATAAGTCAATCAAAATAGAATCAAAAGTCGGTTGGAACAGACGCAAAAGACACTTTTGGTATACTTACAGATTTATAGAGGTTATACCTCTTATCCCGATCCCGATCGTACCTACGTATTCGGATGAAACCACCGGGCGCAGCTAGTTAAATAAGATATTGTAATGATAAATGAACGTTGTGAGCTGCGAATGTGGTGTAATAATTCACTAGTTATACTTGTAGTAACTGGCGATGTTCCGCGATTTCCCTCGCGTTAGTGCCGATTCTTTTAGAATATTGGGATAGATAATAGTTATTTTGTTTTAGTTATGATCGTCTTTTGGGTCTGTCTCGATTGTCTTTTGTTTCTCTTTCGATAGTTCTTTGTTTCTGTTTCGATCGTCTTTTGTTTCTTTTTCGATCGTCTTTTGTTTCTTTTTCGATCGTCTTTTAATGTGTAGAAATAATTGCACTAGTGGCTTGTCACCATTGATAGCCCTAATTATACAGATTCATTTCACGGAAAGACCTATTACAAAAAAACAGGTGTTACCGCTGAGTAGAGTCACACCGAAGTGGAAAGTTTCATGATGGAACAGCTGAGAAGTTATCGCCTATCTTACTTCCAAAGATCCAATGTATCCTCATAACAAGTTTCATCATATTATTATCAGTTTAAATGTTACTTGTTGTATGGTTAATGTATAAAGTATGGCATCTGTATAGTTTTTTTTTTTGATAATTTTGTGTTTGGTAAATAGATGTGTCCTTGTAATTTGTTAATATTGAATTGACATTTAATTTTGTGTTTTAAATTGGAATAAATATTATTTTCATTATCAGTTCTATAGTTTCAGAGACAAATCAATACGAAAAAAAATTTCAAAAATAAAAATATTCTTTAGAATTTATTTACATGAAAATAAATAAATAATAAATATTGCAGGACATTCCACACATCGCCATCTAACCCCAAGCTAAGGTACTACACTTGAGTTATGGGTGCTAGACAACGGATATACCTACTTATATACTTTTCTTTTGTAAATATATACTTATAATACATAGAAACAACTAGACTTAGCATAAATACTTGTCTGAGGCAGGAATCGAACCCGCAATCCTGTGTCGAACTGAACCAACTGGGTCGTCATATATAAATAAATAAAGGAAAACATCTAAATTAAATAAATTCAGTTTTAAATCGCATCACTAAAAATAAGATCGTTGGGGCGTGCATTTTTATATCTATTTCTTCGCCATTACTTAGATCATGTTTAGATCTAAATTTGAGATCTAACTTGTTCTGTGCTTATAGCTACAGGAAGCGACCTTTATAAGCACTAAGTTCTTAGGTAATGTTTTAAACGGTGCTTCTAAGCTTTTATGGTCTGTTGAATACTAGTTGTTGCTACTTGGTTTACTCGGAAATAGTTATCGACTCTAAAGTTGTATAATTTTACATTACATTAAAGGACTAATAAGCAGATTAGCAAGATATAAATGAAAAGTGTTAAATTTTAGGGTCGCGTAACTCAAAAGGTAAAAATAGATCACTCTCTTGTCTGTCTGTCCGTGTTTAATGTTATTAGTTAAGGACATAGTCCTGAAAATTCAAGCTGAATATATTATGAAAAAAATATATATAAAAAAATGGTTGTCTGTACCCAAGTAACACGTTAGTGAATTTTGGAACTAAAGTCGGTTAACGGACGATAATTTTACGAGATAATGTCTCATAAGAAAACATTGATGGTAACCTTGTTAATAACAATCACGCTGCGCGTTCCTACATGACTACGTTGCTATGGTTACCTAACATGTCAACAGCACGTGAGTGGAACGTGACACTTTTTTGTGAGTGTAATACGGTGTTCATCGATTTATAAGACGTTATCACGTCAAAAAGGTAAAGCGACTTTGTTCTAAACGCGTGTCTCGCGACACGTTCATTTATTTTTATCTATTTTCGTTTTATCGGCTTACCTTTAAAAAAACTTTACCCTATGCTACTGCACCCTAGTGCTTAAAGATATTTACACGCACGCCAAAAGGAATCTCCAGTCCTAAAATATATATTTATCTACAGACAGACAGAACAACAATCTTACTCCAATAAACAGTAAACACTATTAATTAAACACCCTATTACGGTATAGCAAGTGAGAAGATACCGGTAGTCTGCCAGTTTTTGTGACGAAATAACAAAACAGTCTCGTTATTGACTTCCGGTCTCTTCTCCGGAGAAAATAGTCAAGCGAGTGCCTGTTTAATTAGAAATGGATTTTCCGGGAAATAGGGAAAATTACTTCGTTTATAAATAACATTTTTTGCCTCTTTTAGCGTTATTACCGACTTCAAAAAAAGAAGGATATTCTTAATGAGGTTGTGTTTTAATGTGTGTTGCTTCAGAAGTCATTTAAAAACCGTATAGTATATTTTTTATTTTTATTCTCAACTAGCTGTTGCCCGCGACTTCGTTCGTACGCGTGGTAGTTTTGTTTTATATAGGTACTATAACTGTTCTCGAAAATCACTCTTTTGGTGAAAACAGCATTACAGCATGCGACGGACTTTGTTTTTTAATATTATGATAGTGACAGTGAAGAAAACCATTATTTGTTATATTATAGTTGGCACAATGGTCATCATGCCGGACCGCCAAACACAGTTTTTTGTGTTGTTGAAAATGTTTTTTCACGGTTCAGTTAAAACCTCATAATATGTATCATTATCGGATTTCATTAACACTTATTTCCAGTTTGCATAGGTCTTTTAAAAATATCCATTGGAGGAAAATGTAAGTACATAATAAAAATAAATTTTGGCAAGTAATTTTTTTGGGATCCCGACCAAAGGAAGAAGTCCACGTCTAAGTTGGCAAGATGATTAAGACTTTCTGGCAGATTGGCAATCGGTCGCGATCAGTGAAAGAGGAGTAGAAAGGCCTTTCCCCAGCAGTGGGACACTGCAGGCTCAAGATTATAATAATAAATAAATACTAAGTTCTTACTTAGATTTCCTATTAATTACTTATAGGTCCTAAGTATTTAAAACTACTTCCTCAAATCCAACACAATAGCTTTTAATTCCTTCCGAATACCAACAATACAACTCCATACAATACAATTTGATAAAGTCCATGCTCTTGCGCATACCATAAGCCCCTAATCACAAACTTATCAAACAAAACCCAACTCACAATCCTTCCAATACAGTACTTTTTACAATAACACAAACAGTATTCATTTCAAAAAACGTAATAGGCATAATGCATTCTTTTGATCAAACGTTTTTAGTTGTAAAATTAACTTTAGTTTAAGGATATAGAGTCGCAACTTGTTTGGATGTGAGCTATAACTGTTTTGTCTTATCAAACATTTTGAAATTAGTGGATTTTATTAACTACATAGTTAAAAATATGAAGATTGGATTTATGATGCTCTACAAATCATTTGTGTTTCTTTGAAATAGTTTTTTTAGGTTTAGCTAAATAAAGATTGATTAGTTCTTTGTTTTAGTTATTATCTTTTGATTTGAACTATAGGCATTAAGTATATTTACGTATAAGATTTAGAATGTAGAATCTATAATATTTAACCTTACCTTTACCTATACATTTTCCCCATCCCGAAGATTCTTTATCAAATTTTTAAACAAATGTCAAAAAAGCTCGAAGAAGAATCACATAAAAAAGAAGATATTCAGTGGCTCCCTTTTTGCCCTTTTTTTGAGGTAAGTATCCTCTCGTATCAAAAATAAATGATGATAAAGAAATCTACAAAATCGTAAAATCTGTATACCTACCAAGTTTCGTCCTGATCGGTTGTAAAATACGACCTATAAATAATAAAGGAGTACTTACATAATAATATATTATTATGTATGTATACATAACTAGGTATAAACTGACAGAGTAAAGCTTTTGCCAGACTTGAAGCAACAACTTTTACTAGACAAAACAAATTCCACCTCTACCATCTTTTCGGTTCTTCTTCTTTGACTTTTCCTGCTAATTCATTCTGTCCTGGGTGGTTTTGTCTGGTAGGCCTTATTTCTTTAATATTTAGGTCATGGTGGTCCACCATGTCTACAGAGCCAGTGGCCTCTGATTCTTTTACGTTCACATACCTTACCTTTTCCATCAATTTATATATATTTTAATAAATAAATTACTATTACTTTATAAATGTTATCAGTGCCTAACTAACCATTTGTCTATCATTCATTAATTCCAATGAATGTAATTCAATCTGCCTCGTTATAAGAAACTTGAAACCAATAGACAAACAGTTATAATACTGAATATTGCATTACTACTATAATAAGACAAAAGCTATGGGAAAATTCCTATAAAACGTACGTCAACCGTTAAACTTTTTACTGGCACTAAATTCTAAGCTAAGCGTTAACAGTTACTATCAATGAAGCACAGCTTAACAGTTAAATATCACGATTAAAAGGTTAACTTAAGAACCGTTAAAGTAATGAAAAGGTAGGTGAAGTACAAGTTAAAATGGTCAAACCAATTTGACTTCAGGCAAAAGTTCTAATTTTTTCGAAAAATTGTCTATAATTTTGCTACTATTATGGTCAGTGTGATTAGACCTTGGATTAGAGGCAAGCATTTCTGTGAAGAGAAAGTAATTGACCTAAAGAATTTTATAAAATTAGAAACAAGAATTCTGATAGATAAGAATAAACGAATTCAAAGATATATTGACTAATAAACTGTAGAAAAAAAGAGTTAAATAGCCATGTTTAATGGCGGAGATTTTATAACCAAGATTAAAAAAGCTTACGAAATTCTTAGCTCAAAACGAATTTACAGAGTTATTTTAATTTAAATTATATGGAAGATGAGATGTTGTATTTTAAAACATAAACATTAATAAAGCTGGCTAAAAAGCAATGACTTGGACTACGGATTGCAATAAAATGTAATCTCTTAATATTAATAGTCCAGTATAAGTATAAATAAACTCTATGCCACTGTATCTTAACCGAGTAGTTAATGAACCAGTCCCTAATGTTACTCAAAATATCCCAAGTAATGCTTCTTAGAAATGTTATCTAAGCGTAGCTTGAAAAATTAAGATTCCCAATGTAAATAATGAGTCACATGTCACACAAGACTTAAACGAAACGAAGCGTTATTCAATTAATTAAGGTTATGATAAACTAAACGAAGATGCATACAGCAAAAGCTCTACTACTAGTTTATTTTTTCATTCACAAATGACAAATACATGTGTCCGACTTACTAACACAGATAAAGGGTGCCGTATATAAATAGATTGGTCTAAAATTGAGTCGTATTTCGAAGGAGTAAAGTCGTTGATTCGACTGAAGCGTCGGATTGCCTCGTTCATGGGTTATAGTAAACATCGACGCAGACGCAGCTATTCAGTCGCTTTTCGAACAGTGTACGGCACGGACAGTGTTGAACGACACGCGTATAAACTCGCGCACGCGTCAAACGAAAAAATATCGATAAAAAATCCGGGTGTCCTACAAGGGTGCGTTATAGGGCCAGTGTTGTTCGTAATATAGAGTAACAATTAAAAATTTGTTTGTTCATTTTGTGCCACGTGTTTAAGTGCATTGTTATGGTCCATATGTGCAGATGCAGGCTCGTATGGTGAGTTTTAACATTCGAAGTCAATGAGACTATTGTTTAACGGGAGGTCTCTTTTATTTTGAATCGTATCAATACCACTTTCATCTGTTAGTTTATTTTTTCAAGTTTATCAAAGTTCTAATTAAAGTGTATCGTTGTAAACAGTTTATGTTTGCTCGTAAATTCTTTATGGGTTTTTAGCTAGAATTGTAGGGTTTTATCGTTTGAGATAGTCAATGTTTATATTAGTTTGTACTTGAACTTCTGGTTATAGGTGTTATTTCTTATGCATTCAAAAGGTTAGAGTTTCGTATCTAAACTTGTTTCGAGGGAATTTATGAACGACTTAAAAACATTTGCTACTTGCAAACAGATTATTTATCTTTTTATTACTGAAATGTAGGTGTAAGAGGCTTGTTATTTTTTCGTTGTAAAATATGTTTCTTAACAATTTCAATATTTTAAATCTCAAATACTTAAATCAGTTATCGATTCGGTGTACTTCTGGTAAAGATTTTTAATCCAATGCAATGTTTTTAATAAAAAAAATCTTTTAAATAAAATTTCCTTAAAATCTAACAAAATAATGGCAACATAAGAAGGAAGATAATTTTGTATCTGTAAATGACGTATTTAATTCCTATTTTGATTGTATTAAGTAAAACAATGTATAAATATAATATTGTTGCATTCGACAACTATTTAATTATAGTTGCGGTTTTTATGATTCATATAATAATTATGTTTAGTAAACATTTCCACCGGAAAGTGATCTAATAAAATATTACAAAGATCCAAATATCACTATAACTACATAGTATAAAATAAAGTCACTTTTCGCCGTCCCTATGTATGCTTAGATCTTTAAAACTACGCAACGGATTTTGATGCGGTTTTTTTAAATAGATAGAGTGATTAAATAGGAAGGTTTTTAGATATAATACATGCATAATACAGCTGTGCGAAGCCGGGGCGGGTCGCTAGTAATTGATATGTAATAATAGCCTTTATACATCAAATCTGGATATATTTATTACTAGCGACCCGCCCCGGCTTCGCACGGCTATATTATGCATGTATTATACATATAAACCTTCCTCTTGAATAGCACATATATTTTGTTCGCGACAAATATTATCCAATATTGCAATGCCTTCGGAATTAAAGTTTGTTACAAATTTGGCCCCTATGTCAGTTTGTCTGTCTAATAGATATACGTAGTTCCGAAAGGAATAAACCTAAATTTGATAGAGATTTCTTATTTGAAAGATATTGTTTAGATGAAAATAGGTTCGTTTAAAAATTGTATGCTATTTTGCCAATGAAGTAATTTTTAATTTGTTTAGCGTTATCTGCGAACTCGTTCGCACGGGAGTTGTATTTCTAAAAATGCTATTTTGTAAAACCTAAAATGTTAATATTTACCTATAGATTTAAAAAGTGGTTTTATGCTTTTTTTAGTTTTATAATAATTAATTAATTAAAAAATAAATTAGCAGCGCTCCGTGGTTTTACCCGCGTAACTCCCGATCCCGTGGGAATATCGGGATAAAAAGTAGCCTATGTTACTCTCAATGAATCAATGAATCTTCATACCAAAATGAATCAAAATAGGTCCAGTAGTTTTGGAGCCTATTCGTTACAAACAAATCTTTCCTCTATAGAAAATAAGAAGACTAGCGACCCGCTCCGGCTTCGCACGGCTATACTGTGCATGTATTATACATAATATAAACCTTCTCTTGAATCACTCTATCTATTAAAAAAACCGCATCAAAATCCGTTGCGTAGTTTTAAAGATTTAAGCATATATAGGGATATAGGGACATAGGGACGGCGAAAAGTGACTTTATTTTATACTATGTAGTGAAGTGATAGTGATGTTGTAGCACGCGTCCCTAGAAGATACCTATAGTTACGCTCGTGACTCAAAAACCTAACCTTACCAATATATCAGGATCCCACGATCTAAACCACATAATTTCTTTTCCAGTTACCTATTTTTTTACCTCAAAATGACATAAACAATGCCAATAGCAATAAAATAGTTGTTATCACTATAACAATAAAATTCTAACAATAATAAAACAAATCTGGACAAAATAATAGGAAATAAATGGTACATAAAAGTAGTTGAATACATTTATATAACAAAATGCACTTGTAACGTCTGAAGGGTGGAGAATTATACCACCAATGCAATCTTTGGATTGGTATTTTGTACCACGACATAATGTTTTATGCAATCCGACAATTTCTTTTGTAACTTTAATGGTTCATGTTTTCGAAACATCTTAGTTTTAGTATTTCAGTTGTTAGTTCTTTTTAGTTTCAATAATTCGGTTGTTAGTCCTGTTACCGGACTGTTGAAACTTGTTTGTGTCAGTAGTTCTGTTGCTAGTCCTGTTACCAGACTGTTGAAACTTTTTTGTGTCAGTAGTTCTGTTACCAGACTGTTGAACCTTTTTAGTTTTAGTAGTCTGTTGCTAGTCCTGTTACCAGACTGTTGAAACTTGTTTGTGTCAGTAGTTCTGTTGCTAGTCCTGTTACCAGACTGTTGAAACTTTTTAGTGTCAGTAGTCTGTTGCTAGTCCTGTTACCAGACTGTTGAAACTTGTTTGTGTCAGTAGTTCTGTTGCTAGTTCGTTACCTGTCTATTAAAACTTTTTAGTGTCAGTAGTTCGATAGCCAGGCCTGCAATTTTTCAGTGTTTTAGTAGTCCCGTTAAAACAAACACAAAAAAGATGATCGAAAAATAAAACAAAGGCCGATCGAAATGGAAACAAAAGATAACGCGCTACGTGACAAAGCTCAGATAGCGCCGTGGCTTTATACGTTTCTCTTGGCTAGGATTCTGTATGACTATTTGATGACGTTGAGCGCAAAATACGACGGGCCTAAGTCTGCCATTTTAAATGAATGGATCTACCATTTTCATTATATTATTGAAACTATTGATAATAAAACTATTGAAATATTGATCTATTATAAGTTATATTTATTTAGTTTAATATCCTGCTTGAAAGAATTGACAACCTACCTTAAAAGCTCAACCATAAAATCAGTTCTTTTCCATCTAAAGGTTGCCTGGAAGAAATCGCTTTCAGCGATAAGGCCGCCCATTTGTGCAACTTGTGCTTTCTAGCTATTACTTTATTTTGCGTTGTGTATTTATATGATCCTTACTGTGTTGTACAAATAAAGTTATCTATCTATCTAACCATAAAGAGATTGTGACTTTGGTATTCTGTTAAAGTCTCATTACCATCGCAATAGAGTCGCTATAGAGTCTCAATGGAATGGTAATAAATATGTCGCTGGTGTTGCCTATATCAAAGTTTAACATGTTGCTAATCGATAGCTGTCAAATGTGTATAAGGATCATAGATTAGAATCTTAAAAGAATACCGTTTTGACAGCTATCGAGATTCCATTAAGCCACGATTGTAGAGCAGAATACCAAATTGAGTCAGTGGTGCATGTTTCGATAAATTAGCAGTAGGAGAATACCAATAGAAATATTTTTAATTATGATTCTATCGATACTCTATTGAAACACAATTGTGTAAACTTTGTGCCCAAGGAATCGCGTTTTTTTTAAGACAACAACGACCAAGGACCAATTTAAATTAAACTAGCTGCTGTTACCCGCGACTTCACCTGCGTAAAATTACTACATCGGGTACGTGGACTTTTTTCAATGCCTATCTCTTAAATTAAATAAAAAAATACCTTTTACCCCCGAAAATCTAACTTCAAAATAAAAGAGACATTTGACAGAATGTCAACTCTGATCTGAAATCGGAATCAGCACCCCCGAAAACGTATTAAACGACACCCCACTCCAAAATCAGACTGACATTAAAATTTGACAAATGACAACTCTGATGTGAAAACGGATTCCAAATTCGGAATCAGAACCCCCGAATAAAATAAAATAAATTGACTTCTAAAACGTCACGGATAATAAATTTAAATTGACTTTCACTTAAATATCTACTTAGTTTTAATTTAATGAAAACTTAAAGTAACTTTACGTAACTGTGGTTTCTTTTTGTTTGTGGTTTACATTTTAGCATTTTAATTTAAAAATTGATTACGAAATTCGTGGTTTATGGTGTTACTTCCTTTATTCAAAAATGAAATCGGGTAGTGTTGGGATTTTTTGATAGGTAATTTTAATTCGGGTAGAGTGGGAACGAAACCTCTGTCCCTGTTGGATTAAATAGAAATGAGCGAGATGGTGCGAAATTAGACGAAATTTGATAAAAAAATCTGTTGTTTATTATACTTCCAATTATTCTTAGTATATTACATACAAATGGTTCCGAGAAAGAATGATAGTTGGAACTCACTTCTTCTTAATCGTACGTAATAATATTGGCATAATAACTAATCTTAATCAATACTAATTATTTAAAGCTGAAGAGTTTGTTTGTTTGTTTTAACGCGCTAATCTCAGGAAAACCGGTTCGAAATAAAAAAATATTTTTGTGTTGGATACCTAGTCCATTTATCGAGGAAGGTTATAGGCTACTTTTTAAGATCCCACGGGATCGGGACTTACGCGGGTGAAACCGCGGGGCGCAGCTAGTGATTTATATAGCGCCAGCAACTTTAGTCTATGCTATGAAGGAGGCTGTAGTGCTTGATAGGAAATTTAGATGGAGTAGACTTCACCAGCACTCTCAGCTTAGTCGACCATATCCAGAGGTAAAAACTCGTCTATACGTGTGGAGACAACTAAGCCGCGGGTTTAACACGTTTTCCTTCACCGTACCAGCAATGTTAATTAGCGCACTTAAGAGAATCATGAGTTTTCGATACGCGGCGCGAGTAGGTAATTTAAAAAATGACCCGTATCGTGCGATAGAAAGAGTTTAATTTCGGACGTAATTGCCTACATTTTGCTTTCAAATAATGTTGCGGGCCGTAACGTTTTTACCCCCTTTATCCTTTACAAAATAAAATAAATTTGGTCTCATTTAATGCACTGCATCTTATTCTAGGTTTATACGTTTTTGCTTTTTTGGTATTTCAGTTTAGTCTATTAAAAAACAATTGAACCGCTCGATAAAGTTTTTAAGTCAAAAATATAGATATTCAGATACTAATAACTTTTATCTTAGGCAATATTTCTTTAAAATAAAAACGGTTAAACCTAGTTTTACATTTTCAAAAATTATCCAAATCGGACTTCGTGCATGGGGGGGAAAACTTTACCGCTTTTTGTATGGAAATTTGCAGCCTCAAACTGGTCTTAAATTTTTCGTGAGAAAAATTCATTGATACACGGCCAGGATTCGAACCTACGACCTTCGGAATAATAGTCGAGGTATCTATCACTAAGCTAACACCGCTCTAGTCGTACTAATAGTAATAAATCCTGTCTTTCCAAAAACAAATTAATTACTCACCAAAAAAAAAAATCCAAACATGTGCTGAAAACGAAGCATAGTTTACAAAATCTATCACTTTAACTTCACACTCGGCTACGTGTTGAAAATAAATATTTGAGAGTTGAAATGAGCGTGACGAACGGTGGGGTTTTACGCCTTGGTTCTAGGAAATATTTAGTAGATTAGCTCCGCGCGCGGGTTGACCTGCGTAATTCCCGATCACAAAGTAATATCGAGATAAAATGTAGCCTATTTATTATTTTAAGATTCTAGCTATCTATACAGGGTTATTGGTAATTATACTAGCAAGCCGTTGAGGGCTACTTCTGTGCACCTAAACAAACAACTTTTGTTCTACAACTTTTGGAAATTCGAACATTTTTTTGAAAATGTTGAGGTTAGGTTTATCTGACAATCAGCTGTTCCATACACGGAGAGGTCATTAACCTTAAAATTTTACTTATTTTTTAAGTTTTATCTATTGTTCTTAGTCTTAATGAATTTTGTTTTACAAAATCAGCTGTTTTTCGAATTTACATAACCCCAAATTTTTAATTTTTTTTTCCAATTTCCAAAAGTCGTAGTCGTTGTTTGTTTAGGTGCACAGAAGTAGCCCTCAACGGCTTTCTAGTATAAATACCAATAACCCTGTATACCAAGTTTTATCTTAATCCGTTCAGTATTTTTTGTGTAAATGAATACGTGTGTAACAATAAGTTTCTAAAAATAAAATTACAACCTTCAATAAATTTCGAATAAATTTATTTTTCCAGTAAAAATCAAATTACTGAACCGATTTTAAAGAAATTTATACGTGACTAATCCTCTATGGACTAATCTGAAAAAATATCCCTAAAAAAAAAAGATCGAGTTGATAAATGAAGGAGTTTTGAGGTAAAAAAAACCTCTATTTTTTGACGTCTGGTTAAAATACACACATACACACAAGCTTTCACAATAATTTTAATATGTATTAGTAGAATTTAAAGATACGACCACGGCGCGACGCGCGACTGCTTGACCTTTCTAATGCCATTTGTATGTACTTAGCTTAAATATTTGTTTAAATTTGCAAGGATATGTACTCGTTTAAGGATATAAAACACTAGTTGCACCACGCGGCTTTACCCGCGTTCGTGTCTGTTTAAAAGTCATGTTGATTTCTTACAACACAAGAATTAAATGTAAATAAATAAATAAATATTGCTGGACATTCCATCTAGCCCAAACCTAAGTAGCTAGATTTGTGTTATGTGTGCTAGACAATGGATATTTTTATACTACTTATATACCTACTTTGTTTTTGTAAATATATCCTTATAATACATAGAAACAACCAATATTGTTTAAATTACATTTCAATATCATTTCGATTGCATTTAGATCACAAATATTACCTAAAAGTAACTCATAATACCCTCAAAGTTAACTTTTTGTAAAAAAAAACCTGACTTTAAGGGTATATTTTGCAATCGAAATGCAATCGGGATGATATTGAAATGTAATTTGAACAATATTATTTACGAGAATTGGCCTTCAGACCACAGACAAATATCTAAGCATAAATACTTGCCTGAAGCGGGAATCGAACCCGGAACCCTGAATATTAGCCCTTTTGAGGTCGGATTTCAAAAACCTTTTCTTAGTGCTCGCTTACGTCCTAAAAAGAACCCCCCAAAAGCAAATTTTCAGACTTGTAACTCTTGTAGTTTTCGATTTTTCTTGATGAGCCTTTTTCTATTTTATATACATAGTAGCGCTCTGCGGTTTCACCCCGCGTAACTCCCGATCCCGTAGAAATATCGGGATAAAAAAAATTACCAAGTTTTATATAAATCGGTCCAGTAGTTTCGGAACCTATTCGTTACAAACAAAAAAATCTTTCCTCTTTATAATATTAGTGCGTAGATAGTGAAAAGATTGTGTTGCAGCGTATTATGATACGTCTTCTTAATGATAAGAACCCATGGACATGACTTTAGTTGCTCAATGGCAAATATACAGCCAGCAACAAAACTGCAGAACAAAATACAAATACAGATATTTATTAAAACTCATTTTACATAATAAACTAAGCACCAAATAAATAATTTAAAGAACAAAAATAACAAATATGCCTGAACTAGGTAATTCATGTACTTGTACCTATCTCAGGCAAAAAAGGAGTTAAATTAACCTATAAAAATAAGTAAGTTTATTGCAAATAAAACTAAAAGAAAATCACAATCATTAAAAAATAAATAAACAAATACTTAAATCGATACAAAAAATAAATAAATAAATAAAAAAATAAAAAAACATCCTAAAAATAAAAAAAAACTACAAATAAATAACTTATATCTAATCAAATAACCCGCCCCGCGACACTCCCGGCACAAAAGATGCGAGAATACAAGCTGCATTCCCCCGCTGGATGGCAATAGCTAATCTTTGAGCCAGGAATGCCCCGGAGCGATGATCCAGCCCCCACGCCCTAAGCCGACGCCCGATCTCCCGGATAAACCCGATGGCCTCACTACCCCACGCTCCAGACGTCTCCACAGCCACCTATAAAATAAATTAAAATAATTTAGAACGATCGTAGAGTCCAATTACAATTATGCCCAATTCACTTTATTCCAACCCAGTAACCCAGTAGCGCTGGACTGGAATGGACGTTGTTTATTGTTCTGTCAGCACTGGAATGGCATTGAATTGGCCGTCTACATGAATCCAGTTGTGCTGGAATGGTCGTGCTGGATTTAAAAGTAGACCACCAATCCAGTTTCTGCATTGGATTGCTTACTGGATACAGTGCATTTCAGTGTGGGTCTTTACATATGATAGGTCAGCGTTTGACCACTATCACGCCTGCCTGATGTTAGGTGACGCGGCCTAAGATGTAACACGCGGTGTCTAGAAGATACCTGTTCACTCGCTACTTGAAGACCCCCAAATTGTATACGTCAGGAAAGACAGACGCAAGCAACTGATTCCTCTCCCTTGCAGTACGAAAAAAGATCAATCTGCCTGGGTTTACACTTTTCCAGTTGCAATCCAGCGCTGGATTCGATCGCTGGATTGGAATAATGTAAACCGGCCATTATCAGAATGTTTTCATTATGATGATCTTTGTCTAATTTAAAAATGAGTTGAAGTTCAAACCAACGAGTGGCTACACGGTTGATACAAGAGAACGCCGACCGTGGTGTGCAATTTGTCCAAAAGTCAATTTTTCCAACAACTGCCTACATGGCAGAAATGGCCAAAGGCTCTGGTTTGCTTTTTCCCAACTGTCTAGAGCTGCTTTTGTTCCAATTTTATGAACAAACTAGCTGCGGTATGCGGTTTTACCTGCGTAAGTCCCGATCCCGTGGGAATATTGAAATATAAAATAGCCTATAGCCTTCCTCGACAAATGAACTATCCAACACAAAAAATAAAATCAATTCGAGCCAGTTGTTCCTGAGATTAACGCGTTAAAACAAACAAACTCTTCAGCTCTATAATATTAGTATAGATTAGTATAGATATCTACGAAGTTAAATAGATAGGTACTTTCCCGTTTTCCAACACCAATATAAAATAACAATTAACAACACAACAATGTAACAATAACATCAATCATAATAACTACTAAACAATGGATATTTATATAATGGCGCTAAATAAATGTTATTACAAATTTTCATGACGCAATAAATTTTCTTGCGAAATATTCCTGGATCTTTGCTGAAAACTTTTCTATTTTAATTTTATTTAGCAATCCTATTTTAGTACGTCTACTGGTGCCTTTCAGCGCTTTTGGAAAAATTCACATAATTCGCGTTTAGTCCAAGTCGCGCTTTGACCAATTCGCAATTAGTTTCATTGGCGGTTTATACACCTACAATTCGCGGTTCATTTCATCTAATTTGAGGTTTGTCCAATTCGCGGTTTGTTCAAGTCGCGGTTTGTTCAATTCGCGGTTAGACCAATTCGCAGTTAGTTTTATTCGCGGTCTAACCTACAATTCGCGGTTCATCAAATTTGCGGTTAATACAATTTAAGGTTTGTCCAAATAACAGTTTATCCAATTCGCAGCTAATTCGCATTTCATCCAATTCGAAGTGTGTCCAATTCGCGGTTCCTCCAATTCGCGTTTGGTCCAATTCGCGTTTTGTCCAATTCGCAGTTTGGCTAATTCTCGGTTTGTGACCTCCTTAGCTACACTAAATTTCCCTCTACATGTGGGGACCTATTGAATTAGCATTTCTCTTGTATTTAGCTATAGAGCGGTCATATCGCAGAACTTTAACCCAAGACAGATATTTTGCAATTGTAATGTAAATACTCTAAGGTTGCACTACTGTGTAACTGTTGCTTGCAAAATGCATACAACACGATTTTTCCGACCATGCATCTGTTTGTATGTAACCAAATTCATATAGTAACGAGGCGATACTTGTATTTGCGACCTCTTGCTCACCGTGCCAGTAGTGTCCCTCTTTCCACTGGTCTCTGTGTGGGGCCAGCTGGGTCCAGTCCTACGATGCGATTTTTTTTGGTACTCACAAGCACAAGCTTTCGCGAAAATTTAAATTTGCCCATATCTTTTCATCGAGTTGATTCAGCCAGCCTAGCATGAGGACCAAAACACGATATGATTAAGCGATATAACTACATCAACTCTCAAAATATGATAGACTAGCTGACCCGTGCCCACTTCGTTGGGCATAATGTTAAACTCGACCGTTTTTTCTCCGATTCACTTTGCAAAATATAACCTATATAACCTATGACACTCAGCAATAATGAGGCTTTCTATTGGTGCAAGATTTTTTTAAATCGGTTCAGTAGATCCCGATATTACCCCTTACAATTTAACAAATATACAAACACACAAACTTTACTTCTTTATAATATTAGTATAGAAGTATAGATAAGCCGCCATGTTGAATTTTTATTATAAACTAGCTGCGCCCCGCGGTTTCACCCGCGTAAGTCCGATCCGTTTAAACCTTCCCTGGACTACAACAAACACAACAAAAAAAGAATTAGCCAAATCGGTCCAGCCGTTCTCGAGTTTTAGCCAGACTAACGAACAGCAATTAATTTTTATATTATAGACTAGCTGCGCCCTGCGGTTTCACCCGCGTAAGTCCGAACCGTTTATACCTTCCCTGGACTACAACAAACACAACAAAAAAAGAATTGGCCAAATCGGTCCAGCCGTTCTCGAGTTTTAGCCAGACTAACGAACAGCAATTGATTTTTATATTATAGACTAGCTGCGCCCCGCGGTTTCACCCGCGTAAGTACTCACCGTTTAAACCTTCCCTGGACTACGACAAACACAACAAAAAAAGAATTGGCCAAATCGGTCCAGCCGTTCTCGAGTTTTAGCCAGACTAACGAACAGCAATTGATTTTTATATTATAGACTAGCTGCGCCCCGCGGTTTCACCCGCGTAAGTACTCACCGTTTAAACCTTCCCTGGACTACAACAAACACAACAAAAAAAGAATTGGCCAAATCGGTCCAGCCGTTCTCGAGTTTTAGCCAGACTAACGAACAGCAATTGATTTTTATATTATAGATTGCGATAAAAATTATGATAAAAATTCAACATGGCGGCATTATCTATCATATTTTGAGAGTTGATGTAGTTATATCGCTTTATCGTATGGTGTTCTGGTCTTCATGCTAGGCATACAGGACCTATAGACATCAATATCTGGTATGAATTTCAACTTGCTAGGTCCACCCGTTCCTGAGGAAATCGGTGGTGACACACGGACAGACCGACGGACAAGAGAGTGATATTTTTGATGTCAAACATGCCGTGGCGACGCGTCGCCACGCTATACGATAGTATATATATATACAGTCTATATGCAGTAGTGTGTACGGTGTGTACACACCGTAATCGACTGTGCGATTCTATCACAATCTGTTCTTTTCTGCATATTACTTTTACAAAATAATGTCGATGTTTCACATCTGCCAGGCATCCCGTGACGGCTCACATTTTTTTATTTATTTTTACCTTTTGAGGTACGGAACTCTTAAAATTACCCGGTATAGTGTAAATCAAAATACCCCTAACTAACTAAACTTTCACATAAAAACATATCAAACACCGCTTAGCGTCAACTATGAATATCTCATACAAAGTGCATGGTTAATAAAATCATGTCGTAAGAAACCTACGACTGCAATTTAACTAACAAAGGTTTATTTTGTTTATTTTACTGGATAATAAACTTAATACCTTGACTTTAATCTAGTGGGTACAGTCGGCAATCAAAAGTGCAGGCCCACTATACTATTTATATTAAAGTACGGTCGGCTGCATAATTGCAGCCCCCGGTAGTGTTCTAAAATTACTGTTATTGGAATGTTTACAATATAATAATTTTTGTTTGATAAATTAATGAGTTAGAAGACTTTAAACTTCAACTAAAGCAGGTGAAAACATTTTTATAACAGTCGTTTTGGAGCTCTACGGTGGGTCTGCAATTATGCAGCTGATCGTACCTGCGAGTTATAAGGGCCAAGTACCACCTTGATTATAAACGAAATATTTCGTTAAAATAGGGAAAACTATTTAAAAACAGGTCAATATATAAATATTTGCTTTATGTCTATCTGAAAAATAGTTCATTTGTTTATTTTCTAGTTATTTTGTTACTATTAAATGAAGATTTTAAAAAACCTTTAGTGGCGCTTATTACCTGCAGGTAGAATTTATAAACCTTTTGAACTAAATAAGGGGTTTAAAGATATTTATTTATTTATTTTATTTTAGCTCTACTATGGGACTGCACTTTTCTTGCCTGATTGGTACCTACTACCTACAGCTTTTGGAAAATAAGATTTAAAATAATAAAAAGTAAAATGCCTGTCGCAGTCCGGTTACTAAAGTACATCATATCCAGGATTTCAATTTACTATGTAAAATTTAAGAAAATAGCTTTTTATAGGTTTTTTTCTGTAATTTTCATGTAGCTACATAATTTTATGGTCCTTCGAGCCAGATAAAATTATGAAGACGTGATTTATATAGTCTTTTGGGTTCCGTAACTTAAAAGGTAAAAAAGGAACCCTTATAAGATCACTTTGTTGTCTGTCTGTTTTTAAATTAAGGGACGTGTGCTCGAGTCGGGTGACGATTTATTACTCATAATAATCGAGAGGCAAGAATGTGCACCCGTATGCAAAACTATAGTAAATATTGCACGACATTCCACCCATCGCCATCTAGCCCCAAGCTAAGTAACTAGACTTGTGTTATGGGTTCTACACAACGGATATACTACTTATATACTTTTCTTTTGAAATAATAATAATACATAGAAACAACCAGACCACAGACAAATATCTAAGCATAAATACTTGTCTGAGGCGGGAATCGAACCCGCAACCCTGTGTTTGGCAGTCCGGCATGGTGACCATTGTGCCAACTGGGTCGTCTGACCATTGTGCCAACGGGGTCGGCGTCGTCAAGTAGGTACTTCTATACGGGCTGTTTTCTGGAATCAGACCTTTTTAGTTTGGTCCTTTTTACGTAAGGATGGAGTAGGCTTGCCCAGTACCTACTACCCTCTCAGCTTAGTCGACCATGTCCAGAGGAGAGAACTTGTCAATACTTCTGGAGCCAACTAAGCCGCGGGTTTCATCATGTTTTCATTCACCGTAAGAGCAATGTCAATTAGCGCGCATTAAATTTTTGCTGAGATAAATCCATTGACTGACTGGGATTTGAACCCACGACCTTCGGAACGAAAACGGCGATAGTAACGTATGATAATATGTACCTTTTGCATCTGGCAAAATAATTCACCCTGTACGTAAACAAACACCCGCGAAAAAATGTTACACATCTGTTTTTTCGCGGATTAAATAAATAAACTTATTTTTTGCAATTTCATTTTTGAATTGAAACATTCACTTTGATCAAACACTTCGCGTCAGAAGATCAAAGTTCTTAAGATTTTCTAATTAAATGTGTGAGTAAAAGTTGTGTTTTTGGTTACGTAAAAAGTGAATCATCATTTTTTCAAAGATAGATGTTTGAATTTCAGTGTCCTTCACTACATAGTATAAAACAAAGTCGCTTTCTCTGTCCCTATTTCCCTTTGTACGTTAGATCTTTAAAACTACGCAGCGGATTTTGAGGCGTTTTTTTTAATAGATAGAGTGATTAAAGAGGAAGGTTTTTAAATATTATACCTAATAATAAATATTATGCATAATACAGCCGTGCGAAGCTGGGGCGGGTCGCTAGTTGCTAATAAAAGCTGCAAGACCTCACGACACCATTAACCAATTCTGCGTTTATAGGGAACGTTTTGATAATTTCTAATTAATTAAACATTAGTTTAATATTTCAAGTATTTTGTAAGACTAAAGTCTCCCCAGTCTGCCCGTGACCATGAGAGCTGCAGAGTTCTCGAAACGTCATGCACCAAAATAAACGCTATTATTTAAAATAGTTTCATTATGAGTTGAAGAGCGAAAACCTCGCAATATGGACAAACAATAATATCTTCGAAATATTATTAAATATCATGAGTCATGTATGTATTAGATGGAGTAGGTTTGCTCAAAACCTGTACCACCCTCTCAGCTTAGTCGACCATGTCCAGAGAACAGAACTTTTCAACAACAACAAAAAAGTACATATGTAGTATATCCGTTGTCTAGCACCCGTAACACAAGTCTAGTTACTTTGCTTGGGGCTAGATGGCGATGTGTGGAATGTCTTGTAATATTTATATTTAATTAGCACATAAAATTACAACCTTGGGAATTAAGAGGAAAAGGTACCGGGGGCTCTCTCCATACAAACTATAACAAACGTAGTCGACTGTTTTCTCCCTGTATAATGACACTTGAGCAAATATTTTTGGTGCATAAAACTTAAAAGTTATAATTTCCATGACCATGCCCCTATTTTTTAATCTTTTTTATTTTTTAAATCTTAATTTCTATGATAATTAGAAAAAAAAAAAAAAAAAACAAAAAATAGGGGCATAGTCATGGCAGCTATAGGTTTTATGGCACAAAAATATTTGTGCTACTGTCATTATCCAGGGAGGAAACAGTCGACTACGTTTGTATGTAGGGAGCGCAGGTACCCTTTCACTTTAAAGTTGAGGTAGAAAGAGATTATCAAACAACATCGCTCAAGTAACATAGGCTATTTTTTATCCAGGATATATTTTCATAGCTGTCTTGGTAAATTCTCATTTCACAAAGTCGTAAACAGTAAATGACAAATTCAAAGTACCTACCTACCTACCTAGGTATTCAGGTAATATATACGAATAACAGTAAATCTATTTAACGAGCCATAAAACATCCTTATTGATTACCCAGACAATTTAACGATTCTGTAAAAGTCTTAAACTTTCTAACTGAAATGAAGGAGAGACTAAGAGAAGGTACCTTAAGGTGGTATATGACATGTCAATTTCCAGGTTTTAGAGAATCGTGAGCTCTCGATACGCGGCTCGAGTAGGTATTTTCAAAAATGACCCGTATTGTGCGATAGCGAGTTAAGTTCGGACGTAATTGCCACCATTTTGCTTTTCAAGTAATGTTGCGGGCCGTAACGTTTTTACCCCCTTTATCATTCACAAAATGAAATAAAGGTCTCATTTAATTCACTGCATCTTATTCTAGGTTTATACGTTTTTCTTTTTTGGTAATTCAGTTAAGTCTATTAAAAAACAATTGAAACGCTCGATGAAGTTTTTAAGTCAAAAATATAGATATTCAGATACTAATAACTTTTATCTTAGTCTATATTTCTTTAAAATAAAAACGGTTAAACCTAGTTTTCCATTAGATCTAGAACATTTTTAAAAATTATCAAAATCTAACTTCGTTAATGGCTACCGAGACGTTAGCGCTTTGTGTATGGAAATTTACAGCTTCACAGTGGTCTTAAAATATTTAAAGCACTTGCAGAGCTCAGTGGTTTCATCCGAGTAACTCCCGATCCCGTGGGAATATCGGGATAAAAAGTAGCCTATGTTACTGTCAATAAATCAATGTATCCTCATACTAAGTTTCATCAAAATCGGTAATGTAGTTTCGGAGCCTATTCGTTACAAACAAAAAAATCTTTCCTCTTTATAATATTAGTATAGATAAATTGTTTGGTAATGATAAGAACCCATGGACATGATTTTATTCACTCTATTTCAAATATACAGTCAAAAATATTTATAATCTTGACTTTTGAGAGAAAGATCGCAAAATAAAACCCTAGAGTTTCATGGGGTTTTGCAGTCGAATTGTAAATATAAATTATATGAGATCAAATTCTCACAAGACCTCTTATAAGCTTAGATTCATTAGAGAAATTTTTTTTAATTAGACTGGCTCGATAGAAATCAATCCTAAACTTTTCGTAAACTACCTAAAAAATACACATTTTGCCGGCACGGACGGAAAAAATCAACTTTATTTAGTTTTGTTCCACAATATAAGCTTTAATGTAATTCCAATTATATTTTTCTATCCTTTCTTAAAAACAATTTTATGTGAAATACTAAGAACAATTGAAAATAAACAACTGAACAAAATATTTAAGCTTATTCGGTTAATTTCGCACCATCTCGCATCTCACTTATTTCTATTAAATCCGACAGGGACAAACGATTAGAATCTAGTAGCTTTAAGAGTAGAGAAACTTCAAAGCTATAGGTAGTTGAAGGCAGGCTAGTCACCGACCACTTTCTCAGACAAGTTTCGCGGTAACTACCCCCCACTTATCTACCTTGTTCTAAACCTAGTTAATTAACTAGATAACTATGCTAAGTTTCCCAATTTAAAGTGTCTATTTTGTAACGAAAATATGGTAACATTTGCGTAAGTAATTAGCAAACAACAAGTCAAAAATAAAAATATTTAGGACGAGTAGCTAAGGATAAAAAAAAAACGTCTTTTAAAATCGATTAAATTAATTTTGCAGGACATTCTACACATCGCCATCCAGCCCCATACTAAGTAACTAGACTTGTGTTATAGGTGCTAGACAACGGATATACTAGGTACATAAATACTTTTCTTTTGTAAATATATACTTAAAATACATAGAAACAACCAGACCACAGACAAATATCTAAGCATAAATACTTGTCTGAGGCGGGAATCGAACCCGCAACCCTGTGTTTGGCAAGCCAGGCATGGTGACCATTGTGCCAACTGGGTCGTCAAAATTAAAAATTAATTTTAATCAAAAACCATTTTTTTTCGAAAGTTTGTTTAATTATTTGTTTGTTGTCTTTTCCCGGGCAAACAACTGAACCGATTTGATTGAAAATCAGCATATTTATAGCTTAGGAGATGAAGAAGGACATAAGATTCTTTTGATGCCGAAATTCCCGCGGGATCGGGACTTACGCAGTTCAAACCGCGAGGCGCAGCTAGTACTAAATATAAAGAGAAAGGGTTTTTTTGGCTTTTTAACTTCTGGAAAATCACAAAAAATTACGCAATGGCAGATGAACATTACAAAACGGTTTAGAAGGTGCTCCATTCAAAATCTCTACACGTTATTAATTATGTAAATCAGCTTAGAACTCTACCGGTTTAAAAATTTCACGGTTAAACACCAAGTTAGATAAGTAAATTATAGTTACCGCATAGTAGGCACTACATACCTCGAACACATACCTCAGTAGAGAGGTAATGTCTTTTAGAACGTTTATCAATTAAGTTAGAACCGCGGCGGGACGTGGGCTGGTTCATAAAACTAGCCGCAAACGTATTGGAAAATAGACAATGTAAAACATAGAGTAATAGCGAAATAGACGAATGTTGACTTAGTCGAAAAATTTAACAAAAGATATAGGGTATAGGTATTTTTGGGTAAAAATAACCTTAAAATTTCTTTGGTGCACAGATACTAATAATTACCAATAGTGCATTTTAGGTCTACAATTCTAATTCCGATTGTCAACTAAACACTATAGTTTGGCTTGCAAATAATTATTTTAACTACGTATTTTGGCATGACACGTTATTTGATGGAAATAAGACATATTCAATAATTCATTTTAAAGTAATCTGTTTACGGGATACTTAGTATTTAGGAATTTTATGGCCTTACTTATTAGTTTTAGAATTTTATGGCTTGCCTTACGCCTCTACTAGGCATTGAGCATGTACTCGACGGTATAACTACTCAGAAAGCGTTAAAACAAATAAATGACATAACCTCTTGCATATTTAACATTAAGTTTACAGTTAAGTTTTACAGTTATGTAAAATAATAATGAACTATGTACTAACCTACTGCAACAAAACAAAATATGTAAAATGCACTTTGAATTCCCTTAAAAGGTCGTAGGTTACTGTGTAGCTCAGTTGGGAGAGCATATTAAAAATGCAAGTTGGGAGAGCATAATATTAAAAAGGGTTAGGATACTTAAAAATGCATGAAAATAAAAAAACCTGCGGATAATAAGGGTCAACTGCTACCATAATTAAAAACTAAATATTTCGTAAAAATATGCAAAACTACTTAAACACACGTCATTTAGATAAATATTTGCTTCTGAATCTGAATAACAATTATTTTGTTTATTTTCTTGTTATTTTGTCACCTATTGTGTTAGGTTTTCAAAAAAACTTTGATCCGTAGGTACCTTAATAAGTTCCTTATTCAAGCCACCAGTGTATAGGTATCATCTTGACGCGCGTGCTACAAATTTTAGACTAGTTTTTTAAATTGGGCTTGGTTCCAAACTATATGAAATAACGAAAAAGGTTAAACGGAGTTTTTTTAAACTAATGATGTAGTTTTATTTAGTCAAAATCGGACACGCAACTCCTTTCAGCATTTTTCGATATCTGTTATAGTTTAGGAAAATACTCGAGGCCTATATAAAAAAAATCAAGCATTTTTCTCGCGTTTAAAAATTTACATATTTTGGTCTATAATGAGGATTATCTCATGTAGATGGAAATCGAAGATCTGTGTGAGCAATATGCTAGGTAAACAACCAGATTCACTATAATCTACTCTCTCTTTCTCTCTTTTTAATAAATAAAAATAAATTTAACTTCATAAAGTCAAAAATAACCAACCTCACATCATAACCTATCTTACTAATTTTAGAAATGTCAAAGTTTGTGTTCTTTTGTGTTTGTTATTTGTTCACGCAAAAACTACTGGACTGATTGCAATGAAACTCGGCATGTAGATAGATGGAGATCTGAATTAACACATGGGCTACTTTTATCCCAATATTCCCACGGGATTGGGACTTATACGAGTGAAACTGCAGCGCTTAGAAGGTATCTTACTCTACTCTTTGATTTCCAAATATTACAAAAAAATTACAGATAATTTGGAAAAATACTGGTTTTGTATTGACCCTGCTTTCACTCTTTTACATCCAGGCAAAGGATCTTAAGAGACGATCCCATTCTCCTTTATAACCAACTTTAAAAAGTAAAAAAATCAAAAGGTTGTCTGTAAAGTCGGTTGACGCACTATAATTTTAAAATCGATAAAAAAATTGTGTTTTTTTGTTATTCCTTTATAGGTATTTTTTTCCTTTTCTTTTATTTTTTTAATTTTATATTTTTTCCTCTATAGAAGTCTTCCATTCGTCACTAGTCACACTATACCAAAAGCCCAGATGAGCGATATTATTATTAAATACTCTGTTTCCTAAGTTACCATGACGCGTCATGATCATATTACGTCACACAATATTACCGTGACACTTTTTTGTGAATGCAGGTGTTCCACCAATTTATTAGACAATATCACGTCGAAAATACCTCATAGAATCCCAAGTTGGGCGCCAAACAGAATTTCAAGTTGGGCGCCAAACAGAGTAGTGATGACATGAAATTGTAGATGGCACCGCTAGTAAAATTAAATCGCGTTGGCATTGTGTTTCAACGTTTTAGTTAGATAACCGCCTTTAACATTTTGCGATATGTATTACTTCACTATCTTGTAATCTAGTTATTGATAGAAATCTTTGTGTATTTTTGAAACCGCTAATCCGCGGTATTTTAAACTTTATAAAAACCAGTCAAGTGCGAGTCGGACTCTCGCACGAAGGGTTCCTTATAATTATTTTCTGTTTTTAGGGTTCCGTACCAAAGATAGATAGATAGATAAACACTTTATTGCACCACTAAATAAAAAAAATATCACTATCATCACTACATAATATAAAACAAAGTCGCTTTCTCTGTCCCTATGTCGCTTTCTCTGTCCCTATGTCGCTATATCTCTTTGTATGCTTAAATCTTTAAAACTACGCAACGGATTTTGATGCGGTTTTTTTTAATAGATAGAGTGATTCAAGAGTAAGGTTTATATTATGTATAATACATGCACAATATAGCTAGTAATGAATAAATGGCACAACGGGCGGCCTTATCGCTAAAAACGATGTCTTCCAGGTAACCCAAAGGGTAAAAAAGGGACCCTATTACTAAGATTTCGCTGTCCGTCCGTCTGTCTGTCACCAGGCTGTATCTCATAAACCGTGATAGCTAGAGAGTTGAAATCTATACTATTAATACAAAGCTGAAGAGTTTGTTTGAACGCGTTAATCTCAGGAACTACTGGTTCGAATTGTTTTTTTTTTGTGTTGGTTAGTCCGTTTATCGAGGAAGATTATAGGCCACTTTTCATTTTGATATTCCCCTGGGATCGGGACTTACGCGTGTGAAACCGCGGAGCGCAGATAGTTTTTAATATTTATTGATATAGCAGCAACAGAAATACATCATCTGTGACTTTCTGTGCCAACTGTCTAGCTATCACGGATTGTTAGTTACACTGGTAATAAACAGACTAATTGGACAGTGAAGTCTTAGAAAATGGGTCCTGTTTTTACCCTTTTAGGAACGAAACCCTAAAAAGTTCCAAGCGTAACCAAACGCTTGCTTAGTACGACACGATTGGGTCTTAGGCCTAGCTCACTAGGACACCAACCAACCGCGTCACCAACAAAATAAATAATTAATAAATATTGCAGGACAAAACCACACAGAGCCATGTGATCCCAAACTAGGGTTGTGTTATGGTAAATAAAGTAAAAAATAATAAATATTGCAGGATAAAACCACACAGAGCTATCTGACCCCAAACTAAGCTATACTAAGTACCAGACAACGGATAGATATGTGTTAGTTTTACCACTAGACGGATTGCGATGAAACTCGGTATGTAGATAGCTAGAGACCTGGATTAACATATAGGCTTCTTTTTATCTCGATATTCCCACGGGATCATGAGTTACACGGGTGAAACCGCGGAGCGCTGCTAGTTTTAATTAAAGAAATTAAGTTATTTTAACATTAGATTATGACATTAAATACAAAGATTATGACAACTAATTAAGATATTTTTATAATATTTAAACGTTTTATGGCCATTGCCCGCACAGGGTGGTCCAAAACAGCATTTGAAATGGATAAAGATCTCTCGATGAACTCTTAAAAACGTATGGCATTTTTATATTTTAGTAACTTAATATTTTGACAGTTGATCTGTGTTGATTACTTTAAAGAATAGATTTTATTACATTGGTTTTCAATAGTGTTGCTCAAATATCAATAGTTTTATTATCGATATGATGATAAAATCTCGATAGTTTTGCTATAGATATTTTTTTCCACAGCTGGCCTCCTTTTCGTATCTCCACCCCGGCCAATAGCGATATCTAGCCAATATTTTGAATAGTCGTCAAGTTAGTCTTTTCGTCTTTGTGTGCCGTGCGTTTTGTGGCACCCACATAGTTGTGATGTTAGCCCACATTTTCCCCTACATGTGGCAAACGGGACCCGCCCAATACCAATTGAGCTTTGCAGCTTTTTAAAATTAAAATCACAAAAAGTCTCGAGGTAAATATATTTTTTATTACTAAGTAAAACACAATTGTTTTGCTAACGTTACTTAAAAATTTTGGACTTCAAGGGAAGCGATTTTAATAAATGTTATTCTGAACTTATTTTAGTCCATTGGAACAAATGTACGAAAAATTTTTTGAAGTGAAAACTTCTTATGGCGCGTTGGGCACTTTTGTGGGTGAGCATTTTCAGCCGTTCTCGCGACAGATAAGATTTTGACAGATGAGATTTTAACAGTTATTGTGCTTCTACTACTATGCAATATTGAAAACAGCGCCATCTCTGTGCAAACGGCCGAACTACGATACTCACTTCTGTACAACAGTGTTAACAGCGACATCTCTCGTTTAATTTGGCTGTGAGTGTATTAAGACGTACACATGGTATTTTTTAACGGACGACTATTGACGGACGACAAATGTCGGACGACAAATGTCGGACGACTATTTGCCGGACGACTATTGACGGACGACAAATGTCGGACGACTATTTGTTGGACGACAAATGTCAAATTTTTTTTTTTCATCTAAAACTCTTTTTGCGTATGTTCTCGCGACAGATGAGATTTTACACAGATATACAGTTTTCACTTCTGCCTGCACTCCCGGAGTGCGCTGTTTTTTTTTTTAATTGGCGCACTAGGGAATAAGCCAAAAATATCTCTAAAGGAACATATTTAAAAAACATTACAACAATTTATAATCAAACAAAAAACGAAAGTCATTAAGATGACTTTAATTTCTTAATTTACTCCAAAACAATAATATTATTGTCATTCATAATAAAGGACCACACACCTCAAAGTTATACTTATATCATTAAATATGAATCTTTATTCCGAAGCAATAAGGTATATTTTCATTCAAACTGATGATATATTTTTTTAAATTTTGATTTACATTTCTCAAGAGATGATCTGTAAAATTACAGGTTGGTTTGAATGACTTAACAATTTAAGTCGAAAAGGTTTTTTTTTGTAAAAAAAGGAACACGCACGCCCTTTAGATTTTGTTTTGACTTGTTTTTTTGCTTAATAAAACTATTCTTTCGTGTTTGTTTTAAGCGATCGATTTCAGTTGAAACTAATTTATTATTACTTTTTCTTATGAAAATTAATTAAAAAAAAAACCAAACCGCTAAAGCGTGTCGGAAACAGATTGTTAAATCAAACGTGTTACTCTTGTCTTATGATTTTTCGAAAATGCGCGGTACATTTTGAGACTCATACCTATCGATAGAGGGGTTTATGGTGAACAAATAATGCCTTCTCACCGAACCGCTAAAGCGTCTCGGAAACGGGATATTTGTTGAGTCCGAGACGCTTCAGAGCTTCGATGTGAAAACAATATTGTTAACTGTAATGCCCTCTATCAAAAGGGTATCGAAAGGCACCGCGCAAAAAAAAAAAAACACTGCCAAGCTCCAGTACTAAATGTACGGACCTTTTCCACACCTAAATCTGTTATAATGTAGGCATCCGCTAAGAAATAATTTCGAATTTTTCAACTCCTACGCAGACAAAATCGCGGCATCAAATATATATTAAAACAGAAGCGACCCGCTCCGGCTTTGCACGGTTATAGTATGCATATATTATATTATTTACTAGCGACCCGCCCCGGCTTCGCACGACTATATTATGCATGTATTATACATATAAACCTTCCTTGAATCACTCTATCTATTAAAAAAACCGCATCAAAATCCGTTGCATAGTTTTAAAGATTTAAGCCTTAAGCATACAAAGGGATATAGGGACAGAGAAAGCGACTTTGTTTTATACTATGTAGTGATAAACCTTCCTCTTGAATCAATCTATCTACTTATTGAAAAAAACCCCATCAAAATTTGTTGCGTACTTTCAAAGATATAAGCATACATAGGGACAGACAGCGGGAGGCTACTTTGTTTTATACTATGTAGTGATATTTAATCTGTTCTTTGAGTGATATCTTCATAAACTCCACTTTAACGCGATTCCCTTCGCTTGTCACTCAATTTCTCGCCTGTCAAACTCATACAACCTTGTCGAAATGAAAGTAACGATTCGATCTTTTAACTTTTATTTACTTTTTTTAGAGTTTTACTGTGACAAAGATGCATGACGATTTGCATTTAATTTTCTTGTCAGTTTAAACTGTACCGTGATATTTTAAGATTTTTTTTGTAAAGAGTAACTGTTGCTCTAGATTGTCTAGATCTTCGTTTTTCACAAATTGTTTTCCAATAAGCAAACTTTAATTGTTTATTTATTTTGGGGTGGAAGAGGAATTTCTTATAAATCCTCATTTAAAACTAGTGGGATGAAACGGGAAAAGCTTTTAAGAACTAGATCTTTTAAAACTGCAACAATTTAAATAAATGAATAACAATATATAAATGTTCTCAAGGCTATTTAGCCCTGAACCAAGCAGCTAGGCTTGTGTTATGGTTGTCAGACAACGGATATACTTAAGTTAGTATATTATTTTCTTTTGTCAATACATTTAAGTACTTATATTATAAATACCTACCTAAAGAAACAAATATTTGTTTGAGGTTGCGGGTTCGATTCCCGCCTCAAACAAATATTTATATCAGACTAGTTTTATAGTTACAAAAAAGTATATTCTAAGTATTGTATCCGTTGTCCGGTCACCATAACACAAACCTAGTTGCTTAGCTTGGCGCTACATGTCGCTGTGTGAAGGATGTTTTACAATTTTGCAATATTTTTACATTTTTCCTACAGCGGGGATCGAACCCGCAACCATCTCCGATAAGCGGTCGTTCACCCACCATGCCACAGAAGTCGTTACAACAATAGTAGATTCATATTCCGTTCAACAATTTCACAGATTAAAACAGCTCGCTTACGTATTTGCTATTAAAAACAACTCAATAATAAATAAAACTTAACTTAAAGAGATAACTGGAATGGCTGTTACGTCATTGGTTAATTGCATCTTAAGGTTGGTATAGTTAGCAGTCAAAAGTGCATCACCACCTGTACAAGAGAGTTGAAATATTTTTGACGCGTTTCAAATTGGCCAGAAGAGAAGACGGGTCACTTGTAAAAACCAAATGAAGGATGTGAAGTCATAATAAATACTTACGTCATAATTTGTAACAAATAAGTATTGCTAATAAAAACTATTTGGTCTAAATAAGACGTTTTCTTTTCTTTTAAGTAATGTTTAAAAAATATATTTATTATGCATTTCCTACAAATACATCATCTAGATCTACACTAATATTATTTTTTGTTTGTTTGTTTGCAACGAATAGGCTCCGAAACTACTGATAGATCGATTTTGATGAAACTTAGCATAAGGATACATTGATTCATTGGGAATAATATAGGCTTTTATCCCGATATTCCCATGGGATTGGGTGTTATGCGGGTGATTCCGCGGAGCGCTGTTTGTAGTTACCATAAATAGACGTCGAATTTCCTAAAATCTTGTCTTTCCTGTCTCCTGTCTTAGTGCTTGCCTATATCCTAAAAGGAAACCTCGTAGTTCATGTTGTTTCAGAGATTTTTTGATGAGTCTTTTTCTCTTTTGACGTGATAACGTCTAATAAATTGATGGAACACCTGCATTCACAAAAAAGTGTCACGGTAATAGAATAGAATAAAAAAACTCATTTTTTCATCGTTGTCTTATTATGACGTTTTATCACATAAAATTATCGTCCGTAAACCAACTTTACAGACAACCATTTGTTTTTTTACATTATAAAGATTTACAAAAAGTTCTATTCGAGTTAGAAACGCGTGATAGCAACTGTAGAACGTGAAGGTGGTACTGCATTTTTGACTTCTAACTGTATCCGGCTTCAATTTCACAGTTTAGAAGAAATTGTACTAAATGTCTTGTCTATTGGTTAATTGATAAAGTTTATCTTGTTTGAAGTGAATTAATCGATTATTACTTGAACGGTGTAGGCCTAGTGGTAGATATTTGCGGTTTCCATTTCGAAGGTCGTGGGGTCGAATTCTGGCAGACCGTGAACCGATGGAAAATAAGATTTTTTTTTACGAAAAATGTATGTGCGCTAATTGACATTGCTCTTACAGTGAGGGAAAACATCGTGATTTTCGTGATGAAACCCGCGGCTTAGTTGGCTCCATACGTTTTGACTAGTCTAGTTACTTAGCTTGGGACTAGATGGCGATGATTATCTTCTCATCACAAAACTAATCAATGAGTTACGATTACGCGTTACAATTATTATAAAGTCCAATGGTGATCGACGATTAACTCCTATACAGGGTTATTGGTAATTATACTAGCAAGCCGTTGAGGGCTACTTCTGTGCACCTTAATAAACAACTTTTGTTCTACCACTTTTGAAAAGTCGAAATTTTTTTTGAAAATTTTAAGGTTAGGTTTACATGAAAATCAGCTGTTCCATACAAGGAGAGATCATTAACCTTAAAATTTTACTTACTTTTTAAGTTTTATCTACTGTTCTTAGTCTGAATGACCTTTGTTTTAAGAAATCAGCTGTTTTTCGAATTTACATAACCTCAAATTTTCATTTTTTTTTCGAATTTCCAAAAGTCGTAGAACAAAAGTTGTTTGGTTAGGTGCACAGAAGTAGCCCTCAACGGCTTGCTATTATAATTACCAACAACCCTGTATACCTCTTTAATATCGATCAGTTCATTAACAGTATCTACCTACTGATTATTGATCATGATATTCATAATCATTATAATATCATTAGTGTCTATCTACTGTCCGAAGATGATTGATGATCATTTTTATTGACTTCAAAAAAAGAATGTTCTCAATGAGGAGCTCGATATTTCAATGATGTTTCAAGCACCATTTTCTCTTAAACATTTCTCACGAAATTAATTATAAGTATAGAGTGGCCCAATCTGCTAATTAGGTTGGCCCAGTCTGAGAGTTGGCGAGTCTCCGCCTGCCATTTTTACGTGTTTATTAGACATTGTTACGGCAGGTGCCATAGTATCCATAGTTCTTTAGTATCCAGTCTCTCATCCTATCACAATAGCACAAGTAGTTTTCTCCTGTATCAATATCCTGTTTCTATCCAAACTGGAGGTTGTCCTTGGTTGCATTTTATAATGCAGACAGGGATAATCGCCGGTTTGGTGTCCACATCATACTTTACCAAATCTTGTTATTGTAAAGTACCTCTACGTGTTGATAGAAAGAAAGAAAGATATAAAACTTTATTTTCTGAACACAAAAAAAAAATAAACACGTAAAAAAGCACAAGAAAAAAACACACACGCACGCCTTCCTATAAGGTCCGGGGCCCCGTGATATGGGAACTATAATTATACTTTTGCTAAATACATACGGAAACACTAAGATCAGAAACAAATATCTTAAGATCGGTCTATACCACTTGAACCGACAAATTATTCCACGACTGGAATCGAACCAGCAGAGACCTCCTCGCAGGCGGGTATTCACCCACTGGACCACAGAAGCTGTCAATACCAATCTAATCGTACATCCATCTATAGTTACATAACATATGAATCAGTCTAGAGCTGTGGCTGTCTAATGATAGATTTAACCGACCCAGATTTTAGTGTTGTGTAACATTTAACGAGGATTTATTAGTAGATAGTTAGTTTGTAGACTTGTCTTGTCGGTGCGTTGACTTCTTTTAAATTCTTTAGGAACGAAATTCCTTATCGCAGGTTGGGGACCTCATCATCTTCCTGCCCATAATCCAATTTATTTGGGTCGGCGCAGTATGTTTTCTTCATCCATTCACTCCTATTAGTCGTCATCTCATCGTTCACATTTATCTCTCTCATGTCTTGTCTCACGCAGTCCATCCATCTTTTCTGTGGTCGTCCTCTTCCTCTCCATCCCTCTACATTCATACTTATCACTTCTAGTCACATGCGTCTCTTCTCTTCTCATCACATGACCATACTAACTCTAACGGTTCCCTTTTACTTTTTCAGTAACGGTGCTACTTTCAGGCTTCCTCTAATATACTCATTCCTTATTTTATCCATCCTCGTTACTCCACACATCCATCTCAACATTCTCATCTCCGCTGCATGCTATCTTCTCTCATCCTTCTTCTTCATGGCTCAGCATTCCGATCTATACATGACGACAGGTCTTATCACGGTTTTATAGATTTTACCCTTCAGTTTAAGGGGTTGAAAAATGTAACGCTTTACGAAAACGTGAAACGAAAAAAGAAACTAATCTCCAAGTCTCCGACATATGAATTGACTTGACCCTTTGTCGTTTTTTTTTTACTTTACATGCAAACCACGTGCCTTGTGTCATTGCCAGATCGGTTGCGTCACAGTCGACTCAAAGGGCGTGAGTTCGAATCTCAAACTTCTAACATCGACGACAAGAGAGTGATCTTATAAGGGTTCCTTTTTTACCTTTTGAGGTATGGAACCCAAACAAACTTATTTTTAGGGTTCTGACAGACAGTTGAAATTTTCACAGATTATGCATTTGTACTAAAAACATAATATACTGGTACGGAACCCTTCGTGCGCGAGACCGACTCACACTTGGCCGGTTTTTTTAAACAACATTTTATTTATCAAAACATTATTCCCGGATCTAAAACACCGTACTTCCTAATAATATTTACAATAACAATTTACAATTTTTCGACCGTCAAATATTAACTAATTTATTAATTAAATATTGAAGGTCGGTCAATGATCGATGCAAAACGTTATCTTAATTAATACCTATTTAATTCAAATTTAACTTAACACATAATATATTGATTAGTATTTACCTATTTCATAAGGAAAAAAAGTCCAAGGTTTAATAGTATTCTAGGAAGAAATATTTATTTGTCTGATAGATCGACTGTGGGACTTTAAATGAATGATTCATGCGCAAATACTAGGTATGTAAGCTAAGAATAATATAATTGTAATCATGTGCAAAGCATAGAATTGTAATCATGTGGGGATCCTTTAGAAAAGGTTATAGGCAGTATAGCCGTTTTGAGGGCAGATCTACTTCTTCTCTATATATATAAAATTCGGGGTTCGAACTTGAACTCCTCCGAAACGGTTCGACCGATTCTCATGAAATTTTGTGAGCATATTCAGTAGGTCTGAGAATCGGCCAACAACTATTTTTTTTTTTTTTTTTTTTTTTTTTTTTGAAGTGAAAACTTCTTTAGCGGCGTTGAGCACTTTTTCTGTAATGGGTATAAAATCTTAAACTCGCGTCAGGACACGTGACCTGATCGAAAAAGCGTAAGACGGATGGAGAGTAGACAGCTATCCCCTCTCTACGGCGCGGCGAAAATGTATGCCTGGGCCTACTGTTTTTAATTTGGCTGTGAGTGTATTAAGACGTACATATGGTATTTTTTAACGGACGACTATTGACTGACGACAAATGTCGGACGACTATTGACGGACGACAAATGTCGGACGACAATTTGTCGGACGACTATTGACGGACGACAAATGTCGGACGACAATTTGTTGGACGACAAATATCGGACGACTATTTGTTGGACGACAAATGTCGGACGACTATTTGTCGTCCGACTATTTTTTTTTTCATCTAAAACTCTTTTTGCGTATGTTCTCGCGACATATGAGATTTTACACAGATATACAGTTTTCACTTCTGCCTGCACTCCCGGAGTGCGCTGTTTTTTTTATTTTTTTTTTTGTAAATAGCAAAACAACGTTTGCCGGGACAGCTAGCAATAATATAAAAATGAAACTTCTTTCTCGTTTCTAAGTTTATCCAACCGTAAATAAAAAATTAAAATTAAAAAATCCGACAAATAAAAAAGGGGAAAAATCAATCTGACCCTACCTCATCAATTCCACTTTAATTTGTGCTATAGATACGAAGAAGAAGAAGGAAGCACTTTAATATATTCTTATTTATATCTTCTCTATCTATACATATAAAATGCTTCGTCCTGACTGACTGATGGATCAACGCACAGCCTAAACCGCTGATCGTAGAGACCTGAAACTTGGAGGGTGTGTTCTTTGTATGACGTAGGCATCCGATAAAAAAGGATTTTCCGAAATTCTACCCTTTAGGGGGTGATAAAGGGCGCAAAGTTTGTATGGGAAAACGTGATTCCTTGGTGCAATCTACTTCAAATTTTGCATAAGCATTCTTTCGACCTAAAAAAGTAACAGTAAAATGTCATGTCACGTAATTTTCTCTATCAGCATCTGTCTTTCTCCACGTTATCTCTGAAATTACGGCAATAAATCTTAAATTATAATGCCTACCATTGATAAAAAAAATCATAACTTCTTTTTATCAAACAGCATTATCGGATTGACGTCACGTACAGTCGGCAAATAATGGAGGTTCAAGTGCTTTTTGTAGAATGTTTTTAACTGTAATTACTTACTTAAATATAATAGGTAAGACCTTTTTATTTGGTTTTTTTTTGCGTGAGGATGGAGTTGGCTTGCCTAGCATTACCTTCTCAGCTTAGTCGACCATGTCCAGAAGAAAGAACTCGTCAATAAGTCTGGAGCCAACTAAGCCGCAGGTTTCATCACGATGTTTTCCTTCACCGTACGAGCAATGTCAATTAGCGCACATAAAATTTCCTATGAAAAATTAATTGATGCCATTCGGCCCGAATTTAAACCCACGACCTTCAGAATGAAAGTAGAAGTATCGACCACTAGGTCAACAACGCCTTCACATTTTCATGCAAAATATACTTTGGTAGTATATTTTTTTAGTAATTTTCTAGAAAGTTTGTGTTAGTTTGTATGTATGATTGTTACTCCTTCACGTAAAAACTACTGAACCGATTGTAATAAAACTTGGTATGTAGATAGCTAGAGACCCGGATTAACATATAGGCTACTTTTTATCCCGATATTCCCACGGGATCGGGACTTATGGGGACGCAGCTAGTAGGTAATACCTAAAAGAGATTAGGTATTTACTTGGTTTTTGTAACGCTTTTGGAAATCTTTAGTAACCAATTCTTCTTTATCAATCAAGCTTATCAGTTCAGCTTCACGATATAACCTTGACAATGGCAATCTGCAATTTATTCTCAAGCAATTCTTTATTAATACGACCTTGTTTTGTTACATAACTTACATAACACTTATATGACTAATTTATACGACAAATTGATCAACACTGCCGTATTTTTACAACGCCATGAATAATTTGTATCAAAACAACAATATTTGTTTATCACGATAAAACTTACGTAAATAACTTATTAATTATTCCTGTTTTAATTAAAGATAATTAATTTAATTTAATTTAATTAAAATTATTGAATTGCTTGTAATTTAGTAGAATTATGGGCCTGGGTTTCAGCCGTGTTAAGTCTCCCGTTGGAATATCGGGATAAAAAGCCTTATGATTTATTCCAGGATTTCAGCTATCTATAAGTAGGTATACTAAGTTGATCAACCGATCAACCGATAACTTAGTGTACCTAACAACAAACAAGAAAACTACTCAACCGAGTAGTTTTTGCGTAAAGAGGTACCTATTATTACTAAAAAACAGGTATGTAGTAAGATAAATATTTTCTTGTTTGTCAATTTGAAAAACAATTCATTTGTGTACCTACTTATTTTCTTGATATTTTGTCACTATCAAAGTTTTGGAATGAAGTTCCTTTTCGCGGATTGGTGACGACCTAGCCGAGAAAAAATGTGACGCGTTACTAAAATGTGAAACGAAAAACCGTAAGATAAACTAATCTCTTATATTACACACACACAATATTTATGAAAAAAAGGTAAAGGACTGCGTTACAAACGCGTGTTAATTTTGACGTGATAACGTCTTATAAATTGATGAACACATGCACTCAGAAAAAAGTGTGACGTCATGCGTCATTCCGGACCGCGAGTCATGTTATTGACAAGTATCATCGTTGCTATGGTTACCATCAATGTTTTCTTATGACGTTATTTTTTTTTAATTATCGTCCGTAAACCGACTTTAAAAAAAAAAACAGCGCACTCCGGGAGTGCAGGCAGAAGTGAAAACTGTATATCTGTGTAAAATCTCATCTGTCGCGAGTCATAGTCGGACGACTATTTGTCGTCCGACATTTGTCGTCCGACATTTGTCGTCCGTCAATAGTCGTCCGACATTTGTCGTCCGTCAATAGTCGTCCGTTAAAAAATACCATATGTACGTCTTAATACACTCACAGCCAAATTAAAAAACTGTATATCTGTGTAAAATCTCATCTGTCGCGAGAAAATCTGTCGTCTGTCGCGAGAACGGCTGAAAATGCTCACCCACAAAAGTGCCCAACGCGCCATAAGAAGTTTTCACTTCAAAAACCTATTAGTAGCTCTTCAACAAAACCTATTAGAAGCCATTAATAAATAAATAAATTATTACCAGCAGGTATAACTCAGCATTCACCCAATTTCCACAATTCACGTATAACTTAGCAGCAACAAAACATTAAACAATGAAACTCTAAGTACAGTCTAAGTAGGTAACATCTCAAGGTTCTATAACTTTTCGCCTTGTTTCGCCAACAAGGCTATAAGATTTAACTACTAGTTTTCCCACGCACAGCTTTCTATCATGGAATTAGGGACTTGACTGGATATGACACCGAAAAAAATGTAAAAAATATTTTTGTATGATTATTATTAAAAACAAACTAAACCTTTGGAGGTGCAGAACCCTAAAAAATAAATGATACTTTCGGATTTGTGAGAACTTGGATCAAAATATCAAAAAAACTTAGAATTATGCATTGTACCTACAGCTGCGCTCAAAAAGTAGAAATAAATATTTTAGGTAAAAATATTCAAAGACAAATAATCCCTATTTACTTTAGGTATATAAAATTCTCGTGTTAGTTACCAATATCCACCTAAACGGCTGAACCGATTTGTATGTAATTTTTTGCATATTTTATATTCATTAGGTCTGAGAATCGAACAACATCTATTTTTTATTTGTATTTCTTTTTTTCCCTTGATTTTTTTGTAAATGGCTCAATAACGTTTGCCGGCACAGCTAGAATAATACTTATAAAGAGTAAGTACTTACCTACCTATAACAAAATAAAAAATATTGTATATAGAAAAATACTCATAAGAAGCTAAAAATAAAAGTATAGTATAGGTAAAGTCGGCTGCATAATTGCAGCCTTCGGTAGAGTTCGAAAATAACTATTATTGGAATGTTTGCATTGTAATTTTGTTCGATTAATTAATGAGTTAGAAGACTTTAAACTTCAACTAAAGCAGGTGTCTAGAATCTTGCTTGTGTTGAAAACATTCTTATAACAGCCGCTTTGGAGGTCTACGATGGGTCTGCAATTATGCAGCCGACCGTACCTAAAAAAAAAAATATTTTGTAAACATTAGTTTTCAGTAACATTGCAATGCGTAGGTATAATCATAGACACTTGAAAAACTATTAGAAATCCACTTACGTACTCATTCTATTTCAATAAATATAAATAAATTAATCTGATAATACTTGAACTTTATCTAACGTACTTATTTCCTCAAACGTTTCAGTACGATAAGAATATTAACTCATAGTATAGGATCCCTTTATAGAACGACCTTCACCAAGCGAATTAATTGATAAAAAGTATTCTAAATCAAATTAAATAAGTAGGTCAATTTTGCAAATGGGTTGACTAAAAAATTTCAGTCCAGATTAATTAACGATTTTTTTTGTTAGACCTATTTAATTAGATATTATATAAAAATGAATCCCTATTTTCCTTGATCACGGCGCATCACGCCTGAACGGTTGGGCCAATTTAGCTTATTATTTTTTGTTGTGTTAGTTAATATCAGGAGAAGGATCATAAAGTAAAAAATTATGAATGTTGCGAAGAACAATTATTACGCGGGTGAAACATCGAGGCGCAGCTAGTTCGATATAAAATACTTTTCATCTATCAACCAGCTAAGAAAAGGTCGTTCTATACAGGGATCTCAGACTATATAAGCATTAACTTAAATCACTTACACAGTCACACCACTTAATGCTTGTTGAATTAAATGCAAAATTAAACTAAATCGATTGCAATTTCAAAACAACATTTTAATCGAGATAGACGTGCAATCGAGTGATATAAAACAAATTAAGTAGTGATGTAGTGAATTTCATATCGATATTTTGAAATCTATCGATAGTAGAGTTACCGATATCGATTTAATGGATTTATTTATTGAATTTAAGTAAGTAAAAATATTAAGCTACTTATTTACTTAATGGAAAAAAACATATAAGGTTATTGAGAATTATACTAGCAAGCCGTTGAGGGCTACTTCTGTGCACCTTAACAATCAACTTTTGTTCTACGACTTTTGGAAATTCGAACATTTTTTCAAAAATTTTGAGGTTAGGTTTACCTACCTGAAAATCAGCTGTCCCTTACACGGAGAGGTCATTAACCTTAAAATTTTACTTATTTTGCAAGTTTTATCTATTGTTCTTAGTCTGAATGACCTTTGTTTTAAATAATCAGCTGTTTTTCTTTACATAACCTCAAAATGTTCATTATTTTTTCGAATTTCCAAAAGTCGTAAAACAAAAGTTGTTTGTTAAGGTGCACAGAAGTAGCCCTTAACGGCTTGCTCATATAATTTCCAATAACCCTGTATAAGGCTACTCCACACACACGTGAGCTAGGGGGATACACTAGTAGGGATTAAGACACTAGGCCACATATTCTTAGTCTCTTAGTTTTGCGCTACAATATTTGAAACCCAATCTAGGTACGACCGTAAATATCGATATTTTTCCAACACCCTTCCGGGACTAGTAGGTTTTACGTGTATTGTATAAGTGATCAAGTCACTTCCAGATAACGAAGCTCGGTGTGTTTATCGGTTTACGAGTTCAATTTCTATTATTATATTTCCTGAACGAATTCTGTGATTTCAGTATAAATTGTGTTGTGTTTTGTTAACCGATTTCGGAAGAGAGAAGTTGATTTTTATCCGCGATTGAAATTAACTCGGGTAGAGTTGGGATGGTCATTTTTAAATCGGGTAGAGTGGGGACGAAACCGAATAGAGTATATGCATTTAGGGTGAGGTTGTTTGTTAGTACACTCAAATATTCGCGTTTATCTCCAAAACCGCTAAACTGATTTAGATAAGGTTTTCTGTATAGTGTTTGTGATTTATTGGCAACTAGCGACCCTCCCCGGGTTCGCACGGCTATATTATGCATGTTATTATACATATAAACCTTCCTCTTGAATCACTCTATCTATTAAAAAAACCACATCAAAATCCGTTGCGTAGTTTTAAAGATTTAAGCATACAAAGGGATATAGGGACATAGGGACATGGGGACAGAGAAACCGACTTTGTTTTATACTATGTAGTGATAGTGAAGTGATAGTGTGTAGATATTTGTTTTTAACCCCCGACTCAAAAACGACGGGGTGTTATAAGTTTGACGTGTCTGTGTGTCTGTGTGTGTATCTGTGTGTGTGACTGTGTGTGTGTCTGTCTGTGGCATCGTAGCTCCCGAACGGATGAACCGATTTTGATTTAGTTTTTTACGGTGATTTCTCACCAGAGGGCGCCGCAATTTACATATTTATTGCAAAACGAATGTTCACATTTATCTTCAAAACGGCTAGACCGTTTTTGATACGGTTTTCAGTTTAATGTTTGTGATTCATTGGCTTTGTTTTGTAGATATTTTTATTAAATAAATAAATATAAAAAAATATTGCAGGACATTCCACACATCGCCATCTAGCCCCAAGCTAAGTAACTAGACTTGTATTATGACTTGTATTATTACAGTTATTTCTCACCAGAGGGCGCCACAATATAAATTTTATTGCAACAATTTTTCGTTTAACAATTCGGAGCTCCAGATGTATTGACAAGTTCTTTCTTCTGGACATGGTCGACTAAACTGAGAGGGTGGAATAGGTACTGCGCCTGCTTAACCTTATACATGCCCCAGGTACTACAGTGCTGTAGGTCTATAAATCATCTAGATTAGTTGGCACAATGGTCACCATGCCGGGCTGTCAAACACAGGGTTGTGGGTTCGATTCACGCCTCAGACATGTATTTATGCTTAGATATTTGTCTGTGGTCTGGTTGTTTCTATGTATTATAAGTATATTTTTACAAAATAAAAGTATATAAGTAGTATATCCGTCGTTTAACACCCATAAGACAAGTGTAGTTACTTAGCTTGGGGCTAGATGGCGATGTGTGAAATGTCATGCAATATATAAAGGACCAGCTATTTTAAGCAAATCTGAGCGTAAGGTTACGTAAATATAAAGGCACTTATCATCAGAACATATTTTAATCATATAAATTACATACCCATCGGCATTATTTTACCACAACGCTTAATCCACTCACTGAACGGTATTAAACTAATTAACTCAAATAAATGGTACGACCATAAAAAGGTTCGGACATCATGAAGCTACTGCGACAGACTGAACCACGTTCCGTCATTTTATTCCTATTTATAGACACAAAACAGTAGTCAAGATGGCGGCGCCCTGACGTATACATCAAATGAAGCACTGTATTGTTGACTTTCCTTCAGTCGTTTTCGTTTTGTTACTGACAAATATTTATTTCATTTATTGAATGAATGAATGAATGAATGTCATTTATTTGCTTGAAATATGGTACAAAGATGTCACATAAAAATATAGTTCAACATATTTCACGAGCACTTAGCTTAGCATGCAAATATTAAAAGTTAGTTAATTAAAAGTACTCTAATATGATGTCAAAATAATTAATCCAATGTCAATAATATAAAAAAAAAATTAAAATCATTGAAAGTTAAATAAAAACAAAACAAAATTAATTAATTAATAAGTCAAGAATGGAATACAAAATCATGTCAAATTCAATTTACGTCATCTTTATCATTTATGAATTCTTCAATCGAATAATAGGCCTTATCGATGAGATAATTGTTTATTAGATAAAAAGAAAAATATTACTACAGATCAAGGTAAGTTTAATCTTTTTTAGTTAAACTAGTACAAAATATACAGTCCATTTATTAAGTAGAGTAGCAACACAGATAAGTTAAGACAATAAAAATAATGACCGAAATAAAAATTATTTGATTACATCGCAACGTAAAGTGTAAAATGATTATTAAATTCAACACTTTCTCTTGTTGTTTTTATTATTTTACGCGCTCCCCGCGGTTTCACCCGCGTAGGTCCCGATCCCGTGGAAGTATCGGGATAAAATGTAGCCTATGTGTTAATCCAGGTCTTTACCTATCTAGATACCGAGTTTCATCGCAATCGGTCCAGTAGTTTTTGTGTGAAGGAGTAACAAACATACATACCTACACATACAAACTTTCACATTTATAATATTAATATAGGACTAGCGACCCACCCCGGCTTCGCACGGCTATATTATGCATGTATGTATTATATCTAAAAACCTTCCTCTTGAATAACTCTATCTATTAAAAAAAATCGCATCAAAATCCGTTGCGTAGTTTTAAAAATCTAAGCATAATATAGGGACGTTTTTTTTTCCTTCAAGTATTTAAATCTTCTATTCGTCACTCGTCACCATAACACAAGCCCAGATGAGCGATATTATTATTGTTTTTTGTTTTCATGGTGCTATAAAGTGTTTATTTATTTATCTATCTATCTGTTTCCAAAGTTACCATGACGCGTCATGGTCATATTAGGTACCATGACACTTTTTTGTGAATGCAGATGTTTATCAATTTATTAGACGTTATCGCGTCACAAAGTCAGTTTAACCCTTAATAACTAATAAATAGATTTTTGATTTCGACCATTAATAATTTTAGAACAAAAGATCAATCTAATTATAACAAAAACAAAAGCAACTTTCAAGTGGATCAAAATCAAAGGTACTATCAACAAACAGTACTCTTATAACCAACCTTTTCCCAACTGATTAGAATATAAAATCGATTAACAAGATCATAACTTTGAGAGGTATGAAGTTGTGATTTTAAAACCTACCTTATGTCTAAAACATAGAGTTGTAAATGGATTAACATGTTCTTAAACAGGATTGCATGAACTTATATGAACGCAGTCTGTTCTGAAGAAAGCCAAGCTTGTTACTGACACTTGACACTGTGTGCGGTTGCATTGTTCAGTACGATACGATTTTTAACGTTTTTAAAAAAGGTTCGAGGAGTTTACGACTTTTTCTACCGGTAACTAGTCATTATAAAAATCGATAAACACCGGCACACACTAAAAAGTGTGACGTCATCACTCACATTCCCGTCGTGAGTCATGTTAATGACACGGTAACCATAGTAACGTATTAACGTTGCTATGGTTACCATCAATGTTTTCTTATGACGTTATCACGTAGAATTATCGTCCGTAAACTAACTTTACCGACAACCATTTTTTTTAAATAATTATAAAAGCCAGAGTTTGACTACTATCTCAGACGATGGTAGGTAAGTGAAAGAAAGAAAGAAAAAAAAAGCATATATGAGTACTAAAAACAGAAAAGTTACATAAAAAAAAAACAGCGCACTCCGGGAGTGCAGGCAGAAGTGAAAATTGTATATCTGTGTAAAATCTCATCTGTCGCGAGAACGGCTGAAAATGCTCACTCGTGTATCAGTGATGGCGCTAGCGTGCGACGCGAACGAACGGGCAGCTCGCTGCGAACCTGCACCATCCACCGAGAGATGTCGCTGTTAACACTGTTGTACAGAAGTGAGTATCGTAGTTCGGCCGTTTGCACAGAGATGGCGCTGTTTTCAATATTGCATAGTAGTAGAAGCACAATAACTGTTAAAATCTCATCTGTCAAAATCTCATCTGTCGCGAGAACGGCTGAAAATGCTCACCCACAAAAGTGCCCAACGCGCCATAAGAAGTTTTCACTTCAAAAAAACACAATAAATAAAAAGAATTTTCCAAATCGGTCCATGCGTTTTCGAGTAATCGGTGAACATACATAAAAAAATATATATATATACGCGACGAATTGAGAACCTCCTCCTTTTTTGAAGTCAGTTAAAAAGGAGTCGTGTGCTGACCCAAATGGGTCGACCTCAGCTAAAAACTGCAGCCAAGTATGCTCGGCTGCAGCGCTGGTCTTCCGGCCAGACCCATCTAGCTAGAGTATCCCCCCCCCACTCGTCACACTCCGGAAAAAGTGAGGATGCTGTCTAAGATGTAGAAGATACGCTCGTGACTTGAAGACCCCAAAAAAATGGTTGTCTGTAAAGTCGGTTTACGGACGATATCTTTACGTCATAAGAAAACGATAAAAATTTAGTTGTTATTGTTTTTCCTGTATATTTTTTCCTATAAATATATATCTGTTTCATTAGATCAGTCTTCTATTCGTTATTCGTTACTCGTCACCATAACACAAGCCCAGATGAGCGATATTATTAGATATTAAACAAACACGAGATGGTATTGGGTCATGGTACCGGAACATGACGGCGCGGAACATGACGGCGTTATGGTACCGGAACATGACACTTTTTTGTGAATGCTGGTGTTCCATCAACTTAATCGACGTTATCACGTCAAAAAATCGGGACGTGAAACGTGAGTGAAGGTAGTTCAGTGACGAACCCTAATAGGCTGGATATTAATCAAACGGTAACGAGTAACAATGAAAATGCGCCCCATGTTCGAGTGGAGTGGCTAGTGTAGCTACCTCCCGGTCTGTATGCAGTAATCGAGTAACGGATCGACGCAGGCGCAGGCGCAGGCGCACAGTTTAAAATAACTAAATATGATTATATTACAATATACATGCGATTTACTGCACACACCACATTGACCTTACAATCTGCGATTTTGGTAAAATGGGCTAATAAGTAACAAGACGAGATCCCTCTTAAAATAAAACTTGAGAGGTGTCAAGGGACACCCGGGTGGAACGAAGTTCCTTTCGATTAATTAGTGAAGGAATAGTATTTTTTATTTTTTTGTAAATAATCGTCGCGACACCACACTGTTCAATGCGAAATAGAAAAACGAAACGAAAATAACTGGCTTGCTTTCTATGCAAAAAGTGTCGTTACAACTTTTGGTCTTAATTTTTTCTAATAAGGAACTGGAAGGAATGATAAGGAACTTTCGTTTCAAAAAGAGCGACTTCCAATATTATAATTAAAAATGTTTTTATTTTCTCTTTTTCATCACATTGCAAAGGCTTGACTGGTTTCGTTAGTTCTTTTGACGAGATAACGTATTACAATTCGTCGAACGCCGGCACTCACAAAAAAGTGTGACACGCTCACGTTCCCGTCGTGCGTCATGTTATTGATAAGGTTTTCTTATAACGTTATCTCGTAAAATTATCGTCCATAAACCGACTTTACAGACAACCATTTTTTTGTTGTGTTTTTTATTGATAAAACAAAAATCGAACGAAGGGCGCAGTTAGTAATAAATAAATAAATTTCATATTGCAGGTCTTGCAAAGCCATTAAAAACAGAGTACATATTCGAGCTCTTAATATTTTAAGGCGGTTCAATTAAAAACAAGGTAAATTATCAAATTACAATTTTAATAATTGAAAAGAGCAATTTCGTTAAGTACCTCACATTCGACACTAAAAATAATGCTTGAAATTTCTCAATAAAATATGGCGCCAGATTTCTCTCACCTTCTTTCAATACAAATCAAAACACAAAACGTATGATTTTGTGTTTCTTGAAAGCGCAAATTGATATCTCGTTAACGAAAATTCGACGGATTAATTTCGGTGAAAGGCGTGAGTGTGAAGTGTGCTGCAATGAATTAAGTATTTATGTATTTATCAGATTTTTTACACATGGATTGACCGACTTCCAAAAATGTAGGTTATCAATTTAGAATATTACATACTACAAAGTTTATTATTCAATTTTTGTTTGAAAATAGGTACTTTACTAGTTTCAAACACCCGCACTAAGCGTTTTGCTTCTCCATTCCTAATTCGTAAACCAAGATAATATAATCAGTTGCCTGCGTCTGTCTTTTCTGACGTGTACAATTTGGAGGTTTTTAAATCCCGAATGAATAGGTTATCTTCTAGAAAAGCGTGCTACATCTTAGACCTCATCGTCACCTACCATCAGGCAGGCGTGATAGTGTTCAAACGCTCACCTATCATAATTATTATTTTGTATAAGAAAAAATGCACTAGACCGATTTTCATAAAACTTTGTATCAGAATAGATTGAATCATTAAGAGTAACATAGGTTACTTTTTATCTCGATATTCTCACAGGATTGGGAATTAATAGAAAGAAACCGTGGGGCACTGCAAGTAAAAGTATAAAAAGTTATCGGTATTTATTTATCACAACAGTTTTTAATAAGCAAGTATTTTTTTTTGTCATTTATTTTTATTAAACAACAATGAATTACATATATAATTTGTTAACAATACAAGACGATTGTTTTAAATAATGACGTCAATAGTAAAGGACAATCGTTTATTTTGAATTCTTTACGGTATTGTATCGAATGTGTTGACATTAACAAGAGTGCTAAACGTAGCTAACTATGTACAACGTAGAAAACTTTTTTTTTTTAGAAAATAAAAAAAAAATTCTGGGAAATTACTGGGTAATGACACTATGGTATAAAAGTATTGTTCTCTATTTTTTTCTTTCATAGGTAAATTATTATTTACTAGCTGCGTCCCGCGGTTTCACCCGATTCCGTGGAAATATCAAAATAAAAAGTAGCCTATAAGCCTTCGTCGATAAATGGACTATCCAACATAAAGGTGTTGCCTAGGCTATTATTGGGTTATGCCACTTCTAATTTAAAACTATTGTTCTCTATTTTGCTTTTATATTTAGGTATAGATATTTAAATTTGTTCACACTAAGTTTTAAACCCTTTTCCTAAATGTGGTATTTATCTATACTAATATTATAAAGCTGAAGAGTTTGTTTGTTTGTTTGAACGCGCTAATCTCAGGAACTGCTGGTTCGAATTGAAAAATTATTTTTGTGTTGGATAGTCCATTTATCGAGGAAGGCTACTTTTTATCCCGAAATTCCCACGGGATCGGGAGTTACGCGGGTGAAACCGCGGAGCGCAGCTAGTTTTTAATAAGTCTATGATGTGCCATGTAATATAAAATCTATTATATACTTATAGCCTAAGATCCCTTTAAGAACGACCTACGACCGATATAATGTTACGGAACCCTTCGTGCGAGAGTCCGACTCTCACTTGTTTAATACTTTATGTATACTCAAGAGACGAAGTTGCGAAGCAGTAGAGAAACAGTAAAAAATAGATATATTTTCAAGATAAAATTTCAACATTATACCAGTTTAATGGCATCTATAAAGTATATTCGGTTGGTAGTGTCGCAATTCAACCTAAATTCATACGGTTTTAACTGCTAGGTGTTTTGTTTAAATATTATGTGGCTATTCTAATTTTTAACCGACTTTAAAAAAGGAGTTGCTTGCTGTTCGGGCATAACTTCTTCGTTTAGGAACTGATGTTGATGATTATTTTTATTTTTCTTCAAGTTATGGTTTCGCACGACGCATATAGTCAGCAATTATGTACCTAATTATATTTATAATTTTCGGCCTAAACGGGTCAAAAATGTGTTAAATTTTGGTCAGCTACTTATACTGTCATTTTTTGATAGTTTTGCTACAATAGGCATAGGAAAGATGTCAGAGATATGACATTTAACCAACATAAAGGTTTTATTTTGACGATAAAGTCTATCTTCAAACATTTTTTTACACAACTTGACACAAAAAATGGATTAGTTTTCTTATTTCATCGCGTACCTATGTTATTATAATGTTTAATGTGTTAAGCAAATAAATATTATTTATAATTTTCACCGCTTACTCGAAGACGACTCAACCGATTGAGATGATTGTTTTGTTTTTGTTTTAAAGGGATACTTCAGCGGTTGTTCCATTTTAATTTAGTGGGGATCTGATGGACTTCCCGCTAAATTATATAAACAGAATTACACCTCGAGTCTGCAGCAAATTGTTCAGTTTTCAAAATCTATCAGTAGAAACGGCCTTTAATTTATGTTTTTTTTTAATTTCAGGTAAGCAGTGTAAACAAAAAATATCTACGCTTCTAACTATACATTTGGTAAGACGTGGTTTCAAAACAAACAGCCATTCTCAAAACAATTTACTGTCAAAACAAAAAAAAAATTAACAATAGAAAATTGACAATAACAAAAAATATCGACATTGGACCAAACTAAATTTAATAAATAGGTAAGTAACGACATTTCGATTTTTTTAAGGTACTTAAAGATCAACTGAGGTCCTGAAATGCTTCGTAAAAAATGTCCTAAAACTCAACAATAAGCCCGTCACAAAATACCTCAAAACAAAATACATATTATTTATTATGTTGTTCATCCTATCTTTTTGAAAACCGAAGGTCTGGTCCCTAAGATGCGGGAACGAAGTGGTACGTGGTGGTACTTTTCGAAGCTTCAAAGAATGCGCCGCAAAGTTGGTTTGAAATTCGAACATGAATTTTCTAATATATTGCGCACGAGGCGATTAAAGAGGTTGAACGTCAAATAACATAATACTAGTAGTTCGCCCCGAACTGAGACCTCACTACATTTTTTTTGAAATCGCTACTTCTCAGCGTAAAGTAGGTAGGTAGGTACTAAAATGATATAACGACGAAAGATTCAAAATACGATAGATCTATCTAATTTAAATGATAGGTGCTTATCATTTTAATCGCGTATTTTTTTATTTCACGTGTTTAACGGGATAATAACAACTTGAAATACAAATTGTATGAGTTTAAAAAGCTCCTATGCCTCCTTCTGGCTATATCGAGACGATTTTAACGAGTCCAAACGCGAAAGGCCTATCTTGCTTATAGACTCATCCCATCTAGGAACTGTCGCATGCCGTTTCGTCGGAATTTATGCTGTCGACACAAATAACTGACGGAACGAAAATCTGTCGAAACGGAAATAGCCCACATCTTGCATAGAATACGATAGCTCTATCGCCAGAAACCAAATATCAGCTGATTCTTCAGTAGATACCTAGAGTACCTAATCCTCAAGACGACTTTATGAGTCCAAACGCGATAGGCCTTTCTTGTCTAGGACATAAGTTACTATAGCCTTCTTCCGGCTCCATCACCAGACCAAAGATATCAGCTTATTTTTCAGTACCTAGAGTACCTACCTAGGCGCATCTTACACGTATACACGTGTACTCACTTACTCGGATACTCTGGCACGATGGCGTCCTGTCGTAGCCACAGTAGCCAGTAAAATGTATGTTTTACCGACTTAGGGTTAATAGAATAAGCCATGAATACGTAGCCGGCCATGTCACGCCACTCGGCGTCATGGCGAGGTAAAGCCCTTCTCCGGTTCTGTGTTCTATCACCTAATTCCAGATATCAGATGATTCTTCAGTACCAAGAGTATCTACTTTTCAAGGTGATTTAAACGAGTCCAACATGATATTAATATCTTGCTCAGAAGATAAGTTCTTATTATGGTTATTGGTTACCTTTCTCATCAGGGTTTTTATCATCAGACTAAACACTCAATTATTTAATACCTATGTACCTCATGGCATGGTTCCTATGTACTCATCGTGATCTTAAAACGAAAAAGAAAAAAAAGGGAGACAGACTTCAATACAAATATATTAGAGAAGTTTGAGACTTATGTCCTGTTATAAGTAAATAAAAATAATAAAAAGACAAGCTTATTATTTAAAATCTTTCTGTCGGCTAGCACTGAAGCAAACAGAGGAAGCAAACGAATTTAGGAGAAAGTAGAATATAAACTTTATAAAAACCACAGTCTTCAGCATGTCTTCACACAAGTACATCCCTTAATACATTACGATCATTGGATGATCGTTGATACCTATAACTTGAGGGGCCCAGACGACGTCAACCATGATAGGGTTGTCCAGTTATCGCCTTGGTTTCCTTTCAGCTGATCTGGAATAGCTGGTTCCAGCATTAGCTTCTTTATAGGCCATCGGGAACAAACATGACAGTAGAATTGGTTTATGGATTATAGAAGTAAAATTACACCTTCCGTGCATAACTTTACACTATCAACTTTTACGCGAATATTTGAATTTATTTGGGATGAACAAATTTATATGAATCATCTATTTTATTAATCAAAATATCACGAAGATATTGAAGATGTTTTGAGAAGGTATACAAACATGGATTTCTATGGTTCTGTGAATCATATTCTTTTCAACAATGACAGACTAAAAACCTGACATTATCATTTCTTACGTAGTTTTATCAGAGAGTTTTATCTATGTTTTATATTCTCTTTGTTGTCATTTTTGAAGTTTTAAATTCAAAAGAAGGCTTTAATTATTTGCCTTTTATAAAGGTAAATCCCCTTTTGCACCCCCTATCTCCGTAGCCCCCTAACCGATCCCTCTCATGTTCGAACTTAAAAATTCTATGGGCCTCAACTACTCGTATACCAAAAATCATGAAGATCAGAGCCACGGTACTCAAGTTATCGTCGAACAAACATACATAGATACATAGATACATAGGTACAACCGACCGACCGTCTCGCCACTAGACCTCTCTCGCTTCGCTCGTTCGGTCAATTATAACAAAGTTACTGGCAGGTGAGACACGTGTCTCAGTTTTAAAAAACTGTTTAACTTAAAAAAAATGGTTTACTTCTTTTTCTCGTTACTTAATATTTCTCAATGTGCAGTATTGTGCAGTCCATTATTCCCCAATATCCCCCATTTCAGAATTTGGGTGATGATGCCACGCCAAATTCCCAATTTCCTCTAATTGGGGGATAGTAAATTATTACTAGTAGAATACTGGGGTATTCATCCAGGATTCTAGTCAAGCGATAGTGTTTGGGCATAACGTTGTTTTTTTTTCTAGACATAAGAAAAACAATGTCGGCAATATGCACTAAAATCGACTGTAATTATTCATTGATAGATCTTTTAGCACTTTAATTAAAAAATAATAATAAAAATATTACAGGACATTCCACACCTCGCTATCTAGCCCAAGCTAAGTAACTAGACTTGTGTTATTGGTGCTAGACAACGGATATACGGATATATAGGTACTTTTTCTTTTGTAAGTATATACTTATAATACACTAGCTGCGCTCCGCGGTTTCACCCGCGTAACTCCCGATCCCGTGAGAATATCGGGATCAATTAAGATGTAAACTATCCTATCTCTCAAGTTGGATCGAACTGCACATGGTGTGCGAATTTTATTATAATCGGTTAAGTGGTTTAGGAGTCCATTGAGGACAAACATTGTGACACGAGATTTATATATATTAAGAAAGATAGCTGCCCTCCGCGGTTTCACCCGCGTAACTCCCGATCCCGTGGGAATATCGGGATGTAAGCTATCCTATCTCTCAAGTTGGATCGAACTGCACATGGTGTGCGAATTTTATTATAATCGGTTAAGTGGTTTAGGAGTCCATTGAGGACAAACATTGTGACACGAGATTTATATATATTAAGAATAGAAACAACCAGATCACAGACAAATATCTAAGCATAAATACATGTCTGCGGCGGGAATCGAACCCGCAACCCTGTGTTTGGCAGTCCGGCATGGTGACCATTGTGCCAACTGGGTCGTCTGGGTCGTCAACTGGGTTGTGTCAACTGGAACTTTAATGTCCACTTTATAACTATCGACGGTCTAACCAAACAATTACTAAAATGTCTAGTAGTAAAGTTACATCACAAACATAAAGTAGGTAAACACATACAGAATAAACATCAGATACCACTCAGATAGATACGTATTAATCTAATCTCTTATCATTCCGGATATGGTACAAACAGACAGATCGGTAAGTAATTATTGAGATACTTTCTTAGATTAGATCCAAAAATTGACACAAGATGGCGCTGATCTGGTTTTTAACCAGATCAGCGCCATCACGACCGTATAGGTTTCTTCTAGAAGCGCGTGCTACATCTTGGGCCGCGTCGTTACTTACCATCGTGTGTGAGGTATTAAGAAGGGTACCGGGTGCTCTTTCCATACAAACGAAGTCGACTTTTTCCTCCCTGGATAATGACACTATAGCAAATTAGAAAATGAAAAAAAAACCAAGACATAGGGGCAGTTATAGGTTTTATGCAACAACAGAAATCGGTTTTACGTGCGGCTATAGATGTTTCACATCAAAAATATTTGTGCTAGTGTCATTATCCAGGGAGGAAACAGTCGACTACGTTTGTATGGAGAGAGAACCAGGTATCCTTTCCTCTTAATTACAAAAAAAAACAGCCAAGTGCGAGTCGGAATCGCGCACGAATAGGGTTTACCAGGTATGTATGGGTACGGAATTATTGTATAACATGCTTATTTTTTGACAAAAATGTGTCACGGTAATATTGTGTGACGTCATGAGTCATGGTAACACAACCATGACGCGTCCGTTCCTGTTAGGAAACAGAGTATATAATAATAATTTCGCTCATCTGGGTTTGTGTTATGGTGACGAGTGACAAATAGAAGACTTATTTATAGGAAAAAAGGAATAACAAAAAATTCTCATTATTTCATCGTTTTTTTTATGACGTTATCGCGTCTTTTGTCTGTAAACCAACTTTACAGACAACCATTTGTTTTTAAAGTCGGTCAGATAGTGAGTGTACTTATAACGGCCATGAAGATTCCCCTTAATGTATTACATACACCTGCTATTTCAAAGGTTCAAAGAACAGACACTGTCATTAAAAGAATTCCGTGAAACTCGTACTTTAGTGTTGTGACACGATGTCTATAAAGTCGATATTTTAAAAATACGAAATTACTATCGACTATTTTTTGTAATAAAAAATATAGATTTTCATAATAATAGCAGCATAAAAAAAAGAAAAAAATTCTTTACAAAATCAACTTTTCATAATCCTTCTTTCTCACGGTTCAAACTGTTAATAAACATGTAGAAATTACTGTTTTCATAGAAATTCTAAACACAACTGGCGTATTTTGAAAAGATAATTTCAAGAGAAAATGACAAGAGCGCTCATTCTTCGACGCGTACTGAATAAGAAACTTAAAGATTTACTGCGCCATACAATTTTAAACTCCATCGACTAAGCAACAAAGGGTATTTTACGATGTAAAATGAAAATTCACGGGTATTTCAGACAATTTGTATCCCATTGTAAATGGTTTTTAGAATAAAGTTATTGCCAATAAATTCCTTGTTTCACAATATTGTTTAGAATATGTGTAGGCATAACTTGAATAATAAGTTATAGGTACGGTCGGCTGCATTAATTGCAGACCCACCGTAGAGCTCCAAAACGGCTGTTATAAGAATGTTTTCAACACAAGCAAGATTCCAGACACCTGCTTTAGGTGAAGTTTAAAGTCTTCTAATTTATCAATTAATCAAACAAAAATTATTAGAATGAACAAACATTTAAATAATAGTAATTTTCGAACTCTACCGAGGGCTGCAATTATGCAGCCGACTGTTACACATAGAGTGTGACCAACAGGAATGTCAGAGAAAGCAAATTCTCGTAAATTAAATTGTTCAAATTACATTCCATCAATCCGATTGCATTTCGATTACAAAAAACACACTAGAAGCCAGCTTTTGGTGTTCTCATAAACTAAAATATCGATATGAAATTAAAACATAACTAATAATAATTAAATGAAATCGTAATAGTTAATAGTTAATTTAATAGTTTTTTAGTTATTTAATAGTTAATTTAATTGAAAGAAAATCGTAAAATGTCAAATGTAAAGTCAAATTTAATGCTTTTCAAAATACATATTATTGACGGTTAAATTACAAGTGAAATTACACTTCAATCATGGTTGGTTACATTTTGTTATAATTACGAGAATCGACCTTCTAAACACTCAAGATATTTATAAAGCTTTTGCCCGCGACTTCGTTCTCCTCCGTTCGTAGGTATTAAATTTTCCAAAATATTTTCCTATTACATTTTCAAAATTTGGCAATTAGATGGCTTTTATACTGTAAGAAAGTTTATAACATCTATCTGTATATGCCAAAATTTAGCCAAATATCAATTTCAATCAATTTTATATCTACTTATAAACTGGACACAACAGGTAAATTAAAATGCTGCGGTACACTTTGAGACCCATACCAATCGATAATGGGCATTACTGCCAACAAATAATGCCTTTAACATCAAACTTCTAAAGTGTCTCGGAAACGGGATATTCGCAAAAACATTATGCTTTTCTTTTTTTAACAAATATCCCATTTTCGAGACGCTCCAAGAGTCTATTGATATGTATGGGTCTCAAAGTGCACCGCGCAATAAATAACTTATTACAAAGCTCCCATAGTGCCTAAATATCGAGACTAAGGAACTAAGAACCCCTTTTTTATACAAGTAGGGTTTTATATATTCGTAAATTCTCTAATATCGATATTTGAATAAAAAATGATCGATAAAGGAATGTAAAATTTACATCACTAGTTAATTTCATTCAATGAACTTTTTACGTGTTACAAAATAATGAAGTATTTAAGAAGAAATCCGTGTAATTAAGATTTTTGTCTTTGATTTCCAGATTATAATTAGTTTTCTTTTGTTCTGGTAATTGAGAGAACATTTTAGTTTTTAGTTATCGTTAATTTTACCAGAATTTTTCATTTGAAAATGTGCGACTTTAATTAAATAAAAAAAACATCTGTTCTTCACAGTAAATTGTTAAAGTAAGTATATTTGTATTTTTTTTTTGGTTTATCTCGAACACTGCGTTTAATTAACTTTCTTAATTAATTTTATTACTTAATTAACTGCGGTACGGATAAAAAAAAACTTTTTTTAGGCTTAGGCATTTTAATAATTATTTTTTAGAAGACATTTTTTTACAAATTATAAATTTTGATTGCAATTAAAAAGAACTCTTCGGTTAAAAACAAGACATTTTCACATCTCTACTGCGGCTAAGTCATTTTTTAAAAATTAAAATAAATCAGTGCATTTTATTCTGTGGGTCTCAAAGATGCTGTGTATGTTGCCAGGTGTATATAATTTTATAAGGAGAAAATAATTTTTGAATAGGTTTTATTATTATATAAAAATACTATAAAACACCACGTGTGGTCTAAAAACTCGTTAAATCAAACAATAGGTAGGTATATAATAGTATATATTATAAGGTAGGTATAAAACCTACTAAGTTTTCACTCTCGTTCCGCCTGACCAATAAAATGTGAGTTATTTCACTTTCAAGGCCAATTTTGTTATGGTTTTTTGGTTATTGAACTTGAGTTGTAATTTATTGTTATTTATGTGTAATAAAACGCGATTATTTTTTATGAAAGAAATAAAATACGTTTTTATGTAATCAAATCAATTATTTTGTTAGGAACTTGTTTTTGAAACTTTGGATAGAATTGGCGGATATAAAAGTTTAATATAATGAAACCTTAAGTTTTGCCTAAATGAAAGCTTTATGGACCAAAAAAAAGCTATACCTACCTACCTTTACTTTTTATAATTTATTCCAATAAAATCTGATCACTCAAAACCAAAAAGATTATCTAAGTGAGGACCAACAAAATTAAAATTCATTATATTTATGCCTGTCTACAAATAAAAGTATTTTCTTTTTACAAACGTTATGTTTCTACTGCGATATTAAGGTTGATTATTTCTAAGAAACCTAGTAAATCACTTCTAATAAAGATAAATAGTGAGAAAAACTACAAAACATGGATGGATAATAAATTCTCATAATTAGCATAGAAAGAATCTGTTTATTTTAAAAACGAAAGCTCATTATGGTTATTAAAAGTTAAGCTCATTAAGGTTAAATGTTAATGAATTTAGTAGTTTATTGATATTCTCACTAGCTTAATTTAAATAATCATTTAAACTTGTGATTTAAAATCTAGTTTAATGATGAAAAAAAATAAAGAATTATGTCACTCACAAAAGCATTACATAATTACGTCGATTGCCAAAAATATATTTTTTGAATTACGACGTTATTCTATTAGCAGTGCGAAATTAGAGTAGAGCTAAAATAATGTAAACTTTTTAAACTCGCACGATTTGTATTCATAGTAATTATTTTCCCGGGTCTTAATCGCGTATTTTTTGTTTTTTTATTTCTCTTACCTCGACGTTTCGACTATGTTACAATAGTCATGGTCGCGAGGAGACTAAAATAATGTGTTATTGAGGGACTTAACATCCGACTGAAAATTCCGGGCTGAAGTCATGATGATTGCGTACCTATTCAGTCCCACTCCTAATAAAATAATGTCGTAAGTCAGAAACACATATTTTTTTGCAATGGACGAATTAAAACTACCCACGGTATATGATTCTACTCAGCTTCATTGCAAAAATTAATGAGCCAGGTTCAGCGACCGCTGCGGTCTTACGTCTGGATGGGTCGCAGCTATTCGCGGTTTAGCTTACTGAAACCCAATCTTACGTTAAATTATATCCGTCATATTATAGGGAAAATGTATGAAAATACCTTGTTTATTAATAGGGTTCATTTTATTAAAGTAATTTTTGTTTTGATTTGTTTTTTTGAATTAAGCTATGATATTCCATTACAAGTCTAAATTTACTGAAAAGCTTGCTTTTTAATTTAATTGTAAAATTGACTTTTACTAGTCATAGACATTTTTTTAGCTTTTTTGTCCAGTGGCTAATACCTACTACCTACTGTTATCTGTGGAGACATAAAACTACAAAAAAGGGAAAATATAGCCCCATCAACATAATCGAATGTCTAGTTGTTTTACGTTCCATTTTGTAGTTTGATTTCCGTTTTTTTTAAGTCTGTTTTTAATTACTTTAGTAATCTTTTTAGAGAAGGAAATACTTCTTTTTTATGTAAATTTTATTCTGACCCAGAATCGAGACTTAAGCGAGTAAAACCGCAAGGCGCATCTAGGGCTTTGTCCTAGTAGTTTAGTTGCTTTCAGTTAGGAAACTGTTTGCAACTTTTTTGTCCTAGTATACTATTTTGAGACTATTTTTCCCCCGTAGTTCTGTTAGTACTATAAAGGATTAAAATTATCACCAATTCAGTTCCTACCAACAATTTATAACCCGTCAAGTAATTTATGATCCCTTGCAATTGGCACAATTCAATTGCAGTCACCACTGTCACAACTATCAGACATACTACCCTACTTACAGTGTGTTCTATTTTGTAATACGATTAGGAATAGGGGACGTAATTGGCAACTACATTCAATATTTGTTGGACTAAATGACAGTTAGTCATCGTATTCTAATTTTAAAATGTTCTCGAATGGGGGCCGAGAATTGCGAAAAGAAATGTGGGAAGACCCAGCCTGATGGTCTGACGATAAGAGCTCTTGCTGGGGCAGCGTGGTCCTGGAAGACTGCTGATAGGAGGGTGTGAAGAGATATTGGAGAGGCATATGCTCTGCAGTAGGCTAACGCATGCTGCTGATTTTATGTTAGCAGACAGTTACTTATGTTAGAATATATTTTATTTTATTTCTTATATGTTTTCATTTTGCGTTTTATTTTTATGGTTCAATAAAGCATTTTTCTATCTATATGAAGAAGAAACAAAAGTTCTGTTACATTGAAGCGATTTATCGAGCTTCAAAAGTAAAGTTCACAGTACATTTTTAATCTCAAAAAACATCATAAATCAGGAAAGTGCATATTTTTAGTTACTATTATTAGTAAAAAACTCAAAACATTGTTTAAATTACCTAACCACCACACTGCAATTTCAGTTTAAAAAATCTTAAACTTACGACATTTTTCGTATTTGATGTCGACATGTCCCAAATTGACACCAACCCAAAGACCACCCCGGTAACTATTAGCAAGTAGGTGCCAGATAATCACGTGCTATCTCGTCACGTTCCCATTGTGTCTGTCAAATTGTATAGAGATAAATAGTAATAGAGAGTACGTCATTAGAAAAAAATTAGTACAAAAAAAATATAACCACGCTTAATATTGACCACTGATGAAGAAAAAGCTTGGTTTATTGACAGTGTTACCATCATTATTTTTTTGACAAGTGTCCTACTGCTAGGCAAGGATCTCCCCCATCTGCCTCCATTAGTCTCGGTTGTGGGCCACCTCCGGCCATGCTGGTTCGAGGCGGTTGGGGTCTACGAAGAACAACTGCCAAAAATATTGATAGGTGCCATTCGCGCAGATGCCATTTAGACGGGTGCTCTAGCCTTTAGCCGAGCCCGGAGGTGTCCAGTTTCTTGCTATTCTGGCACATTTCTTCCCCCCAGCATGTTATTAACAACGTTTTTTTTTTAAATAAAGATTAGTCAGAGGTTTATTATAAACATTTGCGACTTTTTAAATACTTTCTCGAAAACTTTCAACAAGCACCCGCACAAAACGTTTTAGGTAAATAGGTAAGGTTTTACTTCGTCATTCCTTATTCGTACAGCAAGGGAATTGAATCAGTTCCCTGCGTCTGTCTTTCTTGACGTGTACAATTTGGGGGTTTTCAAGTCGCGAGTGAATAGGTATCTTCTAGACACCGCGTGTTACATCTTAGACTGCATCGGCACTTGCCATCAGGCAGGTGTGATAGTGGTCAAACGCTGACTTAAGAGTTGTAAAAAAGCTTTTTATTTTTCCGATGTACTCTCTATTACCTACACTACCTAGAGTTGTTTTATCTCTATGATGTATTGCATAAAGTTATGCCCCTCTATGTAACGTGGCACGAACTAACCACGTGGAGTTTATTGAATAAGTTGTTTATGGTTTCAAACACACTGTATTGATTTTGGCCGCGTAGCGTAGTGGTTATCGCACTTCCACGGTCGCGAGTTCCAACCTTGCCACGGTGCTTTCTTGAAAAAACTTCTAGCCCGCCGCAGAATAAATATAAATATTTATCAGGGTGTTTCTAAATGTAGTCTTTTTTTTCTATCTATTGGTACCATAACACAAGCCTACTGCAATATTTTATACTCATAAATTAAATTACAATAGTTTAATTTTAAATAACTGAAGTAAAGAAAAAATACCCGCGTATAAATTGCGCACTTTTTTCCCGCAATTTATCCCCTTAACCGCCTTGAGTGTCCTGATTCATTATGGGTGACGATGATAGAACGCTGTAATGAGTGTCGATTATATATTCATATATTTATAACGTCCGATACGATATTTTAGCCGATACGATTTTTATAAAAAATATTAAAACGAAAATCGAGTTTTTAGGAAGGTGATAATATATTGGATCACGAATGAATTCTTACTTTGACAAGCATTTACATTTTGGAAATGTGTTTATTTGTTAAAAACAATCAAGGTTATTTTTTTAGCATTGTTTCAACTAGTTCCGAAAGTCAAAGAAACCAACACTAATATACAATGTGTTTTAGCGAAGGGGTATTAATACGAAAGGGGGTTGTTCTAGACGTCTAGTTGAACAGCTTTTGTTCTACGACTTTTGGAAATTCAAACATTTCGTTCGAAGTTTTTGTATGAAACAGCTAATTTTCAAGTAAAAATTCCCTTAGAATTATCGAAAAAAAAGTTCGAATTTCCAAAAGTCGTAGAACAAAAGTTGTTTACCTAGACGTCTAGAACAACCGCCTTTCGTATTAATACCCCTTCGCTGAAACACATTGTATAATAACTGTATACCACAAGGAAATAACGGTTTATTTTATTACAGTTTATTAGTATAAACTCTAATGAAATAAACCGTTCCAGGACTGTCACCGCAGTGCTTTGATTAGGCACAAAAATATAGGTAACATTTTGTATAGAATGCTAAACCTAGCATACTTTCTGGTAGAGGATATCAGAATAGAATATCATTTATTGTTCAATCTGTGTACCTAAAGGTCTTAAGAGGAAAGGGTACCTGGGGCTTTCTCCATACAAACTATTACAAACGTAGTCGACTGTTTTCTCCCTGGATAATGAAACTAGAGCAAATATTTTTGGTGCATAAAACTTATAACAGCCATGACCAAGCCCCTATTTTTTGTTTTTTTTTTAATTTTTTAATTTTTTTAATTATAATTTCCTTGATAATTAGAAAATGAAAAAAACCAAAACATAGGGGCATAGTCATAGCAGTTATAGGAATTATGGCACAAAAATATTTGTGCTAGTGTCATTATTCAGGGAGGAAACAGTCGACTACGTTTGTATGGAGAGCGCGCAGGTACCCTTTCACCTTCAAGATAATATAGTGCCAACAGATTACTCATTTCGAGCATACAATATTGAAACATAGGTAGAACTTAGTTTAGTTTTGGCTTTGTACGATTTGTGTATATACCTAGCCAGATAATTTATTTATTTTCTGTAAATCCTTTGCAAGTATTTAGGTAAAATTTAGGTAAAAAAGTAACGAGGTAAAAAGTTTAATAGTAAAAAAAAATATCGTATATTACTACATATTAGTTTCGTTCAAAATCAGACAGAATTTTTGTATGTGGTACATACACGGCTACACTAAAAAATCGTGTGTCAAATAAAACTTGATTTCAAAATTATCGTATCGACTAAAAGCCACAATATAAAGATGTTATTCATTGATAGAGGAGTAATTTTCTACCCATCGTGTTATAAACGCTTAAAGCTCGCTAAAAAAGAAAAACTGGTATGGAAAAAAAATACAAATCACGTACCTATCTAGGTATAGGTAGATATTTAGACGTTTTCAATCAATGTTCATTAAAGCTCACTGCTCAATGTTGGCAGACGGACAGTCTTAGTAATAGGGAACCGTTTTTATCCTGTAGTGTTCTTAAATTAAGAATACTGCTTATTAATTAAAAAAGCATCAGCTAAAAAACAAGGAATTATTCTATAGCGTCTATATTTTAAATAAAAGCTTTTAAAAAAGGATAACTTCTCACTTAAAAAATAGGTATATCATTAAAAATAGTTTTTAATTGCATGCAAATAATTAATTACAACAAAATAATAAAAGGACTGGAAATTATGAGGTATTCCTTATTGCGCACCCATTTTGAAGCGCACCTAATGTTGCGCACCTAAACTATTCCACATTGCGCACCTGTTTCCAACACAGTCAATAAAGTACAGTTAAAATTTATAAAATTAAATTCACTCATAAAATTTGACTCTCGTAATTTTTTCATAACGCGCTTACAGAAGTATAACTTCAAAAAACCTTTATTCTATGTACAGTCGTAACTTGAAGACACCCCAAATTATACACATCAGGAAAAACAGACTCAGACAACTGATTCCTTTCCCTCGTTATATTTAAACCAGACATTCGTTCCCAATACGTCCATTTCTGTTTATAATTTAAACAAAAGAAATGAGAACAATAGGTATTAGGTAGGTACCTATTACAACTATTTTTACACCTGATCCATAAACTTTAAATTTAATCTCTTTCGTTCGGATAGCACTTCCGTATTTCAAACTTTAAAGTAGGACGTTCTAGGGTTGGCAAACTCAAAAAGTACATTTTGAAAAGCTTTTATTAAATTGGGTATACATAATAGTGTTACAAAATATAAATTAGTACGTATAGTAGGTAATAATAATCAATCAATGCGTAGTCAACATATGAAATATTAAATGAAAAAGTTAATTAAAATGACTATTATTTTATCATAATTATCAATAAAATAAAAAATGACAAAATTAAATAAAAATTAAATTATGTCAAAATTAAATAAAAATTAAATTAAATAAAAATTAAATTATGTAAAAATTAAATAAAAATTAAATTAAATAAAAATTAAATTATGTCAAAATTAAATTACTTCAAAATTGGGAATGTTCTTTGATAATAAAACCTAAATTTATTATTAAAAATACAAATTAATACATCATAAACACAAAATTAACAAAAAAACAAATAAAAACTAAGCTAACAATGAAACTTTTTTTTAATAAAGCTTTTATGTAACTTTTTTTTTTCTTTATCCGGTCAGCTCTGTGACCAAACATTTTTGGCGTTCCTTCTTATAAATAACTTGCATGCAACAAATATATGTATGTAATGTTTGTTTTTATTAATTTACTAGCGACCCGCCCCGGCTTCGCACGGCTATATTATGCATGTATAAACCTTCCTCTTGAATCACTCCATCTATTAAAAAAACCGCATCAAAATCCGCTGCGTAGTTTTAAAGATTTAAGCATAGGGACAGAGAAAGCGACTTTGTTTTATACTATGTAGTGATTTGCATGAAATCACATTGAAACATCTTAAAAATTAAGTTAGGATGTGTGTCTTTGGAACGCGCCCACTAATAAGAAGAAACTCATGGGGTTAAATAGTAAAAGAAAATAGGGTTCCGTACCCAAAAGGTATAAACGGCAACCTACCACCACCAAACAGAGAAAGCGACTTTGTTTCATACTACTTATGTAGTGATAGTGAAGGAAAAATGCGTCTCCAAAAATTGCATCTGAAACAAGATTCGAACCCGTCCCACCTGAATACCGTTCAGGTGCGCTTTACCAATTACGCCACTCAGTCAAGTACCGTCAAAGTTGAATTTAATAAGTAGTAATTGATTTTCCAAAGTGGCAACCCTAGCCCATAGATTAAATTTCATTAATTTATCGATATCGTTATACGATCTATTTAGACTTGGTAAAGTCGTTAAAAGATAATTAATTCGCTTATTTTTCGTTTAACGGACAAGTTTTTGATTTCCGTAAAGTTATGATTTTAGTTGAAAGTTATGATTTTGTGTGGTATCTGTAAAATACGATCTTTTTGCGATGGCCTCTGCCTGGTCCACATTTGTTTGAAATTTGATCACAAGATTGAAGAGACAATTTCTCTTTAAACAGTGTGTTTCGAGGAGGAGTAGTATTTCAGGGGGTTGTTTTAGTTAGACGTTTATTTTTTATTTCACAATGTTTGAAAATTCGAACGGTTTTTGAAAGTTTTGAGGATTTGTTTATTAAAAAAATCAGCTGTTTGTTAAAGTAAGAGGTCATTGAACTTGGCATTTTTTTTCTTTACTAGCTTTATTATCTTATTCTTATTTTTACGTGAAGGAGTAACAAACAAACAAAAACACACAAAGATACTAAACACACAAACTTTCACATTTATAATATTAGTAGGATTAAGTTTCGACTACTATTTTAAGTTTGAATACCTAGTCTTTATTAAATTGCTGGAACACCTGCATTCACACAAAAGTATCATGGTACTATTATTGTGTGACGTCATGCATCCCGTTCCCGGTGTGTGACGTCATGCGTCATGGTAACATTAGGAAACAGAGTATTTAATAATAGTATCGCTGATATGGGCTTGTGTTATGGTGACGAATAGAAGACTTATTAGACGGAAAAAAATAAAGGAAAAAAAAACAGAAAATAATAATAATATAAAGGAATAACAATAAAAAACTGAATTTTTACTTTTTTATATTTTTTGAACGTAAAATTATCGTCCGTACACCGACTTTATAGACAACTAGGTATTTGTTTTTATTTCTCAAAAAAAAAAGCTCTAATTTCCAAAAGCAACCCCCTTTTAATTAGAAACCCTACGTCCAAACACAATGTATATAGGGTCACTGACTTGCCCCCATGGCAAAATCTTTCTTCAATCACTACATAGTATAAAACAAAGTCGCTTTCTCTGTCCCTATATGCCTATGTATGCTTAAATCTTTAAAACTACGCAACGGATTTTGATGCGGTTTTTATTAATAGATAGAGTGATTCAAGAGGAAGGTTTATATGTATAGTACATACATAATATAACTGTGCGAACCCGGGCGGGTCGCTAGTTATTAATAAATGTGATCAGCAAACCCATAACATAACGAGATGGTAAATTACGTGGTTACCTCCTAACAACAAAACAAGTGAAAGTTTCATCGAACATTATTGACCTCTCGTTAAAAATCAATTACGATAACAAAGGAAAGTGAAAATAAATAATTTTATGTTATAATAATAAATAAATAACCTTAAGGTTACGTATTTATTGTAATTTCAACAATAATTTGTTTTCAAAATAACTGTAATCGAATTATATAGGAAGAGAAAGGCTGTGCAGCAAAAGTTAAAATAATAAGCAGTTAACTTATTCTATGAATATTGCTTTTACATGTATTCGATGGCTTTCCCAGAACCTATAACACCCTCTCAGCTTAGTCGACTTTATCCAAAGTAAAGAACAGCTGTTTTTCTAATATAGGTACAAAGCATCAAATTTTTTTGTAATTTTCAAAAGTCTTAGATCATTTTTTTTGCATGTCCAAAACAACCTCCTTCCCAAAATAGTTATTATTTTCCCGGGTATTTTTTTTGTCTCCGCGAGACCATGCCGGACTGTCAAACACAGGGTTGCGGGTTCGATTCCCGCCTCAGACATGTATTTATGCTTAGATATTTGTCTGTGGTCTGGTTGTTTCTATGTATTTTGTGTATATATTTACAAAAGAAAAGTACTTATTAAGTATTATGTCCGTTGTCTAGCACCCATAACACAAGTCTAGTTACTTAGCTTGGGGCTAGATGGCGATGTGTGGAATGTCCTGCAATATTTATTTATTAATTTATTTGTGTCAAAATAAACACGCGAAATAAATAAAAAACTTGAGAGGTGTCAAAGGACACCCGGAACGAAGTTCCTTTCGATTAAATAGTGAAGGGATTGTATTTTTTTTTGTAAATAATCGTCACAACACGACACTGTTCAATGCGAAATAGAAAGACGAAACGAAAATAACTTGCTTGATTTCTATGTAAAAAGTGTCGTTACAACTTTTGGTCTTAATTTTTTCCGACTAGCCCCCTTTCGCAACGCGCGATAAGGAACTATCGTTCCAATAAAATGAAAGTACCTAATTACAGTAGAATATCCGGAAAAATAATAATCTTCTATGAACCCGTAACCCTTCATTGAAACACATTGTAAAATATAAGTAGGAAATGGGATATGGGTCATTTACTTGTGCTTCGCTATATAAATAAACATTATTCTATTTCAATATATTCGTTTAGGTAACAGAATATGTAATAGTAACTACAGTGTTAAGGTACAGGAAGAATCAGTTCGCGAAGCCATTGCTCGATAATGGCGTTTACAAGAAGAAAACACGACGTGCTTTGGGTTTTGATCTATAAATATAATGTTTTTAAAGTGCTGACTGACTGACAAACTAATGGACGAATCAGCAGAAGGCCAATTCTCGTAAATAAAATTATTCAAATTAAATTGCAATATCATTTCGATTGCAAAAAATATTAATACTAAACTTCAGCTTTTGTTAAACTCGTAGACTAAAATGTCAATCAAATTTCTTCCTGTTAAGACAGATATCGTCGAGCTTATGCTTTGCAGAATACCCATTGAAATTAAAAATTACAATATCATTTCACTTCAATCAATTGAAGGTTACATTTTGCTATAATTTGGCGGCTTTACAGCTAACAGCGGTATTTGAGAGCCAATCCAAAAGTCGTAGAACAAAAGGTGCACAAAGCTGTCTTGAATAGCCTTCTTAGCTGATCTCCATTAACCCTGCACCTATGTATCACTACATAGTATAAAACAAAGTCGCTTTTTCTGTCCCTATTTCCCTTTGACCGCTTAGATCTTTAAAACTATACGCATCGGATTTTGATGCGGTTTTTTTAAATAGATAGAGTGATTCAAGAGGAAGGTTTATATGTATAATACATGCATAATATAGCCGTGCGAAGCCGGAGCGGGTCGCTAGTATTTATTATAAGAAAGTAACCCTATAATTGTCTGCGTGTAATGATGAATTAGAGACAGATTGGACCTTGGAGAAGGACATAGGCTACTTTTTATCTCGATTCACGCGGGTGAAACCCCGGTTCACAATGACCCATATAATTAAAATAAACAATGGCAATGTACTGAGAAACTATTTCGAACTAATACAAACAAAAAAAATATAGTTTTTTGGGGAAGTAGTTTTATGTTTCCTTTGATGATTTTGTATGCGTAGGTATGAATCTGGGTCTTTTGTGTGTGTTCTAATGAACCACTGGAAATCGGCTTTTGTGGTCCACTTAGAGCGGTGTTGGCGTAGTGGTAGATATCTCGAGTTTCATTACGAAGGTCGTGGGTTCAAATCCTGGCCGGCCGTGCACTGATTAATTTTTCTTAAGAAAAATATGTGCGCTAATTGACATTGATCTTACGGTGAAGGAAAACCTCGTGATGAAACCTGCGGCTTAGTTGGCGCCAGAATTATCGACAAGTTCTCTCCTCTGGATATGGTCGACTAAGTTGAGAGGGTAATAGTGGGTGCTGGGCAAGCCTACTCCATTCTCACGCAAAAAGGACCCAATTGAAAAGGGTCTCATTGTAGAAAACAGCCCGTATACATACAAGTACAAGTACGAGCCTAGAATACAATTTAAGCGATTTATATAATACCTAGCATAATTTGTTTTGCCATCTGAGAGAAGATTCCATCAAAAAATGTCATTGGTTTGTAATCATCTTAAACACGCAAATCTAAAAAGATCAGCTAAAATATTTGGCACAAATTTTAGCTAAAAATAATCCAAACATTCACTAACTATTCTACTAGCTAGGTACAATCGGCGCTTAAAAGTCCACTTGTAGCTTAAAGAAAGAAAGAAACATTTATTTGAAAAAGCACACGACACAAGACAATCTGAAAAGTACAAACATAAAAGCACTGATATAAAAACACAAAAGTTACAAAAAAAAAACGAAAAAAAAAAGCAAAAAAAAAGCAATAAGATAATGAAGCTCTAAAAAACCAACGAATTTACACAAAAAAAAATCGTACAAAGTGCTTCAGCCGTATAGGTGAAGTTTGGCAAGTAATACCGTGACAGAATTGTAGCGCATTGATAGTGCATACTGTACATAAAATTTGCCATAAACCTTGGTTAAAATTATAGTCATTTATCATTGACCCAAATTAATTCAGATATATATCGATATTAAACTTATTTTAGTTAGACGACCTCTGCTGTAGCTTGTTAAGAGAACATTCGCCTATGACGCAGAAAGCTAAGGGTTCAACAATTCCCGCCGTCGAACTAGTATTTGTTTCTGTAAACAAATATTTGGTCTAGACTGGGTGATTCTGAATATTTACAAATGTTTTTAAAAAAATTCGATCAGTTGTTTAATTCGAAACCTTAATATCATTTTTGAAGACATATCCATAGATACCCTCACACGTATGATGAAAATTTTTTTTTTGAGTTTCAGTTCTAAGTATGGGAAACCCTAAAAATTGTTGTTTTTTTCTATTTTTGTGTGAAAATCTTAATGCGAAAGAATACATCTACTTACCAAGTTTCAACAGTATAGTTCTTATAGTTTCGGAAAAAAATGGCTGTGACATACGGCAGACAGACAAACATGACGAATCTATAAGGGTTCCGTTTTTTGCCATTTGGCTACGGAACCCTAAAACGTAGCATATTTTATGTCCTCCTCCGAGTTCATCAAAATCGGTTCAACGGTTGAGGCGTGAAAACCAGAGATTCCTTGATGATCTCATCTCCATTCAGAATTATGTTTTCAATTCTTATTATTTTTTTCTCATAGAATACTTCCCATGAATTGTCATAATATTTTTAATAAACTATGTTAAAGTCTAATATTATAATAAAGTTATACAATTTTAATAACTTTTTTAAAGATTATTATAATAAAACATAGGATGTAGCCAGAGAGTCAAAGATTGATAACCAAGAAAGCTATTAAATTAATTCATCAAATAAAACAGTATTTTTATTGCCAAGTGAGCTATTGAAGTAGGCAAATGCGGTCTAGAAATACGTTGAAATTGGGTACTTTTAATTGTTATTTAATAAGTGAAATAAGTGAGAAAAAAATAGGTTTAAATCTGAAATGGCTCTAGGTTAAGCTTATGGTTTTATAACAGTTTAATTTTATTTTTACGTACTTTTTAAATTTTATGAAATACCCTCATTGAATAGAATGACGCGTGACGCGTCCTAATAAAAAAGATATACTTAGTTTATTTTTCCCTTTGACTTTTTCTTGTCTTTAACGTTTTCTCTGATAATCGACACCAAGATAAAAAGTTTCAAATTTTTTGAGAAACCTCAATTTTTTCATAGAAAAGAACATCTTTCTTCAAAATCGGAACCTCCTATTTTTCAAGTCGATTAATAAACGAAACAAACAGATAATTGAACTTATCCATCAATTCCAATAAAAGCAATTGTGTTCAAGCCAATAGATAATCAATTTTCCTAAGTCTCTCTCAATCATTTCTCCAGCTAACCTCTTTGATAACGGTTTTGTTTTTATAAGTCTGTGGAAAGAAAGTGCGTGTGAATTAGACTATTAAGGTGATTTATTGATTGTTTGATAAAATACCGGTAATTCCCACTTCTTCTAACAATCGGAATTTCAATTGCAAGAGGGAATATTTCTTTTTATCTGTAACAGTCTGAGACCACTGTATTTTTTAAAAATACTTTAAAATAATTCATAGATAGATAGATAAACACTTTATTGTACCACTAGCTGACCCGTGCCCACTTCGTTTGGCATTTATTTTATTAATATTAAAAATTAAATTATCTATACTAATATTAAAAAAAAATACTTTTTGTAACTTCAATATAAAAGTTTGACATATGCTGTCGTTGACTTTTTTGTAGGCATTTTCAAGCTCCACATCTTTTCTATAGAACTCAAAAATATATCTTTCATAGTTAAGGCAGCGTTCGTAAGAAACGCTTTCATTCGACCGTTTTTTCTCCGATTCACTTTGCAAAACGGACTACCACGTAAAAGCCTTTTTATTTTTCGGTTTTTTATATAACCTATGACACTCGGCAATAATGTGGCTTTCTATTGGTGAAATAATTTTTAAAATCGGTTCAGTAGATCCCGAGATTACCCCTTACAATTTAACAAACACACAAACTTTAAATAAATAATAATAATATATTAGTTGTACCATAAAACAAAACACAAAATTAATTCTAACAAAGTACTTACATGATATTTATACAAAAAAAAATAAAGTTAAATATAAATTAGAAAATAATAAGAAACTAAAAATGAAAAAAATATGGCACAATGGGCGGCCTTATCGCTAAAAGCGATCTCTTCCAGGCAACCTCATTGTAATTATTTTCAAATTTTTATTTCTCTTACCTCGACAAGAGTCTCCTCGCGACCATGACTATTGTAACACAGTCGAAACGTCAAGGTAAGGGAAATAAAAATACGCGATTAAAGACCCGGGAAAATAATAACTATGAATACAAATCGTGTGAGTTTAAAAAGTTTAATTTGAAATTTTCTAGTTATGGACATCTTTAATTTCTGGGTATGTTTGTCACCCTTTTACTCAAAAACTACTGAACCGATTCCGAAACTCAGCATGCAGTTAATCTTCTTAATATATATAAATCTCGTGTCACAATGTTTGTCCTCAATGGACTCCTAAACCACTTAACCGATTATAATAAAATTCGCACACCATGTGCAGTTCGATCCAACTTGAGAGATAGGATAGCTTACATCCCGATATTCCCACGGTATCGGGAGTTACGCGGGTGAAACCGCGTAGGGCAGCTAGTAAATAAATAATCTTAATATATATAAATCTCGTGTCACAATGTTTGTCCTCAATGGACTCCTAAACCACTTAACCGATTATAATAAAATTCGCACACCATGTGCAGTTCGATCCAACTTGAGAGATAGGATAGCTTACATCCCGATATTCCCACGGTATCGGGAGTTACGCGGGTGAAACCGCGTAGGGCAGCTAGTAAATAAATAAATATTGCAGGACATTCCACACATTGCCATGTTAAGTAACTAGACTTGTGATAAGGGTGCTAGACAACGGATATACTACTTATATACTTTTCTTTTGTAAATATATACTTATAATACATAGAAACAACCAGACCACAGACAAATATCTAAGCATAAATACATGTCTGAGGCGGGAATCGAACCCGCAACCCTGTGTGTGGCAGTCCGGCATGGTGACCATTGGGCCAACTGGGTCGCCATACAGATAGCTAGAAACCTTGATTAACACATATGCTACTTTTTAATTATCATGATATTCACACGGGATCGGGACTTATGCGGGTGAAACCACGGAGCACAGCCGGTTTTTAGATACAAAATAATTTATATTTTTTTTCTTTGTTTCAGATAAAACCTACTTCAACAATGTCACACATCACGTGATCAAGCCAACGAATCAAGCCATTTGATCAAGCCAAACTAATTTCTTACTTTGATCAAACTATTTGGATCCTATAACGTTTAAAACAAATCTATCAGTTCACTAAAACCATATCAAAATTGTTTCATCTTAAGACAGACTTGGTTATATTAAATGTAGTGATGAGTGAGAAAGCCATATTGAGTGTGAGCGAGAAGATGACAAACATCAGCCCGGAGACTCGGATCATGATGATGAGGTCTGATGATGGAAGGAATACTTATAGGAGACAGGTGAGTCACACTAAATAATTAGGAAAAAAATCCCGATCAACATAATCTGTATCTTTTGCCCATTGATCGGTATCAGTTTCCCATAGATTAGTATCATTTGCACATTGATGCAAATGCTCATCTTCATGCTGCTTCTTTGCTCATTGATTTGTTTCCTTTACCCATTGATTATTACCATTTGCTCAATAATCAGTATCCTTTGCCCATTGATCGGCATCTTTTGCCCATTGATCGGCATCTTTTACCCATTGATCGGTATCATTTGTCCATAGATCGGTATCTTTTGCCCATTGATCGGTATCATTTGTCCATTGATCGGTATCATTTGTCCATAGATCGGTATCTTTTGCTCATTGATCAGTTATCTTTGCCCATTTAACGGTTCATTTGCTCATTCATTATAGAATCCTTTGGCCATTGATGCCTATCCTTTCCCCATTGATCGTTAAAATTTGCACATTTATCATTATCTTTTGCCCATAGATCGTTATCTTTTGCATATTCGATCGATTGCCTTTGCCCATGCTTTGCACATTTATGGGTATCCTTTGCCCATTGATGAGTATCTTTTGCCCATTGATTGTTATTATTGGCACATTGATTGGCATCTTTTGCACATTGATGAGTATCCCACGGGCAATTTCCATAAATCTTTTTTTTTTGGTATGCAAAATCTAATATTTTTGGACCCAGCTGTTTTGACTGTGTCTAAATTGGTCTAAATTGGTAGGTTTCAACTTACCACAGAAAATTAACACATATCGATAAATCCCAACACTAAAACCAATCGGTGATATTACATCGATAAATCATTATAACAAAAATAGACTTTAACACCTAGCTTTAAGGTAGAAAATCTATTAAATTTATGGCTTACTAAATGTGTCGTTTATAGGCTAATTTTGCTTCTGTTTGTTTTGCAGTTGTTATAAACACTATTTCTATGATTTTAAGGTTGAAAATAGGGTGTATTTTTATTGTGTTTATGTTTGTGGCAAGGGACACGAGATGTGTGCCAGTGTGTCGGTCGTTGACCCTTCGAAATGTATGTACGACTGTTTAGACGTAGGGATGGGACATATTTTAGTGATGCTGCGTACGATTTGTTGATAAAATTAAATATTATATTAAAGATTTTTTTTTTAAGATTAATTATAAGTTCAATATTATTTACGAAAGAAATAGTACCGAATAGTTTAGATACCTTGGAAATAAGATGAAAAGTAGCGAATTTGTAATTTTGGTACCTACTTACTTCGGTTATCTTCAAATCAAATCAAAAGAAATATTCAATAGGTGTCATGCAGTGCATTGCATCACTTTGACATCTACTTTTACATATTTCCGAACTAAGTTTTATCACAATCAGTTCAGACATTTTCGCGCACATAACACGAGTATCAAGTTTATAGAAATACGTTTATAAAAAAATCATATCTACAAATTGCGACTAGTCTTGAACTCGTGACCTTTGCTTACCGTGGAGATGCATCGTCGACTGAAATGGACCTAAAAAAACGAGAAAAAAAGTTTAAGTTTCGTCACGAAGTTTTTAGAATAATATTTCTAGTAACACACAATCTTTGACGAAACACTCCTTTGGCTAAACGTGTAGTTTGACTAAATATACCCATGACAGAACGAGGTTTTGACGAAACGTATATTTTGACGATATACTCCATTGGCCAAACGTGCACTTTGACGAAACACACCCTAGACCAACTGTTCCAAACCCATCTTTCAAGTTAATTATTACTAGCTCCGCTCCGCGGTTTCACCTGCATAAATCCTAATCCCGTGAGAATATGAAAATAGAAAGTAGCCCATAGTCTTCCTCGATAAATGGACTATCCAACACAAAAATATTTTTTCGATTCGAATCAGTAGTTCCTAAATTTAGCGCGTTCAAACAAACAAACAAACAAACTCTTCAGCTTTATAATATAACTACGTACCGTGGTTTCGACCTCGTAAGTCCCGATCCCGTAGGAATATCGAAATAAAAAGTAGCCTTATAGCCTTCCTCGACAAATAGACTATCCAAAACAAAACAAAATTTCATTTCGAACCAGTAGTTCCTGAGATTAACGCGTTCAAACAAACAAACTCTTCATTATAATATTAGTAAAGATTAGTAGATTTTTTTTACTAGCATGTGACGTAATAGATATTTTTATCGATATCGACACACAACATCATCCCATCCCTAAACCAGTCCATTCTCAGTACACATGGTGTTCAACACAGATCGATACCGAACCCCGCTGTTCCATTAATGTATCACCCTATATATCAATGTACGATATCTATCCCTTGGTGAAAGTTTCATTAAAAGCGGCTTAGTTTGACGTGTTTATGTTTTATTGAGAACATACCATGTTTTGTTAGGTTTTTTGACTTGGTCGTTTTTCTTAGAGAATGATGGCAAGGCATAATACCTAAGTATACAAATAGAAAAATATGATAAAGTTCTCTGTTTTTGATAGTATTTCGTTGGAAAAAAGATATAAGCATTTAAGAGGAAAGGGTACCGGGGGCTCTCTCCCTACAAACTATTACAAATGTAGTCGACTGTTTTCTCCCTGTACCTATAATGATACCAGAGCGAATATTTTAGGTCATGAAACTTATAACTGCCATGACCATAACCTATTATACTGCCCCTATTATTATTTTTTTAAATCTTAATTTCGTGTTTATCATTTTCTTCATCAGCCTCTGACGCCATTACACAAATAGGAACTTCAAGAACCTTAACCTCCTTGCTAACAAGTAATTTTTGTTCTTTGTAATTCGGTTTTTTTGCTTATGATTGGAAACAAAGAGGTTGTATCCATAGATAGTTTTACGGTCAATATCAACAATTTGTCTATCAGTTACATTTAAACTGATATTTTTACAGTCTCGCAGAATAGCAAAGATGTCAGAAAAAGGTCCTTTCAACCCTTGGTCCTTAAAATATCAAAAAATATTTTTAAATCAAATTAAAATAGCTAATTTAATTCAACGTTCAGGAAAAATTATTTAATATTTTTTTTATGTGGCAACACAATTATTATCTTATTAGAAAAATGTGTTTGTGATATTTAAAATTTTAAAAACTCTTTATGTAAAATAATAGTGTTATCACAATTTGATAATTCCCCAAACAATGTGTAAATGAGAAGGGATTTTTTTACCAAAAACAAAACAAAAAAGTTTGCCTCTAAATACAGACTTTTCTCCTCTCTTCCTTTAATAAAAGTATAGATAAATTATCATATTTATTTATTTAATGGAACACAAAACAGAATACAGTCATATCAAGGACATAAGATAAATATAACAAATATTTTAAAACTAGACTATATCCTAAAATATGTGTACTCAGCATGGCTATTTCTTGTTAAGCAGTTAACATACGTAGGTATATACCTAATTTAGAGTCTATTCATTATTTTTTTAGTATGTAGTGAACAGATACCTAAGAAGCTAAGAAGACAATATATTCAATAAGCATTTTTTAAATTTATTAAGTTTATTGTTAAAAACATCAATTTTGTCATTGTGATTAACTATGAGATCGTTGTATTGGCGACACATGCGGACAATGGGATTATAAAACGAAGTGTTATTTATATAGGTATATTTGAAGTACAAAAATTCTAAGATGTGGCTGTCTAATCATGGGCTTGATATTAAAATTGATATGACTTAGGAGGTACGGGGAATCAAGATGTGAGTGTATAATTTTAAAAAGTGTTACATGATCATGATATTTGCGGCGGACCTCTAAGGACCATATTATGTTTTACTTTGGATATTAATCCAAAGTAAAACATAGTTAACATTGTTAAGCGATTAACTAAACCATCAATATTTAATATTGTTTACTTACCAAGTTAGTTACTTAGCCAAGTTAATAATGTGTTTGTTTAGGGCTTTAGGGTTTAGATCTATTACTTTATTCATAGATGGAATTGATATAAAATTAATTTTAAGTATTTTAGGACATTCTATGCAAGTTCTAACCCCGAACTAGTGGCCAAGCTTGTTTTATGTTGTTTTTTTGTTTTTAACGAATAAGCTCCAGAACTTCTGAACTGATTTCAATGTAACTTAGTATGAGGATACACAAATTAAATGGGAGTCATACAGTGTACTTTTTATCCCGATATTTCCATGGTATCGCGAGTTATCTATACTTACTATATCACTTCACTTCACTACATAGTATAAAACAAAGTAGCTTTCTCTGTCCCTATTTTTCTTGAACGCTTAAATCTTTAAAACTACGCAACGGATTTTGATGCGGTTTTTTTTAGTAGATAGAGTGATTCAAGAGCAAGGTTTATATGTATAATACATGCATAATATAGCCGTGCGAAGCCGGTGGCGGCGGGTCGCTAGTATACTTAATATTATAAAGCTGAAGAGTTTCTTTGTTTGAACGCGCTAATCTCAGGAACTACTGGTTCAAACTGAAAAATTATTTTTGTGTGGGATAGTCCATTGATCGAGGAAGGCTATAGACTACTTTTAATTTTGATGTTCCCACGGGATCGGGACTTACGCGGGTTAAACCGCGGAGCGCAGCTTGTAAATTATAAAAAAGGGCAGTTGACAGAAACCCTCAATTATCCTATAACTAATAGATATTGTTTTATCCGTTGTAGATCCTGGCAGCCCTGGCCGTCTCCCTCGGGCCGTTCGCAGCAGGTCTGAGCAAAGGATACATGTCTCCGGCCATAGCTTCCATGCAAGAGGAGAAGCACCATGGAGGCAGCTTCACAGTCAGCGATCAGCAAGCTAGTTGGATCGCGAGCTTAAGTTTATTAGGTAAGTTGATTCTCAAAGTCAAAGTCATCTTTACTTCACTGGGTCAACGACCCAAAGTGGATGTTGGCCTCCGAAACGAGAATATTCCATCTGCATCGCTCCCCGTCCTGCGTTATTTCTTCCCAATTGTTGTAGGTATTGAAGTTCACTTGTCCTTCCAGCGATACCTGGGTCGTTTCACCGGCCTTCGACTGGTTGGGTGACACTCGAATGCGTTGTTTCACTATTCTTTGTAACTATCTCTTATTGTTTAATGTGATTTGTGTGTATAATATGTCGTGTGTTGGTTTGAATAAACTATATTCTATTCTTCTATTCTATTCTATTCTTAGCACTTCGATCTTCTCCCATTCGCTAAAGATGGCTAAGCCAGGGAAGACACTGAGCCGTGATCTCGATGGCACCGCCCCTCGATTTTGGCATTTTCCCTAACCCTCCAGCCAGGACCCGTTTTCTCTCTCCGTCTCCCCCTCATGATCTTTCGGAGGATTTTGCGTCTTCCACTAGAAGTTTGTTTTTCCTTTAGTACGAGTAAAGTCATTCATAGTCAACTTTATTCAGTTGGAATCGACATCAAATATTTCATTTTTTCCAATATTTTACGATTACAAGACACGAAAGGCAACGGTCACAGTAACTTTTTACCGCTAAAAATACAAAATCTTCAAGAAGTGAGTAGAATCTTCAAACTTTTCGTTTAAGTCGTGAAGATTTTTCGTGCAACAATACAAATTGATGAAGAAAAAATGTATTTTTCTAAATTATTACGGTTTTTTATAATAAAAGATAATTTAAAGAGGTTTTTGGCGACTTTTAAAATATTTAAAGGAATGAGTAAAGGTAGCCAATTACTTTAAATTAATCGAACGATCGGAATTCCACTTTTTTTAAGGTCGGTTTAAACGATTAAAGTGCTTACCTAACTAACAGTACTTTGTGGTAGGTAAGTAATTACTTAACTAATTCTAAGTATCATTAAGTGATATTATTTGACAGCCGGATATAGGGATCACTTTCTTTGTAACGGGAAAGTTCATTAAAATAGATAAAATAACTATTTCTTAAATATGGAAAAAGGAAGTCATTAAAACTAATTTAAAAATTATCATTATGTACTTATTTGTATGTATCTATGCATATAGTTTTTTGGAATGTATTATATGTAATTTAATATTTAAAAACTACTTAACTACTTAACTACTTAACTATTACTTAACTACTTACTTAACTATTTAATATTTATTTTTATTTTTTATGTAATTTTTTATATCACCACCTATTATAAGTTAAGTTATTCACAACCTACCATTAAAGCTGAATCAGTTCTTTTCCATCCAAAGGTTGCCTGGAAGAAATCGCTTTCAGCGATAAGGCCGCCCATTTGTGCAACTTATACTTTCTAGCTATTACTTTACTCTGTGTTTATCGTGTTCTGTTTCTTTCTGTGTTGTACAAATAAAGTTATCTATCTATCTATCTATCTATCATTTTAAATTGTGTTGGAAAGATCTGAAATGCAGGGATGATTCGACCGATTGAAGTATACGTCAACTGATCCCTAGGATAAGTATTTGTAGGATGAGTCGACCAAAGAACCCACGGAAAAACCCTTGTAGCCACTAACTAATTAAGATACAAAAAGAGGGTTCTTGACGTGTATAGGCAAACAATTTTTGTTGTATGACTTTTTTAAATTAGAACTTTTTTTTCGAAAAGTGTGAAGTTTATATTCACTCTAAAATCCGCAGTTTCTGGTCAATCGCGGTCAAATAAAACCTTAAGGTCAACGACTTCTAACTTCAAAAAAAACTAGTCCTCGAACAAGCATAAGCTGAAAATTTTCGAAAAAAAGATATATCTTTGACGGGTAAGTACAGTTTTTTCAAATCCTTAAATGTACACTTTCCCTTCGTGAAAACCCAAAATATACATAATAGGCTTCAGAAAATAAATAATATTTAAGGATTCAAAGAACTGTAAAATAATTTCTAATATTTTTAATTAATTTAATTGTTTTTTTTTTGTAGAATACTTTCTATTGTTATTTTATATTAAGTTATGAAATAAATAAATAAATATTTATAGTAAAATATATTTAAGTAACTCACTACTTGAACACTATCATAAAGTCCTTATAAATACAGGGTGGGCGCCTTAACGACGTGGTAACAACCGCACTTGACATGTCAAAGTCAGAAGTCAAGTGTCATCGGACACGCAAAAATCCCGCCAATTTACGAGTTAACAAATTGCATAACGTTTTGTTGTTCCACATGTCAAAGACCCATTGGTTTAACTGCAAAGTTCAACGACTGTACAATATGTCCTGTCAGCCGAAATAATGATGTATTGCCGATAAAATTATTGCACAATCATACAGGATGCTTCGTTTCGGAACACTTTTTTTTGATAAGTGACGGAAGTTGAGTTTTTAACAAGATAAGGTGAATCTATGAATATACTATTTTAAGTTCTGCTTGGTAGATAAATCAACGCACTGAATTCATTAAGAAAGGGGACGACAAAGTTTTTGTATGAAAAAAATACCTAATTTAAAATCTATTAAATTATAATCCCTCTAAGTCATTGTAAAAATTAACATTTACTTACCTACTTATCTTTACTTGACATTAAATTTTATTTTTATTTTCTACTTTCTAATGACTTGCATTGATAATGTATGTAAAATAAGTTGATATAAATGAACTGAATTGATTTTCTGCTATTCGGTTTGTAAAATCTGGTTAAAAAGAAAATAATTTTAACACATAAAAATCACATAAAAAATGTTTATTAAAAAAACAAATAAATCGCATCGCAATCACCAAAACAATCTCTCCACATTCCAAAATTGTTTATAACATCAATAATTCGCGAAACAAAACGCCAGTTTATCATTGAAACGAGGCAACGTGGTTTAAATCATACAGAATAACAATTCGCAAATGAAATGGACCACCCTGTATTTATTAGTTAATGTTTATTTGACTTCCCTCTTGGCAGAACAATAACTCACAACTGTAATGTGTGATTATTGAACGGATTTTGGTCAATAAGCCATTTTATTTTTTGAGTGGCTGGTTCTGTATATTATTTATATTTTCCACTTGTTTCCTGCAAAATAGAAATCCTTAGAAAAAGAAATAGCTCTTATTGTCTGATTTCATTTATAAGCTGTCGGCGCGTCTTGTCAAGGCTACTGGTGATCCTACAGCTGACGATTTCTTGTCCCAGCGAGTCAGCCCCCTTTAACAGGATTGCTTTCTATTATCGATATTGCCAATTGACAGTCCTTTTTTGTATAAAATTGACATAAACCAACGGGCCAAAGCCACATGGGCAAAAAAATAAAATACTGTTTGTCTGTCAAATCGGTTGATTTGGTTTACCGGACAATCATTTTACGTGACATCTTAAAAAAAACATTGATGGTAATCATAGCAGCGATAATACGTTGCTATGGTTAACTTGTCAATAACGAAACGTGAGCGATGACGTCACACTTTTTTGTGAATGCCGGTGTTCATTTATAAGCCTTTATCACGTCAAATCTTTCGATTGGCGCTATCACTAATGAAAATTAGTTTTGTCTAAGGGAGTAGTCTCGCTGCGAGGGAATGCCAGCAATTTGGGGACAATGCCTAGGATGGTGTACTCGAAGGCGTCTGTTTTAAGTTAGATATAAGTTGATTTGGATTTTGATCAGGGCATTTTAATGTATTGTGATTTCGAATAAATACTATATGTATTTATTTTTTATGTAACTAATTCATCTTCATTAATTCTAACGCCAGTTAAACCTCGGGGCGAAGCTAGTAAAAAATAATACAACGTTACTGCTACATGTTATGTTAGTTTGGGATGAATTGGGAATATGTTTTAAGACCATTGTGAAGCTGTAATTAAATTTTCATACATAAAGCGGTAACGTTTTCCTCCTCAAAAACGAAGTCCGATTTTGATAATTTTTAAAATGTTCTAGATCTAATGGAAAACTAGGTTTAACCGTTTTTATTTTTAAAGAAATATTGCCTAAAATAAAAGTTATTAGTGTCTGAATATCTATATTTTTGACTTAAAACTTCATCGAGCGTTTCAATTGTTTTAATAGACTAAACTGAATAACCAATAAACAAAAACGTATAAACGTATAAAATAAGATGCAGTGAATTAAATGAGACCAAATTTATTTCATTTTGTAAAGGATAAAGGGGGTAAAAACGTTACGGCCCGCAACATTATTTGAAAGCAAAATGAAGGCAATTACGTCCAAACTTAAACTCTCTCTATCGCACGATACGGGTCATTTTTTGAAAATACCTACTCGCGCCGCGTATCGAAAGCTCATGATCCTCTGAAATGCTTAGTTATATCATTTTTCCACATCTATTTCACGAAATACTATGAATTTCATTGTAATCTAGAAAAACGGAGAATTTTTTTTCTATTTGTGCAGATGCTAAAGTTTTGCCTTTCCATTATTCTTTGGGATGAATAGAAAATAGGTTTTAAATGGTATAAATTGGGAAAACGTGATGAATTTTAGAGCTGAATTAGGACAAAATAATAAATAACGATTGAAATCTAATAAAACAACACAGTATTATCTAGTGCGTGGCAATAATTCAAAAGTGAGAGTATTAACATAAATCTTAGTTATTTACGACATCTGGATATGAGTTAAATTATACTATACCACGTTGGTACCGGTTTATATGAGATTTAATGCAAATTATACAACCATTTTCGATAATATTGAATTTTGTATGGAATTTTCGTGTTTTGGCTTGTGTTAAGGCGATGGTGTACGGAAAAAAACATGCATTCAACAGCCACAATATCCTTTATCTTTCTTTTTGACGTGATAACGTCTTATAAATCGATGAACAGTACTGCATTCTGACGCAGACACACACGTTCTGTTGACATGGTAGGTAACCATAGCAACGTAGGGATTTTACAGGAATGTGAGTGTTATTGACAAGTTGAGGTAACCATAGCAACGTATTTACCATCAATGCTTTCTTAAGACGTTATCACGTAAAATTATCGTCCGTAAACTGACTTTACAAACAACCATTTTTTTTAATTTATCGATATATATGTTAGAATTTAGTTATAATAATTATTATGGTACAAAATAGAATTTATTTGTCTATCTTTTTTCCGATTTTACGTCTAACTGTAGTCTTTTTTTATTATTAATTATGGCTTTGCACTGCTCGTGCATTAAGCCAGTGTCAATTAATTAGGATATCTAACTCAGGTATTGGATTTTGGAAAAATAAAGTATCTACCTATTGACTTGAATTTCTGCTGTGTAGACACATCTGTCTACACAGCAGAAATTCTATGTGGTGTGGTTCTATGTGGTGCTGACTAAGTTCATTGGAAGTCAATTTGGGCAACATCTTGCCCAAATTGACTTCCAATGAACTTAGTCAGCGGGCGCGCACTGCCACTGAAATTTCATGACTGAATTATTTTTCACTGAAAATTAAAAAGTCAACAACATAAAACTATCAAACTAAAGTTACACTGAAGTCGGAAACTTGTTCCAACCATATAGCCGACACACCCGACGGCTATGCCAACCAAAGTCACCTCTGCAAAGCGTGATCCCAACCGTCTGGCACTTGCCTTAACAATTATTTTCTATGTCAGTGGTTAACGCTTAATATGAACTGACATTGACACGATTTCGTAAGACACTAAAAATTAATGTGTAAAAACAACGGAGTCTTAACAAATTATTTTCGAGGCCAGTAATTTCATGGTACGATTTTATATTAAGATGTGCAGATTCAATTACCGATAGTAAATTATATGATGTAGTGTTTTTGATGATGCTTTTAATAAAACATAATATGTAGCCGGCGGCTTGCAATGTAGGTATGTGTGCGGGTTTACCGCGTTTAGTTCGAAGAAAGTATTTTATAAAATTGGTTCATGATAAAATTAAACGAGTATTTTATTAACCGAATTATATCCAAACTCTAATGTTAAGTAGGTATTACCACGACCTTTCTGGCTGTGCCTTTTCTAACTACTTATTTGACAATTTTCAAAATATGAAAATATATCGTCAAGTCCAGGCAAATTTCTTTATTAATTTGGATGATTAAAACATTTGAATAAGCACCACATAGAATCGTCTTAAAAACTAAGAGGATGTGTGCCTTCGGAACGCGCCCTCCGATGAAAAGGCACAAGAAACTCATGGGGTTTTTTTTTCTTCGTCAACTCTTACAACATCTGCTTAAGGTCTCTCTTCCTATATAATTGACTAGCTGCGCCCCGCGGTTTCACCCGAATAAGTCCCGATCCCGTGGGAATATCAAAATAAAAAGTAGCCTATAGCCTTCCTCGATAAATAGAATATCCAACACAAAAATATTTTTTTCAATTCGAACCAGTAGTTCCTGAGATTAGGGCGTTTGAACAAACAAACAAACTCTTCAGCTTTTTAATATTAGTATAGATAATTTAAAACCATTTTAAAACTAAAAAAATTTCCTACAGACACATTAATACCCAATAGTTACTATAAGCTTGCAAGCAAACTTTATCAGACCATTTTAATTCATAAGAGATCGAATTTCCGAAAATCCTTTCTTAGTGCTTGCCTAGACCTAAACCTAGTTTTAGACTCGTGCGTCTTGTAATTTCAGAGATTTATTGATAAGATTTTTTCCATTTTTATCTATGTAGAGAGACACCTTGATATAAAAAACCGGTCAAGTGCGAGTCCGACTCACGATAGTATTTGTTGTTATAGCGGCAACATAAATACTTACATCATGTGTGAAAATTTCAACTGTCTAGCTATCAAGTATTATATCTATGCTTATGCCTATATAATATACCTAACTATATTATAATATGTAATAAGTAATTTTTAAGTAGATAACATTTAATTTATTATTTTTAATTAAACTTATCTTATTTATTTGTTATTATTACATTTTAGGTAAATCTTGTGTTGCACAGTGGTTTCTTTTATTTTGTGACATTTGCGAAACGTCATCCGTAAAGGGTCCTGCCGGGAGACCAGCGGCTGTGTCAGCTAAATGTTGGTGCAGCTATCATTGCTGAGGTAGAGCCTTTTTGGAGGCACACGGCTCCTTAGATCTTATTTCTTTTTTGTATTTTTTTTTCCATATTAATTTTTTGTTTAAAGTATTATTTTAATATTTTGTTTTAGTGCTTTTATGTTTGTTATTACTTTTCTGATTGTCTTATGTCGTGTGCTTGTCCAAATAAATATTTTCTTTCTTTCTTTCTTTCTTTCTTTCTTTCTTTCTTTCTTTCTTTCTTTCTATCAACGGTTCATGAGATAAGTACAGCCTGGTGACAGACAGACGGACTGTGGAGTCTTAGTAAAAGTGTTCCGATTTTACCCTTTGGGTCACCCTAATAGACCGGCTTCGTCCGTACTCTACCCGATCCCATCTCTACCAGTTTTAAAATTACTTAACAAAAAATTCCAAGTCTACTCGATATGACAAAAAGTACAGTCAGAATGAAAAACATTTAAACGATATAAAATTGATTTAAAAAATGAATACTTTTTTTTAGTTTAAAAAGTTTAAAAAAATTTAAACGAAACCAATAGACAAAATCTACAGAACAAACTATCAATTTTTTATTTAATTTTTGGTCTCAAATATCATGAATTGGCCTTCAGGGGAAAAGGCCAATTCTCGTAAATAATATTGTTTAAATTACATTTCAATATCATCCCGATTGCATTTCGATTGCAAAAGATACCTTCAATGTCAGTTTTTTTTTGCAAAAAGCTAACTTTGAGGGTGTTTTGAGCTACTTTGACGGTATTTTTTGTGATCGAATTGCAATCGAAATGTAATTTGAACAATGTTATTTACGAGAATTGGCCTTATGCGAAATCGGTAGAGTTGCTCTCAATGTGTTCAGACAAAAGTGATCAGTTATTTAGAAACACAACAGATTAGAATCGAACCCGCTCCTGAAATACTCAAGACGGATTGCATACCGTTTGCTTGTTTATTTTCTGTCTTGAGATGAAACTCGTGCGCATGAGCGGCACGAGTTCACCTTGTTAGGTATGGACAAGGATTATAATGAGGGTTTATTATTTATTAAATTAGTTCCGTATATTTTAATAGATGGAGCTTATCAGAGAAGTGACAAAAAAATAAACGTGTTCCGGGACACGCGTTTGGAAAGAAGTAGTTTTCTGATTCATATTACTTATTTTTGAGATGTTTAAAAAAAAAAAAAAATATTTTAGACCAAAGATCCATAAGGGTTAATAGATACAATAAACCTTAAAAACTAATTTTAGTAAACCTATATCTAACCGGATGTAAAGAATGGTTTGGTTTTCGTTTCACATTTTTGTTACGTGTCATATTTTTTCTCGGCTAGGTCCAACCTGCGATAATAAACTTCGTTCCAAAAACTGAAAGATCATGATCTCCAGGACATTTTTCATTTCAAAATTTTGTGAGATAACTCAGAATTTATGAAGAAAATCTAGTTTTTTTTTCTAGTATGTATTTAATTTCTATTAAAATTTCAGTTTTTCCTTGACCAGTGATAATTACACATTAAATAAAGAGCCAGTTTTTCCTTCCTTCCAGTTTTTATTTTTTATTTTTACACAAAAAATTTAAACAAAAAAAAAAAAATCCAGTAAATAACATTTAAATTCATTCTTTGTTCTTTTTTTCTGATATGAAACTAATATAAATTTTTTTGCTTTTGTTTTTGACTTGAGACTTGACTAATTAGTGAAAAGTTGAAGACGCAAGCGTTCTTTAAGATTCTTTTCGCAGTGTCCTTTTCGTTTTTTATGGACGTAAAAATGATGTGTTAATTAAGAATGAATGCTATTTCAATTAACTTGAATATTAATATTTGTCAAGTATAACCAAGATCCACGTCTCGTCACCTTTTTTTTCTTTAAATTTTGGCACGATTTGTGCATATAGCCATAATATGTTAAGTAATTAGCATCACAGTTAGGTATTTTCAATATTAAATTTTATACTGCGTGTAACGAAAATTTATAAAATGTTGTAATACCTCCTAGTTAAGGTGTTAGTAGATAACCCCAAGACAAAATAAATAAGTAAATGAAATATTTTGCATGAAAAAAAAAGTTCGGGAAAATTACCCTAATTTATGGAAAATTTCAGGAATTTTCAAGACGTGGCACCATGATAGCTAGGGAGCCTTGGGTTTGAAATAATTCCGTGCCTTATGTAAGTAAATAGCAGTGTCGTCAAATTTTGAAAATTTCCCAAAATCTAAGTAAAATACGGTAATTTTCCCAAAATCTAAGTAAAATACGGTAATTTTCCCAAACTCTAAGTAAAATACGGTAATTTTCCCAAAATAAAAACAATGTTCTCATTTTCCATTTTGACGTGATAACGTTTTATAAATCAACTAGCTGCCCTCCGCGGTTTCACCCGCGTAACTCCCGATCCCGTGGGAATATCGGGATGTAAGCTATCCTATCTCTCAAGTTGGATCGAACTGCACATGGTGTGCGAATTTTATTATAATCGGTTAAGTGGTTTAGGAGTCCATTGAGGACAAACATTGTGACACGAGATTTATATATATTAAGAAGAAAGATGAACATTATTGAAAAGGTAACCAACGTAATAAAGTATGCAAAATGGTGATGTTTATAGGATCCTTGTATTGTATACTGACGACCCAGTTGGCACAATGGTCACCATGCCGGATTGCCAAACAAAGGGTTGCGGGTTCGATTCCCGCCTCAGACAAGTATTTATGCTTAGATATTTGTCTGTGGTCTGGTTGTTTCTATGTATTATATGTAAATATTTACAAAAGAAAAGTATATAAGTAGTATATCCGTTGTCTAGCACCCATAACACAAGTCAAGTTACTTAGCTTGGGGCTAGATGGCGATGTGTGGAATGTCCTGCAATATTTATTTATTTATACTAACATTATGGCCTTGTTGCTGCAATAAATGATTTGAATTGAATTGAATTGATGTCAACGATACAAAAGAGTTCTTAAGACGTTATCACGTAAAATTATCGTCTGTAAACCGACCTTACAGACAACCATTTTTACATGTCCCTTAGACACACTATTACACAGTACATACTCAAATTATTTATTTAGTTTAATCACAGTTCTAAGTAGGTAGGTAGGCATTTCTAGTTCGAATTTCCGCCTTCTAAAATTCTAAAAACAAATAAATTTCGCATTACTTCAAATAGACAAATCTCTCTGCACCCGTACATTTTTAGCCTATGTTTAGTTTAGCAAAACTGTTTACCTACCCAACCTTACCAAGGTACGAACCGATGGTAATAATAAATTAAACAGTCTATTAAATCTTACAGACTTTAATAGCAAAGAGTGAAAGAGTGAACAGAAATGATACTTCTAACTTACAGTATCATTAAATACCTATTGCGCTATGAAATGATCAAATCAATCAAAAGAAATTAATTGTTGGGTAAATAACATTTTCACTGTGAGCGATTGTGGTCGTACAAAGACGAACCTCTTTAAATTAATTTAAAAAATATGTATTTTTTTTACATTTCACACGGATGACGGAACCACAGTTGACTTACCCTGCGAGCTCTTTTACTGTTTTTTTACTTTTACTTTAAATTTTACTCTTTTTCTACATACTGGGAGAGCTTACGTAGGTAAACTGACTCTATTACACTTTTATTGATTTTTATTCTACTTTGTTGTCCTTCTTTTATTCTATGTCGTTTTTACATAAATAACTCACGGATAATCTTCTATTCTATACATATAAAAGCTTTATTCTGAATGACTGACTGACGGATCACCGCACAACCTAAACCGCTGATCGTAGAGACCTGAAACTTAGAAGGTGTGTTCTTTGTATGACGTGGGCATCTGATAAGAAACGATTTTCTGAAATTCTATCCCTTAAAAAAAACTGGTTGCCTGTAAAGTCGGTATACGGGCGAAAGTTTTACGTGACAACAACTGTGCTCGAGTGGAAGGGACGCGTGCCTTTCACTTTTTATGTCTGTCTCTCTCGCTCTTAGGCGGGCTAACCATGCCCGCGTGCCTCTCACTCGCTCTCATTGTGAGCGCATAACGTCAGCGGAGCGTAACGCAGTTTCTTGAAGTGTCACCCGGCAAACCAATTTATAAAACGTTGTCACGTCAAAAGTTGTCAAAATTTTGTATCTATCTTCGACTTTCACGCAGACGAAGTCGCGGGCAAAAGCTAGTTGTTTACAGGGTTAATGGTAATTATACTAGCAAGCTGTTGAGGGCTACTTCTGTGCACCTTTTTACGACTTTTGAAAATTCAAACCTTTTTTTTTAATTTTGAGGTTACGTTTGCTTGATAATTTTCTGTTCCTTACACGGAGAGGTCATTTACCTTTAAATTTTACCTTTTTCAAGTTTTATTTATACCTACTGTTCTTAGTCTGAATGACATTTGTTTTAAAAAATCAGTTGTTTTTTCGAATTTTCAAAACCTAAAAATTTTCAGTTATTTTTCGAGTTTCCAAAAGTCGTAGAACAAAAGTTGTTTGTTACGGTGCACAGAAGTAGTCCTCAACGGCTTGCTAGTATAATTACCAATAACCCTGTATAATTATGTTTGAAGTATCCATTCTGTACACTACACCATCAGTTGTAAATATAGAAACAGTGTGTTTGAACCGTTTATTTTTGTCTGCGAAAGATTTGTGCGGAGAGAGAGCAGATAACTTCGCGCTTAGTGTTTTATTTGTTAGATCCCTATTGTGATAAACAGATAGAAGAGTGAAATGGTAGAATGGTTTACGGTTTGAAAAGCTTTGGAAAATGTTCGGCCATTTTATGGACTGTAGGTAAAGTTTTTAGCCGGAGATCCCTTTAAAAACGACCTTCATCGAGCTGTTTATTGGATGAAAAATATTTTAAATCAAAGCTTTGGGAAATGTTCGGCCATTTTATGGACTGTAGGTAAAGTTTTTAGCCGGAGATCCCTTTAAAAACGACCTTCATCGAGCTGTTTATTGGATAGATAATAAGTATTTTTTTAGTATTTTTTATGGCTTTGGGAAATGTTCGGCTATTTTTTGGGCTTTTTTTTAAGTTTGGAATTTTGACATGGAAATTTGACGAAGTTATTTGTCCCATATCACGGGGCTATGGAGCCCCGAACCTTTTGGAAGGCGTGCGTGGAGCCAAAGTCAACACGTAGAGGCCCTTTACAATAACAACGTTTATTGGCAAAGTATGATATGGACACCAAGCCGGCGATTATCTCTGTCTGCACTATAAAATGCAGCCAAAGGCAACCTCCGGTTTGGTTAGAACTATTGATAAACTAAAGGAGAAGAGTATTTGGGCTATTGTGATGGGATAGTAGTGAACTGGATACTGGGAAACTATGGATACTGTGGCGCCTGCCGTAACAATATCCAACAAACATATTAATATATGTCACATTGAGAGTATAAATCCTAAATTTAGTGTAAAATATGAACTATCATGTTATTTTTCCTTATTTAAGGAAAATATGTTATTATTTAAAATCTTAATTCCACTCTGTTTAAAAAAAAGTAATAGGTACCTATAATATAACTAGCTGCACTCCGCGATTACACCCGCGGAAATCCGATCCCGTGGGAATATCAAAATAAAAAGTAGCATAAAGCCTTCCTTGATAAATGGACTATCCAACACAAAAATTTCAATTCGAACCAGTAGTTCCTGAGATTAGCGCGTTCAAACAAACAAACTCTTCAGCTTTATAATATTAGTATAGATTAAAACATAGGTACGTGTCACATTGCGATTATAAATTAAAAGAAATAAAGATTAAAATATGAACTATCATGTTATTTTTCTTCAATTGAGGAAAATATTTTATTATTTATTTAAAATCCTTAATCCACTCTGTTTAAAAATAATCGTAGGTACCTATAATTATAATTAAATAGGTAGGTATCTCAATTACCTATCGACGTCTGGCACAACATTTAAATTTATTTGCCAGACGTTTTCGTTTAGCCAAACAAATTAATCTTAACATGTTAATTATGTTTTCGTGGTTTTTGTAGGTTTAACGTAAATACCTTGACATTCCTTGATTGTTTACGAATTACAATGATTTAAGGCTTTAGACAAACCGACATGTTAGGTCGGGCGACCTTTTGAACCCCAGTGACACCTTTAGGCGTCATTCAGTCAGCTTGGCTGAGATGTCTTTACACTATGTTTTGACATGATTACGTCTAATAAATTGATGGAACATCTGCATGCACACAAAAGTGTCATGTTCCGGTACGCGCCATGTTACCGGAACATGACGCGTCCGTTCCCGTTAGGAAACAAGAGTAAGTATTTAATAATATTATTGCTCATCTGGGCTTGTGTTATGGTGACGAGTGACGAATAGAAGACTTCTATGTATAAAGGAAAAAAAGAAGAAAAAAATTATAGGAATAGCAAAAAAAACTTAATTTTTCATTGTTTTCTTCAGACGTTATCACGTAAAAAAAAATCTGTGCAAGCGCACATAAGGAAGCTTACGATATTCAATAAAAGGAAAGCCTTGCAGTTTCTTTATATAATAAGTTAGTTTTTAATCCAAACGAGTACATATGTATTTAATAAAATTCCTTTTTTTTTACAATGATATGACCATTTTCTTTGACGTTGACGTAAGCATGTTTTATTTTTTAATGTATATGTTGGCTTCGTGCGTCTCCTATAACGCCGGGCGCCGACAAAATCCGTAAACCGACTTTACAGACAACCATTTGTTTTTTTTTGTAAATAGAAATGGATTTAAACTACTAATTTAATTAAACTACCAAAATCAATCAATTACTTGGGCTGGCGGGGTAGTAGGCCATGCTTCCCTCACGCAAAAAGGACCCATTATAAAAAAAGGGTCTAATTGCGGAAAACAACCCGTATACAAGTACAAGTACTTTGGCTGGCGTCTGTGGTAAGTTTCATTAAAAAAAATACTGGCGTTTAAAAGGTTAATTTTATTTTATTTTTAACCTAACTTAATTTAGGCTAAAGCTTAATAACAAATTATAATGTTTCATAAAAAACAAATCGCGCCTTAATTATCAAAGTTAATTTTACAACATAATTTATAAACCAAAGAACTTAATTGACATTCTTCAACAAACTTTCAAAAACCAAGCTCATTTCAAGACCAAATCAATTAAATTACCTCAAAGAAAATCAAATAAAACTTCGAACACCGACAGCATTATACTAATTAAGACGTTGATTAAAACTTATTAAGCAATTAAAGGAGGTTATAGGTAGGATCTTAGCGCCCGCCGTGGGTGGATCTACCTCCTTTTAGGAATGATTTCCAATGAATGCTGTAACATATTGAAGTCTCCTATGGCATAAAAAAATCTGATTAGCTAGGGTTTTTTTTTCAAAACAACGACAGGGTTTTTATAAGTTTTACGTGTCTCAGTGTGTGTGTGTCTGTGGCTCGTAGCTCCCAAACGGATGAACCGATTTTGATTTTGTTTTTTTTTAGTTTGCAAGGTAATTTATTATTGTACTGTAACTGAAATATTTTTTAATTTAAAAAAATAAATAAAATATAAATATTTTTCAAATAATTACAATCTTTAAATCCTGCTTAGCTCCAACTGGATGCAAGTCTGTACCACCAATTCACGGATCTATTTCGGTTGGAGATAAATCTCTCGACAGATAAGTGAGATTACTTTCGAACGCCTCTTAGATCTAACATCATCAATTCATCATTGACGGGGTTCAAATATAGCAGACGGCTGTTTGTTTCAAACTTGTATTTTTATTTTGAGTCCGAAATTGGATATGATCAAGTATTATACCTACCTCAAAATAAAGCCGGTCGGTCTTTGGAAACTAATCACGGTTGGAATTAAATATTAAGTACAATCGACGCTCAAAGTCCATGGCCACTGTAACGTTTACAATCCTGTGCAGCACTATTTGAACATTTAACCAACGTTACCTGTGGAGAATTTCCTTGCTGACTATTTGTAAAGTAAATTTTAATCATTTTCAACCTCCATAAATCTATATAATGTTTGAAATTAAACTTAACCGATTTGGCGGATTAGGCCAAATCACGCCTAATTATACTCTGCACCGTATCCGGTCCTAACACGAGCATAGCATATGCTCCACACGTACCTTAACTTAACACTTTCTAACACTAATAGAAAGTATAACTTGACGAATGCTTTTCATGCTTGCACAGTGTCATACTTAAAAACTGAATTGCTTAATCATCAAATTCATTACATTTATCGATTATTTTTTGTTTGAAGTTATACTTACTTCTTTACGCGCGTTTAAAATAATGATGAGAGTGAAATTTTAAGATCTGCGCGCATCACTATAACACAAAATTCACTGGTTGAAGCTGTGTAACACAAAAGTAACAAATTGGAGCTGCCCGCAAAATAAATATCAGACGGACGTATAACTTCTCACGCGCGCACAAAAACACGCATTTTTTAAGCCTCTGCACTAACCTACACGACTAAGTAGTGTCAATACTAGTTCTGCAATATTTTTTATTATTTCATAATATTATTTCTTCTTATAAAGTAACATGGTTATTCTCTCTCTGTAGTCGGTCCCTTATAACTGAGGATTGTAGTCATAAGTTGTAGACCACCCGTCTACAACGGCTTCTATTCATCGCATCTCTCACAATGATATGGAACCTGACGCCTGAAGAGTTCTTTATCTGATGCGTCTACCTGGTTGGGGATCGGCCTCGAAAGCCTTTACCATCTGTACTCCCAACCACGATGAGTTCCTTCAGGTTCTCATCACCCTTGCGTATAACGTGTCCAAAATATGTATACGATGGTGACAAATCGTGGACCAATTTATTGATAAAAAATCAAAAATAATATTATGCAGTTTTTAATGTTCTATTGTTTCCTTGTCCACAGGCGCTTTCGTGGGCGGAATCCTGGGTGGCATGGCCATGCGCCTGGGCAGACGATCGGTGCTTATGGCCACAGCACTTCCTTACACTTTGGCATGGCTTGCCACAGCCTTATCAACCGGTGTTCATATGATATCGGTGGCTTCTTTCTGCGGGGGCATGCTGATCTGCTGTATTAATATGACTACACAAGTAAGTGTTATTTAAAATGCAGTTTTATACTTATCTTTTTTCTATCTATGATAATATTATAAAGAGGAAAGATTTTTTTAAAAACGAATGAGGATGCATTGATTCATTGACAGTAACATATTATGCTACTTTTTATCCCGATATTACCACAGGATCGAGAATTACGTGAACAAAACCGCAGAGGCTAGTCTATATTTTATAAAGAAAAGAAAGAAATTATATTTTATTTTCTAGAATGCATACTAAATAATCACACAAACAAAAAGATATACAAAATTATAAAAAAAAACAGTAATAAGTACAGCGCCCAGAAAAAGGTTCGCCCTCAACATGATGCTAAAGCATAAAGCCCCAGGGCTGACTTTTTAGGTCCATTCATAATTTGTATAAATGTTGATCTGTATAATATGTTTTCTGATGATGTTTTCATTTAAAACAAGTGAAAGTGAAAGATTCGTATTTTTATTTTCTTGGACCTTATTAAAATTATTTTTCCTTCCTTTCAGGTATACGTCACAGAAATAGCAGTCCCCGAGATAAGAGGATGCCTCAGCTCAGTCCTAAAAATTCTAAGTCAAATAGGCATTTTAATATCATTCTCACTAGGAGCCTACTTAAATTGGTACCAACTAGCGCTGATGGTCGCTTGTGCACCAATTTTACTATTCTTCGCCTTGTTCTTCATCCCTGAAACTCCATCCTCTTTACTCCTAAGAGGAAAGGAACAAGAAGCTGAAGAATCTTTGCAATGGTTAAGAGGCCCTGAAGCGGATATCAGGCAGGAGTTAGCAACTATACGAACGAATATACTAGCAAGCAAAATGTACGGAAATCATACGAGTAAAATTAAAGTTTTGCTATCAAAAAGGTTGACAAGACCTGTACTGATTACATGTGGATTAATGTTCTTTCAAAGGTTTACTGGAGCTAATTTATTTAATTTTTATGCTGTTAAAATGTTTAAGAAAACTTTTAGGACTATGAATCCCCATGGAGGTGCTATAGCAACAAGCGTTGCTCAATTATTAGCATCTTGTTTATCAGGAATGCTTATAGACCATGTAGGAAGGTTACCTTTACTGATGATTTCTGGAGTAATGATGTCTATTGCGTTAGCTGGGTTCGGATCTTACGCGTACTACGAAGAAGTCATACGTAATTCAGCAGATTTAGCAGTATCTGAACCTAATTCTTACGACTGGATACCTTTATTATGTGTTTTAACTTTAACAATTGCGTTTTCGTTAGGAATTAGTCCTATTTCATCGTTATTAATTGGCGAATTGTTTCCTTTGGAATATAGATCTACAGGTAGTGCTTTAGCTACTAGTTTCAGTCATTTGTGTGGTTTTGTTAATGTGAAAACAGCGGCAGATATACAAGAACATATAGGTTTATATGGTTTGTTTTGGCTGTATGCTGGTATTTCAGTGTTATGTTTACTTTTTGTTGTTTTATTTGTACCGGAGACTAAAGGGAGGGAAATTGATGAGATGGATCCCAAGTATGTTGAGTCTCTTTGTATAAATCGATAGTTGATGTTGAATCATCGTCATTATCAGCCTGTGTTAGTCCATTGCTGGACCTATGTCCGGCTGACGTCATCAAGGTAGACCTATGTCTATCTTGATGACTGCTACAGCGGCTCTGTCTTCAGCAAAATGATAATTGATGATGACTTATAATATAATTTATGAAATTATCTTCATTGGTACTTGCAATTTTATGATTAGTTTCTATTATTCTTGCAACCGAAGTAGTGTGACCTTCGTCCACTGAAAACGTTTTCCGTTCTTTGTTGATTGGCACTTTATCATCGTGTCTAACTTCTAACAAGGAGGTTATATTAGCTACACTCTCTTTCTTTACATTTATTGCATATGTAGTTACATCCGTGACACTTAGTTTTCGTGAGTCCCTACTAAAGACCTCAAGATGTTTCACGTTAAAAAGTATAGTTTTAGAGATAAGATTTTTATAATTAGGTTTAGATTTTTAAATCGCATTTACCTACCTTTATGTAAAACAAGAGTTTTACATACTTATCTGTCTTATATTCTAGTTCCCACATTGATAGCTTAAGTGAAAACTAAACTCAATACAGTTAATATAAATAAACAAGATAATAACACTAATAATAGTAAGTCAATGGATTATAACGACTTTGTAGAACCTCTTCGATGCTCGTATCGTGAAGATACTTTCGTAATTTATAACAACCAGTATTTAGGATTATACCAGTATTAATTTTAGTATTTCCAGCTAATTTAAATACAACAAAATTGTTGATTTTGTAAGGCTTTGCACAGATGAGTGCGAGTGGCCGTATGACCCAAACAGCGCTTTCTTATCAACTACTTTTTCTAACTACATCACTACATAGTATAAAATAAAGTCACTTTTCGCCGTCCCTATATCCCTAAGTCCCTATGTCCCTTTGTATGCTTAGATCTTTAAAACTACGTAACGAAATTTGATGCGGTTTTTTTAATAGATAGAGTGATTCAAGAGGAAGGTTTACTTATATATTATTTGTATAATACATGCATAATATATCTTCGCTAGTTTGATATAATGAGGATTTTGTCTATAGGTCAATCAAAGTTATTTGCGGCAGTAGCTTCCAATTTTGTTTTACGTTCCCAAATAGTAAGAGTAGTTTTCAACACAGATTTTATTTATAAAATCTCTGAGATTCCTTTAAAATTAGAAATTTATAAATTTATCTGGACATGGATAACTTTAATGGTAATTAGTTTTCATTATGTTTTCGCGTTGCTTGGGTTGTGTGACTAGCCGTTTCGGTTTGAACAGAGCTTAACTTTAGGTGCTAATATTATGAATTTTATTTTTCTTAGAAAAAATCTTGGGTTTTGTTGTATTTGAATTAGTTTTTAGTGTTCTTTAAAGTTCCTTTCATCACAAGACTATTTTAGATTTATTAGTTTTCTGTGTTGTTGCAATTAGGCTTTTTCAAATCCTTTTTTTATTTGACCAGTTCCTCTAATCTTATCTTATGAGTTTATCTCTTTGACTTAGATTAGAGCGCCATCTGTTGAAAATAGTTTCTTAAAAAAAAGGTTGGAAAATCTTAATTATTCGTTTTTTTTAATTTACTATTGGGACTGCGGACTGCGTTAAACTAAAAATGAAACGAATAATAAATGTTTCTATTTTTTATTTTGAAATTCCTTTGCGCAAGTCGTTTCAGGACCTAACAAATTGGTTATAAAAAAAACTAAGACGTTTTTGTAAAAATATAGTATTTTTGACATGTCCCTTTTATACGTCATTCAGATTAACTAATAAGGAAGGTCGCTCTTTGGATGCGTTTTCTACGTATGAAGAATTCTTTCTAGTTTTAATTCTTCGAATGACTTCGTGTCCAATGAAAGACCAGCCTTAACCATAAAGTGCCTTATTTTAACTCGTAAGAAATATCGAAGCTATTTGTACAAATTTTCAGTTAAGTATTTTTAGTAAAATTGAGCCAATTTTTTAACCTGATAATAAATAGGCTATATTATTATTATACCTATGTGTTAATTTGTAAATAATTATTTAAGTATTTAGATGTTTCTTGTTGTGACTGTTATTTTAACATTAGTCGGTTTAGGTACATGTACCTAATTAAATCTAATTAAGTATACAGGGTTATTGGTAATTATACTAGCAAGCCGCTGAGGGCTATTTCTGTGCACCTTAACGAACAACTTTAGTTCTACAACTTTTAAAATTAAAAAAAAATATGAAAACTATATAAATATGAAGCTTATGGAAATTCGAAAAACAGGAGATTTTTAAAACAAAGGTCATTCAGACTAAGACCTGTAGCTAAAACTTAAAAAATGAGTAAAATTTTAAGGTTAATGACCTCTCCGTGTATGGAACAGCTGATTTTGAGGTAAACCTAACCTCAAATTTTCGAAAAAATGTTCGAATTTCCAAAAGTCGTAGAACAAAAGTTGTTTGTTTAGGTGCACAGAAGTAGCCCGCAACGGCTTGCTACTATAATTAACAATAACCCTGTATGTTGCCCAGATGAGAATAGGTACAATAAATAATAATTTTACCCCTGAAATTGAAAAAAGAAATCGTTTTTCGTAATTGCAAACCGTAAACGTTTAATTTCGATTCCAAATTATGTCAATAAACTATTTTTTTCTTTCAGTTTCGTGGTATATTCAGTAATTTTCACGAATAGTAGGTACCTACTCGCTTCAGTTTGACCAGAGCCTTAAATAAAAAACTATAAATTTTTACTTTTCATTAAATTAAAATCCTATTATGAAAATTGTAATTGTCATTGTTTACAACAGAAATAAGATTCTCCGCATTTTTTAAAGTCGATTAAAAATCGGTACGTCTTTTAATATTAGTTTAGATTTAATAAAAATACATTTTACGGGTATATATCCATAATAAATACTGCAAAAAATAAAATACATTTTACGGGTATATATCCATAATAAATACTGCAAAAAATAAAATACATTTTACGGGTATATATCCATAATAAATACTGCAAAAAATAAAATACATTTTACGGGTATATATCCATAATAAATACTGCAAAAAATAAAATACATTTTACGGGTATATATCCATAATAAATACTGCAAAAAATAAAAATGTAGTCTATAAAAACGCTTCTACGGCGAGAATTGAACCCAACACTAAGTGTAATACATTGCCGTGATTAAGAGAATTACATATCCATTTATGTTGATATGTGATTCTCTTAAAATAATGTTAACTAAGTGTTCGTACGATTTTACGTATTTTTGGTGCTAAAACCGGTGCCTTGCATTTTATATAATATTTTAGCAAATAATATAGTTTATATAGAACAGTATTAAGTTTGTAAATAAATGTAGATTTAATAATAATATTAAATGTTGCCATAAATAAATTTTATATGTACTTAAAAATTCGAATTTAAGTGAAAAATACTGTAATTAAAGAACCTGTTACTTTATGATTGAATTTTTATTTTTAAACTATAATTTGACACCCACGACTAAAGGGACAACTATGCCGAAGACGCATCGCACATCATACGCCGCACATAAACTTGACCTTCATGTAAAGCTAATGTATGGAAATAGAGGCGCACGCGCATGTCAAAAGATGCATCACTGCGATACATCGATGAAGTTAATCAATGATAGATAGATTTTATTTAGCCAACAACAAAACAAAACAGAACTGACTTATGTACTAAAACAAAGTTTTTAGTAATAGTGACAGTGTCATATGATTCATAATTCATTTATTGCAAATAAGGGTATAATTTGCGTTACAGAATAGTTAAAGAATCACCTTACTCAACTGTAAGGCATGCAATTTAGGTATCGCTGACAAATAGGGTCCTGGTCAGCTATAATAATTATGATGCATAAAGCAACTCTGATTTTTAGCATGTGATAGGAAATTAAGTGGGAAATATTAATACTTATTTATTTAAATTATAAGTTTATAAAGAAAATAAAAATGCTATGTGCTCTGGCTCGTGATTGGTTCAATCAGTGTTACCGCGACCCGTTTCGCTCGCGCCACAGTGCTACGTATCTTCTTGTGCGATGTCGATGTGCGTTACATCTTTGGCCATATTCTAACACACGAACGAATAACTTATCTATCAGCTATCAGAAGTTAAATCGTCATTATTCTGCCGAGAAACTACTCGACCGATTTTGATGAAACTTAGTATGATGATACATCGATTCATTAAGAGTAATATAAGCTACTTTTTATACCGATATTCCTACAGGATCGGGACATTTTTCGAATAAAACCACAGGACACTGTTAGTCATAGGTAAGCAGGAAATAGTGCAATATACGTAATGATTAGGTTCTATTTGTGACATTGTCACATCACTATTGTCGTGTCACGGTCACTGATTTCGTACTAAATCGGACCTACCTATTATATATGAACCATAAAAATAATTGATCTAGATCATTGTTACGTTTAAATTGAACTAAACGCAGTTTCATTTAACCAACTTGTCGAAAATGTGAATGATTTTTTAATTAATAAAAGCTTCATCTAGCCCTAAGCTAAGCAACAAGCAACTACTTGCAACTATGAACTCACAATCTACTATAAAAGCTAAATTTCCATTTCTGTTTCATTTACCCACTTTTTAAGACTATTCCAAGTGATCATGTGTAGTGTATATACATAAGCATCGAAAGGAATAAAGAAATTTTGATTTTGATTTTGTCGAAAATGTGAATGATTTTTTTTATTAAAAAAAGCTTCATCTAGCCCTAAGCTTGCAACTATGTACTCACAATGTTCTTTATACATATAAAATTCTTTGTCCTAAACGACTGACTGACTGACGGATCAACGCACAGCCTGAACCACTGATCGTAGAGACCTGGTACTTGGATTGTGTGTTCTTTGTATGACGTAGGCATCCGATAAGAATGGATTTTCCGGAATTCTATCGCTAAGGGGATGAAAAAAAGGGGCAAAGTTTGTATGGGACCAATCCTATTAGAACTATTTTCAAATGTTACGCGGACGAAGTCGCGGGCAAAAGCTAGTCTACTATAAAAACTAAATTTAAATTTCGGTTTCACTTAAGCAACTTGTCGAAAATGTGAATGTTTTTTTTATTTAAATAAAGCCTCATCTAGCCCTAAGCTAAGCAACTAACAACTACTTGCAACTATGAACTCACAATCTACCAAAAAGCTAAATCAGTTATTTTCCATCCAAAGGTTGCCTAGAACAAATCACTTTCGGCGATAAGGCCGCCCATTTGTGCAACTTATACTTTCTAGGTATTAATTTGCTTTGTGTATATCGTGTTCTATTCCTTCCTATGTTGTACAAATAAAGTTATCTAAATATCTAGGCTTGTGTTAAGGTAGCCAGGCAACAGACATAAAACTAATACATATACCTATATTTTCTTTATTATACAAACAGAAACACTTACACAAGAAACAAATAAACATATATAACTTGAAACCTTCTGAAACCGGTGTTGTATAGGATTCTGAGAACCGTTTACACATTCGATTTTGGCCATAGATCTAAGACGCGCCTAGCATTTTTGTAAAAGCAATGCAAAGTTGTGTCTTAAAGATAAACACTGTTACGGAAAAATATTACTTTGCACTATAAAAGGGAGAAGCAGGTAAGCAAAAATTACATTTTTTTATTATTTTCATTCCCTACTTCCTGGAAGAGATTGCTCATAAGTGATAAGGCTGCCCTTTGTGACACATCGGTGTTCATTTTATGTGAATTTCAAACATTGTAATTTGTTCTAATTTGTGTGCAAGAAAGAATTTATTTATTATAGTTAACTTTGTCTGTCTATCTTTCTGTCTAGTCAGCCACTGAATCAATTTCGAAAAATTATAACCTTTATTAAGAACCTACTCATAATTTAAGAATAAATGCTCTTAAACAAAGTATAATGATTATAATTACCTAATGCTTGTTATTTTCAAAAACATAATTACTAAAAACAAGAAATTATTTTTTATCATCTATTTGACGACCCAGTTGGCACAATGGTCACTATGCCGGACTGCTAAACACAGGGTTGCCGGTTCGATTCCCGCCTCATACATGTATTTAAGCTTATATATTTGTCTGTGATCTGGTATATATTTACAAAAGAAAAGTATAATAAGTAGTATTTCCGTTGTCTAGCACCCATAACACAAGTCTAGTTACTTAGCTTGGGGCTAAATGGCGATGTGTGGAATGTCCTGCAATATTTATTTTTATTCATTTTTTATAGTCATGGCAGTTATAGGTTTTATGCAATAAAACCTATAACGAAGTCGACTACGTTTGTATGGAGAAAGAGCCGGGTAAGTACATTTCCTCTTAATTATAATGTTTCAGTACAAAACAATTTAAACACTTCAAGTGCCTAACAACCTACAGCACTTGAACGTCTAAAATAAGACTCGATCGTAAATCTTCAAGGAATTTGTTTCAAGTGGTGTTTACTTGACTGAATAAGTAAGTACAGTAACTGGCATACATTCTTAGTTGCTGAAACAACTTAAAAGTGTAGGTAATTAATTAAGGTACGGTCAGCTGCATAATTGCAGAACCACCGTAGAGCTCCAAAACCGCTGTTATAAGAATGTTTTCAACAGAAGCAAGATTCTAGGCACCTGCTTTAGTTGAAGTCTTTTGACTTATAAATTTTATTTATAAAAATATTCCAATAATAGTAATATTAGAACTCTACGGTGGGTCTGCACTTATGCTGCCGACCGTAATTAATTACTAAATATTGCGTAAATATAAGGAAAACTAATTAAAAACGGTAGCAACCAAGTTTCAATAGCTTTTCCATAATTGGTGTTACTTTCAGGATTTCTAACGAGACCCTATTAGGTACAGGACTTTACTGTCCGTCTGTCTGTCCGTTCGTCTGTCTTACCAGTATGTATCTCATGAATCGTGACAGTTACACAGTAGACATTTTTACAGATGATGTATTTCTGTTGCCGCTATAACAACAAAAACAAGAAAAAAATAAGTAGGGCTCCCAGACAATATGTACGGAACCGTTCGTGAGCGAGTCCAACTCGCACTTGGCCGTTTTTTTTTAGATTTCTGTTATAAACTGTAACCTGCAAGGTTATCACGCATTTGGTTGGTTTTTTTTTCAAAGTTATTTTAAAGGCTTCAACGCGACATTAGCGACAGTATTTTAAAGTAAAATATGTAAAAATGGTTATCTGTAAAGTCGGTTTACGGACGATAATTTTACGTGATAACGTTCTAAGAAAACATTGTCAATAACGCTCATTCACATTCCCGTAACATGACATATTTGACGTGATAGCGTCTTATAAATCGATGAACACCGTACTGCACTCATAAAAAAATGTCATATTATTGACATGGTAGGTAATCATAGCAACGTTGTCATGTTACAGGAACGTGAGTTATTGACGAGGTAACCATAGCAACCTTGTCATGTTACGGGAACGTGAGTTTTTGACGAGGTAACCATAGCAACGTTGTCATGTTACGGGAATGTGAGTTACTGACAAGGTAACCATAGGAACGTATCATCGTTGCTATGGTTACCATCAATGTTTTCTTTCGACGTTATCACGTAAAATTATCGTCTGTAAACAGACTTTACAGACAACCATTTTTTGTGAGTGCATTACGGTGTTCATCGATTCTTAAAAGACTTTATCATGTCAAAAAAACTAACAGTGTGTACCAAACTTAAAGCAGTAGGTAACTAAGTAGTTAATATAACGAAGTAAGTTACCAAAGTATGTTAGAGTAATAAGAGTTGTTAGAAAAGTCAAATAAATTAAGGGACGTGCCTTCGTTCGTCTGAGACGGTCAGATGTGGATTATTATAGCTATACCTACGTCTTATATAGGGGTAGCTATGTGTACAGGATGTAACAGAAACACTAAAAAAAAAATGGTTGTCTGTAAAGTCTGTTTCCGGACGATAATTTTACGTGATAACGTCATAAGAAAACATTGATGGTAACCATGGCAACGATAAAACGTTGCTATAGTTACCTTGTCAATAACATGGGGCGTTCCAGTAACGACGCGTGACGACGACACTTTTTTGAGATTGCAGGTGTTCACCAATTTTTAAAACGTTATCACGTCAAAAGTAATAAAAGTACAAAACTATTCTATTATCTAGCCGATATCAATCTAACATTTATTTGCGAAATTAGGTAAGTACAGTCGGAATACCAATTAGCTGAACCCCACGTGGCCCAGAGCTCACTCGCACATTATTTTCCCTTGTTTTTCCCTTTTTTTTGTATATGGCAAAACAACGTTTGCCGGTACAGTTATTTTTCTAATAAATATAAATTACGTCACGTTGTTTGTGCGCGATGGACTCCTAAACTACTTAACCGATTTTAATCAAATTTGCACACCGTGTGCAGTTTTATCCAACTTGAAAGATGGGATAGCTTACATCTTAATTTATCCCGATATTCCCACGGGATCGGGAGTTACGCGGGTGAAACCGTGGAGCGCAACTAGTAAAATATATATATTTTAAAATAGGCATTGATTTTGCTTTTCTAGACAGATAAAAGTAAGACAACACCCTGTCTTTGGCTGAAAGTTTCCGTCAGTGCAAGACTTACCAACTCATTTAGTGTGTTAGTAGTATACTTGCCTTAATCCTAGATTATCCGGAGAACTAAATATTTAGAACTTGATGCTTTAGTTCGGCTTTTGTGTTGTTATTGAAATTTTTGTTTTTATTAAAAGAGTACGCGTATACTTTTTATAAAGAAAGTAATCCAATAAGGGTGCCGTTTTTTCCTTTCGAGGTTCGGAACCCTAAAAAACTAGCTGCGCCCTGCGGTTTCACCTGTTTCAATGCAATCGGTCCAATAGTTTCACACAAAAAAACAACTCTTTTGTTGCAGTCGTGTAACAAACATACATAACACTCACACTTACTCATATATTTTTTTTTACGTCTGAAATATTATAATATCTTACTTTTTATAAACAAATAAAATACTTTTTTCTTTCTCATTTATTTTATAAGTAGGATAGTAGGAAGGATAGGATGTATTCGTATATTTTCTTCCTGAATAATATCCCAAAAACTACTAAACTGATTGCGAAGAAGCTTAGTATGTAGAAAGCTACATGTCATCTTAACAAACGAGAAAAGAAATCTCACTAGTTCCGTCAACTGATACTAGTTCAATCAACTGATACTAGTTCAATCAACTGATACTATTTCAATCAACTGATACTAGTTCAATCAACTGATACTAGTTCAATCAACTGATACTAGTTCAATCAACTGATACTAGTTCAATCAACTGATACTAGTTCAATCAACTGATACTAGTTCAATAAACTGATACTAGTTCAATCAACTGATAATAGTTCAATCAACTGATACTAGTTCAATCAACTGATACTAGTTCAATCAACCGATACTAGTTCAATCAACCGATACTAGTTCAATCAACTGATACTAGTTCAATCAACTGATACTAGTTCAATCAACTGATACTAGTTCAATCAACTGATACTAGTTCAATCAACTGATACTAGTTCAATCAACTGATACTAGTTCAATCAACTGATACTAGTTCAATCAACTGATACTAGTTCAATCAACTGATACTAGTACAATCAACTGATACTAGTTCAATCAACTGATACTAGTTCTGTCATCTGAACAAACGACAAAATAGATCTCACTAGTTCTTAGTTTTTCAAACTATTTTGAAAGACGATTCAAACTAAACCAATGCAAATTATATGATTCCAAATGAAAATAAAATAAATCAAAAAATTTGTCTTTGACTTTGTTCAGTCACCTGAACAAATGAGAAAAGAAATCACACTAGTTCAGTCAACTGAATTGGTCAACTGAAAGAGTGAAAATATAAGGAAAATAAACCTCAAAAAGCACCTCAATATATAAAATTCAGTGACTCGAAGATATCTCATCTTATTTAGCTACAATTTCCCTTTTTCCTTGAGTTTGCCAAATTAAAACGTATCCCCGAATATACATGGTGTTTTAATATTTGCGGGTCTGCAATGAATCGTGGCCCACAATAATAACATCCGCTACGCTCGGGTTTATAAATATAATAGGGCTGTACGTATACACCCTGTATTTGGTGGTAGAGTTACATATTTTTAGAGTGTACATTTATATTCGGGCTATTGTTTCCGCAACTTAGTTGGCTCCAGACATATCGACGAGTGCCTTCTTCAGGACACGGTCGACTAAGCTGAGAGGATGGTGCTTAGTAAGCCTACTCCATCTTAAAATGTCCTAGGCACTATATCGTCCTAAATAGCATAATATTAAAAATCATCCAAATTACATGAAAAAGGCTAATATTTTGCTTATTAGGCTGTTTTTTTTTCAACAAAATCTTTTTAGTTCGGTCCTTTTTGCTTGAGGATGGGATAGGCTTGCCCTGTACTTATACCTACTACTCTCCCAGCTTAGTCGACCGTGTTCAGAGGAAATAATGTAGATTGGTTTCAGCTGTGCGTCGATGTATAAGACAGCCAGTAAAGTTTAATTTTATATTTAGTGATAAAAGATATAAATAAGTTATAAAAGAATAACTTGTGCGACCTCTAATACTTCCCAACTCTACGCACACCCCATTTAAGATGTAAACACATAAGTATAGGTAACCCACCCCGCGTTGGGGGTTGAAATCCGTATCAGTACTGACGGCGCTGCGCCGCCGAACGGACGTACGAAGCCGCCATTTTCATCCCCAAAAAAAAACAACCAATCAGGCTCTCCCATCCACATCCATACCAAAAAAAAACCAAACCATCCAATCTAATTCATTCCAAATTCAAAAACTGAAACCTCGCGACGCGTTCTAATTTCAATTATCGAATTCCATTTTTGAAAAGTGTCACGTACTGTCGCATGGGAATGTCATTTGTCATAATTTTCGTGTGAAAAAAGAAAAGTTCGTGTAATGAAGTGAAAATTGTCAATTTGAGAATGCCTTAAGGAGATATTGTATGAAAACAAAAGTTATCGATTGACGCGTCAGGATTGGGCCACAGTGTGAGTTTACTATAATAAGTTATACTTTTGTTTCTTTTTATTAAGCTCTGGACAAATATCTACTTTTAAAAACTATTTTTGACCACCTTTTTAATGTATACTTTATATCATTCTTTAATAATTTACTTCCATGTACGTTTTGTCCTCTCTTCCTACTACACTAAATATTATAAAGAGAAAGATTTTTTTGTTTGTTTGTAACGAATAGGCTCCGAAACTGCTGAACCGATTTTGATGAAATTTGGTATGAGGATACATTGATTCATTGGAAATAACATAATAAATATAGATAGATAAAGCTCTGGACAAATCTGTAACTATAATAAATATTTATGACTACCCACCAAATCAATTTTTTGATTTAATATTTGCTAGCTAGCGGTTTACCCGCGTTCGATTTTTAAAAAATATCTATTATACAAACCTTTTCCTGACAATAACGAACACAAAAAAAAAAACAATTTGGTGCAGTCGTTTGGTATTTAAGCGCATTCATACATTTCGGCCATTCATTTTATTTATATTATAGATTTATTTATATAGATAGAAGATTAAGCTTTGGACAAATATCTCCTAGGAATATCTATTTACAACAGCGATATTATCTAATCTAATTTCTGGCTTTAATGGGGCATAAGATAAAGCATACAGAATATGAATAATTTGGTCTAATTTCAGTGTACATTAGATTAAAACATAATTTTCGTGTAATAATTTCTGTAGAATGTTTATAAATATACTAGCTTTTGCCCGTGACTTCGTGCGCGTAGTGGTTGAATTTTCCTAATCCGTTCATTGGCTGGAGCTGTTTGTTGATATATCAATCAGTCAATCAGGACTTAAATTTATTAATTTACCTTATATTGTGTGTTTTTAAATTAGGATAAGAAAAAGCATAATGCAGATTCAATTTGGTCTAAATAGATTAGAACGAAATTACTGCAGAATTGTATAAAAATGACTGCAGAATTTTGTAAATCATTACGTTTACTTTTATCCCATTCCGTTCCACTGCAAGGCAAAGGCATCCCTTCTTTACACTGTTCCCTTTCTGTAGTCAGCTAAGTTCAGCTAAAAATAAATAAATAAAATAAAATAATAGGTCTGGCTAATCGCTATAATCAAACTAAAGAATAAAAGAACTAGGTAGTGCTGTTTGATTGCGTTGCTTGTCTCACGCCAAAGACCTGTAGACCTGTACGCCTGTAGACAAACCAATATGACTTTTGTCATACTTATTGGTTTGTCTACAGGTTTTTAGGTCTGTGTCTCTTCTTTCTTCTTTTCCAGCATTTTTCTCAATTTATTTTTGGTCAGATCGTGTTCTTCCTCCTTTCTCTCAATTCAGGTCTGTATATACAATGTGTTACGAAAACCCTATAATCGCTTTTAGGTACTTGGTACCGTTTTCGTACTTTAGGAAATAATTGAAAATTTAATTGGAAATTATTGTTTTTTTTAATTTTGGGAAAATTAATCAAACTAGGAAAATTATCTACCCAAAGTTAAAAAACGTTTTAAATTATGTCAAAACAATTATTGACAGAGAGGTAAATGATGGGTAGGTATACCCCGCGCAGCGAACGATGAGCGCTGGAGTAAGTGGAAGGGGTATGCGCAGAACTCGAAATTTATATGAAAATTGAGTTCTGCGCATACCCTTTCTACTTTCCATCAGAGCTCATCAGTCGCTGCGCGGGGTATACAGTTGGCTGCATAATTGCAGCCCCCGGTAGAATTTGAACATTACTATTATTGTAATGTTTTAATTCTAATAATTTTTGTTTGATAATTGATGAGTTAGAAGACTTTAAACTTTAACTAAAGCGGGTGCCTAGAATCTTGCTTGTGTTGAAAACATTTTTATAACAGCCGTTTTGGAGCTCTATGGTGGGTCTGCAATTATGCAGCCGAACGTACCTACTTATCCTACTAATATTATAAATGTGAAAGTTTGTGTGTGTGTGTGTGTGCGTGTGTGTATGTATGTTTGTTACTCCTTCACGCTAAAACTACTGGACCGATTGCGATGAAACTCGGTGTCTACATAGCTGGAGACCTGGATTAACACATAGGCTACTTTTTATCCCGATATTCCCACGGGATCGGGACTTACGCAGGTGAAACCGCGGGGCGCAGCTAGTGTATCCATATCTCAATACTGCGAGGCCTTTTTAAATCGACTTATTGTTACTGCGATGTTACGTTACATCGAAAAACTTAACAGCGAACGATTTACCTGCAAACATTAGATTTAACTTCAATACTTCTTCTTCTTCATCTCGTATAGTGGTGTGGCTCACCTATTGTTAGAGTTTTCAGATCGCCTTAAGGTCTCTAACTTGACCTAACAACTGCTACTAGATGTAGCAACCGGGACCAACGGCTTAACGTGCCTTCCGAAGCACGGAGGGGCTCACGGAAACACATTTTTGCCACACTACTAATTGGCCACCCATCGAAGTAATGGCGTTGCTTAGCCCGCACGACCGTAAACAATCAGCGAGCGTCGCTTAGCTGTGAGCCTCCTCAAATAATGGTATATTGTCACATTTTGATATTCTTAAAAGTCTGAGTATATTACGCAGGTATAACCGTTGAACGCAGCTAGTTGATAATATTATTAAAAAACCGGTCAAGTGCGAGTCGGACTCGCGCACGAAGGGTTCCTTAAAAATAACGTCTGTTAGATAGGAGTCATAAAAAAATAGATGGCGCTAGTGGTAAAAGTACATGAAAGAAGGGTAAATGGCGGTTTACGGTTTATGACGTATTAAAAATAACTACTTACCAGATCTCGTTCAAACCAATTTTGGGTGGAAGTTTGCATGGTAATTTTTTTTAGTTTCATCATTCTCTTATTTTAGAAGTTACAGGGGGGACACACTTTTTACCACTTTGGAAGTGTCTCTCGCGTAAACTATTCAGTTTAGAAAAAAATGATAAATATTAGAAACCTCAATATCATTTTTTGAAGACCTATCCATAGATATCCCACACGTATGGGTTTTTTTGAGCTTCAGTTCTAAGTATGGGGAACCCTAAAATTTATTTGTTTTTTTTCTATTTTTGTATGAAAATCTTAATGCGGTTCACAGAATACATCTACTTACCAAGTTTCAACAGTATAGTTCTTATATTTTCGGAAAAAAATGGCTGTGACATACGGGAGACAGACAGACATGACGAATCTATAAGGGTTCCGTTTTTTGCCATTTGGCTACGGAACCCTAAAAGTGCTCTAACCAGACAAAAAACTCCAATAAAATACAAATCCCCTGGGGATAATGTCTAAATCGGTTACTTTTTATTATTGTTATAAACTTTATTGAATGAATCCCTAGGGAACGTTTACCAATTAGCTGAACCCCACGTGACCTAGAGCTCACTCGCAACTCTGTAAGGTTGTAAAGTAACGTTAAATGATTCTGTTTTTTTTAATATACTATACAATACTTGCAATATACAATGAAATACAATATTCATACTCGCGGCCGAGCTACATGGTAGGCGAAGTGAGGGGTGTTAGGTTTTATTTTCGTTACGGAATTTCTTGATTCGGTCGCTGCGCTCAAAGCCCGCGATAAAAGCTATGCAATAGCTTAAAAATAACAAAATAGGTACCTAAATATTATATTTTTTACAGATACGCGAATGAGCTATGGGTCACGTTTGGTTCAGCTAATTGGTAATGTGACTGTACATAGACTTTCATTCCGAAAATCGTAAGTTCGAATCCTTGCATCGAATTTATCTTACAGAAATATGCGCGTATAAAATTGTTCTTTTTTGTACGGTTCAAAGGCGAAAATCGAACCCGCAACCTTTAATGTCATCCCCTACGTTTGATTGTAGAGAAAGTTTAGATTTAAAGGAATTCAATCTAGCGGACGGTTTTTTCTTCGAAGTAGTGTTCCTCATATAAAAAAGTATTTCGATTCAAAAATTGAAGATTCAAAATATTCAGTAATAACTATGGCCCGCGACCACAGCGACTTCGTACGCGTGGTGTTTTGTTTTATACACTAAAACCTTCCTCTTGAATCACTCTATCTATTAAACAAAACCGCATCAAAATCCGTTGCGTAATTTAAAAGATCTAAGCATAAATAGGGACAGACAGCGTAAAGCAACTTTGTTTTTATACTATGTAGTGAAGTAATATAAAAAGACAGAATCATTATAATATACAGCGCCAGCTAGTTAAATCCATGCTACTATCCTGAGTAGCATGAAATATGGATTAGATGAAGAACCACCCTCTCAGCTTAGTCGACCGTATCCAGAGGAGAGAACTTGTCAATACTTCTGGAGCCAACTGAGCCGAGGGTTTCATCACGATGTTTTCCTTCACCGTAAGAGCAATGTCAATTAGTGCACATAAAGTTTTCATAGGAAAATCCATTGGTACACGGCCGGGATTTGATCCTACGACCTATAATAGTCGAGGTCTCCATCACTAGGCCAACACAGCTCCACATCATAATATGTTGGTAATTATACAGGGTTATAGGTAATTATACTAGCAAGCCGTTGAGGGCTACTTCTGTGCACCTTAACAAACAATTTTTTGTTCTACGACTTCTGGAAATTCGAACATTTTTTTGAAAATTTTGTGGTTAGGTTTATCTGAAAATCAGCTGTTACGAGATCATTCACTTTAAAATTTGACTTATTTTTTAAATTTTATCTACTGTTCTTAGTCTGAATGCCTTTTTTTTAATCGGCTGTTTTTTAAATTTTCATAACCTCAAAATTTTCATTTTTTTTTTCAAATTTACAAAAGTCGTAGAACTAAAGTTGTTTGTTAAGGTGCACAGAAGTAGCTTTCAACGACTTGCTAGTATAATTACCAATAACTCTGTATATATGTATGAAAAACATTATATAACGAAGTTTATGACCTAAAAATGCTGTAATGAACAGAGGATGACCCCTGGGAGGTCGACTAAATAGGGATGGGAATATGATATAGGTCGAGGACTGGGTCCTTTTTAGGCCCGTTTACTAAGACTCCTCTGTCTGTCACTAGGCTGTATCTCATGAACCGTGATAGCTAGACAGTTGAAATTTTCATAGATGATATATAATTAAAAATAATCATAATTCAGTGAGGAGTTTTGTGATGAGAAGGTGGTTCCAGATGATTCATCAATCTTAACCTATTTAAGGGTCGATTCTATTGGACATCTTGAAAACTGAGCAGTTTGTTGCTCACTCGAGATGCATTTCTGTTCATCAATCCGAAGATTCTCATCAGATCCTAAGTAAATTTTATGGAAGCACTCATGAGGTATCTCCTTTCTAACACAAAAATAATCATCTCAATCGGTTAAATCGTCTTTAGGTAATCGGTGATCATATTTAAAAAATAATAATAATATATACGCGTCGACTTGAGAACCTCCACCGTTTTTTTTTCGTTGGTTAAAACTGAATAGAATGGTACGGAACCCTTCCTAAATGAGTCCGACTCGCACTTGACCAGTTTTTTGTAACGTAGTATCGTTACAAAAAACTGATTTAGAGGGCCCTACTCCCTAAAAAATCCAGTTTAATCCAGTTTTTAGGGTTCCGTACCCAAACGGTAAAAACGGGACCCGATTACTAAGACTTCACTGGCCGTCCGTCTGTCTGTCATCTCATGAACCGTGATAGCTAAACAGTTGAAATTTCAGATCTGTTGTTGTTCAGTTCTGTTGCCGCTATAACAACAAATACAAATAGTCATAATCCATTGAGGAGTTTTTCCTAAACGGACGGGACCTAGTCCATAAAAGATCCAGTTCAATCCAGTTTTTTTTAATTTAAAAGTACCAGGAAGGGGCTGTAACGTGTCCCATCACTAGCGCCGTTAGGTTAAGAGAAGGGACGGTCGCTCTGGCCAAAATTTGTGGGTTCAGGGGTACCAAGTGCCCCACATAATTACAACGGTTGACTTTTTAAGTCCCCATTCCGTCCTTTTTTCGGCGATGAGTGATTTTTACCATCAAGTTGGTACTTGAGTGATTGTGGTTTGCTGTGCTGATGTAGGATAAGTTATATTTAGATAAAGTTAAGTAAGTGGTTTTTTTATACAATCTGTTTTAGAGAGGTTAATGTTACCCGAAAGGAGGTTGTTCTAAATTTTATAAAAAATCGGATATTTTGAGGTTGTTTATTTTTACCTGTTTTGGAAAATAAAGACTAATTTTGATAGAAATATTAATTTTTAGGTAGATAATCTTATTTGCAACAAAAAATGTTAACTAATAATTTTTGTAAGACGTATAGTTTGTCAGATAAACTTTAGAAACCATTTAAATCCCTTTTTACAAGATGGCGGCCATGGGACAAGGGCTACAATCCCTCAAACTTGGATTTAACTTTAAACTTGGATTTAACCCCTTGATAATTGAAAAATAAAATTGCGTCCTCTGACAAATGCACGCTAAGCCCAAAAATTTTTTACACTTCAATGGACTATTACGTCTTTGAGGTTATCGACTGTTATCATGCAAAAATAAAAATGTTATTTTTTATAAATTAACTAGCGACCCGCTCCGGCTTCGCACGGCTATATTATGCATGTATTATACATATAAACCTTGCTCTTGAATCACTTTATCCATTAAAAAAAACCGCATCCAAATCCGTTGCGTAGTTTTAAAGATCTAAGCATACAAAGGAAATAGGGACATAGGGACGGCGAAAAGTGACTTTATTTTATACTATGTAGTGATAGTGATAGTGATGATGAAGTTCATGACTAGTAATGCAAACTCAGTACTCAAATAAAACTATTTGGACTGTTTTTGTGGAACTAAATTAAACTAAACTTAAATTAGAAAAGATTTTTTTTTTGTAAAAAAATTAACGTTTTTTCTAAGGAAAATAAAACAAGAGAAATGTAAGAGGTTTATATGAAACATTTGCGACTTTGACTTTTATAATATACCTACTTACTGAAAATCTGACAAGGATCCAATTATTAGTGCCCATAGTTTCTAATAAAATATATCCTTTGAAAACATGACCTCTTTTTTCCAAGCCGGTTAATAACTTAAAACGTACAAAGAATCCAATTTATCCCAGAAAACTTTGGTGCAGTTAAAACAACGCTTGAACACCTGGGACCAGAACGTTCCAAGATATAGATTTTTATATTGAAGGAAAAGTTTTTAAGCCTAAAAAGTTTAAGAGAGAAAAACCTTCTTAAATACTGAAGCTTTAATTTCAAACTTTGCTCAGAATATGGCAGTGTTAGCCTAGTGGTAGATACCTTGACTTTCATTTCGAAGGTTCTGGGTTGGAATCCTGTCCGTGCACCTAACGATTTTTCTTCTGTTACTAATCGACATTGCTCTTACGGTGAAGGAAAACATCGTGATGAAATACGTGGTTTGAAATACTCTGGACATGGTCGACTAAGTTGAGAGAGTGATTTGGGTTCTGGGCAAGCCTACACACAATACATGGCCTAGGCATTACACCACTCTTTATAAAATATCACTGATTAATCATTTATATGAGACGAACAATAAACATAACTTCAAAATTAAAATAAAATGTTTGAATGTTAAAAAAAGTGTGTGTGTCAGCTCCAACGCATGATTGAAGTTTACTTCACAAAGCACACATGTTCATTTATATACAATACATACAATATGTCGGTTAAACACAAGACGTATACAAGCTAGTCACACACACACGATTGAAAAGTGAAAGGTGCGCAGAATAGGTTGCGCACCAAAAACGTAGCGAGGTCATTCATCAGTAGATTTTACTCCTCACATTTTTCTCATACCGGGCGCCTTATACTATATGAAAATCGATTCTTAAGGAGTAAACTCCAAAAAGTCGTAGAAAAAATAGTTTTGATCTAGACGCCTAGAAGAACCCCCTTTTCGCATTAATATACCCTCGACAAAACACATTGAATTTCATTGTAAATTAATATTATAAAGTTTTTTTGTTTGTAACGAATAGGTTCCGAAACTACAGGACCGATTTAGATGAAACTTGGTATGAGGATACATTGATTTATTGGGAGTAACATAAGCTACTTTTTATAATGATATTCTCACGGAATCGGTAGTTATGGTAAAATCGCGAAGCGCTGCTATATCATATAAATAATTGTTACACGGCTTGAATCGAACCCGCGAACTTGAAAACTGCGTCACAGGGGTCAAGTATGTACTAGTTAAAGGTAATGGTTTGGAAAAAAACTCGTAATATTTCCCAAAATTGCGTTTCAATTTGTGTTACTTTTAAAATATATCAGACATTTTATCAAATAGCCATTGTAGTGGAAGTGACGTTTGACAAATGATTTTGGGTAACGAAAAGTGACCGCTGAATTTCAGGTGCCTTTACTTTGGCACCTACCTATAAAGAACGAGCAGCGCGAGCGCTCCGCGGTTTCACCCGCGTAACTCCCGATCCCGTGGGAATATCGGGATAAAAAGTATAGCCTTCCTCGATAAATTAACTATCCAACACAAAAAGATTTTTTTAATTCGAACCATTAGTTCCTGAGATTTGCACGTTCAAACAAACAAACAAACAAAATCTTCAGCGTTATGATATTAGTACCTAACTACCTATAGTATGACATTTGACAGATGTCAATTTCGATCGTCTTTTGATTTTTTTTGATCGTCTTTTTTTTATTCGTCTTTTGGTTTTTTTTCGATCGCCTTTTTTTTTATTCGTCTTTTGGTTTTTTTTCGATCGCCTTTTGTTTCCATTCCGATCGTCTTTTTTCCGTTTTGATTGCCTTTTTCAACCACTTAGTTGAGTAGTTTGACTACGAGGAAAATTTGTTCTTTTTTGGACAAACTAGTTTGACCAGAAAGTTTGATCAGCAGGAACGTACGAATATTTGAGCATAATACACAAAAACAGATTATACAATTCTCCAGTTTTTACTAGATTACAATTAAATTGACAGTATTTTGTTAACTAGATGTGGAAAAAGATATAAGTATTTAATTTCAGGTGTTTTTGACGTGACAACGTTTTATAAATTGGTTTGCCGGGTGACACTTCAAGAAACTGCGTTACGCTCCGCTGACGTTATGCGCTCACAATGAGAGCGAGTGAGAGGCACGCGGGCATGGTTAGCCCGCCTAAGAGCGAGAGAGACAGACATAAAAAGTGAAAGGCACGCGTCCCTTCCACTCGAGCACAGTTGTTTTTTTCGAAGTTTTACCATTATTCTTTGCAGGTACGGTCAGAGTCAGAATTGCAGACCCACCGTAGAGCTTCAAAACTACTATTATTAGAATGTTTTCAAGTTTAAAGTCTTTCAACTCGTGAATTTATTAGATAAATAATAATACTAAATAAATAAATATTTCAGGACATTACACACATCGCCATCTAGCTCCAAGCTAAGTAACTAGACTTGTGTTATGGGTGCTAGACAACGGATATACTACTTATATACTTTTCTTTTGTAAATATATACTTATAATACATTATAATCAACCAGACCACAGACAAATATCTAAGCAAAAATACATGTCTGAGGCGAGAATCGAACCCGCAACCCTGTGTTTGGCAGTCCGGCATGGTGACCATTGTGCCAACTGGGTCGTCGATAGATAGATAAATCATTTATTGCATCACAAAAAGGCACATATAGGTACATACACATTTATCACTATCGTAATACTAATAATTATAATTCTATAAAAAGCAACTAATAAATGATAAAAAATAAATTATAATAAAACCAAAAGTGTAATATACATTGAAAACGTGGTGAGCAGTGTGCCGCTGTGATGCAAATGGGCAGTAGCTCAGTGTTGGGTTTGCTAAAAGAAGCAAGACACTGATTTTCAGCTATACCCATAGTGTGTGACTTCACGGACGAACGATGGTCCACAACTGACAACCGCAAGTAAAATTGACATTAAATTACTCACAAAAACAAAATAAAATAATAACTGTAACTGTAATTTGGTGTTACATTACACATATAATACATCAACAAACATTCACATTACTCAATAGCACAAAATTATTTCAATTCAACACAGAGACAAGTAGGCACAGAATATGAGACAGTATGATACCCTAAAAATATTAATTAAGAAAATGATATATAAAATAAATATGTGTGATATATCCGCTACCATGGATTAGTGTAACACTCAGGGATATCTATTTGTTCATCTATTATTATCAGAGTAAAACATTCCATTATTAGTAATTTTGAAATCTACGGTATAAAGTAGGTATCAATAAATGCCACTTGCCACCACAAATTTTTCTTAAAAACAAAACTACTTAAAAACAGGTCATCAGATAAATATTTGCTATATAGTAAACCTTTATACATTTATTTATTTTATTGTTATTTTGACAAATAGTCTAAAAAAAAGCTTTTAGTGGCACTTATTACCTTATTAGTATAGATTTTATAAGTAAACGAATAACATAGAATTTTATCGTGATTGATTGTGTTAGAAAGGTACCAGTTTGGTTTTATAAATTGGTTTAGTTTGGCCCTTGTCGCCTTGACAGGGGGTTATTGTGGAGAGATGGACGTCTTAATCTGTTGAGTCGTCATTCGGACGTCACATACTTACCCTTAAGTTGGTACTTAAGCGAGTTACTTACCAAGTGCTTATCTTCTATCTAATACATATAAAATGCTTTGCCCTGACTGACTGACTGACGGATCAACGCACAGCCTAAACCGCTGAGCGTAGAGACCTGAAACTTGGAGGGTGTGTTCTTTGTGTGACGTAGGCATTCGATAAGAAAGAATTTTCTGAAATTCTACCCCTTAGGGGGTCAAAAAGGGGGGCAAAGTTTGTATGGGACATCGTGATTCCTTGGTCCAATCCTGTTAGAACCATTTTCGACTTGTACGCGGATGAAGTCGCTGGCAAAAGCTAGTTTCTACTAAAAAAGAATCTGGTTTATTTTTCTGCACAGTATCCTATAACCGTAGGTGCAAGCTTATCCATTCATTACGGGACACCCTGTATATAAGAAAACTGTTGATTTTTTTTAAAATAACATGTTAGTTCAAAAATCAGCAGATTAAAAAATAAGTACTTAAGTAATTAAAATTAAAACAGTTTAAAACTTAAAACATAAGTTACAAATAATAATCTAATATTAAGGTTAAAAAGTATAAGTATTTTCGGGTAAAAATGACCACATTTCGAAAAAAAAACGAATTTCCAAAAGTCGTTGAACAAAAGTTGGTAATGTTCACAAAAGTAACCCTCAACCGCTTTCTTATATACATAACTAGCGACCCGCCCCGGCTTCGCACGGCTATATTATGCATGTATTATACATTTATAAACCTTCCTCTTGAATCACTCTATCTATTGAAAAAAACCGCATCAAAATCCGTTGCGTAGTTTTGAAGATCTAAGCATACAAAAGGACATATAAAGGCGTATTACACCACACTGATTCAGGGTCCCTGAATTTAGGGTGGTTAGGGTCCTTATTATTTACCTCGATTATTACACTACACTAAAAAGGGACCCTAACTCAGTCGGACAGCGAATCTAGGAGCGGCTTGACACCTTGTCACCTGTATTAACAGAACATCAATAAAAAAAAAACATACATACAACCGAATTGAGAACCTCCTCCTTTTTTTGAAGTCGGTTAAAAAGCCAAAAAAGCGGTTAGGGAGTAAGGCGGCTCTGTCGCACTAATTAGGGACCCTTTCTCCCTAACTCTTATTACACCTCTCTTAATTAAGGGTTAGGGACCCTGAATCAGTGTAGTGTAATACCCCTTTTAGGGAAATAGGGACATAGGGACGGCGAAAAGTGACTTTATTTTATACTATGTAGTGATAGCCAATAACCCCATATAGTTTGATTTCGATGGTTTTTTTTTTGTTTAATTATAAAAGCTTTTAAAATCTTTTGACAAATACAAAGCAACAACAATTCGGTCAAAAAGTTATAGAAAACATTGAAAAATACATACAACCGAATTGAGAACCTCCTCCTTTTTTTTAAGTCGGTTAAAAACTAGAATTTAAAAAACGAACGAGGGATCAAAGCAAAAATTCGCAATGTTTTCAACGAGTATAAGTTTCAGGTCAGTCCAAATACTGACGCAACTGACGAACTGACTGAATGGGTGGATGGGTGGACGGACGGTTGTTGTTAACAAACTATTCCGGAGCTTTTTGGAGCGGACTTTTTTGATTTTTAGGGTTCCGTACAAAAGGGCAAAAATAAGACCAACTACTAAGACTTCGCTTTCCGTCAGTCCGTCCGTCTGTCCGTCCATCTGTCTATCTTTCACCAGGCTGTTTTTTTCATGATCATCTAGATAGTTAAAAAAATTCACAGTTAATGTATTTTTTTTATTTCAGTTCATTTCATTTATATTTACCAGGTAAAGCCTTTAATATATGGCTAGAACTGTATAAATAATCTAAATTAGAATATAAAGCCAAAATATTGTCTTTTATTCTTCAACAGGCATCATTTTGTCTTAGTTTCAAGCTATTAAAAGCTTCTGCCCTTGACTTCCGCGTAAGGTTTGAATTTTCCAACAGCTATCTGTATGTCAAATAGCCCGATCCGTTATGCCCAACAATTTTTTCTCCAGTTAAAGTCTCGGTTTAAAATGAGATTGGGTCATTCCTGACTGCCCCTAAATGCTGTCCCCAAACGGGGACAAACAGATATTGGAATAAAAAAAATTCTATGGAAGAATCCAAATCTCATTGATATCGGATTAGTATTTTTACAATAAACAACTTTTCTTCATTTATGTTATTACTAGCTGCGCCCCGCGGTTTCACCCGCGTAAGTCCCGATCCCGTTGAAATATCGGGATAAAAAGTAGCCTATGTGTTAATCCAGGTCTCCAGCTATCTAGATACCGAGTTTAATCGCAATCGGTCCAGTAGTTTTTGCGTGAAGGAGTAACAAACATACACACACACGCACACACATACACACAAACTTTCACATTTATAATATTAGTAGGATTAGCTGTTACCCACGACTTCGTAGGCGTGGTAGCACATGAGTAACTAAGTGGTAGTTTTGTTTTATATATTAAAACCTTCATTTTGAATCCTATCTACTCCTTCTTCTTTAAAAAAATTAAATAAAAAAATAAATAAAAAATAACTTAGAATTTATTTTGTGTTTTTTTTTTATGTAATCATTTTTCGTTTTCGTTTTTATGGTGCAATAAAGTGTTTATCTATCTATCTATCTATCTTCTTCTTCTTCTCCTCGTATAGAAGTGTGGTTCACCTATTGTTAGAGTTTACAGATCGCCTTAATGCTTCTAACTTGACCTAACGACTGCTACTAGAGGTAGCAACCGGTACCAACGGCTTAACGTGCCTTCCGAAGCACGAAGGGGCTCATGAAAACACATTTTTGCCACACTACTAATTGGCCACCCATCGAAGTAATGACCGTGCCAGACATCGCTTAACCCGCACGACCGTAAACGATCAGCGAGCGTCGCTTAGCTATCTACTAAAAAAAAACACATCAAAATGAGTTGCGTAGTTTTAAAGATCTAAGCATAAGAACAGACAGACAGCGGGAAGCGACTTTATTTTATACTATGTAGTGATGTGGCATCATAAACAAAGAATCACACAAAAATATGCAGCGGAAAACACAAAGACTTTCATATTTGGTTAAAACAAAGAAAGGTTCAGTGAAAATTGGAAACACTTAACACATGAAGCAAGAAAAAGTTTTCCGCGCCCTGATGGAGTAGTAATCAAAACATACTATGGGTGCCGGCTGAGATACAATTTTGTAGCTCACACACACATTCACACTTTTCCTTCAAATAGTCGTTCATGGCGTGTGACATGGACATCACCTCTGTCATAAAATATTACAAATAAAATATTACATTAACAAAATGGGCAGTGAAATTATGCAGAAACCATGCCGCAAGCAAAAGTACAAAGCTTTCTGGTATCACATTTTTCTGGTAAGTAATAAACCGCTTGGTTTTTTCAATTTTCGTGGTCAATTTTTTTGTAAAAAATATGGTTGTTGATTTTTAGTGATGTGAAGTAGTCGTTAAAAAATAATATAGAATCGAATCGTCAGCTTATTATTATTTTATTTCATTTATTTATTGCAGTTTTCTAAAAGATTCTAAGAACTGTAAGATTTTTGTACTTCAGAGTCAGACAGACCATACTGAAGGAAGTATTGGTGTTTTATTAATTTCAGCATTAGCTCTATATCTAAATAATATATTTTCCTACTTACAGGTTCATGAACAAAAAGTGCTTCCCTCAGATTACGAACTCAACTAAATATTATGTCAATATTAATGATGATTTACGAGAAAAAACAGCTGGTCAAAAGCTATTCTAAACGTAATGTAAATAGTTAAAATATAAATTAAAAATATTGTTTTAAAATTGGTGATGTATTTTTATTTGTATAATTAGTTCTCTAGATATTTCATCATCAACACTATCGACATTTAGTCGTCCATTGCTGGATATAGGCTTCTCCAATACCCAAAAGACACGAATTCAAAAGACATTACACCATACAAATGACTGAAGGACAACGTGACTATCAGCAACCCAGTGAAATGTGGATATTCACACCGACGGCTCAAAAACGGACACGGGCACTGGATCCGGGGTCTTCTCGGAGGACCTAAACATAAATCTAAGCGTAACTCTAGGCCCCCACAACTCAATCTTCCAATCTTGGCTGCGCTAGATCGCGATGTCTCGGGCCATGACATCAGAATCCTGTCCGATAGCGCAGCGGTGCTACATGCACTGAACAGTAAAACTATAAGTTCAGCCCTGATTTACGAATGTTACGAGACACTCAACAGACTAGGAGAACACAATAGACTGACCTTACAATGGGTAAAGGGACACAGCGGCTCATGGGGAAACGACGCTGCGGACGAGCTGGCAAAAAGAGGAGTGGAAGCGGTCAGTTACGGGCCTCAACCCTCCGTCCCAATCCCCTCAAACCAACTCAAAGCCTGGATAAAATGCGACACCGTGACCTCTGTGAAGCTATAGGCAGGCCAAACTAGCACTCCCCGACATAAACAACAGACTCACGAAACGCCTTCTAAACTTAAACCGCCCTCAAATGCGCTTGGTTACAATCGCCTTGACCGGTCCCGGCGCTTTCAACAAGCACTTCCATAACCTGGATATAACGGACAGCCCACTATGCAGAGCGTGCATAGAGGCTGAGGAAACGACCGCGCATGTGCTGCTGGACTGCATGGTATTGACAGATATTATACTCAGGACTATAGGTGACGTTAAAAGCCTTCCAAAAATGTTTGAGAAGCCACATCTAGTGGCAAAATTTATGGAAGAGCTGGGCTGGTTCTCCCCCTGACAAGTGGAACCTCACGCAAAAGGGACCTAACTAGAAAGGTCTGATTGCGGAAAACAGCCCGTATACAAGTACAAGTAGGCTTCTCCAATAGCACGCCACTGAACTTGGTCCCCCGCTCTGCACCTCCAACAGCTACTAGTCACTTTGCGAAAGTCTAGTCACTCCAAGTATGTTGAGGACTTTCTACGCTACATTTGCTAAGGCATGATCTCCACTTAAAATTTGACATGATCCATGCAATTTAGGTAAGTATATTTAATTTCGATAGGTGATAGATTTCATCCTCACCGCCTGGATGTTTGATCTTGAACTAAAATAAATACCCCTGAACAATAAAATATAAGTGAATAATCGATAAATATACGTTACGCTTCATACCACATCACATCACTATTTTCAAATTCAGCAACCATGAAGTTTCTTGTTTTTTACATGCCAATAAAGACAAATAAATGTCGTACTTTATTGATATTTTGTTTTTAATTGGTTATGTCATAACATAAATGTCTCTATCTTTTTCTAACGTAACGTATATGAAAATATGTGATAGAGATAAAAGACAAACCCTGTCTCCCGCTTCCACCTACCCTCCCACCCCTCTGAGCGGCCGCATAGGTTTCGATACATAATAGGCATGATTATTACTCCATCTGGGCGGGGATTTTTTTTTTTCCTCCATGACTTAACATATTTGTGACAATTGTATTGAAATTGCTTGCCACTTGAGTTCGTTGTTTGTCACATATTGTCACTTTAAATAACAAATTGTTTGGTTTGACAAATAAGGAGGTTCTAATTGAAATTGTACGGTTCGTATTTCCTTATTGAATGTTTACGTAAATGCAAATACAAAATAACCTCATTTAGAAATGCTTCTGGAGGCTTATGGTGAGCGCACACCTACCCGCACCGCATGCGCCGCAGTCACCGTTTGTATGCGCGCAGCGCCCGCTGGTGACGTCATCAGCATCGGCCTTGGGGATTTCCTTCGCTGCGGCGACTGCGGGTGCGGCTAGGTGTGCGCTCACCTTTATCATAACCATAGACTCTCAAACGCTATTTTTTATAAAGCTCTAGCTACCTAGCTAGAGCTTTATAAAAAATATGAAAAATGAATGAAACCGCGGGGCGTACCTACGCCCCGCGGTTTCATTCGCTTAAGTCCAGGAGCCCTATTTTTGAATCGCTCGATCGTAACGAGTTTTCTACACCACTCGTAGCCGCTAAGCGACTGGTAGAATAAACGTCAAACAATCATAGTCAAATAATCGGAAACGAACCATGAAAAATATTCATATATCTTATGGGGTTATTTCGGACGTTCGTCAGTAACAATATACAAGTAAGCGGGGTCTCTTGTTTTTGTTTAAAAAAATAGTTTGATTTTTGTTTTTTTATCACAGTTGCTCATAAAGTGGATCTTATTAAACCGCTTTTAGGCTCATAATGCAACGTAATACACGCGTGCGATAAAAAAAAATCCAACTAGTGTTGAAAAATAATACGTCATCCCGATATGTCAAAAACGTATCTTACTGCTAATGACATATAGTAGATGAAACATTCTTAAGGACATCGTTCAAATCGTACCCAAAAATTAACGTGCCGGCCACAAAAAAAAATGTTTCTATCTTGTAGAGAATAACATTTTAAATAATGTTTAATAAGGCAACAAAGAGCTACGATGAACCATCGTTGAGTTATTTTACATTGAAAACCCAAAAAAATGCATTTTGTAGAGATCCGTTTGACCACTTCTAAGATATTACTACAGAAAAAATATAAAAATAAGTAGTAAATGGATAAGTTTTGTCTGTTTTTATTATATTTATATACATAGGTATATCCAATAACCCTTTCAGAAGTTATAGTGGGATCTTAAAAGTGGTCAAACGGATCCCTATAAAATGCATTTTTTGGGTTTTCAATGTAAAATAACTCAACGATTTTTGATCGTAGCTCTTTGTTGCCTTAGTAAACATTGTTTAAAATGTTATTCTCTACAAGATACAAATAATTTTTATTACTGGCCGGCATTTTTTTTGTGGGTATTTTTTGTTAGAAACATGAATGATCTCCTTTATCTGGGTTATACTGTTTTGATGTATAGAAAAAGGTACCATCCAAAGAGTTTTTAAGCCTTGCTGGCTTAAAACTCTTTGTTGGTACCTTTTTTCTTCTTTTCAAAAGGTTGTCTCTAAAGTCTGCGAACGATAATATTACGTGATGACGTCTTTGAAAATAATTAAAAATTGAGTTTTGTTTTTATTTTGTTTTTTCTTTAGGTACATAAATATATTTTTTTTATATATTCTGTTTTTAATGAAACCCGGAACTAATATATTCTGTTTTTAAACGCCGACGCAAAAACAAATGAAAAAATCCCTAAAAAAATATTGTATGTCAGACGCTGTATAGGTTAAAAGTCTTTTGCCTAGCCTTTCGGGAGTGTAATTACCAAAAAATAGTAAACATAACCTAAAATTCTTAAAAACTTTTTATTATTAAAATTTTAACAAGTCTTTTTTTTTATTCGCAACTGTGATAAAAAACGTCGTACGATACACGTGTGAATTGATCATTCCATCTCGGCTTTTGCCACGCTCGCGTTCCGCTCGCGCGTCATAAACCGCCTCTATGGAATGATCAACTTTCCACACTTGTATCGCAATGTACTATTTTGTTTTTAGTGTAATTTCTTACTATTTTTAAGAGCAGTTGGTTTTCCTAAGAAATAAATAAATAAATTACCGCGGTTTTCAATTTTCTGCGTAAAACGAATAAAAATTGACATTTCGAACGATGAAAAAATATGGAACATTGGTGTCATGCGCCTTGGAAGTCGATCATGACTTGTAGGCGTATACGACGAAGCTATGTCACACGAACAATTCAGATATAGAGTCCCTGATCCGTGTAAGTAACAGCTGATTTTTTAATAACCTCAAAGTTTCAAATAAATGTTATAATTTCCAAAAGTCGTAGAACAAAAGTAGTTAATTTAGGCACACAGAAGTGGCCCTCAACCGCTTGCTAATATGATTTTGATTAGCAATAACCCTGTATTTATATGTAAATTATTAAAAATGGCTAATTGCGTACCATCTCGCATCTCGCTCATTACCATGCAGCCCAACAGTGACCGACCATTACCTCCTCTAATCCTCAAACCTTAACTCGTTCGTCCAATACTCATCAACATTAACATGGCACTGGATTTAAACGGATTAATCCAGTTTAATCCGATTGTATCCGGTAAAATCCAGTTATGTCCGGATAATTCGATGATCGCTTGACGCGTGGCAAACAGAATTGCATTTATTAAGCGTTTCTATTAGTATAATTGATGTACTTACCTTAACACTTTTCACTTAAAACTAGTTGTGTTCTTCGCTTTGGTCCCGATCCAGTAGGAATTTTGAGATAGCTAGTAACTCCTAAGGCCCAATGTTTCAATGTATCCTCATACCAAAGTTTCATAAAAATATTTCCAGTAATTTCAGAGGAATACCTATGGTATTCCTTGCGAACAAACATTTTTAAAATTCTTTTTTATATTTTTCTAGCCGAGACTTTGTTTAAATTTTTAAAATGCTCTCTTAGCGGATGCCTACGTTTGACAGCTATTTTTGACAGTTTGACAGTATGTCAAATTTAAGCCCGATTCGTCAGTTATTTTAGACTGTGCATTGATATCAGTCAGTCAGTCAAGATTTTGTATCTTATATTTTTAGATATTTAGGTTTCTTAGTCGATTTTTAACCGACTTCAAAAAAGGAGGAGGTTCTCAATTCGTCTGTATGTTTTTTTTTTTTTTTTTTGTGTGTATGTTACGCGATCATTCGAAGACGGCTCAACCGATTGAGATGATTCTTTTTGTGTTCGAAAAGTGATACCTCAGGGGTGGTCCCATAAAAATTTGGTGAGGATCTGATGAGAATCTTCGGAGTGATGAACAGAATTGCACCTCGAGAGTGCAGCAAATTGCTCAGTTTTCGATTTCCACCAGTAGATTTGGCCCATAAACGAATAGTTACCGATAAATGGAATATCTGAAACCACCTTCTCATCAGAAAACTCTTCAATCAGTTACGATTATAGGTTACAATTTGAAGATTTTAGTCGAATTTAGTCGCCGGACTGGGTTTGAATGAATGTTAATAGAGAACCCTATCTTAAATGAAGTTCTGATGAGGATCTTCGAAGTGATGAACAGAAATGCACCTCGAGAGTGCAGCAAATTGCTCATTTTTCGACTTCCATCAGTAGAATTGGCCCATAAACGAATAGTTACCGATAAATGGAATATCTGAAACCACCTTCTCATCAGAAAACTCTTCAATCGGTTACGATTACAGGTTACAATTTGAAGAATTTAGTCGAATTTAGTCGCGGGACTGGGTTTGAATTAATGTTGATAGAGAACCCTATCTTAAATGAAGTTCTGATGAGGATCTTCGAAGTGATGAACAGAATTGCACCTCGAGAGTGCAGCAAATTGCTCATTTTTCGATTTCCACCAGTAGAATTGGCCCATAAACTAATAGTTAACGATAAATGGAATATCTGAAACCACCTTCTCATCAGAAAACTCTTCAATCGGTTACGATTACAGGTTACAATTTGAATAAAATATTCGCTTTTGCCTCGCCGGACTGGGTTTGAATGAATTTTGATAGAAAACCCTATCCTAAATGAAGATCTGATGAGGATCTTCGGAGTGATGAACAGATCTGCACAGCGAGATTCAACAAATTGCTCAGGTTTCCATTTCCACTAATAGAAGTGGCCCATACACAAAAAGGATGAATGGGGCATCCGAAAACACCTTATTACCAAACTCTTCAATGGGTTACGATTAGGTACAGGTTGCAATTTGAAGAAACAGTCGCTTTCGCCTCATGGAGTAGAATTTTCAGTGACAGTGGCACTAAAAATGGTTAAATAAAAAATAAATAAAAATTTAAAAAACCGACTTCAAAAAAACCTGAAAAGAAAAACTAACAAAACATGAAAAAAAAAACCAAAAAGTGAAAAATAATCCATTTCGGGTCACTAAGACAGCAGATAACTTAAACATAAGTACTTACTTGGAAGTCGGACTGGGTGACACCATGTTTTCTTTATACCTCTCAACATTCAATCTAACCCAGTCAGACTTCCAAGTAAGTACTTATGTTTAAGTTATCTGCTGTCTTAGTGACCCGAAATGGATTATTTTTCACTTTTTGGTTTTTTTTTTCATGTTTTGTTAGTTTTTCTTTTCAGGTTTTTTTGAAGTCGGTTTTTTAAATTTTTATTTATTTTTTATTAAAGTATAACATGATGTTTTCAGAAAATAGAGCTATCCAAAAGCACAGATTATAAAACCTACGATCCGCGGCTTCACACCCGATCCCGCTGGAATTTCGGGATCACAAGTATCCAATGTCCTTGTCCAACCCCTAAACTACCAATATGCTTATTTTCATCCAAATTGGTCTGGTGGTTTGATTGTGAACAAGCATAATATACTCAAACTTTAGAATTTATAATATTACTAGCTGCACCGCACGGTTTCACCCGCGTAAGTCCAGACCCCGTGGGAATTTTGAAATAAAAAGTAGCTAATATGTTAATCCAGGTTTCCAGCTATATCCAGACGGGCTATATCCATACCGACTTTTATAAATTTTTTAATCCTTATTTTATTTTATTGATTTATTATTTTTAAGTGTTTTATGTAATTTTATTTATGTGATTTAATTTAATTTGTATTATTTTATTTAATATGTACCTACTTATGGAATTTAATTCTGAAATAAAATTTAATTTATTTATTGCAATCGGATCAGTAGTTTTTGCGTGAAAGAGTAACAAACATAGGTACTAATTCACACACTTTCACATTTATAATATTAGTAGGAAGTTAGAAGTTAGTAAAAACCTAAAAGGTTTAGCAGTAGGTACCTATTACTTTACCTAACTCACAAAAAGATGCTTATCACTCATCGTAAAATATTTTATTTAGGAAAAACGTAGTTTGAAAGCAGAAAGGCTTTTGTACGTACGTCCCCAGCTTCCAACTTCTATTTATTAGCGGTCCGGAGCGGCACGAAAAAAAATTATATCACTTTTTTAATTTCCGTACGTTCCGTGAAATGAAACGTATCTGAACAAAAAGTGTTTGGAAAACTCCGTTCCGTTTCGCGGAGTTTGTTGAAGAGATTTATAATATTGTTAGATAGTAAAAATGTAGGTTGTTCCGTTTCTGGCTGTATAGAAAATAAATATTGAAGTAGTTTTTATTTGTAAAAGGTTTTACAATCTTTCTTTCTTTGTTAGCAGTCGTTAGGTTAACTAATAATCCTTAATGTAGCAGTCGTTAGGCTTTATGAAGGTAGGTAGATTATAATTAAATTGAAAGCAAGTCGGGCCATTTTTGTTTCAAAGTAAAAAAAACTTTATTTTAATCCTTATTGTAGAAGTCGAAGTCAAAATTATATATATATGTAGGTACTTAGTTTTAAATTAAAAGTTTTTTTGTAGTCAAACTAAAATCAAATAAATAATAAGAAAAAACAAATAAGTTGTTTTTCAGTTTGATAATAAAGTAAATATTTATTTTTACGAAGCATTTAGTTTTTAATTAAGGCCGTTATTACCTTCACTGCATGTCCCTATGTATGCTTAAATCTTTAAAACTACGCAACGGATTCTGATGCGGTTTTTTTAATAGATAGAGTGATTCAAGAGGAAGGTTTTTAAGTATAATACATGCATAATATAGCCGTGCGAAGCCGGGGCGGGTCGCTAGTATTAAATATGAGGTAATAACAAAGCAAAGGAAATAACAAAACAAAGGAAAAGACCTATAAAAGTTTTCTATCAGTTGTCTGGCCACCATAACACAAGCCCAGTTGCTTAGCTAGATGGCGCTGTGTATAATGCCCCACAATATTATCCATGTTATTATTTACTCAAGAGGAAAGGGTACCGGGCGCTCTCTCCATACAAACGTAGTCAACTGTTTCCTCCCTGGATAATGACACTAGCACAAATATTTTTGTGCCATAAGACTTATAACTGCCATGACGATTGACCATGCCCCTATATTTTTATTTTTTTGTTTTTAAAATCTTAATTTCTATGATAATTAGAAAATGAAAAAAAAACAAGACATAGGGGCATAGTCAATTAGTCATGGCAGTTATAGGTTTTATGCAACAAAAATATTTGTGCTAGTGTCATTATCCATGGAGGAAACAGTCGACTACGTTTGTATGGAGAGAGCGCCGGTTCCCTTTCACCTTAAAGGGAACAAATTCAGGGTTCAAACCGGATGCCATCATTTTACGTTGACCTTTTTTGAAAGTCGGTTAAAAAAGGGAAAGTCCATTCAAAGTTGAAGCAAATCCAGACTCAGTAAAGTAAATAAATACTCCCTGTTTTATTTCACTTCCGCAATAAAATAAGATATATTTACTTTTGTTTTGTAACCTTTTAAAAGTTCACCATTTTCAGGGGTTTTCGGGGAATTAGAGAAAGTTTTGGTTTGTAGCTGTACAATATGGGTCATATCGCAGACCTAGATCGAAACTGTTGTAACTCAAAAAACATGATTTTTGGGAAATGGCAAAAAACTGATATTATGAAAAGTATGCACGATAGCAACATTTTGTAAAAAGATTTTGAAATGTATTAGAAAATAAACCATTATGATATTAATCAGGTAATAAATTAAGTCTTAGATAATGAGAAAACGACTAATTTAAAAAATGCTCATTGAAACTGTAGTAAAATGAAATAAAAATTCAAATCAGTTAAGCAATAAGTAAGAAAACTGACTTAACTCAAAATACATCACAAAACAAAGTGTATTAAAACCAGCAAAACTGTATTAAGTCAAAATACTTTGTAAGATTTTCAATAGTTTATTTACTCACCAAAGTTGTCGCAACTCAAAATACAACACCCTAGTTGCACGAGTGGGTGTAGACAAAACTGATTCGTCTCGCCATCTCTTGGACACTAAAGTAAACTGAATTACTTCGGTTTTATTGCCGTGTAATCGTATCAGGAATCCGAATATGCTGTTAACTCAAAATGCGACATTTTTGAGTTACAACAGTTTTGATCTAGCTGTGCGATATGTAAATTATCAGTTTGCTATACACTAATACTATCAACAAGCATTGGACTTACGACCTTCTTCTAATAGACGTTACACATAAACATAAATACTTGAATGAAAAGTACTTAGTGTGATTATTATTTTCAACATGTTAGCTATGTGTTTAGTTGTGTGAGTGGTATAAGGGGCCACCCGCTACACCAACCGACGTGGGTTCGATCCACAGGTTACGTTGTTATAATGTTCAATTAGTGCTGCACAGGATTCTTAACGTTACGGTGGGCAGATACTTTTGACCGTTGCTTGTACATAAAAGTACAGTATCTTTGTTTGTTGGTTCTCTCTTCACGATCAAAAGACTGAACCGATTTAGATGATTTGTGGTAATTTAGGGTATGGAGAAGGACATAGGATACTTTCAATCCCAAATTTCCTGCGGGATCACGGGATCACGTATCACAAAATAATGTTTTGTAAGATTTCGATTTCCAAATAAATTAAATATTGCAGGACATTCTACACATCGCCATCTAGCCCTAAGCTAAGTAACTAGACTTGTGTTATGGGTGCTAGAGAACGGATAATATACTACTTATATACTTATGCAAATGGGACACTTTTTCGAAAAACTGTGAAAAATATATATTGGCGATTTTACTTTCAACTTTATAGTTTAAAGTTTGGCCCTGAAAGTCCAATAAAAATATCCACCCTGTATATAGCTAACAAAATATAAATAGAAGTAAACAGAGACCTCCAAAATAGTGAATGCCGTCGCAATGCGGTACGTAAAACCGTTTGCCAATTTTATATTAATTTCCTTTGACCCATTAGTTAAATTGCTTTCACAGAATTTTGGTAGCTTTCAAAAATATATTGTTAAAATTTAAATAATAATAGTACCTATACAGGGTTTTTGACAATTATTATACAGAGACCCGAGTGAATGCCCCATGGTATATTCTAAACTATAGAGTCTAGACACCGCGTGCTACATCTTAGACCGCATCGTCACCTACCATCAGGCAGATTTGATAGTGGTCAAACGCTAAACCATCATTTGTAAAAAAAATCGGTGGTCACTTACTGACAGACAGACAGACTAGAGAGTGATCATAATTATAAGTGTTCCTTTTTGACGTGATAACGTTTTATAAATTGGTGAACACCTGCAATCTCAAAAAGGTGTGACGTCACGCGTCGTTACTGGAACGCCTCATGTTATTGACAAGGTAACTATAGCAACGTTTTATCGTTGCCATGGTTACCCTTACCATCAATGTTTTCTTATGACGTTATCACGTAAAATTATCGTCCGGAAACAGACTTTACAGACAACCATTTTTTTACCTACCGCTTACTTTTAACCCTGTACTTTTAGATACCCCAAAGACATTAAGAAACTAAAAGATTAATATTATTTTTATTTAAAGTTCGGAAAAATTCTATTTTTTTTCCTTAAATATTTAATTAAAATGAAACCAATAAAACACTAATAAGAATATACAAATAAAAACATTCTAGTAAATAACATTGTTCAAATTACATTGCAATATCATTTCGTTTACAAAAAATTACCTCAAACTAGCTCAAAATACTCTCAAAGTCAGCTTTTGGTACTCTTTAAAATATTTTTTGTAATCGAAATGCAATCTAATTTGAACAATTTTAATAACGAAAATTGGCCTTCTGAGCGAAAATGTCAGACGTTTCAACATAAAAGGTCCATAAAAAAAGGCTTCGGGACCCTAAGATCCTAAAGTCTCCTACATAAAAAGATTTAATATACAATCGAAACTCAAAATAAACAAAAATAAAGACATAAAAACTGAAGGTAAAAACATCTTCAGTTACTACCAATAAAATTATCCCGAAAGAGAATCAAAGCCGAAACTCATAACTTCTCCCGTTAAATTCAGGTAAAAAACAAATGGTACAGAGTTGGTAACACCAATGAATATAGTTAACCATTTGGCTCCAGCCAGATGAGATTTATCGATGAACAAGCTGGGTTCCGCACTGCGCCAACATTCGCTAGGGAGGGGACAGTAGAGCTAGTTATCGACATCGATAAAAAATGCGGAGTTAGAACTGTAGACCCACTGTAGAGTTTTAAAATTACTATTATTGAATTAATGGAATGGTATCAGGTTACTTGACATTTGGTATTTTACAGATAACTTAATAATTATTTTAGAATTAGAATGTAAATAGACCTATTATTTAAGGAGATAGTATTAGATTGAACGAAGTGCTAGCTAAGCTGACTGTCGGTAGATAATATCGATTTACAACGTGTAACGGTATTTCTAGACATCTAGGCGAACAACCTCTGGAAATACAAACATTTTGACGTGATAACGTTTTATAAATTGGTGAACACCTGCAATCTCAAAAAAGTGTGACGTCACGCGTCGTTACTGGAACGCCTCATGTTATTGACTATAGCAACGTTTTATCGTTGCCATGGTTACCATCAATGTTTTCTTATGACGTTATCACGTAAAATTATCATCCGGAAACAGACTTTACAGACAACCATTTTTTTTTTCGAAAATCTTGAGTTTTGGTCATACTAGAATATCAGCTGTTACTTACACAGAGAGGTGATTTTCAGATTTTACAATTTTTTCAAGTTTTATCGACTGTTTTAAGTCTGAATGACCTTTATTATAAATCAGATGACTTACGAATTAACAAACCTCAAAAATTCCGAAAAAATGTTCGATTATAAAAAAGTCGTGAAACAAAATTTAATTGTTAATGTGCACAGAAGTAGCCCTTCCGCTTTCTTATATACCTAATTAGCAATAACCCTGATATAGCGATAGATGTTATCGATAGTAACGTTACCCATCACTAAAGGTTTACAAGACTAGGCCTCGTCGTTACCAAGAATGTAATAATGTCACAATGTAATTTTAAACCTAATTTACGAACAATTTCTTTGACGGAAGTTTTACATACAACAAACTTTTATATAATGTAAGACGCGTACGAGTATACTGCGACGAAATAAATCTAAAAGTACCTACTTATAACCTAAGATCCTTAGCGAAAAGGGTATCGGCGCTCTCTCAATTCATACGCATATATTTTTGTTGCATAATAACTGCCGGGAGCCAATAATACGTGTACATGATATTACGTTGTCATGGATTACGACGCCATGGATTACACGACCTGACATTACGTGTACAGGCTTCGTATTATAGGTTTGAACAAATAATGTACGACCACTTATTACGAGACCCCGTATTACACCGCCACGTATTACGAAGACGTTGTCATAGACCTATCAAACCAGTGTGTAAGTTCAAAAGTTATTTGGACTTTCTTTATTAAATTTTTGGCGCGATATGGTCTAGTAAATTAATGGAACACCTGCATTCACACAAAAGAGTCATGTTCCGGTAACATGACGCGTCCAGTTCCCGGAGCGGGGCGCATGACGTCAGATCGTATAAAACGTGGTCTTTAGGGTTGCATATAAATACCCATCCGAAACACCCCTTACCCGGAACCGACATAGATAGGTTAGGTTTATGTTAGAACTGCGACCACAACGCACGTGCCGCGGCAGCGGCCAGGCGAGTGCTAGAAACGAATTCGACCCATTTTACTTGGTTCTCGTAATATCACCTTGAACAAATATTACACGACCACGTATTACACGACCTGTATTACGCGACCAAGTATTACACAGTCACGTATTACGAGTACATTTTGGCTTCGTAATTATCGGGTCGTGTAATACGTGGTCTTCCGAATTTTGACTCTTACTTAGTTTTTTAACCCTTTCTTTCTATTCTATTTAGAAAATGAAAAAAATCAAGATATGGGAGCATATTATATTCATGGCAGTTATAGGTTTTATGCAACAAAAATATTCGTGCTAGTGTCATTATCAGGGAGGAAACAGTCGACTACGTTTGTTTGAAGAGAACGCAGGCACGAACTGTTTAATGGATGAAAAACGTTTTATATCAAATTAAATAGGTCCCTGGATATAATATTTTTGTTGCATAAAACCTATAACTGCCATGGCTATTTGCTATGCAAAAATTTTTTAAATTTTCTAATAATCATAGAAATTAAGATTTTTAAAACAAAACATTAGGGCATGGTCATGGCAGTTACTTTTATGCAACAAAAATATTTGCTCTAGTGTCATTATCCAGGGAGGAAACAGTCGACTACGTTTGTATGCAGAGAGCGCTCGGCACCATTTCCTCTTAAGTTAAAGATTATGTATTTCATCGGTATGGAATTTGTCTATTAATTAAACCAGCGAAAAGTCTAAAAACAAAAAAAAAACATTCTGGACTAAAACTTCTCGCTATTTTCTAATATTATAAAAAGAGAAAAGACTTGTTTGTTTTATCTTTTTTATCACTGTTGCTTATAAAGTGGATCTTATTAAACCGCTTTTAGGCTCATAATGCAACGTATTATACACGCATGCGATAAAAAAAAATCCAACTAGTGCTAAAATAATACGTTATCCCGATAAGTCAAATACGTATCTTACTGCTAATGACATATTAGGTAGATGAAAAATTCATAATTTATCTTAGGTTATACTGTTTTGATGTATAGAAAAAAGGTACCATCAAAGAGTTTTTAAGCCTTGCTGGCTTAAAACTCTTTGTTGGTACCTTTTTTATTCTTTTTAAAAGGTTGTCCCTAAGTTTGATAACGAACGATAATTTTACGTGATAACGTCTTTGAAAATACTTAAAAATTGAGTTTTGTTTTTATTTTGCTTTTTCTTAAGGTACATAAATATATTTTTTCTTACCATTATATTCTGTTTTTAACCGCCGACGCAAAAACAAATGAAAAAAACCCTAAAAAATATTGTATGTCAGACGAGGTTGTATAGGTTAAAAGTCTTTTGCCTAGCCTTTCGGGAGTGTAATTAACAAAAAATAGTAAACATTACCTAAAATTCTTAAAAACTTTTTATTATTTTAACAAGTCTTTTTTTTATTCGGAAATGTGATAAAAAACGTCGTACGATACACGTGTGGATTGATCATTCCATCTCGGCTTTTGCCACGCTCGCATTCCGCTCGCGCGTCATGGAATGATCAACTTTCCACACTTGTATCGCAATGTACTAATAAAGCCCTGAAGGCCCATTAAAAAATTACCTAGTAATTTTTATCGTAACAGCGAAATACATCCCTTTGTTACTTGTAAATAGGTACTAGTAATAAAAACAGAAGGTATAATATTACTGTATTGTGACATACCTACATAGGTACGTATTCCATGTCGGTTTAATTAATACAGACAACGTTCGTAGCAAGCACAGCTGTGTGTGGTTATACTTATTGTTATCTCTATAGATATAAAATACCTACTTATACTACTTAATGTCATTCCCTATTCCCATATCTTTTATGGTTTGAATTGAATATTTTTTTTGTGTTAGATAGTCCATTTATCGAGCTATAGGTTACTTTTCATTTTAATATTTTCACGGGATCGGGTGTTACGCAGGTGAAACCGCGGCGCGCAGCTAGTATTATCTTTCTAATATACTAGCTGCCCTCCGCGGTTTCACCCGCGTAACTCCCGATCCCGTGGGAATATCGGGATGTAAGCTATCCTATCTCTCAAGTTGGATCGAACTGCACATGGTGTGCGAATTTTATTATAATCGGTTAAGTGGTTTAGGAGTCCATTGAGGACAAACATTGTGACACGAGATTTATATATATTAAGATGAATATAAATTACGTGTCACGTTGTTTCTGCGTAATGGACTCCTAAACTACTTAACCGATTTTATTCAAATTAGCACACCGTGTGCAGTTTGATACAACTTGAAAGATAGAATAGCTTACATCTTAATTTATCCCGATATTCCCACGGGATCGAGAGTTACGCGGGTCAAACCGCAGAGCGCAGCTAGTAATCACTACATAATATAAAACAAAGTCGCTTTCTCTGTCCCTATTTCCCTTTGTATGCTTAAATCTTTAAAACTACGCAACGGATTTTGATGCGGTTTTTTTAATAGATAGAGTGATTCAAGAGGAAGGTTTATATGTATAATATATGCATAATATAGCCGTGCGAAGCCGGGGCGGGTCACTAGTAATATTATAAAGCTGATGAGTTTGTTTGTTTGTTTGAACGCGCATAAAATTCTCGTGTCACAATGTTAGTTACCATACTCCTCCGAAACGGATTGACCGATTTTATTTATGCAAATTCAGTCTGAGAATCGGCTACTATGTATTTTTTATTTTGTTTCCTTTAGTTTTTTAAGCTATTGCATAGCTTTTTTCGCGGGCTTTGAGCGCGGCGACCGAATCAAGAAATTCCGTAACGAAAATAAAACCTAACCCCCACGTCCCCCACGTTCGCTTAACGTGTATGTATATGGTACGACTGTACAAAGCTCGCACGATGCAATAGCTTTACCGCGGCAGTCCCCGAGTGCCACACACTTTTTTTTTGTAAAGACAAAACAACGTTTACCGGTACAGCTAGTCTATATACAGGGTTATTGGTAATTATACTAGCAAGCCGTTGAGGGCCACTTCTGTGCACCTTAACAAACAACTTTTGTTCAACGACTTTTGGAAATTCGATTTTATTTTTGAAAATTTTGTGGTTAGGTTTACCTGTAAATCAGCTGTTCCATACACGGAGAGGTCACTAACCTTACAATTTTACTTATTTTTTAAGTTTTAGTTACTGTTCTTAGTGTGAATGATCTTTATTTTAAAAAAAAATCAGCTGTTTTTCGAATTAACATAACCTCAAAATTTTCATTTTTTTTTTCGAATTTCCAAAAGTCTGTGAACAAAAGTTGTTTGTTAAGGTGCACAGAAGAAGCCCTCAACGGCTTGCTATTATAATTACCAATAACCCTGTATAAAATTCTCGTGTCGCGTTGTTAGTTACCAAACTCCACCAAAACGGCTGAACCGATTTGCATGAAATCTTATGTGTATGTATATTTGTTAGGTCTGAAAATCGAACCCTATATTTTTTTCCTTTATTTTATTTGTATAATTATGTCAAAACAACTTTTACAGACAGATAAATAAACTAATAAATTAATTAAAACTTGAAGTCTAGCAGGACCATTCTAATAATATTTAGCAGTATTGGAGCTCTACGGTGGGTCTGCAATTATGACTCCAACTGTGCCTACTAAGAAATAATTTGCCAATATTACTTACTCTCTATTGTACTACTATATGAATATTATCTCTATGGTTTAATAATATAATTTCTTGTAAATACCATTTAATTACAGATCTATAAGTCCTGACTGACAAACCAATGGAGGTTAAAATTTGGCATAAGTCATTTTCATTTTTTTTTTCGAATTATCAAAAGTCGTAGAACAAAAGTTGATTGTTAAGGTGCTCAGAAGTTGCCCTCAATGGCTTGCTAGTATAATTTCCAATAACCCTGTATATAAGGTAAGCATTATGAATTTTGGAAAATTTAACCCCTACGCGAACAAAGTCGTGGGTGAACGCTAGTTTATCATCCAACTCCTACTAAAATTATAAACTAGCTGCGTCCCACGATTTCACCCGCGTAACTCCCGATCCTGTGGGAATATAGGGATAAAAAGTAGACTATAGCCTTCCTCGATAAATGAACTATCCAACACAAAAATATTTTTTCAATTCGAACCAGTAGTTCCTGAGATTTGCGCGTTCAAACAAACAAACAAACTCATCAGCTTTATAATATTACTAGCGACCCGCTCCGGCTTCGCACGGCTATATTATGCATGTATTATACATATAAACCTTCCGCTTGAATTATTCTATCTAATAAAAAAAAACCGCATCAAAATCCGTTGCGTAGTTTTAAAGATATTATGCATACAAAGGGAAATAGGGACACGAAAAGTGACTTTATTTTATACTATGTATTGAAGTATAGATGTGTGCGTTAATTTGTATGTTTGTTAGTCCTTCACGCAAAAACTACTACTAAATCCAGTGACTTTTTATGCCGATATTCAAATGAAGCCGCTGGGCGTAGCTAGTACCTACTAAAACCTAAAACTATTGTAATTTCAGTAGGTTAATACATTATTAATGTATTAACCTACTGAAATTACAATAGTAATAGGTTAGGTTAGTAATATCGGCATAAAAAGTCACTGGATTTAGTAGTAATTTTCGTAATCTGGATTCGTCTTTAAAAATAGATTACCCAGATCCCCACAAATTGTTCAAACGAAAAAATCCGAAGAATCTCAATCTCATTAAGGGATCTAACCGCAATCCTTCCATTTTCAATAGAAGTTCGAAGATATTTAACATTTATTGGTTATAGACGATACATGCCGGCTAAATGGCAAAAGTTTTTTTTTAATTTTTAAAAAGAATGAAACAATATTTTTTTTACGTATTTTTTAATAAAAACTATACCTATCTATTAATGTATGAGATCAACGCCTTCAACCAAACAAACAAACAAACTCTTCAGCTTTATAATATTTGTAGGTTTAGATAAAAGAGAAAAATATTTATCAATGTGACAACGCAGTTGGCACACTATGCCAAACACAGGGTTCCGGTTTCGATTCCCGTTTCAGACATGTATTTATGCTTAAATATTTGTCTGTGGTCCGGTTATTTATGTTTATAAATTTGCAAAAGAAAAGTATATAAGTAGTAATATCCGTTGTCTGGCACCCATAACACAAGTCTAGTTACCTAATTTGAGGCTAGATGGCGATGTGTGGAATGTCCTGCCATATTTATTATTATTATAATGTGGGTTTCTTTAGTACGTAAGCATGCACTAAGAAAGGATTTTTGGAAATTCGACTACTAAGGGGTAAAAAGCTGTAGTTTGTGGATATATTAGGTATTTATTTAATTTTTGCGCAACACCCAGAAACTTAAAAACCGATTTTTATGAAATTATATTTTATAGATTAGGTTAGGTTAGGTTACTGAGATAGTTTGAAACAAAGAAATAAGTACCTATCAAAAGTTCAGATGCAATCTCTATCCCTCTACAATTTAAACATCTTTTCAACCTCATTAATATTCCTTTACGTTTTCAGGAAAAAATCGAATAAAGAACAATGGCCGGCTCCAGGGAACGACTCCTGTACGACAGACGATCCGATTACGAATACGAACGGAGGTATACCCCGTACCATGAAACTAGGCGGCATCAAGATCGCAACCTAGATCGACAACATCGCGACAGGTAAACGAACCGTTGTTCGTTAGCCGTTGCTAACTACGTACTATGCGGTTCGGCTGAATGCATTTAGCCGTAACCAAATAAATATAAAAGTAAATCGTTTATCACTGTGAATCGAGCCACCACTGTCCACTGTGACCCAAATTCTCTCCTCTGGATATGGTCGAGTAAGCTGAGAGGGTAGTAGGTGCTGGACAAGCCTACTCTATCCTCACGCCAAAAAGGACCCAATTAAAAAGGGTCTAATTGCGGAAAACAGCCCGTTTACAAATACAAATAATTACTGTGTTGCTGCTGCCGTCCAATGGCTGGTCAGATGCCGCTATACCAAGCAGTTTGCAGTTGCTGGCGCATTATAGCAGCCTATTAACTATTTTAGCAGCAATGTAGATCGACAACATCGCGACAGGTAAACGAACGTTTGCGGCTATGTACGTATTATGCGGTTCGGCTGGATGCTTTTAGCCGTGTGGTTGGCTGCGACCAAAAATATCTAAAAGCAAATCGTTTCTATACGCACTGTGATAGACGGTCGCTATACATAGTGGTTTGCAGTAGCCGGCGCATTATAACACTCTATCTATTAATTAACTATTATAGTCGCAATCTAAATTCACAACATCGCGTCAGGTAAACGAACAACGGCTAAGTACGCACTATGCGGTTTAGCTGGATGCATTCAGCAGTAACTAAAAATATCTAAATCGTTCCTATACGTTCTGTGATGCGGCTGCCGTCCAAAGGCTGGCCACATGGTTGTAGTTGTCGGCGCATAATAACAGCCTATTAACTATTAAAGTCGCAATCTAGATCGACAACATCGCGACAGGTAAACGAACGTTTGCGGCTACTTACGTATTATGGGGTTCGGCTGGATGCATTCAGCCATGTGGTTCAGCCGTAACCAAGCAAATCTTAAAGCAAATCGCTTCTATACGGCGGCCATCCGACGGTTGTATTATAACAGTATTTTATAACTATATATTATTCTGTGCCATTACGACTAACCGTCATGTGGTTAGCCGCAATCGCAACCGCATCCTGCGATCGACCGCACTGCTAACCGCATTCTGATGAAACAAATTGTGCGTAGGTACTAGATACCCTTATCATTATGAATTCAAGGCGCGAAAATACTATACATTTTGGGTATTCTATTTATAAATATTTTCTTAGGTACGAACGAGTTCAACCGAGACGAAAGAACGGATACGTCTACGAAGATATTTATTCAGATTTCGACGAAGCACAAGGACGCTTGTCATTGTTCCGACCAATCAGACCGGAGTTCTTAAACCTACCGACGAGTTACGACATAAAATACAACTCCCTCCCACGTAATTACTACAGTTACGATCGAGAAACAGAAAGAAGGAGGTATAAGAAAGATTACTACGATTTCAGAATCGAAAACGAATCGAAATATAGAAACAGAGAATCGATACCTAAAAGTTATCAATCGATTAAAACAGATCAACCCGATAGATCGAAACCAAAAAACGTAGCCGTTTGCAAGCCTCTTAGAATTACGGATAAGAATGCTAAATACTGGACCACTGATCCACCAGAGAAGAGACGAAAGAAACCAGATGAAGCAAAGAAAAACGTTAAATTTTCAGAAGTGTCTGGTTGTAATAGAAAAATGATTGTAGACGATCCAATAGTGGGACGAAAAGTTGTACCGGTTCGAGAATTAGAAGTTTCTCTAGATCAAATGATACAGAATGGTTATTTTGAGAAGCATAATATACCGATACGTCCAATGGTGAAAGTAGGTGGGGAAGTGAGGTGTGAACCGGTTAAAACTGGTAAAGTTGGTGAGCCTAACGGGAAGTGCTTATCGGAGAGGAAGGAACCGCCGATGCCGCGGAGAACTAGGCATTTACCGCAGGTTAGTAAATACATTTTTCATTACTCATACTCCGAAAGTAGGCCTAAATATGCCTGAAGAGCGTGTAGAAAATAAAACTTCCAGCCCTAGGGCTTTTCGCTTTCACTGACAGCTGTCATGTCAAATTATGGCTTCGCACGACTTGTGCAATGTGCATAAAGCCAGTATCAGTATCATTATACATTAGGAACTTCATAACCTAACCTCCTTGCTTTAGGTAGCACCAAAGAATAACACTACAAATGTATATAACCTCTTTGGTCCCAACCTTGTAAGAGGATCAGGTAGTATGGAGTCTCTCATTAACTCTCGTTGTTAGGAAGAATTTTTTGTATTATTCGTAATGAAAAGCACAGTGTTTACCTCGGGTGAAAGACTCATTAAGTCCCTCGAACTATTAGCGCCCTCGCTACGCTCGGGCGCCAAACTCCGTCTCGGGACTTGTAATGAGTGACTTTCACACCTAGGATAACAATGTACTATTTTAGGTGGATTTATTTTTAGGCAGAAGTAGTCGCCAAACTCAAAATGCCTGTCGTCTTTATCTAAAATTTGATTGTAACGAATATGCTCTGAAACTTCTGAACCGATTTACATGAAACTTTGGTATGTGAACTTCGTTTGATCAATGTATCCTACATTGATTCATTGACAGTAACATATACTTTTTATTCTGATATTCCCACGGGATAAATTTTCTATAGTATGAGTAGCTTTAACCCGCGTAGTAATTTTCAAAATCCATTGCATTGTTAACGGATGCCTACGTCATATCAACTACCTATGTAAGCCAAACAACCCGATCCGTCCATTGTTTTGAGCTGTATGTTGATGTCAGTTACTCAGTCAGGACTTTGAATTTTATTATTATGATTTGGATTAGGTGAGTTCTTTAGCTTGTAATTTTGTGTGTCTAATATTTAACATGAATTGTCCATTGTAAACCAATGTGTGTTGTGCGTTGATTTACCTGTGAATCGGTCAAAATTTTACACAGGTAGATTTTATTTCAAATATCGAGCCAGATTTTGCACAAAATTTAATTGAAAAGTAACAAAGGTCAATGGAATTCTTTCTCCATTTATCTGGCTATTGTATAGTAAGTAGGTACTTATATTTAATTTTATTTAGGTAGATTGTTTTTCAAATATTTAGCCTGATATTGCACAAAATTTCATTGAAAAGAAACAAAGGTCAATGGAATTCTTTCTCCATTTATCTCGCTATAGTATATATAGTAGGTAGGTACTTATATTAATTTTATATTTATACGTAGATACTATTTCAAATATATAGCCTGATTTTGCACACAATTTCATTGAAAAGTAACATATGTCAATGGAATTCTTTCTCTATTTAGTTGGCTATAGTATAGTAGGTAAGTAGATTTTTATTTTTAATTATAAAATACACAGATTTTATTTCTAATATCTAGCCAGATTTCGCACTAAATTTCATTGAAAAAACAACAAAAGTCTAAGGTATTCTTTCTCAATTTAGTTGGCTATAGGTAGGTAGGTTACGTAGAACACTTATTTTTATACAGGGTTATTGGAAATTAATTGACACGGCGTTAAGGGCTTCTTCTGTGCACCTTATCGATCAACTTTTGTTCTACGACTTTTGGAAATTTATTATAAAAATATTCCATACAAAAATAAAAAAATAAATCCAACAGTTCAAATAATACTCAACTCTACGTCTACGTCACAGAATCAATCATAGTAGGTATGGTGCCGATCGCGCGCGCGCACTTGCCGCATAGACATAGAAAATTACCCGACAGTACGAGAAACACTTAAATATTTTTTTTGGAATATGTATTAAGTTTCGACAAAAGTCGTAGAACAAAAGTTGTTTGTTAAGGTGCACAGAAGAAGCCCTTAACGCCGTGTCTATTAATTTCCAATAGCCCTGTATATTTATCTTGCTATAACAAACATACACACACACAAACTTTCACATTTATATAGTAGAATAGTATTAGTAAGTAGGTATATACCTAGATACCTATTTTTTATTTATACATAGATCCTATTTCAAATATCTTGCCAGATTTCGCACAAAATTCCATTGAAAAGCAACAAAGGTCAATGGAATTCTTTCCCCATTTATCTGGCTATAGTATAGTAGGTAGGTAAGTACTTATCGTATTGGAAAACTATCATGTCGCATGAAAATCTCTATCTACGAAGAATTTGACCTTGTACCTTTACAGTATTGTTGGCTTAGTGGGAGCTTGTAATATGAAAGTCATGGGGTCGAATCTCGATAGATAGATAGATAAATTCTTTATTGTAAACTTGACGACCCAGTTGGCACAATGGTCACCATGCCGGACTGTCAAATACAGGGTCGCGGGTTCGATTCCCGCCTCAGGCAAGTATTTATGCTTAAGTATTTGTCTGTGGTCTGGTTGTTTCTATGTATTATAAGTATATATTTACAAAAGTATATAAGTAGTATATCCGTTGTCTAGCACCCATAACACAAGTCTAGTTAGTTAACTTGGGGCTAGATGGCGTTGTGTGGAGTGTCCTGCAATATTTATTTATATTTATTTATTTAAACACCATTTTTAAATTACATTAAATGAAATGAAAACAAACTTTAAGTCTAAGTGTTACAAAGGGCGGCCTTATCGCTCAAAGCGATCTCTTCCAGGCAACCTTTGGATGGACAAGAAGTTGAGGAAGGTGAAGGGTAGGGTGTTCAATCTTAGGAAATTGAGTGGGATGCAAAAAAACAATAAAACTTTATAGGTATGCTTTTTTTTTTTTCACAGTTTTTCTTTCTACAAAAATAATTATACATTACTAGCTGCGCCGCGCGGTTTCACCCGCGTAAGTTCCCGTGGAATATCAGGATAAATAGTAGCCTAAGTGTTAATCCAGGTATCTAGATACCAAGTTTCATCGCAATAGGTCTAGTAGTTTTTGCGTGAAGGAGTAACAAACATACATACACACACAAACTTTCACATTTATAATTATTATTAGTAGGATAGGATATTTTTTCTTTTTTAAACAACTAGCGATCCGCTCCGGCTTCACACGGCTATATTATGCATGTATTATACATATAAACCTTCCTCTTGAATCACTCTATCTATTAAAAAAAACCGCATCAAAATCCGTTGCGTAGTTTTAAAGATCTAAGCATACAAAGGGACATAGGGACATAGGGACGGCGAAAAGTGACTTTATTAATTTATACTATGTAGTGATAGTGATAGTCACTGACTAAGCAAAATAGAAAATAGTTTGGCAGTAATATAATAATTTAAAACAGGCTATTTTCATGTTTTTTTTGTTATTTCGTGGAGCTCGATATTTTGATGCCGTTTTAAACACCATTTTCACAAGACCTGAGTGGAAACTAACAGGGCTTCACTTTTTAAAGAACTTTAATAATGAAATTAGCCATGGTATTTTTATTTGTGAAAACATCATTATTATGATTGCTTTTTAATTTATTTGTACTTATATACTTTACTTTTGTAAATATATACTTATAACACATAGAAACAACTAGACCACAGACAAATATCCACGCATAAATACTTGTCTGAGGCGGGAATCGAACCCGCAACCCTGTGTTTGGCAGTCCGGCATGATGACCATTGTGCCAACTGGGTCGGGTGCTATAATTAGGCACCATAGAATTTGACGTTCCTACTTTTTTCTTCTTAGTTTCTTGTTAGGCACAAAATAACTGACGTTTTGGATAGAATACTAAGCGTACTTGGAGTATAGGATATCAAAGCCTATATATTATCCCCTTTTCAGAGAGCAACGTAGATTGGTTACAGTAATTATTCCTGGGTAATGGTGTACCAATATTGTATCAAAGGTCATTTTGTACGTGATAATGACTTTATTTTGATTAAAGGGACGTGTGGGTTAGTTTTGTTACAGATAGGGTTGAAGGGTTGAATTTACAAATTAATAATAGCTTATTAAAAGGAAACATTGAACACGTTAAAGTTACAAAAAAAACTACGAACTAAACTAAAATAAAAATTTATTTAGTCGTATGATATTTCGGTTTATTCCAATTTAACCCATTTTTTTTTTACTTTTTTACTTGTGTTCATCGTCAAAATGTACAATAATAATATGTTTTTTGCGACTGAATGATAATATGTCAGTATACGGTAATGCCAAAATGTGCAATCGACCTAACGTTTAACCCCTAAATAGTCCGAACAAAGCTTATTGGTCAAATTGTTTCATAACCTCAACGATCCTATGACAGAATACGCCACTGCCAAAATCTGCAAAAGGGGAAAATTTTGAGCTCGTTTAATTGGTGCCATCATAATAATATGTTTTTTACACAATTTATTTTTTGTAGGTACTGTACTTTGTCCTAAAAATACTAGAAAACTGTTCCATATTAAAAAAATATTTGTCCTACCCGAAAAAGTTAATGTTTTTATTCCCAATTCTAAATTTAGAATATCCAAAAAAACAAACAATCGCTCACGGTACGCCTCTCGCAAAGGGCTTCTGTTTTTGAAATCTCAAATGGTTAACTGTCAGAGTTTAAAGATGGCCGACCCATTTGGGGGGCAACTGTAATTAATTTTATGTCAATAACAAGCATACGATATTAATCAGAGTATAACTCGGTGTTCGACTAGTGAGAGACCGCGGGTTGGATCGGTTTTATTTTCATTTTGTCTTAGATTTTTGACGTGATTATGTCTTATAAATCGAAGAACACCGGCAGTACTTACAAAAAGTGTGACGTCATCGCTCACGTTCCGTTATTGACAAGGTAAACATAGCAACAGCACTAACGTTCCGGGAACGTGAGTTATTGACAAGGTAACGATAACAATTATAATACGTTGCTATGGTTACCATCAATGTTTTTTATGACGTTATCACGTAAAATTGTCGTCCGTTAACCGACTTTACTAACAACAATTTTTTAGATCTATCTTTTTAACACAAGTCAACGAATAAAATAATCAATATCGCTTACAACATAATTTCGATCGTCTTTAGAGTCTTATTCGATCATTTTACGATTGTCTTTTGTTTCCGCTTCGATCGTCTTTTGATTTAGTTTCAATCGTGTTTTGTTTCCATCGTTTTTTTTTCGATCATATTCAATTCAGAGACTGTCAGGAAATAAGTGTTTCTGCCTATTCCTTAATTTTCTGAAATCAAATTCGAAAACAGGCAGGAACAAGGTCATGTTTGGCGGGAATTTTGATTACTGTTTGTTCCTATTTGGGGACAAGCAGGACTTACTGATTTTAACGGCTTACCGTTAAAAAAATATCACACTTTGCCACTAAATCTTCACTAATAATAATATTTTAAAGATATTTTTTTCTTTTGTTTGTTGTTTTATAATTATGTTTGTAACGAATAGACTCCGAAACTACTGGACCGATTTTGATGAAACTTGATATAAGGATACATTGATTCATTGGGAATAACATAGGCTACTTTTATCCCTATATTCCCACAGGATCAGGAGTTACGCAAGTGAAACCGGAGAGCGCTGCTAGTTATTCATAATATCGACTAATCATTGAGAAAATTGTATGAAATTGAACATAAATTCTATATTTAGATATTATTTACTTTTGAATTGAGTTCATTTCTGTTTATTTATTGAACGCACTGAAGCAAACAGTCTGATTCGGTAGCTCTCAAGGAATCGATTTGATATTGCTTTTCACTATACATATTATATTGCGGTGTATGTCTGTCTGAACGCGATGAACATGATTTTTTTCCATTTTTTTTTAGTTTTTCGGCTCTGGTGAACTATTGAGTTTATTCTACTTACAGCGTTCTCGTTTTTTTCCGTCGATATGTAGAGATGATAGGAAATAGGTCCATTACAAAAGTTCACCCTGTGTATTGAGTGTATTTGTTCTCTAAGACGTTAACCAAGTAGGTATAAGTAGGTAGTTAGTTTAAACTAAGGCTTCTGTTAACCTCAATATAACCCAGTTTAAATCTGGGCGGGCGCCAACGCTTTTTTTTGCAGTTGTGTTGTTTGCAGTAAATTTAATAGGTACAGGCAGGCAACAGAAGTGGAGGCTCACTGTAGAGTTGTAAAACTGCTAATATATCTACTACATAGTATAAAACAAAGTCGCTTTCCGCTGTCTGTCTCTATGTTATGCTTAGATCTTTAAAACTACTTAACGGATTTTGATGTGGCTTTTTTTTAATAGATTAAAGTGATTCGAGAGGAAGGTTTATATGTATAATACATGCATAATATAGCCGTGCGAAACCGGGGCGGGTCGCTAGTCACTACATACATAGTGTAAAATAAAGTCACTTTTCGCCGTCCCTATGTCCCTATGTCCCTTTGTATGCTTAGATCTTTAAAACTACGCAACGGATTTTGATGCGGTTTTTTTAATAGATAGAGTGATTCAAGAGGAAAGTTTATAATATGTATAATACATGCATAATTTAGCCGTGCGAAGCCAGAGCGGGTCGCTAGTATACTTATAAAATGTTTTGTCCTGACTGAATGACGGATCAACGCACAGCCTAAACCGCTGATCGTAGATACCTGAAACTTGGAGGGTGTGGTATTTGTATGACGTAGGCATTCGATAAGAAAAGATTTAGAAAAAATCATAGAAAATTCAATCATTACGCGGTGAAGTCACGTGTGAAACCTAGTTATACGTATCGAGTTTAAAAGGTAATTAAACAAAGAACTCATAAGTATAATGGCAATGTGAAATTATTGAATACCAAACACATTAACCTACTTTAAACCGCGCGGTCGGGTAAAAATCCACAGTACATAAAACTCTTTTTTTTGTGATTGTTAGAGTGGAGCATTTCCTTCGAGCTTTCCACGATCGTTAAAAAAATAAAATGCCGTTACGAGCACCAAAGCTGCCATTCTAATAGGTATTCATAAAAATTTACTTCACTCCACTTAGCTCGTACCACAGCCTCGAAACGACGAATTTTCCAGAATTTTCCAAAAGATTTTTCAGTAAAATATTTTATGTTTATTCCGTAGCACGTATAAGTATCTACTCTAAAATATTTGCGTGCCGTGAGTGTGTTTGTACGTTTTAAGGATTTACAGTTATTGCCTGAGGGGTAAAGCTTTCAGGGACGATGATGTTTTTCAGGTTTTTTCGAAAAATAAACAGCAGCTTTTAGTTAAATTATAAAATATCTATAAATATAAACTTCAAAGTAATGACTGACCTATAATAATATATCAACACACAGATCAAACCAATGGGCTAAAATCTGGCATTAGGAATCCGCTAAATTCAATCCTACGTGGGCGAAGTCGCGGACTAAAGTTAATCAATTTTTTTTTAGTAAAAATGTTTTGCAAGGCTAACATAATTTTCCAACTATAAACAGCTTGTAGTTGCATAGTTTTTTAAATCAAATTCCATTTTCACCATGTTGCAGGTCCTGGCAGCTCTCGCGGTCTCCCTCGCTCCATTCTCAGCAGGTCTCGGCAAAGGATACAGCTCGCCAGCCATAGCCTCTCTCCAGGGTCCAGGAGCTAATGCCACCAGGAGAGACTTTCAATTGACTGATCAGCAGGCTAGTTGGTTGGCGTCTCTTTCTTTTTTGGGTAAGTTATGCTTCTTTTGTCCCTTTCTCAGCAGGTCTAGGCAAAGGATACTGTTCGCCAGCTATAGCCTCTCTCCAGGGTCCAGGAGCTAATGCCACCAGGAGAGACTTTCAATTGACTGATCAGCAGGCTAGTTGGTTGGCGTCTCTTTCATTTTTGGGTAAGTTATGCTTCTTTTGTCCCTTTCTCAGCAGATCCGGCTAAAGGGTACGGTTCGCCAGCTATGGCCTCATTCCAGGGTCCAGGAGCTAATGCCACCAGGAGAGATTTTCAGTTCGCCAATCAGCAACGATTTACATTGGGTATTTTCTAGATGAATCTAGCTTTTTTTAGGCCATGTCAAAATTATGCGAAACCTTAACACCAGGGTACGTGGGTTCATCTCTGCCTACAAGGAGAGTCTGAAAGCATGTGTTTTTACGTATAACAGAAGATTAAAATACACCCGAGAAAATGTTTTTCGTATTCACAAGACAAGATTACGTCGCGCGTCGCCATAATTCTACATGCCTCTAAATTCCAAAAACAATTTACGTGGTCCCGTAAATTGCAAAAACACGTACGTTACGTATATCACAAAAACACGTAAGTTCACCTTGCAAGTTATAATAATTGCGTTTGGTTAAAGGAGCCTTTAGAAGAGTTTACTTTTACGGAAATATTGGACTTTACATCTAATATAAGCAACTGATAACGTTCTAATAAATTGATGGAACACCTGCATTTACAAAAAAGTGTCACGGTAATATTGTGTGACGTCATGCGTCATAGTAACTTAGGAAATAGGGTATTTAATAATAATATCGCTCATCTAGGCTTGTGTTAAGGTGTGACGAGTGAAAAAAAAATATAAGTAAAGGAAAAAAAAATCTAAATTTTTCATCGTTTTCTGATGACGTTATCACGTAAAATTATCGTCCGTAAACCGACTTTACAGATAACCATTTGTTTACATGATATCTACTGTGAAAAGCCATCGATGAATCTTTTTGCAGGTTTATGTCCACTTTTTTCTTGGAACTATTTTTGGAACTCCTCTATCCACTTAAATCATCTGATCTCTTTAGTTTGATCCTTTTTGCGTGGCGATGGAGTAGACTTATCCAGCACCTACCCCACCTTCTCAGCTTAGTCGACCTTGTCCAGCGGAAAGGACTTGTCATTACGTCTGACTGAAGCCAATTAAGCCGCTGGCGCTGGTTTCATCACGATGTTTTCCTTCATCGTAAGAGCAATGATTCTGGGAAATGTATTGCCAGCAATATTCGAAAACTTATCCATCTAAAAGCTCCACAAGGAACACGTACAAAACGTCAAGTAGAAATCCTGCGGTTTCAGGTCGAGAGAGGGGGGGATTGCGTTCAATAGTAGGTAGCTATGATTTTATAACGTTCGTACCATTTCAAACTAGGAATGACTAACAAGTTGGGCAAAGCTAACTGAGGGAATTATATAAAAGTTTTTGATGTGCCAGATCGTTGGCCTGTTTTATCTATCTATCTATCACCACTAAATATTTAAAACAAAGTCGCTTCCCTTGTCTGTCCCTATGTATGCTTAGATCTTTAAAACTACGCAACGGATTTTGACGCGGTTTTTTTCAATAGATAGAGTGATTCAAAAGGAAGGTCGGACAAAAACAAAACTACCACACGCACAAAGTCGCGGGCAACAGCTAGTATTATGTAAATGATGAATAGGGATTCAATACCCGGAACAGAACGGAGGACGGTATACATTTAGAGTGAAAGAGAGTTTGTTTGAGCACTCAAATGTTCCCATTTATCTCCAAAACGGCTGAACTGATTTAGTTACGGTTTTCTCTAAAATGTTTGTAATTCATTGGCGATGATTCGTAGTTGTTACGAGTTACGAGTTACGAGTTGTTACGATGATTATTCACCAGATGGCGCCGCAATTTACATTTGCAAAACGAATGTCCACAATTTCCAAAATGGCGGAGCCCATTTAACTAAGGTCGACCCATTTGGGTCAGCACACGACTCCTCATATAATAATAATATGTTGTTTTTTCTTTACCACTTTTAAGCTATTGCATAGATTTTATCGCGGGCCTTGGGAGGCGAATCAAGAAATTCCGTAACGAAAAAAACCTAAGGTTTAAAGAATTTATTCTCAAAAAAAGACAAGTACATGTCACTTAATAGAGAATATATGTCGGACGACAAAAGTCGGACGACTATTTTTTTAAATTTTAAATTTTTTTTTTTATATATTTTTTTTTATTATTTTATAAGAACATTTACTAAGACAAGAAATTATTCTCGATATAGCAATAGCTTTACCGCGGCAGTCCCCGAGTGCCACACGTTTTTTTTGTTTTGTAATTAATTTTCATTGTCATGTTCATTTCTTCATTCCTGTGTTTGTCGTGTTTGTACTCAATAAATGCTTTTCTTTCTTTCTTTCATTTAGATACGGTTTTCTTTAAAATGTTTGTAATTCATTAGCGATGATGCGTAGATAGTGATTATTTTTAATACGAGCTTGTAACCCAGTCAGGCTTTAAGCGTCATGACGCAATTAGGTACCAAAAGAATCCATTGAAATACTAACCAAGCCTACTATAATCAAAGCCTATTCACATTTTTATGACAATGAAATAAAGAAGCCTTACATTAACCAAGTTTTACTGTGAATTGAATATATCTCATTAAATTGGATATCCTTGAAACATTATTTTATGAGAGAATAAAATTATGGAAACAGATGTTGGGTTGCCATTTTGTCGTATTTATTTAGGTACGGGCTGTTTATAAGGACACTTTTATAATAAAAATAAAATAAAAATAGCCTTTATTCACTGACCTAGTTTGTAAATACAATTTTTACCTTAGAATTATGGTGTTAGTAATTTTTTAAATCTAATATTAGTAGGTTTCTTCAGCAACCAGTTTTTTGGTCAGGTTGTCCTTGGACATAGGCCTCCCCCAGTATTTTCCACTTCTCTCTGTCTCGAGCTAACCTTCTCCATCCTTTTGGCAATTCATCCTCCCATCTTTTGGTTTGACGTCCTTTTTGTCTTTTCCAAAGACAAAAAGGACGTCAAACCGGGAAAAGACAAAAAGACAAAAAAGGACACTTTTACTAAGATCTAAATATACGGGCTGTTTTAGGGACTTAAGACTTCACTTACTAAGACCACATCTAAGACTCCACTGTCTGTCTGTCACCAGGCTGTATCTCAGGAATAGTGATAGCTAGACTGTTGAAAATTTCACAGTTGATGTATTTCTGTTGCCGCTATAACAACAAATACTCAGTGGTCACTCTGTGGTTATCTATCTATCTATCTAATACTCAGAATATAATGGTAAGGAACCCTTCGTGTGTGGGTCCGACTCGCACTTGGCCGGTTATTCTTTATTCCTGGCCGGCCGTGTACTAATGGGTTTTTTTATGAATTTATAAAATAAAAATAAATAGATATAAATATTGCAGGACATTCCACACATCGCCACCTAGCCCCAAGCTAGGTAACTAGACTTGTGTTATGGGTCTAGACAACGGATATACACTACTATACCTTTCTTTTGTAAATATATACTTACTAGCGACCCGCCCCGGCTTCGCACGGCTGTATTAAGCATGTTTTATAATATCTAAAAACCTTCCTAGAGTGATTAAAGAATCACTCTATCTATTAAAAAAAACCGCATCAAAATCCGTTGCGTAGTTTTAAAGATCTAAGCATACAAAGGGACATAGGGACGGCGAAAAGTGACTTATTTTATACTATGTAGTGATAATACATAGAAACAACCAGACCACAGACAAATATCTAAGCATAAAATACTTGTCTAAGGCGGGAATCGAACCCTGTGTTTGTCAGTCCGGCATTATGTGCACTAATTGACATTGTTCTTACGGTGAAGGAAAACATCGTGATGAAATCCCCGACTTAGTTTTCTCCAGACGTATTGACGAGTTATTTCTTTTGGACACGGTCGACTAAGCTGAGAGGGTGGTATAGGTACAATCCATGGTCAAAAGTCTCTGCCCACCATAACGTTTACAATCCTGTGCAGCACTATTTGAACATTATAACAACGTAACCTGTGGATCGAACCCACGTCGGCCCCTTCTACCACTCACACAACTAAACACATAGCTAACATGTTGAAAATAATAATCTTACTGAGTACTTTTAAATTCCTACTCATGTGCTTTTAATTCAAGTATTTAAGTTTGTTTGTAACGTCTAGTAAAAGAAGGTCGTAACTCCAATACTTTTGTTGATAGTATTATTGTAGCAAACTGATCATTTACTTATGACCCATACTGTACCTACCTATTGGAAAACCCTACTCCATCTTTACGCAAAAAGGACCCAACAAAATAGGTCCAACTGTGGAAAACAGCCCGTATACAAATACAATTTTGTTATTCATTCGATGAAAATATCGATTATTTAATAGCTTTTAATCGAATGAACTCGGCAATGGACTTGGTATTCGATTAATGAACATCTATTATAGTGGGTTCCTTTGTTCTCCTTTCATTTCACTATTGTTGGTTGAAACGGTACCTAAGCTATTTTACTGGCTGTGACTATCACGTACAAATAAAATAAAGTAAAGTTAATAAATATTTAAGTACAATCCACGTTCAAAAGTCTCTGCCCACCGTAACGTTTACAATCCTGTGCAGCACTATTTGAACATTATAACAATGTAACCTGTGGATCGAACCCACGTCGGTTGGTGTAGCGGGTGCCGGCTTCTACCACTCACACAACTAAACACATAGCTAACATGTTGAAAATAACAATCACACTGATTACTTTTAATTCAAGTATTTATGTTTGTGTGTAACGTCTATTAGAAGAAGGTCGTAAGTCCAATACTCGTTGATAGTATTATTGTAGTAAACTGATCATTTACATATGACCCATACTGTACATTCGAGCCCCAAGCTAAGCAACTAGGCTTGTGTTATGGTGACCAGACAACAGATATAACACCTTAACATTAACATTAAACCTTAGGTAACATTTAATCTTAACTTCTTAGCTAAATTTACATGATTTATTACAGCGCTATAACTTTAATCCATGCCGACGGTGTTCATAGAAAAGAAAAAACAACCTAGTTACCAACCAGAAAAACAAAAAAAATGGGTGCGTGTACTTATGTACGCGCGTGAGAAGTTATACTTCTTTGGCATTATTATTAAAAAAAAAAAAAAACTCGTCCGGCAAAAAACTCGTCCGACAAAAAACTCGTCCGGCAAAAAACTCGTCCGACAAAAAACTCGTCCGACAAAAAACTCGTCCGACAAAAAACTCGTCCGACAAAAAACTCGTCCGACAAAAAACTCGTCCGACAAAAAACTCGTCCGGCAAAAAACTCGTCCGACAAAAAACTCGTCCGACAAAAAACTCGTCCGACAAAAAACTCGTCCGACAAAAAACTCGTCCGGCAAAAAACTCGTCCGACAAAAAACTCGTCCGACGAAAAACTCGTCCGACAAAAAACTCGTCCGACAAAATACTCGTCCGACAAAAAACTCGTCCGACAAAAAACTCGTCCGACAAAAAACTCTGGACTGGAAAAGGATTGTCAACACAATCAATCAATCACGTGAGAATTTTGTGTGACGTGAGAATTTTGTGTGACGCTTTTGTAAAATTTCACTCTCATCATTTTTTCATAACGCGCCTAAAGAAGTATAACTTCAAAAAATCCAATAGCTTAAAATTGGCCATTTGGCCGCAAGCCAAATATCCAAACTTAAAATATAACCTAACTGTGAGACTGGAGTTCTTTGATATCATCAGATCTTAGCTGAAGGCTCACTCAATGTCCTTTGGCAAGGGTGTAGAAACCGACTTCGAATGGACCAAGTTTTACAGAGATAGAAAGTAACCAAATGGGGCAAGCTTATTACATATTTTTAGTTCAATTTGTTTTGACATATAAAAAGGTGTCTTTTGTGACCATAATTATAGAATTAGTGCAGGTAATACACATTTATTTATTATCAATAACAAAATACATTTAATGCAATATGAAATAAATTAAAAAACGCGTCTCGTTTTTATTTTATATTGCTGTATGCTGTGTGAGTCATTGTCACGTTCTGGAAACGTGACACTGACGTCACAGGAACGTGACAATGACCATACATGTTTTTTTTGTGAATGCCCTGTGTTCTTCAATTTATTAGACGTTATCACGTCAAAATATCCCAAAATATATATAAAAAAAATCCCTCCCCAACGTTCCCGGTGCAAAGCTGGACAATATGCAGGTAGCGTTACCCCGCTAAAACGCTATCGACAGCCTTTGCACCAACTCAAACTCAAATCGGGTAAATGGTTATTGCAATATTTGACAAAACGTAAATCTTTTAGGCGCCATGTTTGTGACGTCATAGATGTCAACCCCCACCGTTACAGGATACCATGCATTTCTTTAATCAGTAAGCCACTCTTATTTCAACGATACCTGTTGTCGTTTTAAACCTTTCCAGTCTTATGGAAATTACAATTTTTCATCTTGGCTTCTCTACAAAAACTTAAAATAACTAACTTTAAAAATCTTGGTGGCTCCACTTCTTAAGAGAAAAGGGTACCGGCGGTCTCTCCATACAAACGTAGTCGACTGTTTCCTCCCTGGATAATGACACTAGCACAAATATTTTTATTGCATAAAACTTATAATCCAGGGAGGAAACAGTCGACTACGTTTGTATGGAGAGGGCGCCGGTCCCTTTCCCTTTTAAATCCTGCCAAAGGAAATCTTTGGTTCACGAAACGCCGTTTAATTTTAATTACATTCCCGACTAAGTACCTACAAAAACTTTCAGCCTTCAAATTAAAAGACGCACTTGAGGATGTATTTTATTTGTAGTTTTTTTTTTTTGTTTTTTTGACGACCTCTGTGGCGCGTCGGGCGAATACCCGACTGCGACGCAGAAGGTTGCGGGTTCGATTCCCGCCGGGAACAAGTATTTATGCTGACCATAAATTCTTGTTTCTGGTTCTGGGTGTTTCCTATATGTATAATATGTATATATTTACAAAAAAAAAAAGTATATAAGTAGTTTATCCGTTATCTGGCACCCATAACACAAGCATTAAGTTGCTTAGCTTGGGGCTGGATGGCGATGTGTAATATGTCCTGAAATATTTTTTTTATTTTTTTATTTTTATTTATAAAGTAGTTAGTACTTTGTAATTTTAAACAACCAAGATTTGTTTCATGTAGTTATATTTAATTTAGGATTATTTAGGCATCTACTAGTTTTCTTTTTTTTTTTAATTTATATTTTGTATTGATGTTTTATATGTGTTTTATATTTAATTAATTAAAGCTCCGTTAAAATCGGTTCCTTCCTTTCAGAGTTATGATGGCAGACAGGTTTAAACCCATTACAATCCTCTTTGTTCATTTAGGGGAATTTGTTAGTCTCAGGGTCTAACCCGGAGGTCTGACCCTTAGATTAAGGGTTAAAACTTTAAACGGTGCATCTCTGGGTCATTAATCTGAGTCGTAAATCTCTAAGGCACGAAATCCGTCATTTAATTAATATTCACGTAAATAATTCCATGGATGAAAACAGGATTTTCACAAGATGTTTCTTGTTTTAAGGCCATGATCGTAAAAGAAATTGACGACCCAGTTGGCGCAATGGTCACCATGCCGGACTGCCAAACACAGAGTTGCGGGTTCGATTCCCGCCTCAGACAAGTATTTATGCTTAGATATTTGTCTGTGGTCTGGTTGTTTCTATGTATTATAAGTATATATTTACAAAAGAAAAGTATATAAGTAGTATATCCGTTGTCTAGCACCCATAACACAAGTCTAGTTACTTAGCTTGGGGCTAGATGGCGATGTGTGGAATGTCCTGTAATATTTATTTATATTTATTTTTGGAGTTTACTCCTTAAGAATCGATTTTCATATATAAGGCGCCCGGTATGAGAAAAATCCGAGGGGTAAAACCTACTAACAAGTAACGAAAATCGGTCACGTTTTTGGTGCGCACCTTTAGTGCGCAACTTTCTAATTTGACTGTGATACTTAAGGAGTAAACTCCAGTCGTGCGTCGGAGCTGACACACACACTTTTTTTTTATTCCCTTATTTAGTATGGACTCTGTTCCAAAGAAAAAAATCTAAATATACCCATATCTTTTTATTGTGGTGACTGGATGGACAGGACCTTGATTTTTATACACCTAATAAGGACTATTAAACCTCAGTATCTGGTATAAATTTTAACTTGACCGTTCCTGAGAAAGTCGGTGGTGACACACGGAGAGACGGACAAGATAGTAATCTTAAAAGGGTTCCTTATTGACCTTTTGAGGTACGGAACCCTGAAAACCAGTGATTTGGCGTACCCCATTTGAAAGGTCATATGTACTCCAATTAATGGGACAAAAAAATCTCACCTGGTGCAACCGAGATATTTTATCTTCAATACTACGTAGCTACTAAGAAAGTTATTAAACTCATACCCCCTTATTCCAAAACGAGGTTTAAGGATAGTTCGAGATGCAGATTTAAACCTTACATTTAGACACAGATTTACTCGTGAACTATAGTCTTAACAATATTCCTATGGATTATATAGGGAACTATAGTCTAAACACTATCCCTAAAGATTATTTAAATATAGTGTTTAGACTATAGTTCACGAGTAAATCTGTATTTAAATCTACATCTCGGACTATCCTTAAACCTCGTTTTGGAATAAGGGGGATATAGTTTATAACTACTTTATGAAACGTTTTAGAACTTCATGCGTTACTTCAAATGAAAGATCTTAACTAGGACTATATATTTACTCACTAGCAGCGCTCCGCCGTTTCACCCGCGTAACTCCCGATCTCGTGGGAAAACCGAGATAAAAAGTAGCCTATGTTATTCTCAATGAATCAATGTATCCTCATACCAAGTTTCATCAAAATCGGAGTAGTCGTTTCGGAGCCTATTCGTTACAAACAAAAAAAAACTTTCCTCTTTAAGACCTGATAAGATACGTTGTCTTTAACTGTGTTCTCTTTGGGACGCCATGAGGCAATATCATTTAAAGAGCAAGAACATTGGAAGATCTTTACCCACAAAAGTTTTTATTATTGTTGGTGTTGTTTTTCACCAATGCATTGTATCAAAGCCAGATAGCTGGCAACTTTCGGCAGATAAGGATCTGTCGAAAGTTGCCAGTCTCTAGAGACGAATAAAACTGAAAAGACAAGGATAATATGGCAACACGTCAAAAGTAGAGGAGTGAAAGAGTAGCAAACATTTTTTCGGTTGCCTTCCGACGGTTTGTGAATCATTGGGCTGAAAGAACTTAATTTGATATGAAGCGTTTTTATGGTATAATAACATGTCAGTGACTGACCACTATCTGACCTAATTGTAAGTGACGATGTAGTCTAAGATCTAGCACGCGCGCTGTTCACACGTAACTCAAATACTTCAAACTATTAACTGATTCCATGACCCCTAACAGTGCGAAGAAGAAATGACGAATCTCATACCCAGTAGCGTAGCAAGGGGGACTACCCCGGGCGCCACCATCATCATCATCATCATCATCATCATCATGCCCTTATCCCAATTTATTTGGGGTCGGCGCAGTATGTTTTCTTCTTCCATTCGCTCATATTAGTCGTCATCTCATCGTTGACATTAAGAGGGTGACCATTAAGAGGGTGGCAAAATTGGGGAAAAAAAATCTCTAAAAATCTTTCAAGAAATTAGCGCTTACCCACTGGCACATATTGAATCCTGCAAATCACGAGTCATACATGGTTTTTAAATAAGTATTTTCGCTCAATTCCTTCATATTACCCAACATTACACCAACACCAACATTATTATTTTTATGACGTCAAATGCGGGAAATTGTCAATATAATTGTGAGATATTATCTTGAACGCATCTTTGATAGTAGACTCTCAATTGTCAAATATGTCATTCTCTGTCTCTGCCCGGTCATCTAAAAAAGGAATAGTCCTTCTTCAGAAGTCCAACTACTTCATGTGCTTAGTACTAATAAACCGTAATTAATTAATTTGCGGGTTTTATTTGAGATACAACATTAATTATTTATATGTCGTTAAAAAGGCGGCAAATTATTACTCTGCACCATGCAACGGTGACCAACGCTACGCCACTGCTCATACCTGATGATTTACCTTGTGTCATTTCCAGGTGCCCTATTCGGTGGCATGGCTGGCGGAGCAGCGATGCGTCACGGACGTCGTCGGGTGCTGTCCCTTGCCGCAGCACCCTGCAGCCTATCCTGGCTGCTGACGGTCCTGGCCACGTCAGTCAGGATGATGTGCATCACAGCCTTCCTTGGAGGATTCTGCTGTTCTATTTTGACTATGCTGTCTCAAGTGAGTAGAAATACATCTAAGTGGTATCTCTTTCTTCATTTCTTGGAGTCTGTTTTGGCTGCTGATTGTGCTAGCCATGTCAGTCAGGATCATGTGCATCATCGACTTCCTCGAAAATTTCTGCTGTACTATGCTGAGTAGTTAAATATCCTCTTAGTTCTGTTCTTCGCCGCAACACTGCAGCACTATCTTGGCTGCTGATCATCGTAGATATGTTGCTTGGTTAGGATGATGTCCATCATTGTTTTCCTCGGAAAATTCTAAGTACTGTTCCTGGCCATAACACCCCGCAGACTATCCTGGGTATGCATGAATGTTTGATACCTCTTTACGCAGTAACTACTAAACCGATTGCGATGAAACTTGTTATGTACTTAGATAGCTGGAACTCCAAACTAGCACAATGCTTATTTTCATCTATATACTTCCACGGAATCTGGAGTTACTAGGATGATATCGTAGAGCACAGCTTCATTAATTTTCACTTTATTACACTCAGAAATTCTCAAACAAACACACCTTACCTTAATTTGCTTATTTATCTGAGTAAAAACAGACATATATAATTATTAATAGCGGAAAAGAGTGAAAATCTGAACCTTTTCCTTAGTTTCCATAGTATTTAAATGTTTATACCTATGTATACTTACTTAGACTACTTGTTGTATGTTTAGTTAAATTATTGTGAATCCTCCCATATGGCACACTATGTCAGGCTTGTACTATGGTGACCAGACAATAATGTGCGTGTATGGGTCAGCCGCCACACGTCTAAGTAACAACTAACCGAGAAGATGGATAAAGGGACTTTTTCTATGCATAATAAGCTTATATTTGACCTAATTTGTCGCGATGATGAGGTCGAAGATGTCGCCTAGAAGTAGAACGGCATGCATGGACAACATGATGGAACGCTACGAGTCACTTGGCACCATGACTTTGTCCAGGTGGTGGTGTTAGAAGCCGCCAGCGAAGGCCAACCACCGCTTGATTGTATGAATGAACTGAATGTAGCAGAGATGGATAAGAAGTAATAGAAACGAGTATGTAAGACTTCTGAGGAAGTATTCAACCGTATAAACCGGTAAAAACTGGTATAGGTTGCCTGGAAGTGATCGCTTTGAGCGATAAGGCCGCCCTTTGTAACACTTAGACTTAAGTTTTGTTTTATATTTTATGTAATTGACCGAACGAGCGAAGCGAGAGAGGTCTAGTGGCGAGACGGTCGGTCGGTTGTACCTATGTATCTATGTATCTATATATCTATGTATCTATGTATCTATGTATCTATGTATCTATGTATCTATGTATCTATGTATGTTTGTTCGACGATAACTTGAGTACCGTTGCTCTGATCTTAATGACTTTTGGTATATGGGTAGTTGAGGTCCATAGAATTTTTAAGTTCGAACATGAGAGGGATCGGTTAGGGGGCTTCGATGATAGGGGGTGCAGTAGGGGATCTATCTATATGACAGGCGAACTATATGGCAAATATACCCAAGTGGGGTATCAAATGAAAGGGCGTAACTTCGGTGACAATAATATGGTACCATGGAAATGATCTGATGATGGAGCTGGAAGGAATCCACAGGAATGTATCGTCTCAGCGGTCATTTTTATATCAAACTCATTTGTATCAAAAAGGAAAAAAACGCTTTGACCTTCATGATTAAAAAATGACAATGTCAAAAATCAAAATGACATGTTTTCTTTCTGTCATTGTCGTAAAAAATATGATTTCCAGATAATTTCAAAACCATTACATATTAACTTAGCTTTGATATTATGATTAAAATTGATAAAAAAAAGGTACCTATCTATATAATAATTCGGTCATCCTAAATAAAATTCAAATAATTCGTAAAAGTTTAGAGTGCAAAGTCATGCACTCTTGTGTTCGTTCTCGATGGTCTTCGAAGGATCAGTAGCTGCTTGAACCAGCTATTGATCAGCTAAACGGAAGCCGAAGCGAAAATTGGACAATCCTTCTATAGTTGACGTCGTCTGGGCCACTCAGGATGTACCTACTTACCTACCTTGGGTGAAGACTGTAGATTAAAAGCGTCTACTTAATCTACTTTCCTATAAATCGTCAGACCTCTCTTTTTGTTTCATATTCATAATTATTCATTTATTTCATAATCAAGGGTTGGTTTGGTTAATAATTGTGGTGAATAATATTAAATAGTATTGCTAGCTGATCTAGAGATTCTAATTAAAAAAACTGGTGACTAATCTTTTTATTATTTTTATTTAATAATAGGTTAGGACTTATTATAGGACATATAGGTCCACCAATAATATAGGTCTCAAACTTCTCTAATATATTTGTATCGAGGGAGGAGCCTCTCTCCTCTTTACCTCTTTCGTTAGATTAAGATGAGTACATACTTACTACATAGGTACTAAAAATTTTAGTGTTAAGTCTGATGATAAAGACCCGATGAGAAAGGTGACAATAAGAACTTAACGATCTTAAGAAGTCTAAGATAGTCATATCCATGTTTGTACTCGTTCAAAGCACCTTGATAAGTAGGTATTCTATAGCTTCTGAAGAATCAGCTGACATCTGGGATCTGGTGATAGAGGTGGAAGAAGGCACTCAACTTCAAAGAAATATGAACTCATCTTCTAGACAAGATAAGTCTACCGTTAATGTTCGTTAAAGTTGTCTTGATAAGGAGGCACTCTAGGCACATGAGTGTGCTCTATCTGGGGTTTGGTAATATAGCCGAGTAATATATAGAAAGCTATATGAACTCATCTCTAGATAAGTTAGGTCTATCGTGTTCACTTGATGAGTAGGTAGGTACTCTAGCTACTGACGATATGGTGGAATATAGAAGGAAGAAGGCTATAGGAGTTTTTAATCACACACGATTTACTTTCATTGTAGGTACTTATTCTCTCGAGTATCAATAAAACGCGAAATAAATAAATACGTGATTGAGACCAAGAAAATTAGGCTATGGAATTCATTTTCTAGACAAGATACCTAGTCTTGTTCTGTATTCTGAGCCTATGCCTAACGCGTTTGGATTCGTTAAAAGTATAATAGAGTCAGCGATGTCCAGTGTCTGATGATAGTGATACTAGGCACCTATCATTTAAACAAGATAGACCGAAGTATTTGAAGTATTTCGCCGTTACTTTACGCTGAAAAGTAAAAATCGGTACAAAAAACTCGTGAGGTCTCAGTTCGGGGCGAACTACTAGTTTAAAAATTGTGTTCGCAATAAAGAACTTATCTACTTATCTATCCATCTAAAAACTGGTAAAAATTAACCGGTTTACCTTCCTTACTACTGCGAAAAGTTTTGCTAAGGAAAAGTTCAAGATGTTTTCTCAACTCCACTGTTATTTAATTATCATAGAGAACAACACAAAGCGTTTATTAAATTAAACTTGTGTGTTCTAAGAAATTAAACTTACTGAATACCAGTTCGCACGTCTAAACATTCTAAGTAAATTGTGATTAACAAATCTTTTACACTTGCGAGCAGACAATTTGATGAAATGATTTACTTATTTGCTAGGATGACGTCAGTGAAACTATGGAGCACCTACTGTGTGAATGCGACGTCTTAGCAGCGAAGCGTATGAGCCTCCTTGGGAATGCGTATCCCAAACCGGAGGAATATAGGTTTCTTCCTTTCAGTGGGATCACCGCGTTAATCGACTACTTCTTCAAAGAGTATTCAGAAACATTAATGTAAACACAAAAGATCCCAATGGGTCGAAGTGTTGCTGGCTATTTGTCAGCCCCCGATATCACTATCACTACATAGTATAAAATAAAGTCACTTTTCGCCGTCCCTATATATCCCTATGTCCCTATGTCCCTATGTGTGCTTAGATCTTTAAAACTACGCAACGGATTTTGAAGCGGTTTTTTTTTAATAGAAAGAGTTATTCAAGAGGAAGATTTATATGAATAACACATGCATAATATAGCCGTGCGAAGCCGGAGCGGGTCGCTAGTATAAGATAAGATACTTATTTGCTACATGATTCTCATGTTCTTATATCATTATTTTGTTTCACACTAGCAGCACTCTGCGGTTTCAGCCGCGTAACTCCCGATCCCGTGGGAATATCGGAATAAAAAGCCTATGTTATTCCTATTAAGTCAATGTATCCTCAGACCAAGTTTCATCAAAATCAGTCCTGTAGTTTCGGAGCCTATTTGTTACAAACAAAAAAAAATCTAAAAAAACAGCGCACTCCGGGAGTGCAGGCAGAAGTGAAAACAATAAACTTGTTATTTCTCATAGAATATTTCTTGAAACGATCTGCTACTGCCATCTATTAGCACTCACTTAAACAAATATAGTTTATTTTTTATTCGCTAGATGGCAGTAAAAAATTTAAATCAGCGCCATCTACATTCGAATAGCGGTCTTTCTAGAAACTAAGTTTCTCAATTTGTGTAATAGATGGCAGTATAAGTTAAACAAAAAGACTAACACAAATAAAATCTCATCTGTCGCGTCAAATCTCATCTGTCGCGTCAAAATCTGTCGCGAGAACGGCTGAAAATGCTCACCCACAAAAGTGCCCAACGCGCCATAAGAAGTTTTCACTTCAAAAACTTTCCTCTTCATAATATTAACAGTATAAATATATTGTGCCAGAAAACTGACGTGCAAAGTCAGTGAAGTCAATATTGGCGCTTTAAATAATCCTACTACCTACGTTTGCTCTACCAATGTGAAGCTTAAATGTAAAGAGCTGCAGGCTGTTAGTTCTTTTCAAGTCAAATAAGTGACGAATTTAAACGCGAGCTAAAACACAAGCCGTGAGGCTTACATTTGTAAGCCAATTTAACCTAACTAATGATGGATATAGATTAGAGGATTTACTATTATCAGAACATCGTGTATTCGCAGAGGCAATATCGGGACGCTATTACTAAGACTCCACTGTCCGTCCGTCTGTCTGTCACCAGGCTGTATCTTATGAACCGTGATAGGTAGATCAGTTGAAATTTTCACAGATGATGTATTTATGTTGGCGCTATAACAACAAATACTAAAAAGATAACTTAATAGTATAAAGGACCAGCTATTTTAACCAAAATCTGAGTGTAGGTTACGTAAATATAGTAGCACTTGTCATCAGTGCATATTTTAATCATATAAATTACATACCCATCGGCATTATTTTACCACAATGCTTAATCCACTCACTAAAAGGTATTAAACTAATTAACTCAAATAAATGGTACGACCATAAAAAGGTTCGGACATCATGAAGCTACTGCGACAGAATGAACCACGTTCCGTCATTTTATTCCTATTTATAGACACAAAACAGTAGTCAAGATGGCGGCGCCCTGACGTATACATCAAATGAAGCACTGTATTGTTGACTTCCTTCAGTCGTTTTCGTTTTGTTACTGACAATAGTACGGATCCCTTCGTGCGCGAGTCCGACTCGAAAGAAAGAAAGAAAGAAAAAGCATTTATTGAGTACAAACACACGACAAACAACAAGCAAAATAAAGAAAGAAACATGACAATACAAATTAATTAAATAAAAAACAAAAAAATGACAAAGAAAAATCAACATAAATGAGGAGTTGTGTGTCGACTCGCTCTTGGCTGGTTTAATTTAAATTGACCACACTTCGAACATTTTCCTTGCATTTGCCTGTATTGTATCTTTTCTAAGAACGTAACATACATTGAAATGCTCTTACAAGGCAGCAAATTAATTTAAAACATCCCTAATTCATTCCTCGTGAAACAATATTCTTCAAAGAGAAACAAGTTTCAGGAAAACAAACCTTAACTACATGAAAATAAGACGTTATTGTTATCCATTAAATCTTTATTCCAAAGATAAGGGACTAATTTCGAGGCCCGCATGTCTGTAGGTACCCTACCTACAGACATGCGGGCCTCGAAATTAGACAATGGATCTGATTTGACACGCACATTTCCTTTGACTGAATTGGTGTTCATAATTTAAAGGGTACTTGGATACTCACTGCGAATTTTCGTAAAGGAAAATATTCATTAGATGGAGACCATTAAAGAGATGGATTTGAAGAGCGGTGTTGGCTTAGTGGTAGATACCTCGACTTTCATTCTGAAGGTCGTGGGTTCGAATCCGGGCCGGCCGTGCACCAATGTATTTTTCTTAAGAAAAATTTATGTGCGCTAATTGACATTCAATTCAATTCAATTCAATTCATTTATTGCAGACTTTTACATCCATAGTGTTGTTAGTATGACTTATAAACTAGAAGTTAGTAAAAAACATAGACATACAAGATATTTAATCAATTGGGCCGATATTTATGATAGTGATAGTGCGACTCTAGACAGACCGCTTGTGTACTGCAGTCCAGTGTCGCACTATCACTATCATAAATATCGGCCCATCGGGCAATCCAAGCGCTGCACTATTGGGCTGAGGAGAAGGTTGGAACTGCCTTGGACGCGACGCATCAGTGAGGCTACTCTTTTCCGCATTATTGTATGGAAATCATCCACTCTTGCCTCCGCGAACATACCCGATGCACTGCAGTACCGAGGCAGTCCCAACAACATTCTGAATCCATTATTATATTGGATTCGCAGGGCATTGAAGGCTTTCTGTGTATAATTGGTCCAGAGGCTGCTGTGTAGAAAGTCTGGCAATAACTTTTAAAAAGACTCACACAGACATTGCTCTTACGGTGAAGGAAAACATCGTGATGAAACCCGCGGCTTAGTTGGCTCCAGAAGTATTGACAAGTTCTCTCCTCTGGACATGGTCGACTAAGCTGAGAGGGTAGTAGGTGCTGGGCAAGCCTACTCCATCTTTACGCAAAGAGGACCCAATTAAAAAGGGTCTAATCGCGGAAAACAGCCTGTTTACAAGTACAAGTACAAGTAGAGATGGATTTGTCCTAGATTTGGAACAAAGAAAGTGAAATATTCAGGGAACATCTAATGGGATGACCCACTATTATCCACAGTCGGGGAACAGATCTGATTATGGCTAGAGGAGCCGATGGCAGATAGAAAAGGAAAGAAAAATGTTGAAGTCCATCATCACAAAAAATGGTTGCCTGTAAAGTCGGTTTACGGACAATAATTATTATTTTACGTGATAACATCATAGGAAAAGAAACGATAAAACGTTGCTATGGTTACCTTGTCAATAACATGACTCACGACGGGAACGTGAGCGATCACGTCACACTTTTTTGTGTGCCGGTGTTCATCGATTTATAAGACGTTATTACGTCAAAATAAAAACCCTATGGGTTCCTTGTGTCTTCTTATTTGTCTTATATCGTTTCCAAGACACATCCTAGCTTAGTTTTTAAGACGATCTAATGAGATTTTATGCGAATGCTTCCAACCGAATAAATATATATTTTTTAACTTTGACTTTTTTACGATACAGACTCGTAGCGCCATTTACTGGCTTTGCGTTTCAGAAAATAATTTTTTAAATGCACTTTTTTATTTATAAGTATTATTTATAAGTATTATTTATATATAATATTGTTAAGGATCGGTTAATAATTAAAAAACCACAAACATTGCAATAAAACAGCAGTCAAAGAAATGAACTGCTACTTTTGTTTTTTTATTCGATTATTTTCGATGTTTTTGTTCAAAATTATTTTGTTTATCAATTTTCGGTGACTTGGTATTTCCAAATAAAAATTTTAACTTCTCAAAAAAAATACATTCTTCTGAATTTTCCACTGATTTTCATCGGTTTTCCATTAATTCATTCTTTTATCATATTTCTCACAGTGCTTCTGCGATGAACGATTCTCGGAATATTTTTATCTTTGTACAAGCCCCTCATGATTCCTTTGCCTGTTTGTGTGGAAAATTCTTTGATAGACAGATTTAGAAGCGTTTAGAGTGATTGTGAAAGGTTTTGTCAAATTAAATGTCTGTTATATCATAATAGGGACAAAGTGATTTTGGCATTTTTGCACATTTATTTAGGTTTATTTTATAAAAATGTCTTACCTTTTTTTCCATTCGTGGTAAGTTTTTAAACTTGATGGTTTCTTAACTGTTTCCTTCAAGTCCAAAAAGTTTTTTTTAAGTCTTAGGTATGTGTGTATACAAAATTCTTTAAAGTGAAAATCCTCTTGGTGCACTGTTGGGATTCGAACCCACAATCTTTTGAAAGACGAGATACTTACCACTGAGCGATAAAAAAAAAATATCCTTAGAAATTACTGTAAATGTGTCACCCTACAGTAATTGATAAAGTTTATAAACTTCTAATACCAAAGTTTAAAGAACGGTCCAGTCTCAGTTTCATTTAGAAAATTCCTTCAAACAAAGTTCTGGGCCAAATAACCTTATTTATTGGGCAAGGAAATTAAAAAGCAAATTTTACTATTTAATAAATACAAAAGTTTGTCTGTTTATTGCTTTAAGTTATACAAACTACTGAATTGTAAAAACCACACTTTCGTCGCAAAAAGTTGAAAATTAAGATAAATTTTGGTCCTTATAAGTTTTTGCGAAAATCTAAATTTGCTTGACTCAGGACCTTGATTTTTATATAACTACTTTATAGGTACTAATAAACCTCAGTGTCTGTTATAGATTTTAACTTGCTAAGTCAACCCGTTCCTGAGAAAATCGGTGGGCACAAACGGACAGATCTTACCTTTACCTTTTGAGGTACGGAACCCTGAAAGTTATGGTTCTTAACTTTTGCAACCTAGCGCTGAAAAACTATTGAATCAATTCCAATGATTTTTAAGCTATTACATAGCTTTTATCGCGGGTCTTGAGCGCGGCGACCGAATCAAGAAATTCCGTAACGAAAATAAAACCTAACACCTCCACTCCGCCTACCATGTAGCTCGGCCGAGCGTTCGCTTATTTATTTTATTTTATTAGGCTGATAGTCCCATTGCTGAGCAGCAGTGCTGGCCTGAATTTTTTTAGTTAACCCATTTGCAATTGCGCCCTATTTAATTTGATATAAAATACGTCCAATAGTCAACTCGCTGAAGGTCGTTTTTAAAGGGATCCCATACTATACTTTGTAGGAGTACCCCAACTCCAAAAGAAGAACCATACTCATAAACGAGTACAACTGCAGGGCGCAGCTAGCATTCACTTAATGATTTTTTTATTCGTTACTTAACTTTGGATAAAGTAATAATAAGTTATTAAGTGCAGTTTTATATTAAAAGTTTAAAGTTTGGTTTCTTATCAAAGTTGAGTTTTTAGCTAATGACGTCTTTAGACTGGGTACGAGCTTTTGATGAGTTTTAAGCATTTCGACTCAAACGGTTGAATTTAATTTCATTACCTTTTTTTACGCAAATGCAAACGTCTCGTCATGCTCGTCACATCGACAATTATTGTAATAGATATAGATAATCCCATCTCTTCTCTCCTCTCTTTTCTAACAAAGAGGCTAGATGAGTTAAATCCTCTTTTGTAACATATTTTACTTTTATTACCGATAATCATACCGGTCAGGGCCCTGATTCTGTGACTATTTGAAAATTTCGAATGTCGATCGCGAAATACGACTTCAAAAAATACCTTCCTGCTGATCAAACTTAATAGCGATTATTTATGAAAATATGAATGATTACCACACAAAATAGATATAAGGATAAAAAAGCCACTAACGGACTAAGTATGTCGAAAGTTTGTGTTATTTTTTTAGTAATTTATGAAATACTAGCTGCGCCTCGCTGTTTCACCGGCGTAAGTCCCGATCCCGTGGGAATATCAAAATAAAAAGTAGCCTATATGTTCATCCAGGTCTCCAGCTATTTATATACCGAGTTTCATAGATTATTAGGATAGGATTCATGACATTATTTGACCGTGACAAACTCCTCTCTAAAAATGTGAGGGAAATCTTTGTCTAGCAGGCTTATGCCGGATGGTTTGCAGAGATTTTAATATAGAATTATAATGTTTATTTTTCCTGCTTCCAGGTATACATCAGTGAGATATCAGTCCCAGACATCCGCGGCTGCCTCAGCGCAGTCCTCAAAATCGTCGGTCATATCGGAGTCCTCTTCAGTTTCACCATCGGCGCCTACCTCGACTGGCAACAACTAGCAATGTGCATATCCGCTGCTCCATTACTACTCTTCTGTACCATACTTTACATACCAGAAACACCGAGCTATCTCGTCCTAATCGGTAAAGACGAAGAAGCTTACAAGAGTCTGCTCTGGCTACGAGGCCCTGATTCTGATGTCGCTCAAGAACTAGCCACTATTCGAACCAATGTGCTTGCTAGTAAGAACTTCAGTCAACGACAAGGAACAGGGCAGTTTTCTATAGATGCCCGAACTATGAATAGGTTGTTAGGACCGATATTAGTAACATGCGGGCTTATGATGTTTCAAAGGTTTTCCGGAGCTCACGCGTTTTCGTTTTATGCTGTCCCAATATTTCGGAAGACGTTTGGCGGTATGAATCCACATGGAGCAGCTATTGCGGTATCCTTTGTGCAGTTATTAGCGTCTTGTTTATCTGGATTGCTTATTGATACGGTTGGTAGGCTGCCTTTGTTGATAGTGAGCTCGGTATTGATGTCAATGGCACTAGCTGGCTTCGGTAGTTACGCATATTATGAGGAGGTTCATAGAAATCAAAGGATTCAGAATGTAATGTTCCATCAGACTGCCGGTCAGAATGACTGGATACCATTATTGTGCGTGCTTGTGTTTACTATAGCTTTTTCTTTAGGTATGAGTCCTATATCCTGGCTGCTGATTGGAGAATTATTTCCATTAGAATACAGGGCATTTGGTAGTGCTATGGCGACGGCGTTTAGCTACCTCTGCGCTTTTGTTGGTGTCAAGACCTTTGTAGATTTCCAACAGACGCTAGGCCTTCATGGAGCGTTTTGGTTGTACGCGTCCATAAGTGTGGGTGGGTTATGTTTTGTAGTGTGTTGTGTGCCGGAAACAAAGGGGAAGGATTTAGATGAAATGGATCCGAATTATGTTCAGAGTTTGTCTCCGAAAAGGTAATTTGTTTGATTGTAACTTGGTTTTACTTGGATACTCTGATTAGTTTGAAAAATCTGAATCCTTCAGCTCCTTCTCCTTCAACTCCTTACAATCATAATAAGACTTAGGTTTATCGTCAGGCACCTATCACTGAAGACCATGAAGATCAAACATCTCATATGCCAAAAGTATCACCAGTACAACGTATTTAAACCGGAACACAGCAATGCAAGAAATAGTGTAATCTGTGGTGATATGATAGCAGAATAATATCTAAAGATCTGTCTGCAAAACCGGAACCAACTATGGACTTGAACTGGTATTTCTTGCTGTACTTTGGCAGATCTTCTTTTGTCATTGACAAGAATTATACAATAGCCTTGACCGGGGATGCAGAAGGGAACATCGGGTATAAATTAACGAAATATCATTACCATCAGACTTCTTCTTTTTTTCGAGTCAGTGACGTTCGACCAGTAAAATTTTTCCTGCCCAGTAGCTAGCCACTGCAACTGCAACAGCGTTGGCCTCTACCAGGTCCTCCAATGTGCAGGTATTAGGGCACAATGGGCATTGGAGTAGGTGCACCATGGACTGCGACGAGGCTCCACACTCGCATTGCTCCTCAGTCGGTGCAATATATCCCCATTTGCTCAAATTTTACCTGCAAAGGCCTACTGACAATCACGGCTGTCTCAGCCAGTTCCTCAAAATCATCAGCCATATTGGTCCAATTTAGCTTCACCATCAGCGACTACCTCGACTGGCAACAATGTCCGCTGCTCCATTACTACCCTTCTGACAGGTGATGTTTTAAAACAAATGTTTTTGGACGGTGGTGCAGAGAAAATCCTAAGTTGAAAGAGTATCCAAGTAAGCTTAGTTACGTAAAAATCTCTTGTATAGTAGAGTAAATAATTAGACGAATCCACCACGTTTGGCTGTGCTTAAAACAAACGTATCAATATGCCATATTTTTAGGTGGTGTTAGAAGACTCGCATATCCCTTCATATCGAAATTTCGAGAAATCGTCTTAATATTTTTCGATTGCATTATGGTCCATCGTTTTACCTATAAGTAGAAATATCAATAAAAACTTTTTCCTAAATAAACTTGTTAAATAAAAGGTCCATGGCACGATGAAGTCTTAAGTTTTAAGCCAAATACGCTGTAAATTGAAACAGATGCTAGATCAGCTGTTAAAAATGGGAAAAGTTCTATTATCATCATCTGTCTTCTTCGTATTTTTGAGTCTGTGACCCTCGACCAATCAAATTTTTCCTGCCCAATAGTTAACCACTGCAACTACAGCTGCGTTGGCTACTATCAGGTCCTCGAATATGCAGCTATTAGGGCACAATGGGCATTGGAGTAGGTGCACCATGGACTGCGATGGGGCTTCACACTCGCATTGCTCCTCAGTCGATGCAATATATCCCCATTGGCACAAAATTTGTCTGCAACGGCCCACTTGGTCACAATCGAATAAGTGACTGCCCTGCAGATCGGAACTCGGACGAAGCCTCTCCGTACATAAATGTCTGTGAGACTTGGAGACTTACACCAGCTCTTCATCACACACTTTACATCTCTTTACTTCTCTGCTGGCTCAGCGACCCAAAGTGGATCTTGACCTCCAAAACGAGAGATTTCCATCGCTTTACTTTATTACTCTAGATGATTTGAACAGCACCACAAATTTATATTTGTTGTGCCTGAGACATGCATTAGATGGCTTGCCCTGAACCTATACCATCCCTCAGCTTAATCAACCGTGTTCAGAAGAAATAACTCATCAGTACATCTAGAGACAAGTAAACCGCGGCGCGGGTTTCATCACGCACATAAAATTGTTCGTAAGAAAAATCCAATGCCAGGATTCGAATCCACAACTTTCGGAATGACTACGAAATCTACGAATAGTTTAGTTTTGCGGCTTGTTCCGTTCTTGGTATGAGGCTTTTTACAGCCCTTTTTTCTCTGGCGAGTTTTATTATGTTTACATGACAACTGTCATTAAATACCCCGATTGGGTGTCGTTTTCTTGGTTTTCAAGTAGTAAAAGAAACATTGTTTAATTCATATCGATTTTTCCTTATGTAATAGTGTTATATATATACCAATGTATAACTATATAAAATCGAGCTTTTCTATCTTCTACCGTACGACAATAATAAATAAATAAGACAATAATTTATTTATTAAAATAAATAAGATTAATAATTATTATAATAATTGTTAAATATTAATAGTTTAGACACGGTTGCCTGAATCGCGAAAATTCCTTAAATTAAAAAAAAATCGAAGTAATCTCTATAAAAATACCTTTTTTTGCTGTCACTATATATGTTTTTCATTGAAGAAAATTAAGGAATTTCCGCATTGTTTAGCGAAAATAGTTACTAGCAAATAGCCACAGTATATTCTAGAAAAACTGTATAATATTTTTCAAGTTCGAAAATTACCTCATTGTTGTCATTTAAAAATATTTTTCATAAATAAATAAAAATATTTATTATACCCTGAAATCAAGATAATTCTTATGAAATAATTTAAAATTGCTATTTTTGGTCGTAGCAAAAAGTCCATAATATTCTCGTATACCAACTTAATATTATTTTGTAAAACTTATTTAATAATACTAATCAACCTTATGAAAAGATGTTGTGTGCTAATTTTTAGCTTAGAAATTTTATAAAAGTACTTTAGGCTAAAAAATTAAAGCTATTTACTTATTTGGACATTGCCCAGTTGATAAAAAAAAACAGCGCACTCCGGGAGTGCAGGCAGAAGTGAAAACTGTATATCTGTGTAAAATTTCATCTGTCGAAATCTCATCTGTCGCGAGAACGGCTGAAAATGCTCACTCGTGTATCAGTGATGGCGCTAGCGTGCGACGCGAACTGCGTACGGCAGCTCGCTGCGAACCTGCACCATCCACCGAGAGATGTCGCTGTTAACACTGTTGTACAGAAGTGAGCATCGTAGTTCGGCCGTTTGCACAGAGATGGCGCTGTTTTCAATATTGCATAGTAGTAGAAGCACAATAACTGTTAAAATCTCATCTGTCAAAATCTCATCTGTCGCGAGAACGGCTGACAATGCTCACCCACAAAAGTGCCCAACGCGCCATAAGAAGTTTTCACTTCAAAAAATAAGTTAAACTATTTTTTTTACGATTTGGGGGTCTTCAAGTAGCGAGTGAACAGATATCTTCTAGGAAAGCGTGTTACATCTTAGACCGCATCATCACCTACCATAAGGCAGGTGTCTATTCGTAAAAAAACTTAATTGATTTCATCTACTCAATTAAATTATACCTAATCGATTTATTTTAAATCGATCGTAGTTGCAAATTAAAAAATAACTAAAAATTTCCTTTTCATGTCCAAATAAAAACGCCTTTTTTAGCGTTAAACCTGCCAAATAAAAGCCTTTATTTAAAAAAAAAATAACGACCAAATTATAAATATTACCTACTTTTTAGAAAAAATAACATGATTATAAAACTATTAAAATTAATAATAATTAGTTTTCGAAGCAGAATAATAATATTCAACTTCGTTATTATTTCAATAAAAAAATAATATTAAAAAATAGAAGGCCTAAACCCCGCTAATTTGAATTTATCTATAAAACGTAAAATTATTTGCAATCAAGTAGATATAAAATTATTACTTACATATTATTTATTCACAAAATAATAATATCCAAACATTTATTACTAAATGAATTAATAGACAAATTAATAGGTTGTGAATTTATACATTTTCTAGATTTTTATAAATAATAAAATTAATTATTAATTAAAAAAAATAGCATCGTTCCCTTACTAATGCTTGCTTGCAATGTAAATGTGAAATAAATTGTATGAAAGTGTGATTTGTATTTTGCGAAGTTAAATATTATTAAAATAATTTAAATGTACATTGTACAAGCTTTTTGTACGGACTTTGAAGTAGGCATTATTATAGAACTATGTTATCGCTATTATAATGATAAGTAATAATGTTTTTTAAGGTAATAATAATTGATTCCTATGATTGTTTTTTTTAGTTGAAAATGCGAGGTTTTGTTATAGAATGCGTTATTACTTAATATGAATTTTGTGATTGATTCCGGCAGTCAGATATTTTCGTATTCGTGTAAAATATCTGGCTGTCGAAATTAAGGTGAAAGGGTACCGACGCTCTCTCCATACAAACGTAGTCGACTGTTTCCTCCCTGGATAATGACACTAGCACAAATATTATTGTTGCATAAAACCTATAAGCCATGACTCGCCATGTTCCTATGTCTTGATGTTTTTCATTTTCTAATTATCATAGAAATTAAGATTAAAAAAAAACATAGGTGCATGGTTATAAGTTTTATGCCACAAAAATATTTGCTCTACTGTCAGTATCCAGGGAGGAAACAGTAGACTACGTTTGTATGGAGAGAGCGCCCGGTACCCGTTCCTTTTAAGTCTAACTAGGCCTGTTTAGCCTTGGGTATAGCTATGTGACGTGGTAGAAGTGTGCCTGTATATTAAATAGATTTAGAAATATAAATAATAATAAGAAATTTTTATTATTTACGGGAATCAAAACGGATTTTGTGGGAAAATATGAGTTGTAAATTACATATTAGGTTTTTTGACAGCGAAATTAAATAAAAGAATAATAAAACTAATAAAAATAGGATTAATAATTATTATTTTCGAATATTTAAGATCATGAATGATTAATTATTTGACCTGGAGGGTTTAAATAAATACCTACCTACATACTTGCTTTAAAATGACATTTACAAAAGAAACAATTTTCCTACAAACTCCCAAAACATTTTTTATAAATAATAATATAGAAAAAGCTTTAATTAGCTTAGTGTTTCATTAAAAGACTCTAGCTGTACAAAATGTCTTACCTCCGCACTCACAAACGCTGCTTAGCGGATGATTAGTTAATCAATAGATACTGTTGCTTGTGGGGAACAATTATTTACATCAATGAAAACGTAATGAAACAGTAAAACAGTAATTAATTAATAATTTGCTAAGTAACGTTTCTAAGTGTGGCAGTTATTAATCTTTATTTTATACTAAAAGTAGTCTTGCAACGAAATTTGTTTTAAGAAATAATAATTGTGAATGACAATAACGTGTGACAATAATAATTGTAGTGTATTATTAATAAACTTCTATTCGTAAATTACTTCGGCTTTGCATTACTTGAGTTTAATTAGCGAAGTTAGCGAAGTTGAAGGCAATTATTATTTGACTTCTGTAATGAAAAAATAATAATAAGACATGCAGAGTAGTGTCATAACAATTAATAAAAATAAGTATATTACTATTTTTATCACCTTAAAAATTATAAAAACAAATTTCGAGATTTATTTAATTCAAAATAGCCTTAAAATAGCCCAATTTAATTATTTTTTAATTTTTATTTTATTGCGGAATTTCTGTCTTTTTGTAGGAGTGCCTCTACATTGCTAGCTTTGTTCAATGAACTTCAAGCAAATATCTAAAGTACATTATACCTACTTAATATTAAAACCTAGTGTTTATGTAATAAATAAATAAAACCTAATATAAATGACAGAGAAGGGAGTTTTTTTTTTCGTGAAAATGTATAAGTAACTATATTTTATTGTTTTTCTAAGTACCTAATTATATTTTTAAAGTCAAACGAAGATTTTAATAGTTCAAATTCGAAAACTGTAATATCATAGATTCACAGATTACAATTTTTTTTATCAAAATATACTCTTGCATTTGACCTTATTTTACCTGATGGGAAGTTATAAAATTAAGTTACATTTCGATTTCTAACTTGGTCATTTTTAAGATTTTTTTAATTAGGCGGTATTTGGTATTCCCATTCCTTATTTCCCCAAGCTGTCTCTTTAATGAAATTAGTTTTAATATGAAAAACGAAAATATAATGTTAGATAATATGCCTCAATAAAATTTTAGATTGATTTGATTCTAAGAGTTTTATTTTTAACTTAAGTAATTTTTATAAAAAAAATCTTTTTAGTTACCAACGAAAAACTCCTGGAGCCCTATTTTTGAATCGTTCGCCCCGCGTCGAGCGCTCGATTTCTACTGATATTCGTTCGACATCGGAAATTCGCTATTTTTGAATCGCTCCATCATCGTAACGAGTGGTCTCCACTACTCGTCGCCGACAGGCGAGTGGTAGAATAAACATCAAACAATCATAGTCAAACATTCGGAAACGGTCTTTGAAAAATATTTATTTCTTTTGGGATAATTTCGGATGTCCGCTGGTAATTACCGCTTTTCAAATAACTGCGTAAAACGAATAAAAATTGTCATTTTAAATTTCGACGACGAACGATTCAAAAATACAGTAAATTTGTGTCATGCGACTTGGAAGTCGAGCGTGACTTGTACGTATACGACGAAGCTTTGTCACACGAGCGATTCAAAAATAGAGCCCCTGGAAAAGGTCCATAATTTTGGGAAACTCCAGTCTCCTGAAAATAATCCAACATAACCCGAAATTTCGACTAAAATAATAATTGGGCTTAAAAAAATTATAGTTATAGGTTGTTGCCGCGGTCTTTTGGTTGTATTTTGTCAAATTCAAGTTTGTTTTTGATAACAACGCCATCTATCGGAAATGTAATATAGCTTTTAGAGAATGCTCTCCTCATTTACCAAACGTACGTATTTGAGTTGTAGCTTCATTATAAACGAGTAGATGTCGCCACTCGTACTATTCAAAGAGCGAAATGTGAGGAAATAAAATATTTAATTTAGGCACCTAATAAAATTATATGCATTCACTCATTATTATGTCATTAAAATAGCGACAAATAACTAATGATCAAAACAAATTTAAAAATATTGAGGTAAGTAAATAATTATTGTATCTTAAAAACTTATGATAAAGAGAGGACAAAATTTCTATAATTGGAAGCAAATATAGTTTTTAGGTTTTAAATGTTTACTCTTACATAATGTTCAAAATTTACTTATAATATTTACTTACTTCCTTACTTTTAACATTTACTTAAGTACATTTAAACAGCCTAGGTACCCCTAGTTACTAATTTAAATAAAAATTAAAATGAAAAATTCCTATAAGTACCTACCTACCTTCTACCTACTATAGACGACCTCTGTGGCGCGTCGGGCGAACACCCGACTGCGACGCAGAAGGTTGCGGGTTCGATTCCCGCCGGGAACAAGTATTTATGCTGACCATAAATTCTTGTTTCTGGTTCTGGGTGTTTCCTATATGTATAATATGTATATATTTACAAAAAAAAAAAGTAAATAAGTAGTTTATTCGTTATCTGGCACCCATAACACAAGCATTAAGTTGCTTAGCTTGGGGCTGGATGGCGATGTGTAATATGTCCTGAAATATTTATTTATTTATTTTATTTATATATAGATTCATGCAAATAAAAATAAGACAGCTTTACTTAGTAAATGTGGGTATGATTCCTCGTATATACAAACAATCACCTACCGAAAACTCTGTTACAAGAATAACATATTGATAGTTTCAAAAATAATTTAAAAAAGTTTCTTTTGAGCAAGTCTTACTAAAGCGTGGATGAATATGCAAAATTAAATACATATTTGACATGTATTTAAATAACTATTATTACCTATTTAGTAATGTAACTTTTCAAACCATTTGACATTGTACCTACTTATTTTAAATTTTCATTTCATGACCATATTTTATTTGACATTGTTTCTACTGACATTGACAATGTTTGTACATATGTTTTATTATATAAATATTTTGAATATTTTGAATTTTTATTTTCTACTCAATTTCATTTATGGCTCCAGTTTGACGAATAGAGTTTGAGTTTTGGGTGACATTATTTTAACTATTGTAATAATTAATTAATTAATTTTCATTTTAATACTTTCATCACCCCCACCACTAAAACCATGATGAATTTCAGGATAAAAAGTTGATATGATGTAACATCAGTATAAGGCCTATATTCATACCGAGTTTCTTATTAATCCATTCAGTAGTTTCGGCGTGATGCGCGGCCAAGATACAGACAGGCAAAATAGTTTTTAACTACATTTCTGGTTCAGTATCGATCATAGACTGCCCTTCAGTAGAAATTTTCAAAATTATTTCAATGTACTTACAGAATTCATCCACGATCGATTTTTTTATATGTATAGATAGATAGATTGTGTGCGTCATGTATAGGCCGAATAAAGTGTTCTTTATTTCATTAATGTTACACCATACCATACTATTTGTGCTATCGATACGGAGAAGAAAAATACCATACCACATGAATAGGAATACAAACTTATGTGACCATACTATGTACCTTTATTCGCAATAAATATTGAATAAAATAAAATGTATCATCACGATTTACGATTGAACATCAGTTTTTTATCACCAACCAGCCACACATTAGGGGATCAAAATATCAATAAGAGTCATTTCCCATGGGGATTTACACCCTCAACTTAGGGGTGTATTAGGGGATTTAGGGGTGATAAAGTCAAGTATCAAAATAATATTATGAGAGACAAATAGTGACGTGTATACAGAGAAAAAAGGTTTCTTGAAAAAAGAAATAATCCTATCCCTTATACGCTAGAAAATAATTTAGTAAACTAGCGACCCGCCCCGGCTTCGCACGGCTATATTGTGCATGTATTATACATAAAAACCTTCCTCTTGAATCACTCTTTCTATTAAAAAAAACCGTATCAAAGTCCGATGCGTAGTTTTAAAGATCTAAGCATACAAAGAGACAGACAGCGGAAAGTGACTTTGTTTTATACTACGAGTATGTTATGATAATGATAATGATGAAGCCTTAGCGGTTTCACCTGCGATCGATTTTTTAATTTTTTTTTCCAAACCTTTCCTGATACTAACCCTAATTTTTTTTATTCAATTTGGTGCAGTTTGTCGGAAGTTATGCGCGTACTTACATAGGTAACTACGTTTCAGCGAATCATTTTACGTATCTACGTGCGATGTCGATGTTTTTTAGATAAATATTATTTAGTAGAATAAAATATTCCAATAATAGTAATATTTCTACTACAATAATAGAACTCTACGGTGGGTCTGCAACTCTGACTCCGACCGTACGATGCATCTTTGGCATAGCCGTAGGTACAGCCGTACTCTTAGCACAATTTTTAGAGGTTACAAAATTATCAATTCACCACAGCTCACACCCTGTCCAATAACTAATATTATCCTCTAATAGAATGCATCGTATTGCGTCCACGTGGCCGCCACGTGGACGCCACGTGGCGAATATCCCGCCAAGTGTGCTGAATATATCGAAATCGAGATTAACTTGGTTTATGTAAAACAAATATAGTTTGGTAATAAAATGATGATGAATCTTAAGTAATGTTATCAAAACTTTGTGCTTTATTCCTTTTTAGCGGTCGAACGGCGGGATCGGTTTTGATGAAAATTTGTACGGAAGTAGTTCATAGTTTGGAGAAACACTTAGAATACTTTTTAGTCCGGTTTTACCTTTTTTCTATCCTGGTTTTCCCACGAGACCGGGCCACGTGAAAAAACCGAAAGAAAGAAGAAAAGTCTATCAGTCCCGACAACCGACAAATTAGGAAAACCTGCAGGCTCATTCACAAACCGTCGGGAAGGCAACCGAAACGAAAAAAAAATATTGCTGCTTCCACTTCCGCGACTTTTGACGTGTTGCCATCCTTGTCTTTTCAGTTTTAGTCGTTTCGGTAGCCTTCCGATGATTTGTGAATCAGGGGGCTGAACCATCTGAAGGCAAAAAAGAAAAAGAAATATTCTTTTTAGACTCACGAAGGGATTAGGGATGCGTACCATTATATTTTTCTGTTTTAGTAGGTATTTGTTGTTATAGCGGCAACAGAAATACCTCATCTGTGAAAATTTCAATTATGTTACTCTGTGAAAATTTCAACTAGGTATACTAATTTTCGTCTAAGTATCACGGGACGGATAGACAAAAGGACAGACAGACAGACAGCGGAGTCTGAGTAAAAGGGTCACGTTTTTACCCTTTAAATACGAAACCCTAACCCTAAAAAATCAACTTACCTCTTACCTCCTTCATCGAAGTCAGTCAAAAATAGAATTACAACGCATTTTTTCGTTAATAACATTACCTCTATTTGATAAGGTTGATTAATGTTCCAAACATGATATAATATGAATACCTATCACTACCTCTAAACTCGTGTTGAATTAACAAGCTTGTACAATATGTGTCATAAGTCTACTATCAGTTTGCTACAAATAATACTGCAAGTATTTGACTTACGACCTTCTTCTAATAGACGTTGCACAAAACATAAATACGTGAATTAAAAGTACCTACTCAGTGTGATTATTATTTTCAACATATTGTTAGCTACGTCTTTAGTTGGCCGAGTGGCATAAGCTGCCACCCGCTACACCAACCGATGACGCCGACGTGGGATCGATCCACAGGTTACGTTGTTATAATGTTCAAATATCTGCACAGGATTGTAAACGTTACGGTAGGTAGAGACTTTTGACCGTTGATTGTAGCTAGCGGCCTCCACACAAATTATCAGTGTTCCTACAAATTCGTAGGAGGCCAGACGTTGCGTGTTTTACATTTAGTTGTAACTTTTATAAACACTAAAAAATACTAATAGGTAAGTGTATTATGGTTTTTAGTTGATAGTACTTTAGTTTTTATGTGTTTTTTTAAAGAGTGTTGTTAATTTTGTTGCTAAGTTAATTTGCCGGTAAGTTTGTTTGTGTTATACAATAAGTTGATTACTGGGTAATCTATGAATTTGTAGTTCGGTTGCTAGCTCGATTGGATTGGCCTAATCACTTTTTGGGCCTAGTGGTTCGATTGGGGGAGAGGGCCGAACTGTTGAGACTATTTTGTCGAAGTCGTTCGGTTAGACGAACCATAGCAATTTTTCAGTGTCAAACAAACACAAAAGACAATCTAAAAAAACCTTAAAATCCTTAAGCCTAAGCTTAAGCTTAAGGATTTGACATTCGTACCTTACAAATACTTATCCTAAGTGGCGAATAATTGACATTTAACTGTCATATTTCAATAGTATAGGAGCGTCTTACATAATATATTAAGGGTTTCGACCTAAACGTTTCAGTATTTGGGCATTAGTTTAAGGATTTTGAGCTCTACCTGGTTTTTTGATTTATTAGTAGAGATATTGGATTAACAGTTATATATCAGTTTTTTCTCATAACAGATTTAAAATGGCTCAAAAGTTTCTAATTCTAAAAAAGCTCTAATTATTAAACGACTTCAAAAACGAGTAAGCGGTGAACATACGTTAACAAACATAAATTTAGCAGCTTCCCCTTATTTTGAAGTCGGGTTAAAGAGGTTTTCAATTATAGGTATATTTTTTGTATCTTTACCGATTACTCGTAGACAGCTTGACCGATTCAGATGATTCTTTTTTTGTTAGAAAGAGGATTATAGCAGGTGAGATCCCATAAAAAATAGTTTAAAAATTGTAAGGATCCGATGAGGATTTTTGAAATGATTAATAGAATTGCACCTCGAGATGCAACTAATAATTATTCAGTTTGCAATTCTTACCAGTACTTAGTTTTATTTTAAATCTTGCAGGTTTTAAAAAATGGCAAAGTTATTCTTCAAATTCGCCGGCCTCGTGGCTCTTGGTGCAGTGGGGTACTGGTTCATGTTTGGCTGCTGCGATACCCGTACTCCTCCGGTTTTAAACCCTGATGAATGGTGGGGACCTAATGATCTGAAGGGGAAACTGGATACTAATGTTAGACCTTTCCAGATTAAATTTGAAGAACAGGTAATAGATCTAGAATCTTTAATTTATAGGGTTCCGTACCCAAAGGGTGAAAACGGAACGCTAATACTCCACTGTCTGTCTGTCACCAGGCTGTACTTATCTCATGAACCGTGATAGCTAGAGATTTTGAAATTTTCACATATTAAGTACATATTTGCAACAAAACAAAAACCAGTAAATAAAAAATATTTAGAGGGGGCGCGATTGCGACTCGCACTTGGCCGGTTTTAATTGTTAATATTAAACATCATGTTTTTTATGGGCTTTCAGAACCATTTCTTATAAGAGATAGCAAAAAATGCTGAAAGAGGTGGGTGACCGATTTTGTCAAAAACTAAAACTGCAACATTGGATTTTTTAGAAAAGTCATTACTCTAGCCAGGAATCGAACCTATCAATTTAAATTGATCGATAGTGTTACTAATAAAGATAGATTGCTTAAAACAAACGTGTGGCAAATCAAAGAAATTATCCCAATTTTGTACTTATTGATTTCAATGAAAATGATTCTGCAAAAAATATTCCAACTAATCTTATTCCAAAATTCCTGTATGTCCAATTTTCTTCCAGATGGTAAAAGACCTGAAGAACCGCCTCAAAGCCCACAGACCCTTCACTCCTCCACTAGAAGGAGTCGCCTTTGAATACGGCTTCAATACCCAGGAACTTGAAGGCTGGGTCAAGTACTGGGCTGATGAGTATCCTTTTGGCCAAAGGGAACAATTTTTGAATAGATACCCGCAGTTCAAGACTTATATCCAGGGTCTGAATATACATTTTATCAGAGTTAAACCTACTAATGTAAGTATTTTTGGAAAAGCTTTTAATAAGTCTTAAGGTGAAAGGGTACCTGCGCTCTCTCCATACAAACGTAGTCGACTGTTTTCTCCCTGGATAATGACACTAGCACAAATATTTTTGATTATTTTTTTTTCATTTTCTGATATAAAAAAAAAAACAAAAAAATAGGGGCATGGTCATGGCAGTTATAAGTTTTATGCACCAAAAATCCAGGGAGAAAACAGTCGACTACGTTTGTAATAGTTTGTATGGAAAGAGCCCCCGGTACCTCTTAAGCACAAATTACAAAGGCCGTTGCATCCTTCACGGGAGTCCAGGGTCTGCTCTTCTACTTTTACGCCTCCACTTCGAACGATCTTCGGCTATTCGCAAAAAAGAAAAATCAAAATTGCAATGGCCTAAATCCTGTAAAAAGCAAAAGCGCAGCGCGGGACGGCCTCCGACTTGATGGACGGACGACTTAATTTAGGTCGCGGGAAGTCGTTGGACGTGGAGATCATGCAACCGATCGCTCTGGATGTCTTTGGGGGAAGCCTATGTTCAGCAGTGGACGTCTTGTAGCTGATGATGGTGAAATGCTATGAAGCGAGCTAGTGTTAACAGCTGCTATCAATGTCTTGTTGCTAGCCATGGATTGTTGCGAATTAAGTAGTTGAAGGTAAAACGATCGACCACTTTTTCAAAGAGTAAGAAACATTAAGGTAGGGGTAAATACAAAAGATCCCACTGGTTCGAAGTGTTGCTGGCTCTGTCAGCCCCCAATGTAAGATAAGATAAGAGATAGTTAAAGGTTAACTGTAATCGAATTCTGACCCTTATACACTTTTGTCACCCAATGGCTTAAAGATATATAAACCAGAGTACCTTTACCATATTTTTCTCATCGATCTGGTCTTTCAGGTCCCACAAGGTGTTCAAGTGGTACCGCTTCTCATGGTTCACGGCTGGCCTGGTTCCGTACGGGAGTTCTACGAAGCCATACCTCTGTTGACTAGCCACAGGCCAGGGTATGACTTCGTCTTCGAGTTGATCATACCGAGTATACCTGGTTATGGATTCTCTGATGTAAGTTTAGAAATTGAATACTTTTGGTTGAAAGGGTTTGAACGTGTTTCACAAGAAACCGTAGCGACTTCTTGATTATCTTTCTGTGTCTTGTAATTAGTGGATGATCAATTTGACATCTGAAAGCTCTAGCTAGATCTTTAAAGTATACAATTTTGCCCAGATAATTATATTTGAAATCCCCATGGGTTTGGTAAAACTTCTCTTAGAGCTAAATCTAAAGCCTCTTAAAGTCAAATCGGAATCTTCAAAATATGAAATAATCAGGAGCTGAAATCGGAAAGACTTTGGAAATTTCTTGAACAACAGAAAAATCATTTGAACCATTACAGTGACCAGAAAAAGTAATCCACCAGATACCCCATGAAGCATGCTGAATATTAACTTTAGGACCCTTATTCTACTTTTTCAACAACCTTCCAGCCAGCAGTACGTCCAGGTCTAGCCATACCCCAAGTGGCAGTCATCTTCAGGAACTTAATGCACCGTCTTGGCCATAAGAAATACTACGTCCAGGGTGGAGATTGGGGTTCAGGTATCACTGCTGCTGTGGCGACGCTGTACCCTGAAGATGTACTGGGTTATCATACTAATATGCCTTATGTGCAAGTAAGTAAATATATACTTCTATATCTATACTAATACTAGCTTTTGCCGCGTGTGCGTAAAAGTCTAAAATTTAAAGTAGATTGGACCAAGGAATCACGTAGTCCCACACAAAATTTGCCCCCCTTTTTACCCCTGATGGGCTAGAATTTCGGAATATCCTTTATTATCGGATGCAACGTCATACAAAAAATACACTCTCCAAGTTTTAGGTCTCTACGATCAGCGGTTTAGGCTGTGCGTTGATCCGTCAGTCATTCAGTCAGCACAAAGCATTTTAGTATAGAAAAAGATTTATTGTTTTTTGTTTGTTACGAATAGGCTCCGAAACTACTGGACCCATTTTGATTAAACTTAGTATAGTAATACAAATTTTATATTCATTGGAAATGACATAGGCTACTTTTTAATCCGATATTCGTACGGGATCGGGAGTTACGCGGGTGAAACCGCGGAGCGAGTTATGATAAATATTACAGGACATTCCACACATCGCCATCTAGCCGCAAGCTAAGTAACTAGACTCGTGTTATGGGTGCTAGACAATGGATAATACACATACTACTCATATACTTTTCTTTTATAAATTCATACTTAAATTACATTGAAACAACCAGACCACAGACAAATATCTAAGCATAAATACTTGTCTGAGGCGGGAATCAAACCCGCAACCCTGTATTTGGCAGTCCGGCATGGTGACTATTGTGCCAACTGGATCGTAGGAAGATATTGCAGGACATTTCAGACAGTCATCTAGCACCCACTTAAGCAAAGTTATGTAGGCTGTAGGGGTCTCCTACGTAGTTTCGATTGCCGCGTTTCTAAGCTTATGGACTTATGATGTAGTCAGGAACAACGCTGTTTCGAAAAACGTTTTCATTTCAGTCACTTAGATAACTATTGACTTGTAAATTCGTTTTTATCTTGAAACTTATTGGACGTTGAACCTTATTGAATAGAATACTTACAATACCAAATGAAAACGGCTTGCATAATGAGCTAATGTCTAATATACCATTGCTTTTCTTCTAAATAGTGTCTTGTTAATTCACTGGATTCGTGCAATAAGTTTAAACAGAGTTTAAAATTGTTATTTTTGCATTTGAAGCGATAAATAAATGTATTATTGAGGTAAAAACAACAGTACTTATCTTTAGTTATCTGTCTGCGGTGACAAAATTATCACATGTTGTCATCATGAGTCGACATAAATAGTACATTGTATCCATAGGGGGTAAAAATAATATATGTATACCTTCTGAGGGGCATTAAACAGTTGCAACTGTAATCCATATAAGTAAATAATTTAAGGTTTGCAGAATTTTGCACACAGCGTCATCTAGCCCCAAGCTAAGCAACAAGCCTTGTGATAAAAGCCAGATAACGAAAAGAATACCTAAATATTTTTCCTTTGAAAAAATATACTCTCGTAGTATAAAACAAAGTCGCTTTTTCTGTCCCTATTTCCCTTTGACTGCTTAAATTTTTAAAACTACGCAACGGATTTTGATGAAGTTTTTTATAATAGATAGAGTGATTCAAGAGGAAGGTTTATATGTATAATACATGCATAATATAGCCGTGCGAAGCCGGGGCGGGTAAGTATATATTAAATTCTCGTGTCGCGGTGTTAGTTGCCAAAAACAAACGGATGAACCGATTTGTATGATTGTTTTTGTGTTAGGTCTGAGAATCTAACACTATTCTATTTATTATATTTTATTTTTTCCCGTATACATTTTTTGTAAATGGCAAAACAACGTTTGCCCGGAGAGTTAGTGTGTATATTAATATTTGCTTGGGATGGGAATCGATCCCGCCATCTATGACGCAGACGGTTGTTCGCTCACCTCTCCAATGAAGTCGTCAAATAATAAAATGTGCATTTACTTCTTTAATTTAAGACAGAGACAGTAGAGTAAGATCCCGCTTACCGCCAGAACTTCGTAATTTTCTAAAAGCTCAATTACTCAGCGCATGCCTCCAACACAGTTTAAACGATTGCAATTTTTGAGTTCAGACCATATTAGCTTGGAGAGTTATCAGGTAGCAAAGCCAAGAATCGAACCTGTTCATTTTGCCAAAAAAAATGGTTGTGTGTAAAGTCGTTTTAAAGACGATATTTTTACGTGATAACGTCATAAGAAAACGATGAAAAATTGAGAAAAATTGATTCCTCTAGTCATGGTACCGAAACATGACGCATGACGTCACACTTTTTTGTGAATGCCGGTGTATAACCTACCTATACATATAAAATCCTTTGTCCTGACTGACTGACGGATCAACGCACAGCCTAAACCGCTGATCGTAGAGCTAGACCTGAAACTTGGAGGGTGTGTCCTTTGTATGACGTAGGCATCCGATAAGAAAGGATTTTCCGGAATTCTACCCCTTAGGGGGTAAAAAAAGGGGCAAAGTTTGTATGGGACAACGTGACAACTTGCTCTATTTTCGACTTCTACGCGGACAAAGTCGCGGGTAAAAGCTAGTTTGATTTATAAGATGTTCGTCACGGCAAAAATCGCCCTTAATTTTGTACCAGTCTTGCCTAGTCTATAGATTAGCAATAGACTACAGCCATGCAAGAAGTTTTAGAGTAAACCCCTTCGTTTCAGAACTCATGCTCCACACTGAAGACTTTAATCGGAACAGTGTTCCCATCACTAATAGTGGACAGTCACCTCGCTGACCGGATGTACCCTCTGACAGACGTGTTCCATTACTTCCTTGAGGAGTTCGGTTACTTCCACATTCAGGCTACTAAGCCTGATACTGTTGGTAAGTCGTTTGTTTAAAGCCACACCAAAAAGTGCACCACAAATGAGGCGATACCTTTTGATCAAAACAATAAGAATAAAATTTGGGTCATGTAGCATTACGACCAGCACAATGGGACATGATAACTAAAAATTTTCACATTATGCTAGTAACTTTATTGGCACCTATACTTACATTTGTACTTCGGGAGAAACACTACGCATGTACTTGTTTCATACTAAAATTCGACCGGCGCTTGTTTTGACAGTTTTCCTCCATCACGTGAATTACCGCTACGTGAATTGACCCATAGAGCAGCCTCAGCGTGGCCAAACTTGGTAGCTATTTATACAACAGGACTAATTTCCTCCGCCAAATTATTAATTACTTCACTACATATTTCTATTTCTTCCCCCAGGAGTTGGCCTCACGGATTCCCCATCAGGTCTCTTAGCCTACATCCTAGAAAAGTTCGCAGTCTGGACCCGTCGAGACCACAAATTCAAATCCGACGGAGGCCTTACCTTCCGCTTCACCATGGAACAGCTCATTGACAACCTCATGATGTACTGGACCACCAACTCAATTACAACATCAGTTAGGTTTTACGCAGAGAATTATACGAAGAAGAATATGGAGTTGAACGTTATGGGGTAAGTAGTTGACGTCAGACCAGTTTGGCAGCAGTTTACGAGCAGATCTCTCTAAGGCTTTTAACTTGACCTAAAACCTAATACTAGCTGTAGCAAACACATTGGTGGAAGGTGCGTTTTAAATAATGGATATTCTCAAAAAACGATCTCTTTCCACTTCTTTGACGAGAACCTCATCAACGCAGTGATTGCTCCAGACATTACTAAACCAGAATTATTATGGAAGTTTTTCAAATTCTAAAAGCACTTGTATTGGTAATAATTAAGCTTACGGAATTCAGACCACTACCATATTAAGACAATAGTTGCACCTAAGAAACTACTAAACCGTCACGGATATAGCTGGAGGACTATTTGTATGAGATCAAAACTAAAATGAAATCAAAAACTTTGCCCCACAGATACCCAATCACCGTACCATCCTGGGCACTTCAAGCTAAATACGAGCTCGCCTACCAACCAGAGAGCATCCTTCGAGTGCACTTCATGAATCTACTGAATGCAACAGTTCTAGACGATGGAGGCCATTTCTTCGCGTTTGAACTTCCTGTGGTTTTCAGCGACGATGTATTTAAAGCTGTTAAGGCTTTTAGAGAATGGCACGTGAAAAATAAAAAGGATGAATTGTAATTTTATTATGACTCTTAACTAAATGCGATGTGGACTGTGGACCTTAAATTTTGCTATTTTTGTTACTGTTTTTATTTAAAAGTATGCATTGTGCTTTATGATATGTATGTAAGTATAAGAAATCAATTTTTGTAAGAAGCTTTAAAATAATGAAATAAAAAAAGAACATCAAAAATTTTAAATGACTAAAAAAATGGTCGTCTGTAAAGTCGGTTTACGGACGATAATTTTACGTGATAACGTCATAAGAAAACATTGATGGTAACCATAGCAACGATAATACGTTGCTATGGTTGCTACGTTATCACGGCAACAAGATCTTTCGATAAAAAATTGTTAATGGTTAGTTCTTTTGTCTAGCAACAAGACTTGCCATGAGGTAGGTACTGGAGTTTTGTTGCCTAGCAACCGTCAGTTACCGTCCAGTTAGACGAAATGCTTTTATGACGAGTTCCCAGTTGCGTTTTAGACTATAGTAGCTACTTTAGACTACCTGAGAGAGAGACGAAATGCTTTTATGGCTAGTTCCCAGTTGCGTTTTGGGCGAGTTGCTACCTCAGACGACCTGATTTTGCAACGATTCGTTACTAACTTCAACAAATGACGCCTGAAAAGCGTATCGCATACACGTGTAGATTTCTGCATGTTTACGTGCCTCGTGCAAAGTGCTATGCATCTTCGGCAGAGTTCTGTTGCTTAGCAACAAGGTACTTAAAAAACCTGTTACATAACGAAACATAACAGACTGTTAATAAATCGCATTACTGTTTGTAAATATATTATTTTTATTACATTTTTATACGAAAACTTTCCTTGCGTTTTATTTTTAATAGGTTATCAAAACGCATTGTTCATTACCAATATTTATGTATGTTTTTTAAGCTAAGATAAAAAATTATCTAACTAAATTAAACAATGTCATCGAAGTACTACAATTTTGATTGGAACACGTCAGGTGGTGGATAAGAAAAATACATTTAGATTATTGACATCTTAATTGGTTAAAAGTAGAACCCAAAGAAAGAAAGTAGTAGTAGATAAATTCAGGCTTATGAGCCTGAATTTATCTACTTTTAACTCATTATGATGAGTATTTTTTTATTTTTTTGAAAATAATGATATGGTGAAAAAATTCGGGTGACTATGTAACTGTTTTTGTAACCACAAGTGGTTTGTTTACTTCTTTTGTAAGTTTACAAAAGAAGAAAAATTTTCTCCTTTCACGTAACCAGTTACAAACGCCATCTTTTCTTCCGCCTTTGTAACTATGTTTTGTAACCGCAGCGAGGTTACAATAGAGGAGAGCTTTTTATTTTTTCGTTACTAGTTCAGATTAAGACATTTTGACTCTCGAAATTTCGCTCGCTTCCTTTCCGATTCCGGTGTGGAATTTGTCATCAAAAATAAATTACACAGAAAAAAACTAAAAAGTTTAAAAATATAATATAGGTACTTAAGTACAAAATTAAAACAAAAGTTAAAAATAAATTACATAAAATAATAAAAATAGTATGAACGTAAAAAGCCTAAAACAAGCAAAAAAAATCTATAAAAAGAAAAAGCCACAAAAAGAACAAAAAAGGTATAAACGTGAAACCCTACAAAAAGAAAAAAATAACCTCGAAATTATGATTCTACTACGTAAGTACATGTGAATTTTTTTGATTAAAATATTGTCGCGTCGGGGGACCGCTCTTTTTCGAGTCAATTTAATATAATGTTAACATTTTTATTTTAGCATTTTATCACTAGTAATTCTTAATACTTTAACATTTTCGTTGAAACTTTTAATATCATTTTACTTAGGAAGGTGTTTCTATAGGTAAAGAGCGGTCCCCCGACGCGACAATATTTAATCAAAAAAATTCACATGTACTTACGTAGTAGAATCATAATTTCGAGGTTATTTTTTTCTTTTTGTAGGGTTTCACGTTTATACCTTTTTTGTTCTTTTTGTGGCTTTTTCTTTTTATAGATTTTTTTTGCTTGTTTTAGGCTTTTTACGTTCATACTATTTTTATTATTTTGTGTCGGGGGTTTTTTTAAATTTTTAATTTAATTTTTTATTTCATCCTTTTTGTAGGGAGGGACTTTTTAATTTTTTTTATTTTATTTCTTTATTTTCTTGCGATTTATGATTCAGATAATTTGGTGTAAACAATAACTATTATTAATTTATAGTTAACTAGCGACCCGCTCCGGCTTCGCACGGCTATATTATGCATGTATTATACATATAAACCTTCCTCTTGAATCACTCTATCTATTTAAAAAAACCGCATCAAAATCCGTTGCGTAGTTTTAAAGATTAAAGCATACAAATGGATATAGGGACAGAGAAAGCGACTTTGTTTTATACTATGTAGTGAAGATTATTTTTAACCCTAAACAGTTTTTTTATTAAAGGTATTCTTTTTCAATTTTTTCCTTTAGATATTCAACTTTTACAACTACAAGTAGGTATTTCATAGCTATTAAATATTAGAACTACCTAAGTATACATAGAAGAAGACGTCTAGATCTAGGTTATCTATACATCTTCTCTAATATATATAAATTACGTGTCACGTTGTTTGTGCGCGATGGACTCCTAAACTAGGTACTTAACCGATTTTAATCAAATTTGCACACCGTGTGCAGTTTGATCTAACTTGAAAGATAGGATAGCTTACATCTTAATTTATTCCGATATTCCAACGGGATCGGGAGTTATGCGGGTGAAACCGCGGAGCACAGCTAGTAATATAATAAAAAAATTGGAAGAAAAGTAAAAAAGATCCAAACGAAGCCAAAAAACTCAAATTAACTTGATACTCGGGCATATCTACTAACATTCGGTTGTTAATCCTGAGTATTATCCCCCATAACTTTTAGACGGCTGGACCGATTTTGATCAAACATAGATATTTGTAATGTACGAGTCATGCCCTTTCATTTGATACCCCACTCGAGTATATCTACTTACATTCGGTTTTTGATCCTGACTTTTATCCCCCATAACTTTAAGACGGCTGAACCGATTTTGATCAAACATAGCTAAGAACACTCCCGACTAACTTATCTTTCAAACAAAAAAAACTAAATCAAAATCGGTTCATCCGTTTGGGAGCTACGATGCCACAGACAGACACACACACACACACATACACACACACACACGTGTCTGTGTGTGTGTCTGTCTGTGGCATCGTAGCTCCCGAACGGATGAACCGATTTTGATTTAGTTTTTTTTGTTTGAAAGGTAAATTAGTCGCGAGTGTTCTTAGCTATGTTTTATCGAAATCGGTTCAGCCGTCTGAAAGTTATGGGGATAAAAGTCAGGATCAAAAACCGAATGTAAGTAGATATGCTCGAGTGGGGTATCAAATGAAAGGGCATTTGTACATTACAAATTGCTAAGTATGATTGAAATCGGTTTAGCCGTCTGAAAGTTATGGGGATAAAAGTCAGGATTAAAAACCGAATGTAAGTAGATATGCTTGAGTGGGGTATCAAATGAAAGGGCATTTGTACATTACAAATTGCTAAGTATGATTGAAATCGGTTTAGCCGTCTGAAAGTTATGGGGATAAAAGTCAGGATTAAAAACCGAATGTAAGTAGATATGCTCGAGTGGGGTATCAAATGAAAGGGCATTTGTACATTACAAATTGCTAAGTATGATTGAAATCGGTTTAGCCGTCTGAAAGTTATGGGGATAAAAGTCAGGATTAAAAACCGAATGTAAGTAGATATGCTTGAGTGGGGTATCAAATGAAAGGGCATTTGTACATTACAAATTGCTAAGTATGATTGAAATCGGTTTAGCCGTCTGAAAGTTATGGGGATAAAAGTCAGGATTAAAAACCGAATGTAAGTAGATATGCTTGAGTGGGGTATCAAATGAAAGGGCATTTGTACATTACAAATTGCTAAGTATGATTGAAATCGGTTTAGCCGTCTGAAAGTTATGGGGATAAAAGTCAAGATTTACAACCGAATGTAAGCAGATACCTATGCCCGAGTTCAAGTTAATTTTCGTCTTTTGGCTTCGTTTGAATCTTTTTTTATTTTTATCCCTAGTCCCATTATTATTTAAAAACTAAAAACAAAAATTTTAACGACGACTTCTTACATTAGATTAAATAATTGACTCGAAAAAAGAGCGGTCCCCTGACGCGACAATATTTAATCAAAAAAGTTCACATGTAGGTACTTACGTAGGGGTCATAATTACGGGGTTATTTTTTTTTCTTTTTGTAGGGTTTCACGTACTTATACCTTTTTTGTTCTATTTGTGACTTTTTTTGATATTTTTTTTTACTTCTATTATTTTGTGTCGGGGGTTTTTTAATTGAAGTCGGTTTTTAAATTTATTTTTTATTTCATACTTTTTAGTGGTAGGTAGTATAGTCCAGCACAGTCAGTGTTAGTTACAATCAGGCAACAAACGTACAGACAGACCCACCGCAGAGCGCCAAACTGTTATCACAACGGTGAGTTTGCAGTTCTGTTCCCGACTGTACCTACTAACTAACCTAACCAATATCTTGATCATTAGAAACCATTGATTACTATAAATATTGCAGGACATTGCACACATTCTGTCAAAATCTGTTTGAAATGTATTGTTTGAAAGTTTCTACTGGTACCTAACTATAGTAATCGAAAACTGAACAATCTACCGTACTATGATTATGTGGAACGATCTCTTCATGTTTTCGAAGATCGTCATCATGTTTTAGCCTTTTAGTGCAAATTTTTTTGGAACGCGTCTAAAAGAGATTTCGGCAGATACAAATTGAAACGCTTTTGAGGTGCAATTCTGTTAATCACTCCAAAGATCCTCGTCAGATCTTCACCAAATTTTTATGGGACCACCCTTGAGGTAGACTCCTTCCAACAAAAAAAGATTCATTAAAATCGGGTGATAAACAAAGAAGATATGCGGGAACATCCATAAAAAAAAAACATACATACATTTGAAGTCGATTAAAAAACGGTTGAAAAAGCAAATTGAAAATGTTCTGCGCTTGCGCCGCCGCCGCGCCGGTCGGCTTAGCTACTAGTAAACAAGCAAATCATACCTACATGCGACAGTATTGGTTTAACCTTCAAGGCGAACGGACGTGACTATCAAATGTGATTGCGACAAAAATACAATTTGTTATCTATTAAATTACCTGGATTATAAAGGTGAGTCTTGATAATGGATGATAATCTAACTTATGTAATAATTTTACCTAATTACTTGAATATACAGGGTTATTAGGTTATATGAGAAAGTGGTTGATGGCTACTCCTGTGCACCTGAACAATAATTAACTTATTGAAATTCGAACAATTTTTTGAAAATTTTGAGGTTATGTTTACCCGAGAATCAGCTGTTTCTTACACTGAGAGGCACCTTAAGATGTTACTTGTTTTTATGTTTAATTGACTAATTGACAAGTCCGAACGATATTAATTTTTAAAAAATCAGATAATTTGCGAATTGACAAAACCATAAATATTATATATAAATATATACAAAACCACAATAGCCCTGTATAGGACTGATATAATTAGGTAAGTAAGTAGGTATGGCTAAGTGCTACCAACACAGTAACACGAGAGTTTAATTCGAAGGCGATGTTTTCATAGAATTAAAGATTTACAGTTTGAAATCTGACTCTATTCAAGTATGTTTGGGTTTAAATAGAGCCAGATCAGTTTTCCTATAGAATGACAACCTGGTTGTCACCGGTAGTCGGCGCCTGTGCCATTATGCGCCGTTAGATAGGTAATTCGACTTTGGTTGCCTGGTTAAATACGGCCTATGAGAGGTTAAAAATTACAATAAGAGTTAGGGTGACAAATCAACATCGAGCTATGCTGCGCTGTACTGCGCTATGCTATGTTTGGTCAACTCGCTCGTCTTATATTTTAATGAGGATACAAACAAACCATGCTGTGCTGCGCTGTGTGAGGCTACGCTCTGTTTAAAAACGCAGCAGTCTCGAGCGAGGCGCGCTACCCGCCGTGCTGAGCCGCGCTGTACCGAATTGTGCTATGCTTTTTATGCGCCATGCTGCGCCATGCTTCTTCTTCACTTTCATCTTCATCGGATTCAACGTTTACGATTTTTTTTAAATATAAAGTCATTTTTGACGAGATAAACGACTACACGAGCTGCTGATTACTTTTATACTGAGCTAAGCAAATCGCAGCACAGCTTGATGTTGATTGTTAAAAAAACGTAGCTTAAGAAACACAGCACAGCACAGCGCAATACATCGCAGCATACCTCGATGTTGATTTGTCACCCTAAGATTTTTATGGTTGACTCTCAACATGTTCCAACTATCAACTATCCCCCTAGTCCAAGGGAGCCGATAAGATAACCCATTAGATATCATATCGGTATACCTATGCCATACCTACGAAAAGCAGATAAACTTTTCATTGAAGATTTTTTTGATCAAACCAGAAAAATATTTTATAAATAAAATAATGCATAGAAAATTGGAACATAGCCAATTATCAGCTGAGTACCGAAATAATGTAAATACTCGTAGTAAGTATATTATTATTTGTTGTGTTTTGATGAGGGTATTTTAAGAAAAAAGAGGGTTATTCTAGACGTTCTATCTAGGTGAAAAACTTTTATTTTACAACATTTTGTTGGTGTGTTGACTCAAAACATACATACAACCTAATTGAGAACCTCCTCCTTTTTTTGAAGTCGGTTAAAAATCAGCTGCTTTTTTTTGTTTATTAAAGCCATTGACCTTACTATAGTGAACTAATATTTTGAACATTATTTGTAATTATTTCCAAAAGAGCTTATTTTTTGGAGTAAGTAGCATTTTCTTTGAAAAAATTGAAGACTTTCAAAAACACTGAAGAAGTAGAGTTCGTAAAATGGGCTTTGAAATGTTTAGTTTTTAGGGTTTCGTTATCAAAAAGGAAAAACGGGACCCAATTACTAAGACTCCACTGTTCGTCTGTCTGTATCTCATGAACCTTGATAGTTAGACAGTTTAAATTTTCACAGATGATGTATTTCTGTTGCCGCTATAACAACAAATACCAAAAACAGAATATAATGATACGGAACCTATCGTGCGCGAGCCCGACTCGCACTTGCCCCCCTATCCCAATAAAAATACAAGTCATACTGAATAAGCGAGTACTAAGAATAGGTCAGGCCTTGAACTTTGGTTAATGATAGAGTCACTTATGATTTCAAATATTAGCTAAAGTACTTTTGTCATACAATTATGATGTTGCATGATGATTAAGCAGTATTTTAGTTTTAGTTATTTAGCAAATAAAAAATTTAGGTAGGTACAATCAACGTTCAAAAGTCCACCGGCACCGTAACATTTACAATCCTGTGCAGCACTATTTGAATAGCATAACCTGATTAAGCAGTATTTTAGTTTTAGTTATTTAGCAATTAAAAAATTTAGGTAGGTACAATCAACGTCCAAAAGTCCACCGGCACCGTAACGTATACAATCCTGTGCAGCACTATTTGAATAGCATAACCTGTGGATCGAACCCACATCGGTTGGTGGCGGCTTATACCACTCACACAACTTAAGACATAACTGTTGAAAATAATAATCTGACTTTTAATTCAAGTATTTATGTTTGTGTGTAACGTCTATTACAAGAACGTCGTAACTACAATACTTGTTGATGGTATTATGGTATTAGCAGCATACTAGCAGCGCCATGCGGTTTTACCTGCATATGTTCCAATCCCGTGGGATTATCGAAAAAAAAGGCCTTTGTTACACCTAATAAATCAATTTATTATCATACCGAGACTTAATAAAATCGGTTCAGTGGTTTTGGAGCTTAAATTGTTCCAAAAAAAAAACAAATCTTTTGTATAATTTCACGGTATAATGTTCAAAACTGCTGATTTATAGAAATTAAATGCGTTAGGTAAGTTCTTTTATTCGATCGTCTTTTGTTTTTTTTTTCGATCATCTTTTGTTTCCGTTTCGATCGTCTTTTTCCGTTTCGATCGCCTTTTGTTAACCACTTAGTTGAGTAGTTTGACAACGAAATTTATTCCTTTTGGACAAACTAGTTTGATCAGCAGGAAGGTACCAGTTTTACTCGGTGATCTAAGACATTTTCAAAAATATTTTCATAATGATAGAGTATACGTGCATAAATATCAATTTGAGACGGGAATCAAAGTAGCAACCTTCAAAAATATGATCTGAAGGCCAATTCTCGTAAATAACATTGTTTATATTACATTTCAATATCATCCCGATTGCATTTCGATTGCAAAAGATACACGCAAAGTCTGTTTTTAACCCCCGACGCAAAAACGACGGGGTGTTATAAGTTTGACGTGTCTGTGTGTGTGTGTATGTGTGTGTGTGTGTCTGTCTGTGGCATCGTAGCTCCCAAACGGATGAACCGATTTTGATTTAGTTTTTTTTGTTTGAAAGATAAGTTAGTCGGGAGTGTTCTTAGCTATGTTTTTTTTACAAAAAGCTAACTTTGAGGGTATTTTAAGCTACTTTCCCGGTATTTTTTATGATCGAAATGCAATCGAAATGATATTGAAATGTAATTTGAACAATGTTATTTACGAGAATTGGCCTTCTTGATATTTTAAACTAAATTTTTACTCCTCAGATGTCGAAATTCCTGCTAATAGCACCACTGATTGTGGTGGTACTATTCCCAGTCTACTATGTATTTCTGAAGCCGCCACCACCTCTGCCTGAGGTAGACCTTGAAGCCTGGTGGGGTCCTGAAGAGTTGAGGGAAAACTTTACCACTGACATCACCCCTTTTAAAGTTAAATTTGATCATGTGGTAAGTGGAAGATTTTAGAATAGAACTTAATTAAATAAATATTGCAGGACATTTCACACATCGCCATCTAGCCCCAAGTTAAGTAACTATACTTGTGTTCTGGGTGCTAGACAACGGATATACTTACTACTTATTTACTTTCTTTTGTAAATATTATACTTATAATACATAGAAACAACCAGACCATAGACAAATTACTAAGCATAAATACTTGTCTAAGGCGCGAATCGAACCTTCTTTTCTTTCTTTCTTTTTTCCGGTCAGCTCTGTGACCGAACATTTTTTTGGCAGTCCGGTATGGTGACCACATAGACTAACAAAAAAAGAGCAGACACCTCGTTGCTAAGGAAGGATTGAGGTAGCCTAATGGCGGCGAAGTAACTATGTGTGAATGTGTAAAAGATTGCCATATCGAGGAAAATAATCCATTTTTATACATTGAGATTAATGTAATACTAGAGAGGACATCGCCGTACACTGCCTCGTTCCGTCCAACTGCGCAGATATCCGACCTGACATGGACCTGACGACTTAGTCGCTTGCTAGTTCGTGGAGGTTAAAGCGCTCGTGCATTTTTAATAAAAAATATACGTAAAAATTACAAAAAATGACTCACTGCGTACTTTGATACTGCACAAACAATAGTAGAAAGATTTCTAGAGCGAAAGGAATACCCTACCACAGGTAAATAACTAGATATTATCGATTGAAAATTAAATACGAACATCATTTTTTAGCCGCCATGTTGTGACTTGTTCCGCGTCATTTATCAAAGAGTATAAACAGCAGAGGCGACTGTAGGTAACTTTCCTATTCAATACTAGTTCAATAGTGGAATTTGGCTTTTATTAACAATTTCTACGGTTGTGGTAATATTTGTGTGTAATGTTAAATTTAATTTAGGTAGTACATAACGTTGTGTTTTTTAAGTTTCAAAAGATAGGTTTTTTATATTAGGTATTGAATTTGCCTAAGATAACTGATAGACGTGTGGCAAGCAAAAAAACAAATGCGAGGCGGACTCGCGCACTGAGCGAGGGTTCCGTACACTTATATTAATAATTTGCAAAAATAAATGTTCCTCTTTTTGCAGTAGATTAGGTAGTAGGTATTGTAGGTATTACGGAACCCTAGTATAAGTATAGTTTTGCGCTTATTCTGTTTTAGGTTTCTTCGTCAAAGGTATGAAAATAGGGAAAAATGGATAAAATTTGTTCAAAAACAACGTAGTGAAGAGACTTGGTTACCATCCAATTATAGTCCCTATATTTCCCTTTGGGAGATTACTCCCAACATACAAACATAAATGTTATCAATGTTACCTCTTAATAATATTAGTAGGTATAGATGTAAGTAGGTACCTATAAAAAACCCGGTCAAATGTAAGAAACAGACAGACGGACAAATGAGTGATCCCATAAGGGTTCAATCTTTCCTCTTGAAGTACGGAACCCTAAAAACCCTTAAATAATAGGTAAGTATTAACTCAGTATTTAACATTTTAATTACTTTTATTCCTTAAACTAGCTAGCCCCAGTGCCAAAAAATGGTTCAAATTTTGTACGTAAAGAAGTGACACACAAACACACTAGACACCCACAAACTTTCGTATTTATAATAAATAAGTACATTATTATACCTTTCTGATAAATTTGTTATTTTAAAAAGCCTCTACGTCTACGTGTTGAATTCATTTTCGCCTACCGCAAATTATACCTACGTCAGACACCGCCGCCGATCACAAGATCATCGGCGCACATCTCTACTACCAACACACGTAGAGACAATATTAAGTAGGCAGAATAATAAATCATGTCACATCTGCGCGCATTGATAATCTATGAGAACATGACAACCCCCGCTTGCACCGCGCATGCCCCGCGGTCATCAAATGGGCGCACTGTTTTTGTATGAAATAGCTTCTCCAGTACGTAGTACTTAATACCTCAATGTTTTTATACATTTTTATTACTATTGGTTACCGTCCTCGGAACTTGGTCTTTATTAAACGCTAGTTTTTAACATGTGTTGTTTCAATAACGGTTTAAGTAAATTAATATGAATAAAACATACGAATGTAATAATATTTATTTAGAATAGAATAGAATATAATTTATTCAGACAAACACACGACATAAAAACACAAAAACAAGAAAATTGAAACAAAAGAGAAATGTCAGGTCGCACCTGTGTCATCTATGGATCGCACAATTTGGGAAAAAAAACTAATACAATTAACTAATAAGTAATAAAAGTTTAATAGTTTTCCCGATGTCATTAAAACATGTCATTATATAACTATTTATTTAATGACATGTTTTTAAGTACTTACCTAGTTTATTTTGCTTTATTGTCGATCTAAAAAAAACAATTCATATGTTTATTTTCTTGTTATTTTGTCACTAATATCAAGATTTTCAAAATAACTTTTTAGTGGCCCTTGTTACTAGTTGTTACCCGCAGATACGCCTTACTCGCCACAATTTAAAAACAAACTAACTATAGAATATTACTAGCGTTCCGCCCCGGCTTTGCACGGCTATATTATGCATGTATTATACATATAAACCTTCCTCTTGAATCACTCTATGTATTAAAAAAAACCGCATCAAAATCCGTTGCGTAGTTTTAAAGATTTAAGCGTACAAAGGTATATAGGGACAGAGAAAGTGACTTTGTTTTATACTATGTAGTGATATGTAGTGATACCAAGAGCGCTGTTCAGTTGGCCTAGTAGTCGATACCACGACTTTCATTCCAAAGGTCGTGGGTTCGAATCCAGGCCGGCCGTGCACCAATGGATTTGTCTTAAGAAAAATGTATGTGCGAGATTGACATTGCTCTTAAGGTGAAGGAAAACATCGTGATGAAACCCGCGGCTTAGTTGGCGACACAGAGGCATTGACGACTTCTTTCCTGTGGACATGGTCGACTAAGCTGAAAGGGTATAGGTTCTAGGCAATAGCCTACTCCATCCTCATGCTATTGGACTCATAGCTCCCGAACGGATGAACCGATTTTGATTTAGTTTTTTTTGTTTGAAAGGTGAATTAGTCGGGAGTGTTCTTAGCTATGTTTTATCTAAAACGGTTCAGCCTTCTTAAGTTATGGGGGATTTTATTTTTTTTCTACATTATTATTTTTCTACAGATGATCAGCGATCTCCGCGAACGACTCCAGCGCCGCACGAAATACACCCCCCCACTTAAGGGGGTAGGTTTCCAATACGGTTTCAACACCAAACAAGTGGATACCTGGCTTAACTACTGGGAAAAGGAATATCCCTTCACTGATAGGGTAGCTTTCTTTAACAAGTACCCGCAGTTTAAGACTAATGTGCAAGGATTGGATATTCATTTCATTAAAGTCACGCCTAATGTAAGTATTTCGCTAGTATTTTTTTAAGAAGTAGAAATAAAGAAATGGATGAATAAATATTGCAGAACATTCCACACATCGCCATCTAGCCTCAAGCTAAGTAACTAGACTTTTTATGTGGCGTAGCATAATAAAGGCATATTAAAGATTACCCATCGCTACTGCTCTGTAACTAACAATCGGCCGATCAAAAGTCCTGTAGTCTGTCTCCCTGACTAACTTCAATCTGAATTTTAAACAGCAATTTGTTGAAGCTCAAGTAGGTAATACCAACTGCACAAATTACACATTGAGAGTTCATTTCGATGGTATTTTAATTTTATTTACGTAGTCTGTAATAAAATAAATAAATATTGCAGGACATTCCACACATCGCCATCTAGCCTTAAGCTAAGTAACTACACTTGTGTTTTGGATGCTAGACAACGCACTTATATACTTTTCTTTTGTAAATATATACTTATAATACATAGAAACAACCAGACCACAGACAAATATCTAAGCATAAATACTTGTCTGAGGCGGGAATCGAAACCGCAACCCTTTGTTTTGTCAGTCCGGCATGGTGACCATTGTGCCAACTGGGTCGTCTAGCATATAGCCCCAAGCTAAGCAATTAAACTTGTGTTATGGTAGCTAGACGACGGATACGTAAATATGGTTTTTGAAATACATACAGAAAAATCAGAATCAAATACTTTACTTATATGTATAATTGTTTGAGGCGGAAATCGAACCTGCAACGCAATGCAAGCGGGTGTTTGAAAGTTCGGTTCTTTTAAAAGTAAAAACTATTTGAACTCACATGATTTAATTTTGTAGAGTTAGTGCCGTAACGACCCGCCCCTTAGAATCTCAATGTATTCTATGCTCTTATCTTTAAAACTACAAAACGGATTCTGATGCGGTTTTTTTTTAAATTAGAGTGATCCAAGAGGAAGGTTTATATGTATAATTTAAATTAATATAAAATCATAATTTAAAATAAATGAAAATCGTCATTCAAATAAACCGCCCCTGACCGCACCCGGTGCAAAGGAGCCGAGAATACTGGCCGCGTTACCTCTCTGTATGGCGACGGCTAACCTTTGCACCAAGAACGATCCGCATATGTATAACATATGCATAATATATCCGTGCGAAGCCGGGGGCGGGTCGCTAGTTGTATTAAAAATTAGACCTCTTCATAATATTCCCTTATTCAGACTTCCCCTCGTACGGAAAAAGTGCCCATACTGATGCTGCACGGATGGCCGGGATCAGTCCGAGAGTTCTACGAAGCCATACCTCTGCTGACTGCTGCAAGCAAGAATAGAGACTTTGCTCTGGAACTTATCATTCCGAGCTTACCTGGATATGGATTTTCTTCCGTAAGTTAAAAAGAGATTACAGGCATGTGGACACTCCAGGTCTTAGTTTAATGGGTGAAATGTGAATGGTTGGTATTGTGAATGGTTGCTATTGTTATTGCAAAGTGAACTGCTGCAAGCAAGAATAAAGACTTTGCGCTGGAACTTATCATTCCGAGCTTACCTGGATATGAATTTTCTTTCGTAAATTACAAGAGATTACAGGCATGTGGACACTCCAGGTCTTAATTTAATGGGTGCAATGTGAATGGTTGCTATTGTTATTGCAAAGTGAACTGCTGCAAGCAAGAATAGAGACTTTGCTCTGGAATTTATCATTCCGAGCTTACCTGAATATGGATTTTCTTCCGTAAGTTAAAAAGAGATTACAGGCATGTGGACACTCCAGGTCTTAGTTTAATGGGTGAAATGTGAATGGTTGGTATTGTGAATGGTTGCTATTTTTATTGCAAAGTGAACTGCTGCAAGCAAGAATAGAGACTTTGCGCTGGAACTTATCATTCCGAGCTTATCTGGATATGGATTTTCTTTCGTAAATTACAAGAGATTACAGGCATGTGAACACAAGTCTTCGTTTAATGGGTGCAATGTATGATTGTCTCTATTGAATAGGCAGAGGATAACGCTTAACCTGATGTAGAAGGGAACACCACTTTCCGCATAAACTCTAATATCATAAAGTCAGAAGGCAAAATAACTTTTGGCATAATTTCATTTTGCATAATTCCGATAAAAATTATACCGAAAAACGTTGTATTAGTTTGCCAAAAAAATGTCTATAATGGCAAATCATAATATTATGCCAAAAAAAATATGCCAATAAGAATGAAACCCGATATACCTAAAACACCTAGTTCTGTCACTTTTTATATCAGAAAGTTTATAATAATCTTATCAATTCACACGTTTCGAAGTAGTTAAGTTCTAGCTAATTTAACGATATCTCTTTTTTAGGTCATCATTTTAAAACCCATAATATCTACCTGCTTTTAACCCGACTGTGAATCTCAATTAACTTATCATTGTGTTTAGGTCTAATTAAATTGTATCTCCATATTTTTCAGGCGGCTGCACGTGAAGGTTTAGGAGCCAATGAGATCGCTGTAGTCTTCCGGAACCTGATGCAGCGCCTTGGCTACAAGAAGTACTACGTCCAGGGCGGTGATTGGGGAGCCTTGATTGGAAGCAGTCTTGTCACATTGTTCCCTGATGTAAGTCGCAAGTTATCAACTTATCAGTTATAACTAAAAAGCTGGCAAAAGCACTTTTGGTACCAGCACTTTACCTTTACCCATGACAGAACTGATAGGTGAAATACTTTAAACCTTGGGTTTACTTTTGTGTTATCACGTCAGCACTATGAAGGGGTTTCGAACATTCATTAGAGACAGATTTGAAATTCACATGAGTTGATCTTCTTTTCGCAGCATGGTACTACTAGATATTGTAATAATCTTATTTATGACGTGAAACCGTCTTTAAAATTGCTTCCACAAGGACGCAATTAAAAAAATATATTAGTTTAGTGTTGCAGCTACATACCTATCATCCCCATCCGAAACAATTACACCACTAGATAAATAAAGAATCAAACAATTTATTACGCTAAGTAAGGACTGTTACACATCGTGCGTGGCAGAGGGGGAAGCCCCGCTATTTAGAAGTTCATTCTGCTGTGTATCCAAATTTCCTTTTAGTATAACTTTCGACTCGGTCAAGCTACGACGTTCATTCAAATTTCAATCGTCAGCTCTCGTCAAAATCTGTAAATTGTTTTCCAGGAAGCCCTAGGATTCCACACTAATATGGGTTTCGTGAACACCGGCAAGTCGAATCTGGTATCGCTCATCTGCGCTTGGTTCCCCTCCCTGATCGTAGACTCCAAGTTGGCTCACAGGATGTATCCTTTAAAGCAAAAGTATATGACGCTCATTGAAGAGATGGGATATATGCATATACAGGCAACAAAACCTGATACCGTGGGTAAGTCATAATAACAGGAACTCTATTATTTCATGTAAGTGTCATCAAGAAAGCTGCGGGTTTCATCACGATGTTTTCCTTCACCGTAAAAGCAATTGTAATTAACGCACATACATTTTCCATAGCTACGAAAAATCAGCTACATTAAAGTGGAACTGGCCATGTCAGTCGCATGCCGGATGAACTTTGGGCTAAAATAACAACCCTTTGGACCCAACTAAAGGAAAACAGCCCGCTGAGCGACTCTGAGCTTATGAACGAGGCCTATAGTCAGCGACCACGTCTCGGATCCGTATGTCATCACTGGTAACACACATTGGTTGAAAACTTTCGTCTTGAGGCTCTGTGGAGCCAATTTATAATCGCTTTCAGCGATGAGGCCGCCCATTTGTGCAACTTGTTCTTTCTAGCTTTTACTTTACTTTGTGTTTATCGTGTTCTGTTTCTTTCTGTGTTGTACAAATAAAGTTATCTATCTATCTATCGATATAATCTCTATATATATAAAATTCTCGTGTCACGGGGTTCGAAGTTGAACTCCTCCGAAACGGCTTGACCGATTCTCATGAAATTTTGTGAGCATATTCAGTAGGTCTGAGAATCGGCCAACATCTATTTTTTATTTTGTTTCCTTTAGTTTTTTTTTTGTAAATGGCAAAACAACGTTTGCCGGGACAGCTAGTAGGTAATAATATAAAAAATCCATTGGCCGCGGCTTAGTTGGAACTTGGCACCAGACGTATTAGACAATCTGAGAGGGTGGTACAGTTGCTGGACAAGCCTACTTAATCTAATACGTGTCCCAAGCACTACAGCACCAACTGACAAGCAAGAACTAAAATTTCTGGCACTGAATAAATCATCTAAATTATATTTGTAAATTATTATCATCGAGAAATTGATGGAAAGAAATGAGATTCCGTAGTAGGCGTCGTCTTAACGCACCGATGATACCTTTTGCGATTGGAAGTTACGGATTCGATTCCACCTAAGTATTTAATGTATAAAGCTCAATTATGCAAAAATAATGATTTTGAAAATGTGATGAACAGATAATAATAATAATTATGTCTATAGACCCCTAGAAAGGAGAGTATTTTTTTACAAATGCTAGATCAGCGTTTGACCACTATCACACCTGCCTGATGGTAGGTGATGCGGTAGCACGGTTTAATAGAAGATACCTGTTCACTCGAAGACTTCCAAGTTATACACGTCAGGAAAGACAGACGCTGGCAACTGATTACATTCCCTTGCAGTACGAATACGGAATGTCGAAGCAAAATTATGAAATCGTATCGCAGCTTATTCCATTTTTGACGTGATAACGACTTATAAATCGATGAACACCAGCATTCACAAAAAAAGTGTGACGTCATCGCTCAAGTTCCGTTATTGACAAGGTAACCATAGCAATGTATTATCGTTGCTATGGTTACCATCAATGTTTTCTTATGACAATCCCGTAAAAATTGTGTCCATAAACAGACTTTACAGACAACCAGTATTTAAATCAAAATCTCTTTCGATTCCCACCTCAGACATGTATTTATGCTTAGATATTTGTCTGTGGTCTGGTTGTTTCTATTTAATATAATTATATATTTACAAAAAAGTAGTATATACCGTTGTCTAGCACCCAGAACACAAGTGTAGTTACTTAGCTTGAGGCTAGATGGCGATGTGTGGAATGTCCTGCAATATTGATTTATTATTTATTCATATTTTTTTATTGTTCCCAGGAATCGGCCTAACTGACTCACCAGCCGGACTCCTAGTATACATCCTGGAGAAGTTCTCGACCTGGACGAACCTCGAGAACCGGGAAAAAGAGGATGGTGGTCTAGAAATCAAGTGGACCAAGGAGAAGCTGATTGATAACCTGATGGTCTACTGGTCTACCAGGAGTATTGCGACTTCTATGAGACTGTATGCTGAGAGTTTTAACCTTAGGCATATGGCGGCACAGATCGAAGAGTAAGTAAGAAAAACGAAGTGTTCCGTACCATATTGTATAGGAGTTACACATTTTTTTCTGCATTTTGTTGTCAAAGCGGCAACAGAAATACATAACATGTGAAAATTTCAACTGTCTAGCTATCACGGTTCCTGAGATACAGCCATGTGACAGACAGATAGGACGGAAAGTGAAGTCTTAGTAGTAGGGTCCCGTTTTGAAACTTTGGGTACGGAACCTTAAGAACCACAAGGATCATTACCTTTCTTCTTTAAGGCTTTGTGAAAGAAAGCTATGTCATCAAGCATAAACTGTTGTATATGTTTTAACCATTTTCCACATTAAGTTGTTGGAGATGCCAAAATATTGCCGGACATTGCACACAGCCATCTAAGGGGCGGCTGGTCCAACGTGTACACACGTGGAAGGAGTCGCTTGAGAACGGCGGTTTGCAACTGAATGTGGCGAAGACAGAGTACTTGGGTTGCAATACCACAGATCCCACACCTGTCTGCGTAGACGGTCATATGGTCGAGCGGACAGACCAGTTTAAGTACTTGGGATCTGTGCTTCGCGCGTCTGGCGACATCGATTGCGACGTCAAGTCACGCATTTCAGCGGCTTGGGCCAAGTGGCGTGAGGTGACTGGTGTCATTTGCGACCCCAAAATGCCGGTTAAACTAAAGGGACAGGTCTATAAAACCATCATTAGACCTGTCCTTTTGTATGGTAGTGAGGCGTGGCCGGTGCTTGAGCGACATAAGCAGGAGCTGCGTGTCACGGAGATGAAGATGTTGCGCTGGATGTGTGGAGTGACGCGAAAGGATCGCGTCAGGAACTCCCGCATCCGGGGCAGCCTTCATGTCCGAGACATTGCAGATAAATTGCAAGAATGTCGCTTACGCTGGTACGGCCACGTCTTGCGAAAACCGGCTAGTTACGTGGGGAACAAATGTCTTGCCATGGCGCCTCCGCCGGGTCGTGGCAGACTAGGTAGACCCAAAAAGTGCTGGCTTGACGTCGTAAAGGGTGATATGCGTGCAAATGGCCTTACAACCCAGGATGCCGAAGATCGTGCGAAGTGGAGGCGTAAAAGTAGGAAAGTGGACCCCGGGCTCCCGAGAGGGATGCAACCGGGAACATCGCTCGGATGATGATGATTGCACACAGCCATCTAGCCCCAAATTAAGCAACTAGACTCACAATTTAGGGTGACCCAACGATAGAATCCTAATTTCCTAACTTAATATTATTCATACGAAATTTTATCATCTATATACAGGAAAAGTATTTTTGTAGTGCACAAATTTCGGTATGTTTTAAGCACATTAAAATAAAAAATATTGTTTATTTTATTTTGGAGATAACTCAAAAACTCTCAGAGCTATTACCATTTAAATGTTTCTAACAAAACGACGAAGTCCATGGACACAATACTAGCGCCAGCGAGTTTAATAGCGCGCTCTAAATGAAGGTAGGTACCTATACGTGTCACTGTGGGGTTCACTACGCTAGACCAAAACACGTTTCCACTTGTTACATTTTAACTATGACGACTCACCCTAAGCTAAATTGAACTAAGCTTCATTATGACAAATTATATTACACCGATGCATCATTTCACCTAATGATATTTTATTACTGGTTTATTTTGACTATAGTTCATTCATTCAAATGATATTTCACCTGCGTGCCATGTGTGTATCAATACTGAGATACCCAATAATTTAGAAATTGCATGAAGTTTTTCACATTAAGTTTTGGTTTTTTTTTTTGCGTAAATGTACTCCACTGCCTACATATATTCAGCAGAAAGAAAATGTGCACTACAAAAATACTTTTCCTGTATAGATGAAACAATAAATGATGATTATGATTATTTATCTATTTGTGTTGTTTGTTCCTTCTTCAGGGTCAAACGACTAGACCGATTCCAATTAAAATCGGCACTATGGTAATTTAGAGAATGGAGAAGGACATAGATTAATTTTGATCCCGAAATTCCCGCGGGATTGTACCGCAGGGTACTTATATATTTTTCTTTTGGAAATATATGGTCAAACATCCAGCCCAGAATCAAATAAGATCTTTAGATCATATAAAATACTAGCTGCGCTCCACGGTTTCACCCGCATAACCCAACAACACTACTATATTACGCATAATAATATCATAACGTGTCTAGTAAGAACAATATTCAACACAGTAATTGAAGCTCCTAGTGGCGCGTTCTGTAAGAGGATTAGTTTCTACTGTCGGGTAACGGACTGAGACGTGGTTCGATCCCGGGCCATGCAGACTGTTTTTGCTGAAAAAAATATTATACCAACTAAAAATAAAGGCATCTAGCGAGAAAGTAATAAACTTTAACGCGAAAAATAGATAAATTAAATTTATATCGAAGATTTACTACACTACACAGGGTTATCATTCTAACTTCTGACAGAGGAAGCTGCCTGGTACATCGATCCTAAATTCAGAATGGATTCGATCGACAATGTGACACAGAGACGACGACCACTGCTTAAATCATTATCTTATGGAGACCTCTCAAGCGACAATGTCTCGAATGAAGCAGACGCATCTATGTTTGACCTTAGCATGAAAAGCTTCCCAAACACCTCTCTGAACGACAGCAACAGTGAACTTACAATTCAAATACAAAAGTTGAAGGAAGAACTACAAACAGCTCACAATGAAATAGACAAGCTGAATACAGAGAATTGCAAATTAAAATCAGATTTAGCTAAGACACATAAAGCGATAGATGCCTACAAACGTTTGGGAACGATAAACTCACCCCTATCGACGAAATCTTATAAAAATACACAGAAAAAGCTAAGCCACAAAACTATTTCTAACGCTCGCATATTGTTTCCTACTCGTCAAACAAATAATCCCACACTGAGCTTATCTGCTGAACCTGAAAATTCTAAGCCTTCCAGCTCGATCACATCAGATATACAATACGGGTCAGAAAACTCAAAATTAACGAGAGCATCGAAGTTAAATGCTACAACATCTTCTAAACAAAACATCATAAAAAGAAAGCTTTGTATTCTAAGTAATAGAACCTATAACGAACCGCTACACTTTGCTGAAGATATGTTCTGTGAATATTTTGATTTGTGCCGCTACTCCTGCCCAAATAGTAATATCAAACAATTTGTGAACGGTTTAGAGAATAAGACACTAGGATTTGATAAAAATGATTACTGTATAATTTTGATAGGAGAAACAGATTTCAAAACTAATAGTAACAATAATATAGATTTAATAAATTATATTAGAGAGTCTATCACGAAACTTCGACATACCAATGTAATAATATGCGTTCCCACATACATTCAAGGAGCACTAATTTATAACTATAGAGTAGAAATGTTCAATAGTTTATTGTTTCTAGAGCTACAAAACAATAAGTACGCCTACTTCTTTGATAGCAATGCATGCCTGACACCTGAAATGTTTTCAGGTGTAACTGGAAAAGTGACTAAGTATGGTTTGCGTGCAGTTTATCAAGTCCTAATGAACAATTTTAAAGTCGATTTTGAATGCTTTCCCTTAAAAATGAGCACCGATGCTCCAGTAAGTAATCAAGCTACCATTGATACCTCCTCCCCAGTGTATGATCCAGAAAACAATCCTGAAAGTTCTGGTACGTTTTTTCGTCTATAATCACCTTTTCATTCTGCATCAAAATATTGCGGGATTAGTAAACAAATCAAATGAATTAATTTTACACTTAAGCACCACTGACTATAAACCAGACGTGCTAGATATACTGTGTATTACAGAACACAATATGGTGGCTGAAGACACTGAAGCTCTATCAGTCCCGAATTTTGTGCTGGCATCATACTTTACGCGCTCCAATAGGAAGGGAGGATCGTGTATATTGGTAAAAAAACATCATAAATACAAAGCACTTACGGCTGCAAAACACTTAAGTATTTGTAATATTATAGAATGTAGTGGCATAGAGTTGATTGACCATGACGTTATCGTACTATGTGTATATAGGCCGCCGAAAAAGTTGGTTGCGGAACTTGAATTATTTTTGTCGAAATTGACTGAATTACTAAACGAGGTTTGCTTTACGAAACATAAAAAGATAATAGTGTGTGGAGACTTTAACATCAACCTGCTAAAAAAGAACGTAAACACACAAAAATTTAAAGAAACACTAATAGGTTTTAACTTAAAATTAGGCATTGACAAACCTACACGCCCCATTAGTAAGACTTGTCTTGATAATATTGCACATAATATTAGAGGTGCCCAGAGCACCGTGATAGAGCTCTCGGTCTCTGATCATACGGCGCAAATCTTAAAATGCCCAGTGAAGAAAACCTACCTAATAACACACTGGTATAAATATGTAAGGGATTACTGTAATGAAAATGTAACAAAATTCTGTAATTATATTAGATCGCTAACATTCAATGAATCCTTATGCACAAACGACCCTGAAGAATCTTACAACCATTTTTATGAGTTATTTAAATTAATATATGACTTGTGTTTCCCAATTAAAAAGATACGTGTACCCTTGTGTAAGCGACCTAAATGGATTAGTAAAGGTTTAGTATTATGCTCAAAACGTAAACGACAACTACTTTGGAAATATAGACTTCAAAAAACCGAAGAAAATAAAAATTCATATAAAATGTACACGAAGAGATTACGGAGAATTATTAATTACACTCAAAGAGCTCAAAACAATTTTTTTATCAATTCAGCTAAAAATAAGGCAAAAGCCACCTGGAAAGTAATCAATAATCTAAAGCCAGTACCACCTCGCGAAGAAATAAGCCAAATCAATGTAGGAAATCGCCCTATAACAGATCCAGTAGAAATAGCTCATACATTTAACAATTACTTTATAGATGAAATAAAGACAACCGTGACCGAAACATGTCATTCCTCTAAAACTTTGACTCACAATTCACCTCACTCTTTTTTTATGACTCCCACAACAGAACAAGAAGTCTATAGGATTATTAAGTCTCTTAAAAATACTCAAAGCACTGGATATGACGACATAAATACTAAAATAATTAAGGAAGTATCTCAATATATTATATCTGTAATTACACACATTATTAATATTAGCATAGAAAAGGGTATTTTTCCATCTAAATTAAAAATATCAGTTATAAAACCCATATTTAAAAAAGAGGATAAAACAGATATGAACTTTTATAGACCCATAGCTTTAATACCCATCATGGCAAAAATATTTGAAAAAGTAATTTACAGTAGATTTAATGACTATTTTGAAACCAAAAATATATTAACTCACTCTCAATTTGGGTTTCGTAATAAAAAATCTATTGATATGGCGTTATATGAGTTTTTTAAAATAATTCAAACAGGATTAGAGGATAAAAAGAGGGTTATTGCCATGTTTATGGACCTCAAAAAAGCCTTTGATCACGTGGATCACAAAATTCTAATTTATAAACTAGAAAAGTACGGAATAAGAGGGAACACGTTAGACCTGATAAAATCGTATCTAAGTGATAGAGTACAATACACAGAAATAACTCGTATTGCAAAAAACACTCAAATTCAAGAAATTTTTTGCTCAGATAAAAAAACTGTGAAGTTTGGTGTACCACAAGGATCTATATTAGGGCCCCTTTTATTTATAATATATATTAATGACTTGCCTAACGTTGTGAAGGAACCAGTAATACTGTTTGCTGATGATAGTACAATTATATTTAAAGAAGATGACTGTAATGTTTTTGAATCTGATATAAATAGTTCATTTAAAGCAATTGTTGACTGGCTAAAGGCCAATAACCTTAAAATTAATTTAGATAAAACCAACTATATGACATTTAGAAATAAGAATAATCGGACATATGAATTAGATATAAATTATAACGGACATAAAATTATGAAGGTAGAATGTACAAAGTTTTTAGGTATACATATAGACTCTGAGATAACTTGGGAATCTCAAATTGACAACATGTGCGCGAAGCTTAAGAGATTTTCCTACGCCTTATTCAGGTTGAAGAAAATCGCAAATATATCTGCGGTGTTAAGTGCTTATCATGCCTATGTGGGCTCGGTTTTAAGATTTGGAGTTCTTTTTTGGGGGAATGCAACGGACAAAGAAAAGGCATTTAAGGCACAAAAGAAATGTATCCGCGCTATTAGTGGAATCGATCAGACTGACTCATGCAAACCATATTTTAATAAATTTGCCATTCTGACTCTTCCATCCCTCTATATATTAGAAGCAGCAGTGTTAATATATAAAAACGTTGAAGACTATCAAACAATGCATAGTGCGCGATCTAAGGGTAAACTACAATTACAGAGGAGTAGAACGGTAAAGTTTGGCAAGAGTGTTTACTGCATGGCTATAAAAATTTATAATAAAGTACCCACTTATATAAAAGAGGCTAAATCTGTAAGCGTTTTTAGGGCCTCGTTAAAGAAATTTTTAATAAATAAGACATATTACTCAATTAATGAATTCCTTGATGACAAATCCATTTTATAACTAAACTTGACTAGATATGTAACTGATAATTTTGTGTTGTGTTTTGTTCTTTGACATTATATTAATCATTTCATTATCTCATTGACATTTATATTATTACTTAACATTATTATTATTTGCTGTGTTTAATTCAAATGACATGTGATTCTTGAAAAACTAAAATGTGGCTTAATACTAAAATTATTGTACACCTAGTGGTATTGTTACAAAGGAACTATGTTATGTTGCTATTTTTAAGAACCTATTACCTGTGACAAACAATAAATAAATTGAAATTGAAATTGAAATTAAGTCCCGATTCCGTGAGAACTTCAAAATGAAAAGTGTCCAACACAAAAATATTTTTTCAATTCGAACCAGTAGTTCCTGAAGTTAGGGCGTTCAAACAAACAAACTCTTCAGCTTTATAAGATTAGTATAGATTTTGTTACGCCTACAACCAGACTCACAACCTTCTGCATCATAAGGTGGTATTCGCCCACCACACCACATAAGTCACCTTGGTTTAAACATTCATCTTTTCAGGATCCCGACACCAGTTCCAACCTGGATACTCCAAGCCCCACACGAGCTGGCCTACGCTCCACCATTCATCCTAAAGTTCAAATACCCGAACCTAGTAAAGGCACAGACCATCGACGACGGAGGACATTTCCTAGCCTTCGAGTTACCAGATGTCTTCGCAGAAGATGTCCTTAACGCAATCACTGCGTTCAGACAGTTGAAGAAAACTAAGACTGAGTTGTGATTTGGAGAATAAAATGTTTATGTTTACCTTACTTACTTACTTACGCTGGCTCAGCGACCCGAAGTGGATCTTGGCCTCCGACACCAAAAGCCGCCATTGCACCCTATTCAGCGCCACTTGTTGCCATTCGGCTGCATGAAGGGCTTGCAGGTCTTGTTGGACTTGGTCTATCCAGCGATACCTAGGTCTGCCAACTGGCCGTCTCCCCTGAGGTCGTCCTAGATATGCTATATGTTTACCTAAAATGTTGTTTTTATTACCCTAATGAAACGACGAAAAGGTATGTTTTTCAACCCTTTTTAGGGTTCCGTAGCTAAATGGCAAAAAACGGAACCCTTATGGTTATTATAATAAGGTACCTTTTTCTGTGGACGGCAAAAATTCGATGCGTTCGGCGCGTATCAATCTGCGTCCACCTTTATTTTACCTGGCTGCTAGGAAAGGCTTATATTTTTCGCGATTTTATTTAGCTTGCACTGTTTGGATTTTTAGTCATTGAAATTTCACCTCCTTGCTGCGGCAGATTGATGATTTTTATTAGTTGAATTTTTACTTGTAAAATATACTAGGAAGGTACTTTTACCTTCTTTTTAGGGTTCCGTTATTCCGTACCTTAAAAGGTAAGTAAAAAAGGAACCCGTATAAGATCAATCTCTTGTCCGTCTGTCTTTAATGTAATCTTACTAAACGTCAAAATCAAAACATAATATAAGTACCTAACAACAGATAAATAACAACAACTACAGCCAACCAAATTGTATTTCTATTTGTATAAATTTTTCATCACAAATCCATCGAACTACTTTTAAATCACCTAAAAATCCATCCACAAATATCACGAACAATATGTCATAAAAAATTCAAGCTCTAATAATAAAATTAATCGTTAAAAATACCACCAGCCACCCTTTATCAACAATCTAAAATTAATAACCCCTAATAACAATAACAAATTCGATTGTCCCCTTCAACCAAGCCCTTAAGTCACGTGCCGGTCGCGTGTTTGTCGCGATTTGTAGAATTTAGTCGCGTGTCGAGGTCCCGAGTCGCGCGACTCATCCCGAGAGCGGATTAAGTCGCTTATCTCGCTCAAATCAGTCGCTTGACATAATTAAGATTTATGAGTGTTAGAAAGGGATTAAAAGTTTTCTCTTGGAGATTTTTTGGTTTTAATTAGAAAAAGATGGGAAAGTTAAAACTTTCCGGTTATTAAAATAACCGTTACGTTGTTAACCCCCGAATACTGAAAAGCTACAAATAATCTTAAGTGGCGTTTAAATTGACGTTAATTATATGCTTTCTATTGAAGCCTACACTTAAATTTCAATTTAAATGCCACTTAAGATTAAGTAGCCTTTCAGTGTTCGGGGGTAAGTAATTCAATTTAAATTCATTGTTGAAATTAATAATCTATCTAGCTAAACTGTAATTTTTTTAAACGTTTTAAGTAAGTACTATAGAAAAGATATCGAAAAATATGTGACTTAATTGAATACGTTATCGAAAACCATAAATCTAAAACCATAAACTAGGTCCAAAAATCTAACTAAATTAGATTAGGCACTGAAAAACAGAAAAAAGTAACTTGAAAACAATAACCAAAAGGCAAAATAAGTAGAAAGATTTACCTCAAGAAACAGACGCCTATTTTTTTTTTGTTTGCAATGCATTTTTTAGTCAAAACTTAAATAATACTAAAAATATTTATTTATAGAATTTAATCTCGTCACTTTAAAACCTTTTTAAAACTAAAATAACAATCAAAATTCAATCCCAAAATCCTGTAATTGATATCCTGTCATAAAACAATTTTCCCACCCCATAAGCACGGGTTTCCTCTTATCTCATGAAACACACGTTCTATTCAAACACCCCCACGCACCCCCTTGGGGAGGGGGTGTGAAGGGTAACGGGAGAGAAGGGGTGTGGTTTGACCACGCCTTATGAAGGGGTGAGCAACGGCATTGAAAGGCTAGGAAGAAAAGAGACGACATACATTGTTCATTTTCATAAAATATATTTGCTACTAAAACGATTAAAAATCATAAAGTTATAAACTATTTATTTCTAAATCTATTCTTTGGTGTCTTGTCTAAAAATAATATGTACAAAATATCAAAGTGTTTCAAATATGAATGAATTGCATTCAGCGAGATGGACAAACAGAGTACCTAAACAAAAAAAAAACATACATACAACCGAATTGAGAACCTCCTCCTTTTTTTGAAGTCGGTTAAAAAGGATCCCTCAAGACGGCAGACGTCTTCGAAGTAGACCCACATGCATGATTAAAGTAGACCCAAGAAAATATGATAGTGCGATGATCAAGGCTAATTCTCGTAAAAAGATCATTGTTTAAATTACATTTCAATATCATTCCGATTGCATATCGATTGCAAAAGGGTATCTTTTGTAATTGACATGCAACAAGAATTAATCAGCATCAAAGTCATCATGCAATTAAAGTCAGTTTGTTTTTTAAAAATCTAACTTTGAGGGTATTTTGAGCTACTTTAAGGGTTTTTGTAAGCGAAATGATATTGAAATGTAATTTTAACATTGTTTTTTTAAGAGAATTTGCCTTGCATGCAACGCAGAGTGGCCATAAATAGTTAGAGATTGGGACGCATTGAAGGAAATAGAGGCCTTTGGCCAGCAGTGGGACACGCCAAGATTATTGACACAGTTCAAATCGCGCGGCAATTCAAGCTGAAGTAAAATAGATTAATGGTTTTATTTATTTTGAAGAATAAAATTTATGTTTGCAGTCAAATACTAATTCATATTTGAATATATTATTTGTTTTCTGTAGTGACTGACTGTACTTATTAAAAAAAACCGAATTCATACTAATAATTAGGATTAAAAGCATTCGGAAAATTAAGAGTTGGTAAAATTAAAATCATAAAGAAGAATTAGTCCCGATGATAATTAGCAAAATTTCACGAGTGGAAAATTAAGGGTTAGGAATTTGGCATTTTTAGGAAATTGTCTTCTTAAAATTGACAAGTTTAGAATCGGCACACGTTCTCGGAAATTGTCGTTTTCGGAAGTTGCACCACCCTGAACTTATCTCCCACATGATTTATACAGAGCTTTTTTCAAAAAGTAAATAACAAATAAACATTAAACATAGGTACGGTCGGCTGCATAATTGCAGACCCACCATAGAGCTCCAAAACGGCTGTTATAAGAATGTTTTCAACACAAGCAAGATTCTAGGCACCTGCTTTAGGTGAAGTTTAAAGTCTTCTAGCTCATCAATTAATCAAACAAAATTATTAGAATGCAAACATTCCAATAATAGTAATTTTAGAACTCTACCGGGGGCTGCAATTATGCAGCCGACTGTACCTCCAAAAACATATCACTAGTAAAAGACTACAAAGATTATCCCAATCTTTACAATTCATTTGCCATCCTTATCTTTATCCTTCTTCCCATCCTCTTTCCCATTAACAGGAGCGATCATCAGCAAATTGTTCCCGTTACGATCTGCCAAGTTCCTAAACGGAATGTTCTGGTTCTGACGCCATCTCGGTGAGAAGTAGTACTGGTTTCGAAGGACTCTGAGGTGGTCCTTCGTGAAGTAGAGTTCTCGGGGTCTCTGACATGGACGCCGGTCTTCGTTTTCTTCGTTACCATATCTATGGAAAAAGTAGGTAAGTAAATGTAATAAAGGGTTATTCACTTAGATATTAGATGTAAAAGGCCAATAATAATAGTATTGGCCTTTACATGTAATCAAGAAGATATAAACAGCGACTTAAGAGAAAAGGGTACCGGCGCTCTCTCCATACAAACGTAGTCGACTGTTTCCTTCCTGGATCCCTGGCTCCCTGGACACTAGCACAAATATTTTTGTTGCATACACAACCTATAACTGCTAAAATGATAAAAACCAAGACAGAGATGTCTTGTTTTTTTCATTTTCTAATTAACATAGAAAGTAAGAGTTAAAAAAACAAATCTAAATTAAGTGTCATCTAATAATATATAATAAATTACGTGTCACGTTGTTTGTGTGCGATGGACTCCTAAACAACTTAACCGATTTCAATCAAAGCACACAATGTGCAGTTTGATCCAACTTGAAAGATAGGATAGCTTACATCTTAATTTATCCCGATATTCCCACGGGATCGGGAGTTACGCGGGTGAAACCGCGGAGCGCAGCTAGTTATATATATAAAAAATAAGACATAGGGGCATGGTTATAGCAGGTATAAGTTTCATGCAACAAAAATATTTGCTATAGTCTCATTACCCAGGGAGGAAACAGTCGACTACGTTTGTATGGAGAAAGCGTCGATACCCTTTCATCTTAAGTTTTCAATTTACCTTGGATAATCAGCTCCTTCATGAAACATTTTGGCTCTAGGTCCATCATCATCGAAGAAAGGTCGTTTGAGCCGCAGTCTTCTTGAGGACTGAGGGCTGGATGGAGACTCGCACTTAATGGCCAGACTGGCAGAGTTCTCCTTGTTCAGACCATGGTTCTTCTGCCATTCTAAGACTTCGCAGAGGAGGCTTATGTATCTTAAGAAGAAAGATAGTTTTAATAGCAACTGGTGTGTAGTGCCAAAAAGATAAAATTCCCTTAAACCAAGAGTTTACAAAAATAGCAACCAATCCTGATAATATTTCTCAAAATGTATCTTGACAGAGTTTGAACCTGCAATTTTTGATTACTTGCTGAACTCCTTCCCCTATTCGGCTCAGATAACAAGTTGCTAGCGTGTCAACGCTGCTAGCATTGTGACGAGCTCAAAATGCTAGCAGCGTTGACACAAATTCGAATTACGAACTATAACCACTTCGTAATCTTTTAATGGGTTGATCTCAGCCTCCAAATTTCAACATATTTTTATCATACATTGTTTCTGATATTAACCTGATAGCCATCCTCAATATCTCATTCTTGCTAAGCTTCTTATCCGGTGGGTGGGTCGGCACCAATCGACGCAGCTCAGCGAAGGCACCACTCACGTTCTGCTGGCGCCATCTCTCGCGGCAGTTGGTGAACAGCTTCCGAGGTGGACGGAGAAGACATGGGTTGAGGGGTAGCTGATCTTCTGAGAGATTCTGCAAAGGAAATGCAAGTTTACGATGTGCTTACTCTGCTGGCTCAGCGACCCAAAGTGGCTTGTGTTAGTGTACTAGTAAGGACCAGCGTTTCTTCCCTGATGGGGAAGAATTAATTTTTTTCCACCTATCTCTACTGGGAGAAATATACTTTTAAAATTGACTTCCGCTTATCCCTACCAAGTGGTTTTTGTAGACAAGTAGGTAGGTACAATTCAGTTCATAAGTCGTTTTTAATAAAAACTCTACACTAAGACTATCGACATGGAAACAAAGAAGATCGAAATTGGATGTTTGCTTCGTTTCCGTGCTGGGGGTAGAGTTGGGAGTTTTTGTTAAGTATTTTAAAATCGGGTAGAGATGGGATCGTGTAGAGTCGGGATGTAGCCGCTATTTCTTGCCAATTGTTGACTTTAAAAAAATGAACTTAAAGAGGTAAGTTTAGGATATTATACTCAAGTTAATTATCACTTCAATCAATCAATTAATATTTATTTCTAGAAAAATTGTCATTTCTGAACGAGAAATTACATTAATCACCACGTTATTTAGGTGACGTCAATTGAATTAAATTGAGGTTATGGGAGGGTTATTTACCTAGGTCACATGAGTAAATGTGCCTATATAGGTGTACTGAGTATACCATAAATTTAGTAGACTTAATTTATCTAGGTCATTTTCGGGTGAATCACTACATAGTATAAAATAAAGTCGCTTCCTCTGTCCCTATTTCCCTTTGTATGCTTAAATCTTTAAAACTAAGCAACGGATTTTGATGCGGTTTTTTTTAATAGATAGAGTGATTCAAGAGGAAGGTTTATAATACATGCATAATATAGCCGTGCGAAGCCGGGACGGGTCGCTAGTTAGGTATATAACGTAGTAGACTTTATTCTCGCAGGTGATTCCTGTAATGCACCATGTGAATTTTATTAAACGAAAATTCGATTTACCTGAAGATTTCTGACCTGACGAGTATCATCATCGCTGTCAGGCATGCAGAGGTCATCACTCATCATCTCGCTATCAGGCTCCTCATCAGAGCATGACTCTTGATCTGATGCCATGGTTGCTGTCACTAAAACGGAGTAGAGCTTTAACTTTTAGATAATAAACACTGCTGTGTAGAACTGGAATATTTCAAGGCAAACCCTTACTTTTTAAGTCGGGGATTAAAAAATAAAAACCGGCCAAGTGCGAGTCGGATTTGCGCACCATGTGGTGTGGAGAGTCCCACATAATTATTTGCAACAGAAATACATCATCCATGAAAATATCAACTCTCTAGCTATCATGGTTCATGAGATACAGCCTGGTGACAGACAGACGGACAGCGGAGTCTTAGTAATAGGGTCCCGTTTTTACCCTTTCAGTACGGAACCCTAATAAGTTTTATCAGGATTGTGTCTAAACTTGAAATGCGTGGCTTCCAAAAAGTTAAACCAATTCTGTTTATTCTTGATCTCGAAGCAAGCAACGAAGCGCTTGAGCCTCCTTGGGAATGCGTATCCCAAACCGGAGGAATATAGGTTTCTTCCTCTTAGTGGGATCACCGCGTTAATCGACCACTTCTTCAAAGAGTAAGAAACATTAAGGTAGGGGTAAACACAAAAGATCCCATTGGGTCGAAGTGTTGCTGGCTATTTGTCAGCCCCCGATATACAAGATAAGATATTCTTGATCTCGAAAGTTAATGACAATAATTAATGTAAGTAAATAACAATTTCTCTTTTTTTTTTGCGATAATAGTGTTTTTGATTAAAAACATTATTATCATTATATTAATATAAATGTCGATTGTAGTAATTGGTGATAAAAATGCTGTTGAAAAAGCATTTTTTAATCGTTTAAATGTTTTTCATTCTGACTGTATTTTTATCATATCGGGTAGAGTTGGAATTTTTTGTTAGATAATTTTAAAACAGGTAGAGAAGGGATCGGGTAGAGTGCGGACGAAACCTTTTTTTTCTCTGATAAAAAAGGGAAAATTTTTCCCTTTTTTATCTTATGTTAATCCGGTTTCATAATGGTAGAGTAAGTAACCCATTTGTAAAGAACTCTGCTAATAAACAAAGAATTAAATAAAATTGATATCACCGGATACCGTTATCAGCGGAAGTTCTATATTATAGTTATAAATGTGTCAATTGTTTATTTATAACTTGTTTACATTACTATTTTATATAAAACATTATGGAAAACGTAATTAAATATTTTATTATTAAAAATGATATTTTGTAAATAAGAAAACTTTTTTCAGACTGCAAACTGCGCAAAGAAATTTTGATGAAACATGGTATGAGGATACATTGATTCATTGTATTAATTCATTAGGAGTGTCATAGAATACTTTTTATCCCGATATTTTTTGACGAGATCAATGGAATAGTAGCGGATAGGAACAACCCAAAATTTAAAACAAATGATTAAATGGTTTAAAAATTATTGAACTTTGTATAAAGGTTTTCAAAATGAAATGTTATTTAGCGAAACCCATAAGAAGATTAGCACTTCAGAGAACAAAAAAAGATTCATCAAAATCGGTTGATAAACAAAGAAGATATGCGGGAACATCCATAAAAAAAAACATACATACAACCGAATTGAGAACCTTGTCCTTTTTTTGAAGTCGGTTAAAAATAGAAAACCTTCCATAGGTACTGAATAATTTTAATTAAATTCTAAAGGTGTGAATTAAAAAGGAAATTTAATGTATGAGAAGTTTGTGTTTAATCCAGAATTTTGGAGCCCTAAACCTAACATGATATAATTCTTATGACAAAGTTGTGTAATACTTATTATTAGTAAACACACTTCAATAAAATTTAAGCAATATTTTATTCTATTTTTAGTTCATAAATAAAATAAAATCGAATTCCTATTTTGGAAATTAGTGTAAAATAAATAAATAAAACTTACAATTATTACCAGACAAATCGGTCACAGTTGGCATATAAATAAACAAATCACCAGATTGCTTTTCACAAAAATCAAATCAAGTCACACACCACGTCTTCACCGATCAAGCCTCCAAAGTGGACTGAAAAAAAGACATGTAATTTATTTAAATTTCGAAAGGGGGTTGGAGTGGGCGGTTCTGATTGGCTGGTAAATTAGCCAATGGGAAACGAGGCGTGCGTTTATTGCATGGATGTGATAAACTGCTACGGATTAAATGTGTGAATTTGTAGGATTTGTTTAGTTTCGAGGGTGGTTGTAGGGTATAAAATAAATGATATTATTTCATAAAGGACCTATTTAGAACTGGTAAAAGGTATAACTTACGTAAATGAGTAAAATAAAGCATTTTTATTTAAAGATTTTTAAAAGCGCACATCTGAAAAAAAGTGACAGTCAGAGCCGCTGAGCAATGATCATTTGTATTAGGTAGGTATATGGAGAGGCTTGGCGAGCACCACACTCTCAGCTCACTCGATCGGGTCCAGATGTACCTACCTATAAGTGTATGGAGAGGCTTGGCGAGCACCACACTCTCAGCTCAGTCGATCGGGTCCAGATGTACCTACCTATAAGTGTATGGAGAGGCTTGGCGAGCACCACACTCTCAGCTCACTCGATCGGGTCCAGATGTACCTACCTATAAGTGTATGGAGAGGCTTGGCGAGCACCACACTCTCAGCTCAGTCGATCGGGTCCAGATGTACCTACCTATAAGTGTATGGAGAGGCTTGGCGAGCACCACACTCTCAGCTCAGTCGATCGGGTCCAGATGTACCTACCTATAAGTGTATGGAGAGGCTTGGCGAGCACCACACTCTCAGCTCAGTCGATCGGGTCCAGATGTACCTACCTATAAGTGTATGGAGAGGCTTGGCGAGCACCACACTCTCAGCTCACTCGATCGGGTCCAGATGTACCTACCTATAAGTGTATGGAGAGGCTTGGCGAGCACCACACTCTCAGCTCAGTCGATCGGGTCCAGATGTACCTACCTATAAGAACTCGTTATTACTCCTGGAGATAGGTAACTATACTCTATGTGTAAATCTTAGATCAGAAATGTAAACAATGGTGTTACTAGAGTAAAAAATACATCAAGCTTTGGTAGTTTCTTTTAGGGTAGTGGAAATTTATTAAGAAAACAACTATGACCTCAATTTCTGAAAAATATGATTGCAAATAAAACCATTAAGAAATATGATTGTTTATTTTGTATAATTTTTTTTTTTTTAAGTTATTACAATATTCAAATTTGAATGGTAGATTTTTTACACACTGGCAACAATTACAGCGGCTTTCAACCTTTACGAAATGGCGTTTCTGACAATATTTGACATTTCTTTGTTTACATTTCTGATCTAAGATTTACACATAGAGTATAGGTCGCACGTTATATAAGAAAGAAAGAAAGAAAGAAAGAAAGAAAGAAAGAAAGAAAGAAAGAAAGAAAGAAAGAAAGAAAGAAAGAAAGAAAGAAAGAAAGAAAGAAAGAAAGAAAACATTTATTTGGACAAGCACACGACACAAGACAATCAGAAAAGTAGTAAAACATAAAAGCACTAAAACAAAACAAAAGTTTAAAATAAAATAATAATAAAAAACAAAAAATTATTAGGGAAAAAAAATACAAATATAGAAGAAATAAGATCACCACGATGACGGTTATATCACGATGTTCTCTTTCACCGTAAGCATTAAGCATCAATATCAAACATCACACTTAATTTTTTTGTAAAAAAAAAAAAAAAAAAACCATTGGTGTAATGGCAGCCAGGATTTGAACTTCGAAATGATGAAATGAGAGTAGGAGATAGGCAATAGGCCAACTACACTCTTACCTAAAAAATACGAATAAAAAAAAATACTGTAGTATAACACAAAGTCTTTAGAATACCTAAATTAGGTAGTTAGGTAGGTACCTAATATTATTTACAATTAACGTTTAAAAATCCACCGGCACCGTAACGTTTACAATCCTGTGCAGCACTATTTGAACATTACAACAACGTAACCTGTGGATCGAACCCACGTCGTCGGTTGGTGTAGCTGGTGGTGGCTTATACCTCTCACACAACTAAAGATATATGATATAGCTAACATGTTGAAAATAATAATCACACTGAGTACTTTTAATTTAGGCATTTTGACACTAAGTCCTTTTGAGATCTAGGGGTTTGGTAAAAGGGTAAAACGAAATTAAGGCGCTTCGAAACCAATTTTTTTAATTCAGTTAAGTTTGTGAAAATCGTAAGTCCAATACTTGTTTATAGTACTATGGTAGCAAACTGATAATGGACTTATGACGCATACTGTACATACCTTTTGTTCATTGATATAATATTTCATTGAAAGTAAGATGCATTGACAACTAAAACGACACGAGATAAGATTATCTAGATAGGGCAATAATACGTCTTATAAACGGAAATTCCTGACACGCTTAAAACATAGGATTGTTTTATGAAGTACCTACCTACTAGCTTCTACCCGCGGCTTTGCCCGCCATTTCACCCTCTAACGGGTTGAATTTCGAAAGACCCTTTATTTAATAAGGTATCTGTATACCTAAGTACAGAACCTTTCTCCATTAATAATGAAAACCTCAGAGCTCAAAATATTTTCATAAGAGTAACCAATTCAAAAACAAAAGAGTTCAAAACTCATGTCCAAAGTTTAAACAAGTTACTTTTAAGATAAATCTTTAAATAAGAAGTAAATACTTGTTATGTAAAATATGGTCATACGTACCAAAATCTAGATAATATTTTATCGTATGAGGTTTAACATTGTTATTAAGCGTGCTCTGTTCTCATTATTAGTTCTAGAACTGAGTCTATCCTATCTATTTAGATACTAGGTGTCGTTTATTGGTTTCCTTCTCTGTTTTATCGTAATACTAGCGACCCGCCCCGGCTTCGCACGGCTGTATTATGCATGTATTATATCTAAAAACCTTCCTCTTGAATCACTCTATCTATTAAAAAAACGCATCAAAATCCGTTGCGTAGTTTTAAAGATTTATGCATACATAGGGATATAGGGACATAGGGACAGAAAAAGCGACTTTGTTTTATACTATGTAGTGATGATAGTGATAGTGATAAATTCTTTGCCTAAATTAAGTAGGTACCTTTATGAAAAAATATTAAAAGTAACTAATAAAAAGATGTTGATAAATTACCATTAGAAAAAAATTTAATGAAATAGATTTAAATTAAATCTGTTTATTTTAGATAAGTAAGTACATAAACATGTTTAGAAAATAAGTATTGTGACAGTAGCAAAAAAAATTAATAAAATGAAATTTGTTTATTTTAGATAAAAATGTTAAAAAAATTAATATTATAGTATAGATAGGTTTTAAAACAAACTTTTAAGTTTAATATTGTTGTGTTACGAATTACTAATTACTTTACTAATAATACACATTACTAAAAATGACAAACAAACAAACTGTAACACACAAAATAAACCATAAACAATATTGATAATTCAACTGTTATCAACTGATAATTACGACGCACTTTAGTAACTCAACGACCGCGAGACGCAAAGCACGTGCCGCATCTAGATTATTAATATCTTATTAATATCTTGTTACCGCTAAAACTACGAACTTTGAACCATTTTCTAAACAAAATATTTCTATCGCAATTGTAAAAAATAACTCTGTATTTTCGATGAAAATTTCACGGTGAAAATTAAAATCAAACGTTTCTTCGGAAAATCTTCGATAGTTGTTAGAAATAATTTTGTTTTTGTAGGAAAAACGTGTTTTAGTTTTCGGAAGCACCTACTTAGAGGTATTTTTATTGAGTATTCATTGTGTTTTATTGTGATTTCTGTGTCTATTTGAAGAACATTGTTTGTGTAGACGAGTTTAGAGTTTTAATGGATTTTTGTTCGGAATTTTAATTTGTAAGTATTTTTTTAATAATTTAAGAAGTTACTGTTCACGTTTGACATAAAATAGATCTAAAAACTACTCTTTTCTTTCATAATATGTAGCTACAAGTATTAGCTGCGGCCCCGCGGTTTCACCCGCGTAAGTCCCGATCCCGTGGGAATATCAAAATAAGAAGTAGCCTATAGCATTCCTCGAAAAATGGACTATGCAACACAAAATATTTTTTCAATTCGAACCAGTAGTTCCTGAGATTAGCACGTTTAAACGAACAAATAAACTCTTCAGCTTTATAATATTATATTATAGTTACCTCTCTATCTTTAGTCTGTCTATTACGATTTGACGCCTAAACTGCTGAGCCAATTTTGATAAATTTCAGTATAGAGATAGATGGGACCTTGAAGAAGGTCGTAAAGCACTTTTTATCACGATCTTGAAGTCACAAGAGTGAAACCGGGGTCTCTACTAGTGCATACATAAATCCTTCTAATAAAATAAAGGCGAAAGTTTTGTACCTCTTTATACAAAAACGACTGAACTTATTAAGATGAAACTTGGTATGTAGATAGTTAAATTCCTAAACTTAAAAATAGGTTATTTCTTATCCCGATATTCTGAAGGGATCGAGACTTATGCTTGTAAAACCGCGCGATAATGATATAGTAAATGTATATGGGTCATATCATAAGTAAATGATCAGTTTGCTACAAATATACAAGTATTGGACTTACGACCTTCTTTTAATAGACGTTGCACACAAACATAAATACTTGAATTAAAAGTACATAGGATGATTTTTATTTTCAACATGTTGGCTATGTATTTAGTTGTGTGAGTGGTATAAGCCGCCACCCGCTACACCAACCGACGTGGGTTCGATCCACAGGTTACGTTGTTATAATGTTCAAATAGTGCTGCACAGGATTGTAAACGTTACGTTGGGCAGAGACTTTTGACCGTTGATTGTACGTAGACACTAACGAAACTCGTTCAAACCGCAACTGTTTTATAAACAATGCATATAATTGGCAGAGATCTGGGTAAATAGAGTTCATTCAACTTGATCTTATTATAATTTGTGAAGCTTTGTCAAGCTTCTTACAAGGAGCTTTCACAATATTATTATAAGATGCCTTATAAAATTGAGAGGTCTTCAAGTAGCGAGTGAACAGGTATCTTCTAAGAGTGATACATCTTAGGCCGCATCCTCACCTACCATCAGGCAGGTGTGATAGTGGTCAAACGATGAGATATCTATAAATATAAAATTCTTTGTCCTGTGACCGACTGACTGACGGATCAACGCACAGCCTAAACCGCTGATCGTAGAGACCTGAAACTTGGATGGTGTGTTTTTTGTATGACGTATATAGGCATCCGATAAGAAAGGTGAAAAGGGGGGCATTGTTTGTATGGGACAACGTGATTTCCTTGGTCCATTTTCGACTTTTATGCGGACGCGCGGTAAAAGCTAGTCTTATGTAAAAAAAAAGATTTCTTTTGGTATATTCTAAGGGTATTAAGATGTCTTATATTCTATCTATATATTAAGAAAAAGATTCATTACGACATCTCTGAAACTACATAAATTAAGAATCTGAAACTTTGCAGCTTTATAAGACGTAGCCGAGCACTGAGAAAAGGTTTTTTAAAGTTAAAAAAGTATTTTTCATTACTCATACTCCGAAAGTAGGTCTAAAGGTGCCTGAAGAGCGTGTAGAAAATAAAACTTTCAGCCCTAGGGAGAATCGCTTTCACTGACAGCTATCATGTCAAATTATGGCTTCGCACGGCTTGTGCAATGTGCATGTAGGCAGCAGCATCAGTATCATTACGCATTAGGAACTTCAAAAATCTAACCTCCTTGCTATAAGTAACACCAAAGAATAACACTACATCTATATAACCTCTTTGGTCCCAACCTTGTAAGAGGATCAGGTAGTATGGAGTCTCTTATTCACTCTCGTTGTTAAGAAGAATTTTATGTATTATTCATAATGAAAAGCACAGTGTTTACCTCGGGTGAAAGATTCATTTAGTCCCTCGAACTATTAGCGCAAACTTTGTCTCGGGACTCAATGAGTGACTTTTACACCTAGGGTAACAATGTACTATTATCTATCATGTATTCTGTGTTTGATTATATCATAATTAAAGAGTTTAATTATAACTACACCCGTAGATAAAAGGAGTGATAAATTTTAATGTTTTTAATTTAATAAAACCATGGTATTATGGTGAAGGAAAACATCGTGAGGAAACCGACGACGTGGCCTAGAACCTAACACGGTTAGAGGACTGCGGATATTTTCTAATCTCATTGCTCAACCTCTATGACAGGTGGCCCTTGCCCTCTTGCCTTGGTGTAGAACTTTAGCGTGGAATAAATTAACGAGCTAACTTTTTTAAACTAGCTGCGGTCCTCAGTTTTACTCGTGTTAGTAACGATCAAAGAAATTATTATTTTTTGTCATTTTGTTATCTAAGAACACTTTGACTAATGAGACGGAAGTGGTTTGGTATTAAAGAATATTACAATTAAACATACAAATATATACGGGAAAAACATAACCCTTTCCTCGCAGCAGTAGTAATTTACATGAAATCAGATTAAAACGTCTTGAAAACTAAGTTGGGATATGTGCCTTCGGAACGCGCCCACCAATGAGAAGTAGACGAGGAAGAAACAACTTAATGTTTTTTTTTGATAATGCTCACAAACGTCAAGATTACAAATATTGGAAGGTTCAATTAAAATACGAATATTGGCCAGGATCTTTTTCTAGATTTAAATTTCATGTTTTAGTATTTTTGTATTTTGCACATTTTGCGCCTGGGTTAGACGCACTTTAAATGAAGTGCTAATTACGCGAAGTGCACATTTTGCGTCTAGGTTAAACGGACTTTAAATAAAGTGCTCATTTTGCGAAGTGTATATTTTGCATCTAGGTTAAACGCACTTTAAATAAAGTTATAATTTTGCACAGTGCACATTTTGCATCTAAGTCAAACGCATTTTAAATAAAGTGCTCATTTTGCGAAGTGTATATTTTGCATCTTGGTTAAACGCACTTTAAATAAAGTTATAATTTTGCACAGTGCACATTTTGCATCTAAGTCAAACGCACTTTAAATAAAGTGCTCATTTTGCGAAGTGCACATTTTGCATCTAGGTTAAACGCACTTTAAATAAAGTTATAATTTTGCACAGTGCACATTTTGCATCTAAGTCAAACGCACTTTAAATAAAGTGCTCATTTTCCGAAGTGCATATTTTGCATCTAAGTTTAACGCACTTTAAATAAAGTGCTTATTTTCCGAAGTGCATATTTTGCATCTAGGTTAAACGCACTTTAAATAAAGTTATAATTTTGCACAGTGCACATTTTGCATCTAAGTCAAACGCACTTTAAATAAAGTGCTCATTTTCCGAAGTGCATATTTTGCATCTAGGTTAAAAGCACTTTAAATAAAGTTATAATTTTGCACAGTGCACATTTTGCATCTAAGTCAAACGCACTTTAAATAAAGTGCTCATTTTCCGAAGTGCATATTTTGCATCTAGGTTAAAAGCACTTTAAATACCTAGACCAAATTCTGGGTTAAACGCATCGAGTGTCATGTAGGTCTAGGTACTTGTTTACTGATATGTTAATATCAATAGTTCTTTAGATACAATATAATCATCATTAACATACTTTGAGTTTTGTACTTTGATATTTTGTTGTTTATGTAGGTACAGTCGGAATACCAATTAGCTGAACCCCACGTGACCCAAAACCCATTCGCACATCTGTCAAAAATGTAGTATTAAGCTATTTTTTATATTGTTTATTGTATTAAAAAAACATGGCAGAATCAGGTTACATTACTTTACAACCTTACGTCACCAGATGTGCGAGTCAGCTCTGGGTCACGTGGGGATCAGATCTTTACTACGCGTTCCGAAGGCACACATCCTAACTTAATTTTTAAGACGTTTCAATATGCTTTAATGCAAATTGCTTGTCCAAATGAAAAACCAAAACATAGGGGCATAGTCATGGCAGTTATAGGTTTTATGGCTAAAAAATATTTGTGCTAGTGTCATTATCCAGGGAAGTAACAGTCGACTACGTTTTTATGGTGAGAGGGTTGGTACCCTTTCCTCTTAAAAATCGATTAACAAGTTAATAATATGTTAGACATTTAATAGACATTAGGTATATGATTATCTAATACCTACCTAAAGATAAATATATATAGTTAATCGCACATTGATTTACTCATCGTTATCTTATAGGTATATAAGTAGTTAGTTACTTTGTATCTATGTATTTATTAGTTAGTTATCTACTGGTTAAACAAATTAGGTCGATCACGTGGTTACTGATCATTTATCATGAAGCAATTAGATTAAACGTACTTACCTATACGTAGAGTGGGTATTATGACAAACTACACTAAAATTATAAAGAGGATTGATTTTTAGGGTTCCGTAGCCAAATGGCTAAAAACGGAACCCTTATAGATTCGTCATGTCTGTCTGTCTGCCGTATGTCACAGAAACTTTTTTTTGAAACTATAAGAACTATACTATTGAAACTTGGTAAGTAGATGTATTCTGTGAACCGCATTAAGATTTTCACACAAAAATATAAAAAAAACAATAAATTTTAGGGTTCCCCATACTTAGAACTGAAACTCAAAATATTTTTTTTCCATCAAACCCATTCGTGTCGGGTTTCTATAGATAGGTCTTCAAAAATGATATTGAGGTTTCTAATATAATTTTTTTTAACCTGAATAGTTTACGCGAGAGACACTTCCAAAGTGGTAAAAAGTGTGTCCACCCCCCTGTAACTTCTAAAATAAGAGAATGATGAAACAAAAAAAAATATATGATATACATTACCATGCAAACTTCCACCCAAACGGTTTGAACGAGATCTGGTACGTAGTTTTTTTTTAATAGATACCATTTACATTTATTTATTTTTATTCATGTATTTTAACCACTAGCGCGAGCGCCATCAATTTTTTGGCATTTGTTTTTGCGTCGGGTTTAAAAACAGAATACAGTGGTACGGAACCCTCCGTGCGCGACTCGCACTTGGCCGTTTTTTTGTTAGATTATAAGTTTGTAACAAATAGTCTTTGAAACTACTGGACCGATTTTGATGAATCCACGGTATCGTGATTTACCCTTAAATTAAAGTATTAAATTAAAAGTATTAAAATTAGAAATTAAAGTATTCAAAATGATTAATTCAAATTACAAATTGTTATAGGTAGCAAGCAAGGTCCGCACCTGGCTCAAGTGAATAAATTAACACCTAGAAGTACCAACAACTGAGTAATGTGATCAAAATGAGTACAATGGACCCACAAGAACTAGTCCCTTTGGAGGGTAAGTTTAAATTTTACTTATTGTTAATGTTAAAACTAGGTCATCCCGTTCCTGAGAAAATTGGTGGTGACAGACGTACAGACAGACATACGGACAAGAAAGTGATCTTATAAGGGTTCTGTTTTTTCCTTTAGAGGTACGGATCCCTAAAAAACATCCTAACCTAACCTCATCATCATCATGTCAGCCCATACACGTCCACTGCTGGACATAGGCCCCCCCATACGACGCCACAAACAGCGGTCCTGAGCCGCCTCCATCCACCGACTACCCGCGACCGCCACAATGTCGTCGGTCCACCGGGCAGATGGTCTCCCAACACTCCATTTCACGTTGCATCGCGGCCGCCACTCGAGAACCTTTACTCCCCAGCGGTTGTCAGTTCTGCGAGCTATATGACCTGCCTATTGCCACTTCAGCTTACCAATTAATTTACTTACTTACTCCGCTGGCTCAGCGACCCAAAGTAATTCTTGGCCTCCGAAATGCTATTTCTTGCCAATTGTTGACTCGAAGTTCGCGCGCTTAGTTTAATTTAATTTCATGTATATATATTTAGAGATTGAACAGCTATTACGTATCTTCTATACATACATATAAAATGGCCATTGCCACTTCAGGTTACCAATTCTGAAAGCTTGATTTTGTATTTCGGATTCTATCACGTAGAGAAACTCCGAGCATAGCTCTCTCCATAGCCCAAACCTAACCTAATCCACTATATTCCAGCTGGTATCCACATTGTAAACAACCCTCGCCAACACCAGCGTTACTGCAACCTCGCCAACCGCTCGTGCTATAGGGCTCCACTCAGGATATGCAGGCTGCTGATGCTGCTCATCTGTTTACCAACCATGTTCATCATGGTGCCTTTGTATATGAGGTAAGATTAATCTTTCTGGTATCCTAATAGTGAATGGAGTAATTTGAAGGTATCCTAACGTGGGAAGTTTTAGGATACTTTCAAATTAATTTTTTCTAATTGTAACTTCCATTAAATTTCGTTCTGTTAACTAAATCACTATCACTACATAGTATAAAACAAAGTCGCTTTCCGCTTTCTGTCCGTTTGTATGCTTAGATCTTTAAAACTACGCAACGGATTTTGGTGCGGTTTTTTTTAATAGATAGAGTGAACAAGGGGAAGGCTTATTCCAAAAAAGCCCAAAATACCTACACATTTATAGTGCTCTAAACTTTTGAAGTTCATACAAGTATGTCTAACCGTCCCGGGAAATATTTAGATAATTAAAAAAACACGCTTTAATAAAAAATCCAACTAAAAAAATAGAAAATAAAATTTAATAAATTTGGATTAAGAATATTGTAAATAGTAAGCGTGTTACATTGTGATGCTACACCTTCATTATTTTTCTTTTGCAATCACAATGTAACACGCTAACTATTTACAATATTCTTAATCCAAATTTATTAAATTTTATTTTCTATTTTATTAAAGCGTGTTTTTTTAGGTTTTTTAAACTATTAATTTATTTTATACTTTTTGGTCTTTTTTACCGAAATAATATGTTAGATCAGACCCTGGTCACCATTGAAAGACAAACTACTCGTCAAGACGATTCTAACGAGCCCAAACTCGATGGGGTTGTGTCGTTTCATTGCGAAGTTCCTATGACCACCTTCCAGTTCCATCATCAGACCCTGGTTACAATTGAAAGCCAAACTACTCGTCAAGACGATTCTAACGAGCCCAAACTCGATAGGGTTTCGTCGTTTCATTACAGAGTTCCTATGACCACCTTCCAGCTCCATCATCAGATCAGCACCATGTTATCATAATATTGCATTGTCATCGGTCTTTGACAAGTGTGCAAAGTTTGAATTAAATCTGATCATTCTAAGTAGGGCAAAATCGTGCCCAAAGGAGTCGGTTACATACATACAAACATACAGGTGAAACTAATAAAAGCGTGTTAAAAAATATAGGTTTTAGTATATAAAACAAAACTACCACGCTGAGAAATTCGCGGGCAACAGTTAGTTTAGAATAAATTAAAGGTATCCTAACTTATTAGCGAAGAATTTAGAATAATTTGGAGATATCCTAACGTGGGAAATAGTTTTTTTCCGTATATTTTTTCCGTTCAGCAATAAAATAGGAATTGATGAATAATGAAGTGTATATGATAGGACGTGATAAAGTATGGGTAAATCGCTATCAAATGAACAACACTTGAGACTAAGGGTCGGTTACTGACTCACACTTATACAATACATTGGTGCTTCTGTTTACGTACTTACGTTAACTAATAACTATTAATAATATCTAAGAGGATCTTGTGAGGGTTAGTTACCGCGTAATCTATACGAAGAGAAATAGCTCATTTCTCCTGTTTATCTTGATCACATGAAAAAAAATCCCATGAGTTTCTTGTGCCTTCTTCTCATTGGTGGGCGCGTTCCGAAGGCACACATCCTAACTTAGTTTTTAAAACGATTTTAAGTGGTCTTAATACAAATTTTAATGTACTAAGCATCTAAAGAAATAAAAAACTTTAACTTTATATTGACCGATTACGGTGTTTCTTTTTGACGTGAAAACGTCTTATTAATCGATGAACACCCAACAACCAATAACAATTTTAACAATTTGAGCCATTGGTGAAAGGCATTTTTCTTGTGGCTCCTATATTTGCCTTAAGTAGGTAGACACTCACAAAAAAAGTGTGACGTCATGTGTCATGTTATGTTATTGACAAGTAACCATAGCAACGTTATTGACAAGTAACAATAACGTTGCTATGGTTAGATTTGATGGTAACCATAGCAACGATAATACGTTGATGATGGTGGTAACCATAGCAACGATAATACGTATTAGACATTGATGGTAGCCATAGCAACTTCGCATAGCAACGATAATACGTTGCTTTATCATCAATGTTTTCTTATGACGTTATTTTTCACTCGCGTCCCTTGATGCCACCATTTATTTGAAGGTCTTTAAGCCGAAGTGGTAAGACCAGAAACGCGAGCGTCCAGAAGGCCAATTCTCGTAAATAACATTGTTTAAATTACATTTCAATATCATCCCGATTGCATTTCGATCACAAATAACACCCTCAAAGTAGCTCAAAATACCCTTAAAGTTAGCTTTTTGTAAAAAAAACTGATTTTGAAGGTATCTTTTGCAATCGAAATGCAATCGGGATGATATTGAAATGTAATTTAAACAATATTATTTACGAGAATTGGCCTTCAGAGCGACCAGAGGTGTCTTAGAAACAGTTTTTGGGTATCAACCACTAAAATTCATAGATAAGAATGATATTCCTACTGTCGTTAAGGTGAAGAACAGCTTTGTATTGTCATACACCTCAAAACACGATTAGAGTGATTTGCCTCCATAGAAAAAAATCGAAATTTTTTGAGCTTTTTCAATTTTACAACGATTGCAAAGAAAAAAACAATTACAACATTTAGATTTTCATAAACTTTACACCAAATGCCATAAGGTAGTACAGATGGTTTATCACTAAAATATATGTGAGTCTTTTGATTACATAAAACAGTTAAAACGGCCATTTCGCGGCGTGCAGGGGAAAGGGATAGAGTCATCGAGCGACGCGCGCGTGGGCAAGGGATACGGGTTTTCTTGTCTACTTTACCTTAAGTCACGAGCGTATAGTTATCTTCTTACATTAATAGATGCAATTTGTTCCAGATACCGCGTGTTCCTCGGCCAGATATACCCGATGAGTATGACAGATATGAGACTGATAGACAGTAAGATATCTCCCACATGGTGCCAGGTAGGTGTGTAACTCTTATATTTAATTTACATTATCCCCTCACGTTGAACGACAAGAGGTGGCCCAAAATTGAAACGCGAAAAGTGCGTCGCCGCGCCCTGCGCCGTAAATCTGACCATCCTTTTTTTAATAAATGTTACAAGACATTCCATAATATATCGCCATATAGCCCCACGCGAAATAACTAGACTTATTTTATGGGTGCTAGACAAATATATATACTTATAATACATAGAAACTATCAGGCCACTGACAAATATCTATGCCTAAATACTTACCTGAGCCGCAACCTGTGTTTGACAGTCCGGCATGGTGAACGTTGTGCCAACTAGGTCGTCAATAGGTGACTACACAGTCATTGGTCAGACCAATTCCCACTTTCCCCATTTGGGGGAATGCATTCTAGTTAAGATACACTTTGGGGGATAACGCCAACTTTCAATTTCCATTATCCCCCATAAATTGGCTTGATTATCAATTTGGGGGATAATGCCACGCCAAATTCCACTATCCTCCATTTGGAGGAAAGCATTTGGGTGATAGGGGAAATACCCCCATTGTAACTGTCAATTATCAACTGAAACCTGCCCTCTGCAGAGGTCAGTAGAAATTTAGGTCCAAATTCAGTAGCCTCTAAGGACGGCACTACTATAAAAATTTATTGAGGATCTGATAAGGATCTTCGGAGTGATGAACAGAATTGCACCTCAGGTTTCAAGATCTACTAGTAGTTGATTTAAACAAGACGTTCACATAATATTTTATTATCTTCTGCGGCTGCGTTCTTGATACATTTTTATTTTTAGGGTCCGACCGTCAAATGGTAAAAAAAGGAACTCTTATAAGATCACTTTCTTGTCCATCTGTCTGTCTGTTTCAAATTCAAACCGCGTGCTAATGCAAAAACTAACCAGAACGCAATATTAAAGGTATTTAATTAAAATCTAGATAAAACGAGAATTTCTCCATATTATTTCGGCCAGACGACTAGAATTCTGAATATTTACGATAACAGATAGGTATAATTTTATTATTACTGTTTAATCTTATTAGGCTTATTTACACAACGTCTCGGGGCTGATAAAGACAATAAATATTTGATAGCACTACTGCTATCGTCCGACGCCTTTAGATACCTACCTCTTATAGGTAGGTACTTATACTGCACTGAGTTAAGTCAAATATAATTATTATTGTTAGTTTAATTTACTTCATCATCATCATATCGGCCCGGCCACGGCTACTGCTGGATAAAAACCTTAGCTCGGCTCAGGACCGCTGTTTGTGGCGTCGTATGGGGGACATACGACGCCACAAACAGCGGTCCTGAGCCGCCTCCATCCATCGACTACCCGCGACCGCCACAATGTCGTCGGTTCACCGCGGGCAGCTGGTCTCCCAACACTTCGTTTCACGTTGCATCGCGGCCGCCACTCGAGAACCTTTACCAGCGGTTGTCAATTCTGCGAGCTATATGACCTGCCTATTGCCACTTCAGCTTACCAATTAATTTACTTACTTACTACTAACTCCTAGCTCAGCGACCCAAAGTGGATGTTGGCCTCCGAAACGAGAGTCTTCCATCACTCCCTTTTCTGCGCTATTTCTTATCAATTGTTGACTCTTGATGTATTTATTTAGAGATCCAGCAGCTATTACGTATCTTCTATACATACATATAAAATGGTTTGTCCTGGATGACTGACTGACGGATCAACGCACAGCCTTAACCGCTGATCGTAGAGACCTGAAACTTTGAGGGTGTGTTCTTTGTATGACGTAGGCATCCAGTAAGAAAGGATTTTCGGAAATTCTACCAATTCGATTCGATTCGGTGTATACAACGTGATTCCTTGGTCCTTTTTCGACTTTAACGCGACGAAGTCGCGAGCAAAAGTATACTTAAAAAACATAATTTCACGCGTAGGAAATAATGTTAATTCTAAAATTCAATTTCTTTCTTTCTGTGCGCGATTACAGTGCTATTTACGCCAGCAAGTTATTGCATTATTGAGTAATGGCTTTTATTCTCTAAAATAAATAGTTAATTTATTGTAATCAAAGAGAAAATCACTGATTCTATTTCATCGCAGAACTACAACAACTAACTAATAAGGGTCTCAAATTTTGCATGGAGGTTCCTTGTGCTCACTAAGCAAGTATTTCTTTAAAATTCAACCTATAAAGGATTAAAAAAGGCTGATAATAATTGTAATAAAATAATGCCGGCAGATGTTTTACTTACAAATTAATAAGCGAACTCATCATAACATACTTGTCATCATCATAACATTGACGACCCAGTTGGCACAATGGTCACCATGCCGGACTGCCAAACACAGGGATGCGGGTTCGATTTCCGCCTCAGACAAGTATTTATGCTTAGATATTTGTCTGTGGTCTGGTTGTTTCTATATATTCTAAGTATATAATTACAAAAAAAATAGAAGTAGATATCCGTTGTCTAGCACCCATAACACAAGTCTAGTTACTTAGCTTGGGGCTAGATGGTGATGTGTGGAATATCCTGCAATATTTATTATTTATTTATTATATTTCGTTACTTCATCAACTGGCAGACAGACGGCTCCTTAATTAATTATTATTTTTCCAAATGACTTCGCCAAAAACCCAATCTCACAAATCTATTTAATATTTTTAGCGGCAAGTGGTCCGCTCCAACACGACGTTCAACGCGTTCGTGGTCCCAGGTCCTCCGGAGATATCCCAGGACTTAGTCCCAGTTTCCATGACGAGGGAGCTGGAGTTAGAAGACGATATGAAGGAGTACTGGGGTTTTTACTTACTGAAGGGATCTAGTGTTACTGTTTCCGCTTGTACAAGGTAAGTTCTGAATCCAGAGGCTCTATTTTTGGATCGCTCGTGTGGCACAGCTTCGTCGTATACGCCTACAAGTCATACTCGACGTCCAAGTCACATGACACCAATTTTCTGTATTTTTGAATTGTTTGTAGTCGAAATTTGAAATGTTCTTTGTTCGTTTTACGCAGAAAATTGAAAACCGGTAATTAGGTACCGACGAACATCCATAATAATCCCAAAAGATATAAATAATTTTCAAAGATTGTTTCCGAATGTTTGACTATGATTGTTTGACGTTTTTACTACCACTGACATGTCGGCGACGAGTGGTAGATACCACTCGTTACGATCGAGCTGTACAAAAATAGCGAATTTTCTATGTCAAACAAATATCAGTAGAAATCGGGGGTGAACGATTCAAAAATAGGGCTCCAGGGGCCTTATTCTGCTATTTGGCCAACCATTGTCATTATATCGAGACTCTATTGATATTATATCGAGATTGTGACTTTATTTGGTATTCTGCTAAAGTTTTAATAACATCGCAATATAATTACTATGGAGTCTCAATGGTATGGTAATATTTACCTTGCAGGTGTTGCCTAGCAACATGGTATATGTTGCTAAGCGATATAATAGTCAACGTTAGGAGAATACCAATTTGACATGTAATGTCATATTTTTGACAATAAATTTCTATTACGATTATATCGACACACTATTGAAACACAATTGTGTTAGCAGACTTAGGCCCCAGGTCTTCTGGTGATATCTCAGCATCTTTCCTCTAAAATATTTACCTCATTTACCTGATGCATTATGATGTTTGTCTTTTGTATTTATTTACACTTTCTCATTCTTAAACATTATTACTTTTATACATTTTGACACTGGAACATTTAGACCCTAGTGCATTATGACAGAATGATGTTTTGTCTTTGTACAGTCAGAAAAGGACTGAGGGTAGCAGGTGCATATTTTAAAGTCTTAATTTTTAAAATAACGGTTTAGTAATTGTAAATTATTCTGCTTGATATCACTAAAGATTTCGAAGTGTTAGTTATTTCACGTAGAATAACCAAAAATTATTGAACCGTCATTAAAATAATCAGAACTTTAAAATATGCACCTGTTACCCTCAGTCCTTTTCTGACTGTACTTATTTGCTCATTCATATACATTATTACGTTTGTATGTTTTGACAATGAGATCCTTTGACATTTTGAAGTCCAAACATTTAAGTTTCTGCCCCAGAATGTCGTAGGTCAAGAAATATAAACTGGTTTAATTCTTTTACATGCCTTAAATAGACAAATAGTTTATTATTAAACCCAGTACTTAATACTAATATTTAGCAAAACAATCAGGTTTTCAAACTATTTATAAATGCAAATATTTCCGAAAGAATACGAGACAAATCAGAATAATGCGACAACAAAGGTCAATATGTGGCGACCCCCGTTTTAGCGTTTGTTAGTACCTATCAAATTTATTTGGCAGTTCCGGATAGCCAAAAATATTTGGAAAATTAAGGAAATTGGTGATTTTTTAGTACCCTGGTTCATGTTAATTTCAGAAAATAATTAAATTTGAATAATGCTTTGAATTCGTCTTAAATTAAAAAAAATGTCGGAAAAGATCGCTTGATATTTTATCACTATTTTTCAGCCAAAGGAGTGTTTCGTCAAACAGTACCTATTTGACGAAATACTCCTTTGGCTAAACGTGTAGTTTGTTAAATACACCCATGAAAGATCGAGGTTTTGACGAAACGTATATTTTGATGAATTACTCCTATGGTCAAACGTGCATTTGGACCAAACACACTCTAGCTAGACCAACCACCCCAAACACTAAAATTTCAATGATTTTCAATTTTAGGCAATGGACATTGGGTGATAGGCGTGATCCATGCTCTTAAAATACCTACTAATTAAAGAAATGTACAGTAGGTATGCGTCATAAGTCCACTATCAGTATGCTATAAACAAGTATTGGACTTACGACCTTCTAATAGATTGATTTGACTGATAGATTGAATTAAAAGTACTCAGTGTGATTATTATTTTCAACATGTTAGCTATGTGTTTAGTTGGCCGAGTGGTATATACCGCCACCCGCTACACAACCGATGTGGGTTAAATTCACAGGTTACGTTGTTATAACTTATAATGTTCAAATAGTGCTGCACAGGATTGTACCTAAACGATACGGTGGCGGTGGAGTTTTAAGCGTCGATTGTACATTTTCAAAACTAAATGTAAGTCATATAACATGAAATTCTCTCACCCCCAGGTGGCCCGGATCATCCCTAATAATGATAAAAGGTTACAAACACCTGCAAGAATGCGCTTACATCGGAGACGATTCCTCCGAGGAGTTGGACGAGCTGATAGAAGCTTATAACCTGGGCTTGATGACTAACTCAACATTGTTGGAGAAGATACAGGAGTTAAAGAAGGTCGACGGAAAGGCTAATGATCCAGGTTTGTTTTAAAAATAATTTATTAGCTTTTTCTTAAATATTTTTTAAATTCAATTAGGCTTCACACTCATCAGCCTCATCATATTAGCCCATACACGTCCACTGCTGGATATAGGCATCTCCATACTTACATTACACACAAACAGCGGTCCCGAGCCGGCTCCATCCACCGACTACCCGCGACCGCCACAATGTCGTAGGTCCACCGAGCAGCTGGTCTCCCAACACTCCGTTTCGCGTTGCATCGCGGCCGCCACTCGAGAACTTCACTCCCCAGCGGCTTCACACTATCACGTCCATAATGAGGAGTGTATAGAAAAGAATAAACAAAACCCATCATTAATTTATAAGCAATTTAAGTGCGCAAGCGTTGAAAAGCTTCCGAGTTCCAGTCTTGTTGCGGTGCAAATTCTTCTAAAACAATTCTTTTGGAGAATTCCAATCTAACCTTAACGGCAACATAATAAATGCTCATACTACAAAACAATAACAACTCATTTAAGAATATAAACTTAACATTTCAACACAACATAACCAGGTATGGCAAACCGGACAAATCTTTTTGATTTTTGGTTAGCTTATAATTTTGATTCATTGTAAATGTTTAATAAATAAATAAAAAAAGGTACGTAATTATTACTTCGAAAAATATTCTCCTCAATCCAAAAGGCTATCTTCAAAGTTTACGATCTTACACCTTTGCACTCATCGAAATCAGTAGAGGCATACAAACATACATAGAAATATGAATAGATAAAATATGTTCTAGGAATTATCATAAATTTTATTATGTAAGTACTTATCTAAGTGTAAAAAAAAAGATGTTAAAATCTTACTTCCTATTCTACTATAATTATAACTGTGAAAGTTTGTGTGTGTTTGTATGTTTGTTACTGTTTCACGCAAAAACTACTGGACCGATCGCGATTAAACTCGGTATGTTGATGACGGGATAAGTAGTACCTGGATTAACAAATAGACTAAGTACTTTTTATCCCGATATTCCCACGGGACCGGGATAAATCTTGAGCATCATAGAACTCAACGCTTTTAAGATTATGGCTAATAAGTTTAACTTTTTATGTATTTTTCCTTTAGGTACCATGAGACGTCAGAAGTCCGGAGTCAGTTTCCACGATCCTAACGTCGTTTCAAACGTGACGTCTTCAGAGAATGTACCTAATCTTGACGTCACTGACCATGATCCAAAGGTAAGACATACAGCGTACTATGATGATACCATATTATACTATCACTAATAAAATAAATTATACATTCGGTTACCAATAGTAAAAATAAAAATAGTACCTACATGACCCATGTAATAAATACCTTAAAGACTAACATAAAATATTATATTTAATATCTTTTGTTCATTATCTTTTATTTGTCGCATATCACGGAGCTATGGAGCCCAGGAAGGCTGGTCTGAAACGCGTGCGTGGGCCGAAGCTGTAATACTATTTTTTCTGTAGTTCTATCAAACATTACACACCCAAGCCAACACGTAGATGCCCTCTACAATAACAAGTTTAATAGCAAAATATGATACCAAACTGGCGATTATCCCTGGATTAACCAAAGACATCTTTCGATTTGGATAGAACTATTTATAAAATAAAGGAGAAAATAACTGGGGAACTATTAGATACTATGGCGCCTGTCGTAACAATGTCCAAAAACACGTAAAAATTTCAGGCAGAGACTCGCCAACTCTCAGACTTTGACACCCTAATTAGCTGAAAATTACCAATGACAAATCAAAAAATAATTTAACGATACAGGACATCATAATGATCGAGTTTCTCATTTTCAAATACTTTTTCCTCGATTCCCACAAGTTGTGAATTTTGGATTGGGTCACTTTGATTCTCAGCATGTATAATGTATATCACCATGGCTCAGGGCTTCTTGAAACTTATCAACAACAGAAGGTATCATCAAGTTGGTATATAAAATTATACTTTCTAGATAACAACTAACACAATCTAATAAGATCTTGTATGTAATCTAATCAATTTATTGTTGCTGTTACACCCATCATATTAAGTCGTAGTGTTTTACCTATTTATGATCCGTTAATATACATAATATGTTATAGCCCTCATTAGTCATTGCGTATTTTGCTTGCATTTTTTTGTTATGTAACAATAACAACCTACTTTTTTTTTAGAAAAAAAAGCACCTTCACATTGAAAACTTGTCTTCTTACACTATTGTGTTAGTTTCTTGTAATTGTTTTTAGTTATATTATGCCAACGTTAAAATAAGTCGTATCTTCTTGATCTGACACAACATGTCATTCTTCTCCACACCACTCGATTCCCCGTCAAGTTCTTTAAATTTCCCTTCACTTCCTTTTCTTGAATATGGAATCCCTTAAACTCTCGATCTACAAATCCCAAGTTCTCTACTCCAATAACAAACATAGGTAAAAATACTCCCGACTAATTCACCTTTCAAACAAAAGAAACAAAATCAAAATCGGTTCATCCGTTCGGGAGCTACCATACCACAGACAGATACTCACACAGAGAGAAAGAGAGACACTTCAAACTTAACACCCCGTCGCGTCGGTCGTTTTTGCGTCAGAAGTTAAAAATCGTAGACGTCTTTTAGAACTCAAATATAAAAACTCCTTTTTCAGGAGCTACAAGAGATCCTCGAACGTCTCCACGCGCTTCGCCAAGCTCAGAAGAATGAAGCCCTCAAGTATTATCAACCACCTTCTCATCTGATGTCCTTGCCAGCTCTCCACAGGCATAGAGACGCGAATGTAGATAGAGATGAGAGAAGATGGCTCGTTTTTAAAGGTAAGGCCATTAATTAAATACGTTATTTTTCCTTTTGAAGTTATCTATCCGGTGGAGAAAACAGAATCTACATTGGTTTAGCATTTTCTGAGATTAAAGTCACTAAAGCCGGCACAATTTTTAAAATAGGTACTTCAGAAGAATGAAACCTTCAAATATTGGTAATACCTTGACCATACCAGCTCTCCGTGATAAAGATGACAGCTCTTAATTAACAGAAACGAGGTTGTTCTTTTGATTAACATCTGTGCTGTGGTATTTAAGCTGGTTAATAAACTTAAATACCTAATAAATTACATTAGACTCTGTTTTTATTTCACGAAATTCTCAGGATTATGTAACACACACACAACCTCTTGTGAACACACCTTGCTCACCAAAGGAAGTCCAAAAATAAACTAAGAAAGTCGTTGGTTATGTCAGAGATTCAATAATTTAATTCCTACAAATCTTAACATTTCAGATATAGATGGAAATAACAGTGAAGTAATGACAAAAGAAGATACTGACATCCAAACACAAATAGACACTAGCAAAGTTGAAGATACAACTAATCTACCAAAAACAGAACAAACAGATATTCATCAAAATATATTTACTACTACAATACAACCTATAAAATCTACAAATGGTCCTACGAATTTAATAAAGACTGATAAAGACTTAAAATTAAAAGACAAGGATGGAGTCAAAGAAGTCAAAAAAAATAGAGTAGAAGAAACGAAGGCTGAAATAGTACATTCTAAAATGAAGGAACAAGAATTTGTGGTTACTGAAGTAGATTCGGAATATATTACTCCGGTAAGTGTAGATTCTAAATGTGAAAGTTTGTGTGTTTGTTTATTACCTCTTCACACAAATACTGCTAAACTGATTACAATAAAACTTGTTTACAAGTAAAACTTTTACCGTGTTTTAACACAGAAAACTTTTTATCCCCATTATTTTTATCCCCTCTCAGGTTTGAAACTTACTTGGCTTAAAAAGCGGGGTACAGCTAGTTATGATATTGATGGTTGTCTCTCACGCAAAAACTGCTAACCCGATTGTGATAAATCTTGGTACCTATACAGGGTTATTGGAAATTATACTAGCAAGCCGTTCAGGGCTATTTCTGTGCACCTTAACAAACAACTTTTGTTCTACGACTTTTGGAAATTCGAATATTTTTTCGAAAATTTTGAGGTTAGGTTTACCTACCTGAAAATCAGCTGTCCCGTACACGGAGAGGTCATTAGCCTTAAAATTTTACTTATTTTTTAAGTTTTATCTTCTGTTCTTAATCTGAATGACCTTTGTATTAAAAAATCAGCTGTTTTTCGAATTTACATTATCTCAAAATTTGTAAATTCGAAATTATTCGAAATTCCAAAAGTCGTAGAACAAAAGTTGTTTGTTAAGGTGCATAGAAGTAGCCCCCAACGGCTTGCTAGTATAATTTCCAATAACCCTGTATTGCTGAAGTCTTGAAATATTACGTAGTTTACTTTTTATCCTGATGTTTTTACGGGATTGGGTCTTATTTGAGTAAAAGCACGACGCTCAACTAGTAATATTATTAATGTGTTTGTTACCTCTTCACGCAAAAACGGCTGAACCGATTGCGATGAAACTTGGTATGTAGATGACTAAAGCCATGGGATATTACTTAAGGCTACTCTTAATCTCGATATTTTTACGGAATCAGAATTTATACAGGTAAAATCACTGAGAAAGGTTAATTTATTGAAATGTTAAATTGACTTGCATACCGCTGACAAAATTAAATAAATAAATAAATATTTCAGGACATATTACACATCGCCATCCAGCCCCAAGCTAAGCAACTTAATGCTTGTGTTATGGGTGCCAGATAACGGATAAACTACTTATATACTATTTTTTTTATTTTTTTGTAAATATATACATATTATACATATAGGAAACACCCAGAACCAGAAACAAGAATTTATGGTCAGCATAAATACTTGTTCCCGGCGGGAATCGAACCCGCAACCTTCTGCGTCGCAGTCGGGTGTTCGCCCGACGCGCCACAGAGGTCGTCTAAAAGAAGCTGATGAAATATACCAAAAGCAATATGTCTTCAAATATTCTAAACAATTTTACTGTGTAACATATAAAATATTATCCAAACAAACAATGACTATCTTGTTAAGATTAAAACAATATATGAACAACGGTTAACATAATAGTCAACAAAACTTTTCTGCGACGAAAACCGGAAAAAATGTTTATTTTGGAATTACATATAGTATTTTGATGTTTTTATAACTACCTAAATTCCTCGGTTTTATTTGAGTTCCGAACCCATGTGAATATTCGACTAAAGCAATCTTTGTCTTACTCCAATACATTTGGAACTTTATGTAAATTTGAAAACAAAAATACTGAGGGGAAATATTCAACAAGATTAAATATCAATAACTATAAAATTCATAGTCCGGATGCACAGCTCGAACCAATTGACGACTAGGGTTAAAATTTGGCTGTTATAACGTAGGCATCCGTTTAAAAAAGATTTTGGAAAAAACAACCCCTACGTGGTCAAAATTGCAGGCAAAAGCTATACTAATATATTGTAACAAAAACTGATATAGGATATGAATGTGGAATTAAGAAAAAGTATTTATCGTTTCAACCGCGTTAGTCCCGATCCCGTGGGGATATCGGGATACAAAGTTGCTTATGTCATTTCCAATGAATTAATGTATCCTCATACCAAGTTTCATCAAAATAGCTTCAGTAGTTTCGGAGCATTTTCGGAGCCTAATCGTTACAAACAAACTCTTTTCTCTTTAAATAGTGTAGATTAATTGGTAAGTTACAGGAGCTTGTTTGGAATGTATGTTTGATTTTCTTACATTGCTAAGTTTGCAAAAGACTTTGCTCTCATATGACTGCGAAAAATAAACCATATTTATTAAAGACGTTGTTACATTTATATTAGTTCTAGTCTTACTATTATCAAGAAATAATTGAGATAAAGTAATAATTATTGTTACCTATTATAATAGGTAAGTTTCCATTCATAATTACTTAGTAATCGGCATAGATAGACGTATTTGTGTATATATTTTGTCATCGGTATCATATTTTGCTTCATTGTTTCTAATGGTCTTATTTGTACAGTAATAAATACACAGATACTTATGTAGGTAGTTCATCGAAGTTTGAGATAAGAGAAAATTTTATAACTTTCGGATCTTAAGGAAAATCTCTGAATTTTCGAATAAATTTGGAGAAAATTTGAATAAATTTTAGACTTACAAAATCTCGCATTTTTTACAAACTTACGGATATCAATTGCACCTACTGTTACATACTCTGTGCTTGCACAGAAAAAAATATGGTTTGATACGCAAGAAGCGATCTTGTGTATCAAACCATTAGCAAACATATTTTTTCTGAAAAATTCATTAACAGAAAAATTACGTCGTTTGCTAGACGTCGTTCGGCGACGTCTTGAGTGGCAAAACGACTTACTATTAGAACGTAAAAAATGTAAAATTGTCACGATTATGAAGTACAGATATCAACATAATATGGGGTTTGACGCAAAAGACCACAAACGCGAAAGGCCAATGCACGTAAAAAACTTAAAACCGCAAAAGGTGACTATCCAAATTTTACTACGCGTTATACCAAAAACGCTTTGGCCATATTTTACCAGAAATGCATCTGGCCAAAACTATGGGGTGATGGTCCAACTATTCATCTTGTGGCCGCAAGGGATTTTAGTCGGACGGAACGGCCAGAGATAATTTCTTACTTAATATCTATCGGGTGCCTGAAACTCAGAACCATGGATCATGATAAATTTGAGTAGTGTTCACTTCCATTTGGTTGCGTAGTAAATTTTGTTTTTGTATTTTTTCAGCCACCCATCCCTGAAGCTAATTCTCGTGAAGTGTTCGAAGATGTGCTGAAAAGACTGCAGGCATTAGGAGATAGAGGGAAAAGGGTCCTGGTTAGGTTACATGAAACTATGGGAGTCAAGATGGAAACGGAGGTAGGTCTTTTGAAAAGGGCTGGTATGTTAGGTAATTAAGAAAACTCAATTTGATTGAATTTGCTAAATATGCTTCAAAAGGTACTCCGGACTCATTAATTGAATTGGGCCTATACTCATGATTAATTTTTTGAAAAATAAGCTATGATAAAAACACATTGTTCTCTGTGATTTTCATCGGTTACGTGGTTTATTCCTTAAAGAGATTAGTAGAGCTCCATACCCTCTATTCTTCTTTCTTCTTATATATAAAAATGAATCGCAAAATGTGTTGGTAAGCGCATAACTCAACAACGCCTGGACCAATTTGGCCAATTCTTTTTTTGTTGTGTTTGTTTTTATCAGGAGAAGGTTCTTATGAAAGAAAAAAAATAGAAAGTTGCGCAGAAAATTTTACGCGAGTGAAACCGCGGGGCGCAGCTAGTAATATAAAAAAAATGAATCGCTGAATGTGTGGCTAAGCGCAAATCTCGAGAACAGCTAAACCGATTTCGCTAATTCTTTTTTTGTTGTGTTTGTTATTGTCAGGAGAAGGTTCTTATGAAAGATAAAATTAAGAAAATTGCGTAGAAAATTTAAACGCGGGTGAAACCGCGGGGCGCAGCTAGTAATATTAAAAGTCCTACGTCCATACGCAATCACTACACACTTCCCTAGTTACAACGAAGTTCTTGTTTGCATTCTGGATTACGGGGTTTGTACTGATAATTTTGTGACATTTTTTTACAATATAGCGTTTGATCACCACAGTGACGAGTGAATGTAGCATGGTTTCCTAAAAGATACCTATAGGCTAGGGACTCAAAAATTCCCAAATAATGTGGTTGCACCGGTCTACGTATCGAAATAGCAAGTCCGCACCACTGGTGGGTGGTAACAAGCCGCAGCCGAAGTCTCCCACCAGGAGATTGCTCCTTTAAATACCACCCAGGAGTGTAGGACATCTAGGGCTAAATCTCACGGACACGAGCAATACGAACCCCCATTTTCTTATAAGGGTATATGCCCCCCATTTCTTATCCATACCTTAAATGCTCTCTATAATAAAATGCTTTGTCCTGACTGACTGACGGATCAACGCACAGCCTAAATCGCTGATCGTAGAGACCTGAAACTTGGAGGGTGTGTGCTTTGTACGACGTAGGCATTCGATAAGAAAGGATTTTCCGAAAAAATAATTATTCCCACAAGTTTGTATGGGACAGCGTGATTCCTTTGGTCGAATCTACTAATTCTACGCGGACGAATTCGCGGGCAAAAGCTAGTTCACGTAAACGTAATCTCAAATACTTGACTATTTTGTAATTAACAAGATTTACGTGTAATGTTTTCAGGAAGATCAAAAGACAGACATCATGGCAGCTGTAACCGGAAGTAGTGAGGAGTTGGATCGACTGAGGAAAGTCCTGGTTGAAGCTATCGATGAAGAGAAGACCAGAGCACAGAGGAAACGTAAGGATTATTAATTAACTTGACAACTCAACAACTGTTAAGTATTAAGCACTGCTATTGATTATAAAAAAAATAAATTAAAATTTTAAAAACCGACTTCAAAAAAACCTGAAAACATAAATTAAAAAACCTGAAAAAAAATACCAAAAAGTGAAAAATAATCCATTTCGGGTCACTAAGACAGCAGATAACTTAAACATAAGTACTTACTTGGAAGTCGGACTGGGTTACATTGAATGTTGAGAGGTATAAAGAAAACAGTCTGACTTCCAAGTAAGTACTTATGTTTAAGTTATCTGCTGTCTTAGTGACCCGAAATGGATTATTTTTCACTTTTTGGTATTTTTTTTCAGGTTTTTTTGAAGTCGGTTTTTTAAATTTTTATTTATTTTTTATTTAACCATTTTTAGTGCCACTGTCACTGAAAATTCTACTCCATGAGGCGAAAGCGACTGTTTCTTCAAATTGCAACCTGTACCTAATCGTAACCCATTGAAGAGTTTGGTGATAAGAAGGTGTTTTCGGATGCCCCATTCATCCTTTTTGTGTATGGGCCACTTCTATTAGTGGAAATGGAAACCTGAGCAATTTGTTGAATCTCGCTGTGCAGATCTGTTCATCACTCCGAAGATCCTCATCAGATCTTCATTTAGGATAGGGTTTTCTATCAAAATTCATTCAAACCCAGTCCGGCGAGGCAAAAGCGAATATTTTATTCAAATTGTAACCTGTAATCGTAACCGATTGAAGAGTTTTCTGATGAGAAGGTGGTTTCAGATATTCCATTTATCGGTAACTATTAGTTTATGGGCCAATTCTACTGGTGGAAATCGAAAAATGAGCAATTTGCTGCACTCTCGAGGTGCATTTCTGTTCATCACTTCGAAGATCCTCATCAGAACTTCATTTAAGATAGGGTTCTCTATCAACATTCATTCAAACCCAGTCCGGCGACTAAATTCGACTAAAATCTTCAAATTGTAACCTGTAATCGTAACTGATTGAAGAGTTTTCTGATGAGAAGGTGGTTTCAGATATTCCATTTATCGGTAACTATTCGTTTATGGGCCAAATCTACTGGTGGAAATCGAAAACTGAGCAATTTGCTGCACTCTCGAGGTGCAATTCTGTTCATCACTCCGAAGATTCTCATCAGATCCTCACCAAATTTTTATGGGACCACCCCTGAGGTATCACTTTTCGAACACAAAAAGAATCATCTCAATCGGTTGAGCCGTCTTCGAATGATCGCGTAACATACACACAAAAAAAAAAAAACATACAGACGAATTGAGAACCTCCTCCTTTTTTGAAGTCGGTTAAAAAAATCGTGAAAATCGGACCGCAAACGGCAAATATATAGCGTAAAATACAGTCGAAGAGAAATCTTCCTTTTGAATATAAAATTAAATGTCCAATGACTGAGAAATCAATTCAAATTGTTTACATTACATTACAATATCATTTCGTTTACAAAAAATACCTCAAAGTAGCCCAAAATATCCTTAAAGTCAGCTTTTGATATTCTCAAGATCTTAATTAAGTAATGCAATCGGAATGATAATGCAAAGAAATTTGAACAATTACATTTACGAGAATTGACCTTCTGGAAAAATATATAGTGAGACATATTAACTTTTTGGTTTCAGAGAAAAGAGTCGAAGCCGCACAACAAGCACGAGCCAAACGCGAACTGATGCTCGGTCAGATCGAGCTTCAGAGGCAACTTAATGAAGATGACGAAGCAAGGGATTATGCTGCTGAAGAGGTAAGGATGCTATAAGTTTAACAAGTTAGCTGCGAGTATTAAGGGCCTCTTACCACCTTGAAAAACTAAATGTTTCTTAAAAAATAGGGCGAACTGTTTAAAAATCAGGTCATTAGGAAAATATTTGCTATATAATTACAAATACAGGGTTGCGGGTTCGATTCCCGCCTCAGACAAGTATTTATGCTTAGATATCTGTCTGTGGTCTGAAGGCCAATTCTCGTAAATAATATTGTTTAGATTACATTTCAATATCATCCCGATTGTATTTCGATTGCAAAAGATACCTTCAAGGTCAGTTTTTTTTTTACAAAAAGGGTGTTTTGAGCTACTTTGAGGGTATTATTTGTGATCGAAATGCAATCGAAATTATATTGAAATGTAATTTGAACAATGTTATTCACCAGAATTGGCCTTCTGGTTGTTTCTATGTAATATAAGTATATATTTACTAAAGAAAAGTATATTTAAGTAGTATATACGTACGTTGTCAAGCAATAATAACACAAGTCTAGTGGGGCTAGATGGCGATGTGTGGAATGTCCTGCAATAATTGTCAATCCGAAAAATAATTCATTTGTTATTTTTCTTGTTATTTTGTCACTAATATCAAGGTTTTTAAAAAACCTTATACCCTCAAGGTATTTGATAGAGATCTCTAATAGAATTAATGCCTTCCAAACTACCTACTTATGAGTGTAAACTTCTACAATAGATTTAATCAATCACACGTAATAGCGCCAAACGTTTGACCCTCAAGTTTATCCATGACATAGATTCCTTGATAATCAATTAAATTAACACTAAATATCTAGTAACCTAGCTGATAAACGATATCTACACAGAAAAAAAACTTCTTGACGCAAGAAATAATCATCTCCCTATGGACGCTAGACATTAATTTCTTGTTTCTAGTAAATGTTCTTGAAACTCATAGCTAGATAGATAGATAAATTCTTTATTGTAAACACCATTTTTAAATTACATTAAATAAAATAAAAACAAACCATATCTAAACCAAACGCAGCGAACCTTTTAAATAAATAAATTTATTTGCCATAACGGTAATACAGTAACGAAACTTATACTTACTAAGGATACACATACAATGATTTAGTTACAGATGGTAATATTGTTATAAGAAAAAAGAAAATAATAATAAAGATTTTTAAAATATAAGTTACAGCGGCTCCTGCACTAAGCAAGCTTGTCTCGCAGAAGCCTAACAAAAAATTAACAAGTAGTTATAAAATAATACACACTTATTTTTGGACACACTACCCTGGGAAACTTATTTCGATTTTAAATATTAGTATTTTTCCATTTAATTAAGATAGATAGATAAACTCTTTATTGTACCACATTAAACCTTAATTATAACATAAACTCCTGCTACAAAAACAATATTAAACCAAACAATATGGCACAATGGGCGGCCTAGAATTAAAGAAGGGGATGGGTGGGTTGTTCATAACGTGATAGGAATAAGTTGTTGTTGCCATTTAATTAAGTTGTGACTTCGTAATGTTTTGTAAACTGTAAACTTTTAACCTTTTCTTTTCTAACATCAAAATGATTTCCCTTCCAGGGTCTGGAACCAGATGGGTACGCAGAACACCACTCCACTGTCAACGAGACCACTCCCCTTGACATGAGCAACTCCGAATTCTGGTCATCCTTCTCTAGCAGTGAAGAAGCTTTACTGGAGTGTGACGGCTTGATCCTGAACCTGCCTCTTACTCCTCACAGTGGATGTAGAGCTGATGCCAGTGAAGATGAGAGCTTTGCTGCTGCGAGAGCTAATGCGTTGACTTATAGGTGAGGTTACAGGTGCATAAGACGTTACATTACAAGTCCTATTAATCCTGAACCTGTCTCTTACTCCTCCTAGTGGATGTAGAGCTGATGCCAGTGAAGATGAGAGCTTTGCTGCTGTAAGAGCTAATGCTTTAACCCACAGGTGAGGTTGCAGGTGTATGAGACATTCCATCTTCTAGTCCTATTTACCCTGCACCTGCTTTTCAAGACTCAAAATTCATTCCCTAGGCAGACTTAGTGGCGGACGAAAGATAAAAATTGGTATAACTGTTTAAAAGTTATCATATTTATGAGCTCAGAAGGCCAATGCAATCATTCCGATTGCATTTAAATTACAAAAAATATTCTTGAAAATACCAAATGAAATGTAATCGAAATAATATTGAAATGTAATTTGAACAATATTATTTACGAGAATAATAATTGGCTTCTGATATTGACAGTCTTGTAGATTTTGGTTTTGTCTTATTTTGTATTTTTATCTCCAGGGTACCAGCAAACGGGTACTACTTCTTCATCTTCAACTCCGAGAATGAGGTCCAAAGGAACTTCATCCGCGCGAGGTTCGACCTTCAGAAGACGAGGTATGACGTCACGAGGACCAAACTCAGAGAGTGTACAAACAAGACTGAGAGATGTGATTTGCCGTTGGATATATTTTCTAGTCAAAAGGTTAGTAGTTTTAAACAGATAAAATTTTGCCTAAAGGTCTTTTGCTTTCAAAAAACCTTTAGGCAAACTTTGCATATTATTATAAAGGTACGCCTAAGACTTTGACAGAACACTATTATTTGTACTTGTTTCCGCGATTAGACCTTTTTTATTAGGTCCTTTTTGCGTGAGTATGGAGTAGGCTTGCCCAGCACCTACTACCCTCTCAGCTTAGTCGACCATGTTCAGAGGAGAGAACTCAGCTTTCTGGCAAATTATTTTATTATGTTTCATACTTACGTATAGGTAATAATACTGAAGAGCTGGTATTGTAGTCAGTCATTTAAGTTCTATATTATTCGAATTGAAAAAGTTTTTCGGGAATAAATATGGGTTCTCGTTTAGTGATCTGGCAGTAACCAGTATTAATCACGGGGCACTTACCTCATCATCATCATCACCTGAGGCGTTACAGCCGCGGGTGGGCCTTAGCCTGGTCAAGTAATCTTCTCCAATCGGGTCTATTTTTGGCCTTCTCCCTCCAGTTTCTCACACCGATTGCTTTGGTGTCGTTCTCGACTCCATTCAGCCTCGGCTTCTACGACCATCAGGTTTGCCGTCTAGTAGCCGCTTAGGTACTCTAGCCTCGTCGATTCTCACAACATGTCTTGCCCAGCGAAGGTTTCCAATTTTTATGATCTTAATACTGGGCACTTGCCTAGAGTGGGAAAAGGGGGTCTAAGTGTAGACTAGAGTATATTTACTAGTACCTACTCAAAATTGCATTGACCATTCACTGTTTTTAAAACTCGAACCACAAATCGAACATTTTAATGAAGATCATATTGCTAATTGACAGTTTGGTTGTAGCTTTAACCGTTTTCATAAAAAATGCAAAAACACTAATTTGGCACACAAAATGGGGGAAAGGGGGAACCAATATCCATACGACTTGTTTCTTCTTCTATATCTTATTATCTATGTAAAAGCTACGTGCATACCAAGTTTCATGCTTTCAGCCAAAAGGAATCGTAAAAAGAGCTAAGGAAACTGAGTAAAGGATTTTCGCTTATAACTTTTTTATTTTTGGTTAACGACTAAAAGTTTCTTTACAAAAGTTGTAGATAATTTTATTTGCAACAAAAAATGCTAACTAATATCTTTTGTGAGACCTATAGTTTGTCAGATAAACCATAAAAAACATTTTTTCAATATGGCGGCCGTGGGACAAGGGCTAGAATCCCTCGAACTTGGATTTAACTTTAAACTGATACTGACCCCCCCTTGATATCTAGAAAATAAAATTGCGTCCTCTGACAAATGCATGCTAAACCCAAAAAAATATTTAACATTTCAATGGACTTCTTGCAATGGGCTGTATTGTACCATTCATTAGAAAAAATTAACCATGAAAACAACATAACCGCCACTCACGACGCTTTTAAAAACATTTCGATAACGTTAAAGGCCAATGATGTTATTATGTTATTTGACACACATATTTCAACTATGTTTTCATAAGACCTCGTACGATTCGCAAATAAAATACACATAATTTTGACAATTTCCTTCAACTGTCAATATAAACGAGATAAATTTAATTGAAACAAATGCCTACATCTCATTATACTATAATTTTTCTATTGACTCTAACTACAGCTGTTGATTAGTAATCGTGATTGGCTGTCAGACAGTTGTAAAATTCAGTGTAATTAGAAAATTAGTTTTGTTTAAAAAATACTTGAATTGAATGACAAATTCTAATTGGAGAAAAATAGATTAGAAATGAACCTTCCTTTTTACATCTATTTGTTGTAATTGTATTTGTAAAATAATAAATGTGGTTCCTTACGTCCCCGTGGCTTCGTGATACTTGAACCGTTTATTCATCTCCCAATTTAGTGAAGATGAGGTAAAAGTGCAGGCAAAATATCTTGTAAAAGTTGCTACGCCCCGCGGTTTCACCCGCACAAGTTTCCGTTGGAGTATCGAGATAAAAAGTAGCCTATGTTTTAATTCAGGTTTCCGGCTATTTAGATACCGGGTTTCATCGCAATTGGTACACACAAACTTTCAAATTTATAATAGGTATTAGTAGGATTGCTATTATTTTGAGATTTGCTGATAGAAGTGCCCTTACTACTTAACCTACGCTCATTTTTAGCTAGAGATAAGGTAAAGAATAATATAAATTACTTAACTTTCACATTAAAATAGTAGATTATGCATCAATGGCAAAAAGCAATGTCTTATGTTGTGGGTGGCATATTGAACCCCGAGTGTAACAAGGGACTCTCGGGCTTTAATCCGTGATTAAAGTGCTGCAGGTATGAAAAAAATATTATTAAGATATTATGTAATAACATTTGAATTTATTTGTTCAAGAATTTAAATATTAAAAACCTTTATATAAATAGAGCTAGTAAAAATTAAAAACATTAAACATTTAACCTACTGTCAACCCCAATTAATTTTGTATGTCGACATCTTCGTGCGAAACTGACGTAACTCTAAAAATATCAAATTGCAATTAGCAACGCATCATCTCAACAATGTAGTATAACGCTGTCAAAAATGTCGTAAATATTTAATTTATTGTGTCAACAAGTCAATGTCGACGGGTCGTGTGTGAATTGTTCGCTTCAAGGAAATCGTGGCGCCTAATAGTCAAAGAGTTAATCTCACAGTTTTAAACGGTTTTATTTAGTTTGACCTATTTAGGTCTTTAGTAATTTTTTCCTGTTGACAAATTGATCTAAAATTTGATACCTACCTTTATAACCCCCGAGGCAAAAACGACGGGGTGAGAAATTGATTTCTATTTTGTTTCTTTTGTTTGAAAGGTGAATTAATTGAAAACGTTTTTAGCTATGTTTTATTTTAATTTTAAGTTCAAGAAAATTACCTTAATCTACTGAAAATTTAGGGAATTTTCAAGTTTTCAGCAAATTCATTAATAAGCAGGCCTTTATGTAAATATTGATGTTGTCACATTTCAAAAATTCCCTAAACTCTGGTTTATTTCAATAGTTTAACAAAAAAAGTTCGTCACCTCCTTGACTATAAAGATAAACGAAACGTAACCAAATACGTTAAAAAAAAATACAATTTATAGATCCAAATACGGAAATGATTTCGCACAAAAAATAGTATTAGAGCCTTGACTTTTTATCTGTCTGTCAGTCACTGTGACACAGAATTTACGAGTGGTTCTTTTTTTATTTGGAATGTATTATGTTGATAAAATACCTACAGTTACACTTAGATAAGAGATTAGCTTGACCTACGATTTTACCTGCGACTAACTCTGATTCTATATTCTATACAAACAGATTTCTACATTTGAGATAGGTCATAGTTTTACTGTTTACATCGTTTTGTACATACAAGAAAACGAACTAGGTATGACTTTTTTTGTTTAAATCTAATTAGATTCTTCTACTGTGTTCCTCTGCACATGGTCGACTAAGCTAAAAGGATGGCATAAGTCCTAGGCAATCCTAAATCATTTACTAATATATTTATCTAAGTCAAAAAAGCGATCTGCATAGCATTAAAGTTGCTGGGCGATGTATAAATCATCAAGACTCGATAATTTAAAGACCAATAATTATTGTTTATGGTGTCATCAATCAGTTTGCAATTTTTATTTTTGTTTTTGTTTTCAGGTAGTCCTTGAAGTGCCGTTACAGGTTAACGATTCGTTATGGAACGAACAATTCGTTATAATATCTGAGTGTGAGCCAAGGACTTCTATCTACTTGTTCTGTGTCATTGCGGTACCTATACTTATCATGATTTTTGCTTTCCAATGATTTTTTTCGATATTTTTTTGGATTTTCTTTAATATTTTATGAAAACTTTTATTTATTGCCAAAGATAGTTTTCTATATTATATAGTTAATTAAAAAAAAATTATAATACTTTTTTATACCGCTGGATTTTTCTTAAAAGAAAGTCACGCAGAAAATTATCAAAACCGTGAAAACGCGAGGCGCAGCTAGTAATAATTTAATTTTAAGGTATAAAGTAAGTAAATATGAATGAAACTGCCTTCTGATTTACAGGGAATTATAAAAAGATTACATTTTTAAGGTGCTTGTACTTTTTAATAGGTGCTGCTATTAATTGCTAGTATCAATTTTTAAAATTGTCGTTTAAGGTATTTAATAATATTGTTTTTTTTACATTTAAAATTTTGATTATTAACATTCATGTTATGAAAAGTTTGTAGATAATTTTAATTAATATGTATAATATGTACACTTAATTTAAGATTATTTTGTAAATAAAAGTTGAGGCTCTTAAGCGGTGTACACACTGTGGCGGTAACGGGAGCGTTGCGGAAGCAGAAATTATTGAAATTATACTTCTTTAGGCGCGTTATGATAAAATAATTTTAAGATGCGCGCGCATCTGTAACACAAAATCCACATGTTACAGCTTCGTAACCCAAAATAAAACAGGTTGAAGCTGCGAGAGTAAAATTTTAAGATGCGCACGCATCAATGTAACACTAAAGTTACAGGTTGAAGCTGCCCGCAATATAAATATCAGACAGACGGACGGACAGACAGACAGATAGACGAACGTATAACTTCTAGAAATATAACGTCTAAGGCGCGTACCCATTTTTTTGTAATATTCGAGCACTAGGTATTAAGCGCTTTAATCGCTTTAAGTGCAGTTATAGTTATTTTAAGTTTAGAAGAAAAAAACAAATATTCTGTTTTAAGAGACCTATCTAACTCCAGTTTAAGTAAAGTTTCGTGTTATATCTCTACATAGTATAAAACAAAGTCGCTTTTTCTGTCCCTATTTCCCTTTGACCGCTTAGATCTTTAAAACTACGCAACGGATTTTGATGCGGTTTTAATATAGATAGAGTGATTCAAGAGGAAGGTCTATATGTATAATACATACATAATATAGCCGTGCGAAGCCGGAGCGGGTCGCTAGTACTCAATACAGTACTTATAAATGAGTGCGTAAACATCTTGTGGTAAGGTTACAGTTAAGGTGAAAGGGTACCTGCGCTCTCTCCATACAAACGTAGTCGACTGTTTTCTCCCTGGATAATGACACTTGAGCAAATATTTTTGTGCCATAAAACCTATAACTGCCATGACTATGCCCCTATTTTTATTTTTTCATTTTTTTATTATCATAGAAATTAAGTAAAAAAAAAAATAGGGGCATGTTCATGGTAATTATAAGTTTTATGCACCAAAAATATTAGCTATAGATGTCATTATCCAGGGAGAAAACAGTCGACTACGTTTGTAATAGTTTGTATGGAGAGAGCCCCCGGTACCCTTTCCTCTTAAAATACAGTATTCTAGCTTTTATAGCACCGAAACAACCAGACACAATGTTTAACAATAAAAATATTAAAAATTGACTTTGTAGTTTTTTTTGAAAATCGGTTTTTTAGATAATTTAGTTTTTGTATTAGGGTCAGATACAATTAGACAATATTCAGCCGCGGGCGCGGGCGAGAAAATAACAATAGTTATTTATTAGGGATGGGCCGAATGTGATTTGAACCGAATACGGACTTCGGTCGAATGTTCGGTGAAAATAAAAAGTTCGGCCGAATTTCGGCCGAACTTCGGTTATTTTTACTGCAGTTTCTTGAGAATGACAGGTCGAATCTTGTTTAGAATATGTAAGAAGAAGCGTAGAGAATGAAAGCTCAAAAGTAGTGACGAAGAAGTTGTCCAGACCACACAGTCATTCCCACAATCTAACAAAGACATACATAGGAGTACGATAGCAACAGAACTAGATAGGTATCTGAATGAGGCTTTGCTGGCTAAAGGTCTATATGGCTGGTGGGCCAAGAATAATCATAACTTCCCTTGCATGAGTTTATTGGCACGAATATTTTTATCTCCTCCTATGTAGTGATTTATGGCGATAATTATTTAAATGTTTCGATATCAAAATTAAGGTATTATGTATTTATAAGGAAATTAGAATTTAGATTTATTTGTTAAATAAGTGACAAAAACTAAAAAAAATCGGGACAAAAAGTAGTCTATGTGTTATTTCAGGTATCCAGTTATCTACATACCAAGGTTTATGGTAATAGCTTAAGCGATTTTTACGTGTTTGAGTAACAAACATACATAAATACCCACAAACTTTTAGCTTTATAATATTAGTAGGATTTAAAACAGCTAAGTTGTTTATTTTTTTCTGGATATGATCAACTACCGAATGTTCGGCATTTTAGCAGAATTTCGGCCGAATGCCGAAGTTCTGTTTAAACTGCCGAATTTCGGTTAAACCGAATGTGAAACGAATTTCGGCCCATCCCTATTATTTATCTATTTAATTTTAGGTAAGTATTTTATTTGTAGGTGATTTTATGTTGTTTTTAAATTTTTAATTCAAGTACTTACTTTACCTCAAAATGTAAAAAAAGGAACGTTTATAAGATTTCTCTCTAGTGCGTCTATCTGTTCGTGTGTCACCGAAATTATATTTATTTTATTTTACTTTTTTTTTCACACTTTTTAGCTTATATCCCTTTTTTAAGGTCGGTTTTTATATAAAAGCTATAGTAAAAATATTTTGATGTCTACTAATTTTGATATTTTTTATCGAGTGGTTCTTTAAATAAACGTTTAATTAGATACTTGAGTTTCTAAAACATCTGCTTGTTTGATTAGATCATTTTTATTTTTAAGTCTTAATAAATCACAATTAGGTACACCTAAATTACACAAATAGGTACAAGTTGTGCAAAGTTTTAGGGTTCCTTAATTAATGATAAAACCCAAAAATATTAAAAACACTAGGACATTTTTAATTGTATTTGATGTAGTTACAGGTAGGTAATGACAAATTACAGAAGTTCTGCAATTTTTTAGGGTTAAAAATGGCAGAAACACTAATGAAATAAAAAGCACATAATTAAAACAAAACATACCTACTAAATTAAGGTAGTGAATTCCAATCCTGGCTAGCCGTGCCACAATAGATTTTTCTTACCAAAAATTAATGTGCGCCAATTAACATGCTCTTACGATAGAGGAAAACATCGTGATGAAACCTGCGGTATCCCCAGACCTATTGACAGGTTATTTCCTCTGGATACGGTCGACTAAGCCTGATGTATAGGTTCTGGCAAAGTCTACTAAAGTCATCACTATATAGTATAAAACAAAATCGCTTTCTCTGTCCCTATGTCCCTATATCCCTATGTATGCTTAAATCTTTAAAACTTATGATGCGGTTTTTTTAAATAGATAGAGTGATTCAAGAGGAAGGTTTATAATGTATAATACATGCATAATATACCCGTGCGAAGCCGGGGCGGGTTGTTAGGTAAAATTATAAATAAGCAAGTCATTAAATATAAAAATAAATAAGTCATTAAATAGCAGAGATTAACGTTATTGGCGCAGTTTATGTCTGATCAGATGAAAAGCCAATATTATAAGCATTCTAAATGTAGATTAATATAAGATTTTAATATTCCAATCACAGAAAGCATTATATAAATATTAATCAAAAACAAGTTATGTTTTTAATTGATGATTTAAAACAGCTAAAGTACAAACCCATCAATCAGTAAATTATTATAAATGATATAAATCAACTGTTTATGAATCAAAGATAATCAACATAAATATTAGGTAATAAATAAATATAGTAGAATATTTTAAACAGCGCCATCTAGCCCAAAGTTAAGCAACTAGGCATGGCCACATAACGAATAAAAAACTTTTTTTATTTTTCTTATTTTACTTGTACCAGATCGTTTTTCACTTGGACCACAGCTTGGACTAGGGGGACGGATAAGCTTGAAAAATCTAACACTGTTCAAAGATTGACAAAGATCCCCCCGTGTTAGCATAGATAGGAGGACCGTTAATCGTGCAATAAATCTTGACAGGAGGACCGTTTACCGCAGGCGGACCGTTAGGGGGACGGTCAATCGTGAACCAAACAAATATGTATCATTATTTTTTATCAATTACAAAATTATAAGTCAACAACATAATAAACATAAAAATAATAATCTAAATAACTTTATTGTCAATTACCAATCAAATGATTTCAAACAATACATCATTTAGATTCGTATCATAGTTACAATCAAGGCGTGGTTCAGTCATCTACCCTTGACTGCAGCATACCTAGGTCATACCATCATGTTCTATAAAAAACAATGGCTCAGTTGCAAACAATAACTCTTTATTGCAGACAAATTGCAGACTTATAAAAGACAATTTTATGTTTGAACGTTTTTTGAATTTTATTATTTACCAAACTACCTACTAGCTTTTGCCCGCGAATTCGTCCATGTAGATGTTAAATTTTTCCTAAATTGAAGTATGAAATATTGAGCTCCACAGAACTAAAAAAAATGGTTGACTGTAAATAATTTTACGTGATATCGTCATATGAAAACATTGATGGTAAGTATACGACAACGATAATACGTTGTTATGGTTACCTTCTCAATAACTCACGGCCCCGTAACATGACAACGTTGCTATAATAATACCTATCATGTCAATAACAAGTTTTTTTTTTAGTGCAGTACTATGGTATTCATCGATTTATAAGACGTTATCACGACAATAAAAAGAACAGAATAAAAACAATTAACATAGCAAATAATTTATCAAGTTAGAAATAACTTTAATAGTGAAAAAACCCTGGTAGTTTAAAATCATATACTTGTCAAATTTTCAAAAATCCTTTCTAAGCGGATAAGTACCTATGTTATAACAGCTAACCTGTGCGTTGATATATCACTCAGTCAGGCAGGACTTTGAATTATATATTTATGGACTAGTGTGCCTTGCAGTTTTATCCATGTAAGTTCGACTTCCATGATAATTTCGAGGTAAATAGTATAAGGAAAATAGAACCAGAAGTGAAACCATGAAAAATAAAATTTAACAATTTATTAATAATTAAAATAACGTTTAAGAGAACAATTAATCGCGCACGCACTACCGCCTCGCACCGAATCCCTAAGGCCCTCTGCCGACTCCCGCGCCCGTCTCGGCTCTCCTATTACAACTTTTTACCCGACTACGGCGAAGCAAAAGGGAGGGTTATGTTTTTGACCTATGTATGTAATTATATCTGTACATAATTTAAGCATTTAAATCGATCCAGTACTTCCTAAAATTAGCCATTTCAATCATCCATCCAATTGTTTTCTTGTTGTCTCAGCTTTACAAAGAATAAAAAAGTCGGAGGTTATTAGGATCTTAATGCAATAGAGTAGGTACCTAAATATTTTTTATAATATTTATTTTTATCAATTTACGACTTACCTACTTTTTGTACTAGGCTGGCGAATTTTATTGATACCATTGATACGAAACGCGCGATATGAAAAATTTGTGACCCTTGAGTTTGACTTTTGATGTGTTAACGTGTCTTTAAATCAGTTAGAAGATTAAGGGTCACTTTGCAAAAAAAATAACTTCGTAATTTGTGACAGGATTCAACCTCTAGGTTATTAAGTTTATTGACCGAACGAGCGAAGCGTGAGAGGTCTAGTGTTGAGAAGGGTCGGTCGCTCGTATGTTTGTATGTTTGTATGTTTGTTCGACGATAACTTGAGTACCGTTGCTCTGATCTTTATGATTTTTGGTATACAAGTAGTTGAGGTCCATATAATTTTTAAGTTCGAACATGAGCAGGATCGGTCAGGGGGTTACGGAGACAGGGGGTCCAAAAGGGGATCTACCTCTTTGGCACACAAACTATAGGGCAAATATACCCGAGTGGGGTATCAAATGAAAGGGCGTAACTTCGGTGACAATAATATGGTACCATGGAACTGATCTGCTGATAGAGCTGGAAGGAATCTGCAGGAATTATCTCATTAGCCATACTTCATAGTTCATTCATTCAAACTACTCGTCAAGAATCGTCTTGACGAGTAGTTTGTCTTTCAATGGTAACCAGGGTCTGATGATGGAACTGGAAGGTGGTCATAGGAACTTCGCAATGAAACGACACAACCCCATCGAGGTTGGGTTCGTTTGAATCGTCTTGACGAGTACTTGCTTTGTCTTTCAATGGTAACCAGGGTCTGATGATGGAACTGGAAGGTGGTCATAGGAACTTCGCAATGAAACGACACTACCCCATCGAGTTTGGGCTCGTTAGAATTGTCTTGGCGAGTATTTGCTTTGTCTTTCAATGGTAACCAGGGTCTGATGATGGAACTGGAAGGTGGTCATAGGAACTTTGCAATGAAACGACACAACCCCATCGAGTTTGGGCTCGTTAGAATCGTCTTGACGAGTAGTTTGTCTTTCAATGGTAACCAGGGTCTGATGATGGAACTGGAAGGTTGTCATAGGAACTTCGCAATGAAACGACACAACCCCATCGAGTTTGGGCTCGTTAGAATCATCTTGACGAGTAGTTTGTCTTTCAATGGTAACCAAGGTCTGATGATGGAACTGGAAGGTTGTCATAGGAACTTCGCAATGAAACGACACAACCCCATCAAGTTTGGGCTCGTTAGAATCGTCTTGACGAGTAGTTTGTCTTTCAATGGTAACCAGGGTCTGATGATGGAACTGGAAGGTTGTCATAGGAACTTCGCAATGAAACGACACAACCCCATCGAGTTTGGGCTCGTTAGAATTGTCTTGACGAGTAGTTTGTCTTTCAATGGTAACCAGGGTCTGATGATGGAACTGGAAGGTGGTCATAGGAACTTTGCAATGAAACGACACAACCCCATCGAGTTTGGGCTCGTTAGAATCGTCTTGACGAGTAGTTTGTCTTTCAATGGTAGGTAACCAGGGTCTGATGATGGAACTGGAAGGTGGTCATAGGAACTTCGCAATGAAACGACACAACCCCATCAAAACATTAGAAAAACTTTTTGGTGCATGATGTTTTCACATTTTTAACTTACCTACTTCAAAAAAGAAGGAGGTTCTCAATTCGTCGCGTATTTTTTAAATGTATGTTCGTTACTACGACTGAGTTCCCTACATTTTTCTTCTGCTTGACGACAGATATAAACATAAGAAGTTCTTCCTAAAGGAAACTATGCGTATAGTAGGTACTTACCGTTAGTTCTACTTGTTCCTAACAAGTACTAACTAATATTACCTAAAATCTAGGTCAATACTTTTAAGAGCTGTGTTTCTCGTGAAATTAACGAGGAACATCTAATTACCTACGTCACTACCCTTGCTCTATGACGTCATAATGCTCTATATGACGTCACCAGATGAATTCCCAAACGTTTCTAATTAATTGCATCGATGCTCACAGATTCACTGAACCGATCACAAAATAACATTGATATTTATATTTCAAAATATATTGAACTCTACAGTCTTACTATTAACGTTTAAAATTAAATGACCTTTTAGACATAAACTTTTAAATTACTGGTAAATAAATTTGAGCTCTGTTTTAGTGAGGTTAAAGTTCAAATTGAATAGTAAAACTTATATAAACTTGAGTTCCGTTAGCTTCCGTACAATGTACAGACAGTGAACTCTGTAAAAAGTAATTATTATCGGTTTTATTTATCTTGAGCGGTGTTGGTCTAGTGATAGATACCTCGATTTTCATTCCGAAGGTTGTAGATTCGAATCCTGCCCGTCCGTACCACTAATAAATTATCATCACTACATAGTATAAAACAAAGTCGCTTTTTCTGTCCCTATTTCCCTTTGACTGCTTAAATCTTTAAAACTACGCAACGGATTTTGATGGGGTTTTTAATAGATAGAGTGATTCAAGAGGAAGGTTTATATGTATAATACATGCATAATATTAGCCGTGCGAAGCCGGGGCGGGTCGCTAGTAAGGCAATAAATGAAAGTCCCTGGGTTGCGGTACAATCGTAATCTGGTCCCAGTTCGACCGGTGCCCATAAAGCGACTAACCCTAAATTATACGTTTATTAATATAATTTTGACATGATGTCTTTATCATAATATTATTCTATCATTTTAACATTTGACCTTATTATTTTAACATAGGAACAATTTGGCACCAGTATTTTTACATTTTGACACTGGGACTATTATTGCCAACTTGACCGCCCTGATATTTTATAATATTAATAACATCGGGATAAAAAGTAGCCTAATACACTCCCAATGAATCAATTTCATACAAAGTTTCAGCAAAACCGGTCTAGTAGTTTCAGAGCCTATTGAATTCAAACAAACAAATAATCAATCAAATGTTTTCTCTTTATAATATAAGTAACTAGCGACCCGCACGGCTATATTATGCATGTATTATACATATAAACCTTCCTATTGAATCACTCTATCTATTAAAAAACCGCATCAAAATCCGTTGCGTAGTTTTAAAGATTTAAGCATACATAGGGACAGAGAAAGCGATTTTGTTTTTACCCGACTACGGCGAAGCCAAAAGGGAGGGTTATATACTATGTAGTGAAGTATTTAGATGTACTATTTATTTGCCATTAACCACGAACTCGTATATTAACGAGTTCTTTTCTCTAGACACGGTCGACTAAGCTGCTCTTAGCACCTTCTGGTGGTTTACAAGCTAGGTAAGCCTACTGCATCTTTTTTTTATGTCCCCATGCATAAATGGCATAGAAAAAAAACAAATGGTTGCCTGTAAAGTCGGTTTACGGACGATAATTTTACGTGATAACGTCAGGGAAAACGATGAAAAAATTAGATATTTTTTGCTATTCCATTTATTATATGCTTCTTTTTTTTCTCTTTTTTCTTTCATATAAGTTTTCATTCGTCACTCGTCACCATAAGACAAGCCCAGATAAGCGATATTTTTATTAAAGTCTCCCATGTTACCATGACGCATGACGTTACGCGTCATGTTACCGGAACATGACACTTTTGTGTGAATGCAGGTGTTCCATCAATTTATTCTATCTAGATTAGATGAAAAGTTCAATTATTCTATATTATTTTTTATCTTAATTTAACACAAGAAGAGTTTATTTAGAGCAATTGTTCGTATGATAAAGTACTTAAGTGATAAATAAGTTATCTCTAAGTACCTACTTACTGACCGATAAGCGATAAGTCGTACAGTAAAGTTGAAGCTGCTGGGTTTAAGAACAATCAATTATTTTTCATGTTCTGGTTTCATACAATTTGTTTTTTTTTTGCTTAATTTTTCTTTAATATTTTCAAGGAAGAAAAAGATTCATCAAAAAGAACATCCAAAAAAAATACATACAACCGAAATGAGAACCTCCTCCTTTTTTAAAGTAAGTTAAAAATACATATTATCTTCTAAATTTTTCAACGTGGCGAGACTTGAACTCTCGACCTCCCGTTCTTCCATCTTCATGATTTACGAAACGGCTCAGTCGTTAAAAATCACTTTTGCAAAGTGTCTAAAAGTAGCTAAAGTTTATACCTAGGTACTGCAATAACATTAATTAAGATCGTTTTATTTAGGTACTCATAAAACTCTACTTTTATTTAGTTTACTACTCGATTGGGATAAAACTCGGTATATAGATAAGCTAGAGAACTGGAATAACATAAATAAAAGCTTTTAAAATAGCTACGTTTTATCCCGATATTACCACGGGATCGGTACTTACGTAAGTAAAACCACGGGCTTCAACTAGTGGTTCCTATAAAATATGTTAACTTCTTCAACATTGAAGTAAATTAATTTAAATTAAAACGTAGTCTAAAGCTACAGACTGCATCTATATGTAAATTGATATGAGCATGAGCAATCAGACAGTTTGTCTGTTCATACTCACACAAATGTGATGCTATATTTAACCGATTACGACGATCAAAGAACGGATTATGTGTTTTGGTTATCGAATTTCTTGATCTTTTAAAACTGATGTTCAACGGTATAATGTAAGAAAATATTTAGAATAACCAAAAAAACGCTTTGAAATAAAAATTGTCGTTGTTAAATTAGAAGTGTTTCGTTTTTTTGCTCTCCTGAAAATTTTACTTTTTAAAGTTATGTGAGTATTTGGTTGGAGTGACGATTTTTCTCTAATTTTATGTGGAATTTTAATTAAGGTTTTTAATCTTTAATATTTTCGAATTCCGAATAGATAGCGTTATTTATGGGGGTAAAGTACCTTGTAACAGTGTTGGCTTAGTGGTAGATATCTCGACTTTTATGCCGAAGGTCGTGAGTTCGAATTCCAGCCAGCCGTGAACCAATAGATGTTTTTAACCGACTTCAAAAAAGGAGGACGTTCTGAATTCGTCGCGTATATATATTTTTATTTCGTTTTTCACCAATAGAATTGGCCCATAATTTACGAAAAAAATATTTGCTTTTTGATTTGGCATTGCTCACTTTGAAGAAAAAAACATCGTGATGAAACCAGAAGTTGTCTCCAGACGTACTGACGTATTCTTTCTTCTATACGGTCAACTAAGCTGAAAGTATAGTATACAGGGTTATTGGAAATTATACTAGCAAACCGTTGAGGGCTACTTCTGTGTACCTCAACAAACAACTTTTGTTCTACAACTTTTGGAAATTTGAAAAAAAAAAAAATTGAGGTTATGTAAATTCGAAAAACAGCAGATTTTTTAAAACAAAGGTCATTCAGACTATGAACAGTAGATGAAACTTAAAAAATAAGTAAAATTTTAAGGTTAATGACCTCTCCGTGTAAGGAACAGCTGATTTTCTGGTAAACCTAACCTCAAAATTTTCAAAAAATTGTTTGAATTTCCAAAAGTTGTAGAACAAAAGTTGTTTGTTTAGGTGCACAGAAGTAGCCCTCAACGGCTTGCTTGTATAAACGGTAAAGAACAAAACATCGTGATGAAACCCGCGGCTTAGTTTTCTCCAGACGTATTGACGACTTCTTTCTTCTATACGGTCGACTAAGCTGAAAGGGTAGTATAAGGACACAACCAAAGAGGTTTAGTTGCGAAAAACAGCCCGTATACAAGTACAAGACCCCTGAGCATTGATTATTTTTAGGGTTCCGTACCCAAAGGGTAAAAACGGGACCCTATTACTAAGACTCCGCTGTCTGTCTGTCCATGTGTCCGTCTGTCTGTTGTGTGACTATGTCTGTCACCAGGTTATAATTATCTCATGAACCGTAATAGCTAGAGAATTGGAAATTTCACAGATTATGTAGGTATTTGTATTTCTGTTGACGCTATAACAACAAAGGACTAAAACAGAAATAAAATGGTTGTCTGTAAAGTCGGTTTGAACGATAATTTTACGTGATAACGTCATAAGAAAACATTGATAGTAACCATTGCAACGATAATACGTTGCTATGGTTACCTTTTCAATAACAAGACGTCGTTATGGTTACTTGTCAACAACATGACGCATGCCGTCACACTTCCTTGTGACTGCAGGTGTTCATCGATTTATAAGACGTCACGCCAAAAATTAAGATGGGTTACCGTACAACATTGTACTTACGGAACCCGTCAAGTGCGAGGCCGACTCGCACTTGGCCGGTTTTTTATATTGTAGGTTTGTTAAAAAAAATGTTTCAGTCAAATGGTCCCTCTATCTCACTATGATTTAAATGTCTTTGGTATTACACAAATACAGACAGACAAATATGTTATTCTAGGTATGTTCTTAGTAATTAGTGTTTGCACGTGCTGCTATGCGACCTAGAATGAGTTTTTTCTCGTTTATCAGGATATTTGTAATTATTTTTATTGCATTGGTGCTAGCAAAAATGTCAAGTGGTCTGTGAACAGAGATATTTAAATTATAAATAATAGATTTTTTTTTTTTTTTTTTTTTTATTAGGAATGGGTTTGCACTTGACCATAATGTGCCTGATGGTAAGCATCATTATGGCCTACGATGGAGCGTGCTTACCCAGTAGGAACCGATTCACTCTCGCTTTGAAGATCGCTAGATTGTAGTTCGTGGGGAACAGGGAGTCAGGCAAGGAGTTCCATAACTTTGCGGTGCGCACAATAAAAGTGGATGCAAACCGCTTAGTTCGAGTCTTAGGAACTTGGATCAAAAAACGGTGTCGTCTTGCTGTCTCCCTGCTCGTCCGATGGTAAAATGGGGCAGGCGGAATAAGTTCGTATAATTCCGCAGCGCACTCACCGAAATGCAATCTGTAAAAGACCGACAAACTGGCAACCTTGCGACGGTGTTCGAGGCTCTGTAGCCTCGCCTCGCACAAAGCGTCATTTCCAATGATCCTCTTGGCTCGCTTCTCAATTGTCTCCAACGCCTCAAGCTGGTACTTGGCAGATCCATCCCAGAGGTGCGAACAATACTCCATGCACGACCGAACTTGTGCTTTGTATAATGTGAGCAACTGTTCCGGCATGAAGTACTTTCGCACCTTTGAGAGGATACCCAGCTTTTTGGGTGCAACTTGAGCCTTTGACTCAATATACGAGCCAAAGTTGAGAGTCGGAGACAACGTGATACCGAGAAGATTGAGGTGGTCAGTTATCGGTACAGATGCATCCCGGAAAGAAGGGGCTAATTCAAAAGGCCTCTTTTTTGCAGTGAAGAGACACGCCTGGGTCTTAGCAGCATTAAACCTGACTAGATTGGCATCACCCCAATCGGAGACAGCCTTGAGAGACAGGTTTAAGCGCTCGACCATGGCTTCCCTGAGAGACCGAATCTCAGCCGCGTTGGCTCGTGCAGTGGATGTATAGCTCTCCACGACGGTGCTGTCATCTGCATACCCAAAGGTACCGGGTTTTAGCAGATCGTTGATGTGCAGCAGAAAGAGAGTCGCAGAAAGCACCGACCCCTGAGGGACACCGGCATTGATAGCCATTAGGTCAGACGAGCAGCCGTCTATGACTACTCGGATTGACCTATCCCTAAGGAAGTCTGAAATCCAAGCACAGAAACCAGCGGGCAGGCCGTATGAGGAAAGCTTGCTAATAAGGCCGTCATGCCAAACCCTATCGAAGGCCTTGGAAATGTCGAGAGAAACCGCCAGGGCTTCTCCGTATTTCTCAATGGCCTCACTCCAGATAGAGATGTCATTCGGACATTTTTAATTGAATTTGGATAAAAATCAGGATAAAAAGTAGTCTATAACACTCCCAATGAATCAATGTATCCCCATACCAAGTTTCATTAGAGCCTATTCAATACAAACAAACAAACAATCAAATCTTATAATATTAGTAGGTATACAAATACAGGGTTATTGGAAATTACACTAGAAAGTCGTTGAGGGCGACTTCTGTGCACTTTATCAAACAACTTTAGTTATACGACTTTTGGAAATTCGAAAACAACAAACAAATGAAAATTTAGACTTTAAGTAAATTCGAAAAACAGCTAATTTTTAAAACAAAGGTCATTCAGACTAAGAACAATAGATAAAACTTAAAAAGAAGTAAAATTTTAAGGTTAATGACTTGTCCGTGTATGAAACAGCTGATTTTCAGGTAAACCTAACCTCAAAATTTTCGACAAAATGTTCGAATTTCCAAAAGTCGTAGAACAAAAGTTGTTTGTTAAAGTGCACAGAAGTAGCCCTCAACGGCTTGCTAGTGTAATTTCCAATAACCCTGTATATGTATACTAATATTATAAAGAGGAAAGATTTGATTGTTTGTTTGTTTGCATTGAATAGGCTCCGAAAATGCTGAACCTATTTTAATGAAACTTGGTATGAGGATACATTGATTCATTGGGAGTGTTAAAGGCTACTTTTTATCCCGATATTCCCATGGGATCGGGAGTAACGCAGGTGAAACCGCGGAGTGCTGTTAGTTGTTATTATAACACATACATGATGGAACTTAAAACTGCCGGACTTCAGATTATGCTGCTAGGGTTAAGTCGGTATTAAAAAAATGGTTGTCTGTAAAGTCGGTTTACGGATGATAATTTGACGTGAAAACGTCAGAAAACATGAAATAATATGTTGCTATGGTTACCTATCATGTCAACAGAACCTGACACATTACCATTTTGCATACTTCAATACGTTGCTATGGTTACCTTGTCAAAAAGTTACTTTTTTAATAATCTATAATCTATTTATCAGACGTTATCACGTCAAAAATTGCATGGATAAGTACACGATTTTGTAGCGGTATGCCTACTATCGCACTTAGTTATTTTTTAACTTTCATAGAATCTTAAGCAATACCTACTTAAAATTCGGTATGTAACACTCTTAACGAATATTTAGAAAATAAACGTCACTCTTAATGAATAATTTTGTTTGTATTAATACCTACCTACATTTTGCGACACTTGTCAATGTTGTCCGGTCTAATAATTTTTATTGAAAGTCTTTGTGATTAACTAACTTCCTAGAAAGGAAGGCTATGTATAAAAAGACGAACTAAGTAAATAAGATTAGTACCTATTAAGTTGGTATGTTAAAGAATTTACCAATAATTACCTCTATTTATAGATAGACTAGCTGAAATAATTTATATGGCAAACGTTGTTTTGCCATAAGTACCTACTTGTACTTGTATACGGGCTGTTTTTCCCCGATTAGACCCTTTTTAATTGGGTCCTTTGAAGATGGGGTAGGCTTGTCCAGCACCTACCACCCTCTCAGCTCAGTCGACCCTGTCCAGAGCAGAGAACTTGTCAATACTTCTGGAGTATAAGTATACATTATTATTTATTTCGCAAGAATATTTTGATTTTTCAATAAAACAAGCTTTTGCCAGCCGCTGCTTGCATGTATTTGGCTAATATCGCTATTAAAAATAGAGGCTGTGGTAAAAGGGTGTAAATTTAGCGTTGTATATAATTTTTTACTGCCGCATCATAAAAAAAATAAAAAGACAAAGTAGTTTTAATAGGTAAAAATGAAGAGTGACCCTATAAGTAAGTTCCCTACCAAAAGGTAACCACTATTTTTATACACTGACCACCTTTTTAACCGACTTCAAAAAAGGAGGAGGTTCTCAATTCGTCTGTATGTTTTTTTTTTTTTTTTTTTTTTTTTTGTGTGTATGTTACGCGATCATTCGAAGACGGCTCAACCGATTGAGATGATTCTTTTTGTGTTCGAAAAGTGATACCTCAGGGGTGGTCCCATAAAAATTTGGTGAGGATCTGATGAGAATCTTCGGAGTGATGAACAGAATTGCACCTCGAGAGTGCAGCAAATTGCTCAGTTTTCGATTTCCACCAGTAGATTTGGCCCATAAACGAATTGTTACCGATAAATGGAATATCTGAAACCACCTTCTCATCAGAAAACTCTTCAATCAGTTACGATTACAGGTTACAATTTGAAGATTTTAGTCGAATTTAGTCGCCGGACTGGGTTTGAATGAATGTTAATAGAGAACCCTATCTTAAATGAAGTTCTGATGAGGATCTTCGAAGTGATGAACACAAAAGCACCTCGAGAGTGCAGCAAATTGCTCATTTTTCGACTTCCATCAGTAGAATTGGCCCATAAACGAATAGTTACCGATAAATGGAATATCTGAAACCACCTTCTCATCAGAAAACTCTTCAATCGGTTACGATTACAGGTTACAATTTGAAGAATTTAGTCGAATTTAGTCGCGGGACTGGGTTTGGATTAATGTTGATAGAGAACCCTATCTTAAATAAAGTTCTGATGAGGATCTTCGAAGTGATGAACAGAATTGCACCTCGAGAGTGCAGCAAATTGCTCATTTTTCGATTTCCACCAGTAGAATTGGCCCATAAACTAATAGTTACCGATAAATGGAATATCTGAAACCACCTTCTCATCAGAAAACTCTTCAATCGGTTACGATTACAGGTTACAATTTGAATAAAATATTCGCTTTTGCCTCGCCGGACTGGGTTTGAATGAATTTTGATAGAAAACCCTATCCTAAATGAAGATCTGATGAGGATCTTCGGAGTGATGAACAGATCTGCACAGCGAGATTCAACAAATTGCTCAGGTTTCCATTTCCACTAATAGAAGTGGCCCATACACAAAAAGGATGAATGGGGCATCCGAAAACACCTTATTACCAAACTCTTCAATGGGTTACGATTAGGTACAGGTTGCAATTTGAAGAAACAGTCGCTTTCGCCTCATGGAGTAGAATTTTCAGTGACAGTGGCACTAAAAATGGTTAAATAAAAAATAAATAAAAATTTAAAAAACCGACTTCAAAAAAACCTGAAAAGAAAAACTAACAAAACCTGAAAAAAAAACCAAAAAGTGAAAAATAATCCATTTCGGGTCACTAAGACAGCAGATAACTTAAACATAAGTACTTACTTGGAAGTCGGACTGGGTGACACCATGTTTTCTTTATACCTCTCAACATTCAATCTTACCCAGTCAGACTTCCAAGTAAGTACTTATGTTTAAGTTATCTGCTGTCTTAGTGACCCGAAATGGATTATTTTTCACTTTTTGGTTTTTTTTTCAGGTTTTGTTAGTTTTTCTTTTCAGGTTTTTTTGAAGTCGGTTTTTTAAATTTTTTTCCCGATAGGATCAAAAAATTAAAAAATAAATCATATCAAATATCTTCCAGGTGGATAGGTAGAAATACACTGTCAGTGACAAAACGACTGAAGGAAGTCAACAATACGGTGCTTCATTTGATGTACAGTCGGCTGCATAATTGCAGTCCCCGGTAGAGTTCAAAAATTACTGTTATTGGCATGTTTACATTCTAATATTTTTGTTTGATAAATTGATGAGTTAGAAGACTTTAAACTTCAACTAAAGCAGGTGCCTAGAATCTTGCTTGTGTTGTAAAAATTCTTATAACAGCTGTTTTGGAGCTATACGGTGGGTCTGCAACTTTGCAGCCGACCGTACATATACGTCAGTGCGCTGATTGTGGCGCCGCCATCTTGTTTACTGTTTTGTGTTTATAGATGGGAATAAAATGACGGCACGTTGTTCATTCTGTCGCAGTAGCTTAATGATGTCTGAACTTTTTCATGGTCGCACAATTTATTTGAGTTAATTAGTTTAATACCTTTAAATAGTAGATTAGGCGTTGTAGTAAAATAACGCTGATGGGTACCTATGTAATTTATAATGATTAAAATATGTTCTGATGATAAGTGCCTTTAGGTTTACGTAACCTACACTCAGATAATTTAGCTATATAATTGACTACGTATCTACTTTTTGACAGTTTTAAATTTTATTTTATTTTCAAAGTGACATCTATGTAATTTGGTAATCATTGGACATCGAACTTTAATTTTTTAATCCAAAAGTGTACCTCTTTTTTTATATTGAACTAGCGACCCGCCCGGCTTCGCACGGCTATATTATGCATGTATTATACATATAAACCTACCTCTTGAATCACTCTATTAAAAAAAACCGCATCAAAATCCGTTGCGTAGTTTTAAAGATTTAAGCATACATAGGAACAGAGAAAGTGGCTTTGTTTTAGCGTTTTGTAGTGATGCCGAAAAGGCTGGATATAGCTGTCCTATGTTTTATTTGTAAGACCAATTTGTGACCTATATTCTCAATAAATAAATGAAAAAAAAATGAAGATTTTGGCTAAAATAGCTAGTCCTTTATAATACCTAGTAACATTGAGATGTCTAGAATCTAGAAACCAATACATTTAAATAACCTAGTTTACGGAAGCACTAAACTTCGTCGCAGACACGATAAACTCTACAACCGACTACAACCATTAATATTTATGTCTGAATACTTAATGCTTCAATTACATATTGGTTTGGGTCTACTATTTTCAAGGAAGTAGGTATATATAAGTACAATCCACGGTCAAAAGTCTCTGCCCACCGTAACGTTTACAATCCTGTGCAGCCTGCCTAGCATGAAGACCAAAACACGATACGATAAAGCGATATATCTACATCAACTCCCAAAATATGATAGATAAAGCCACCATGTTGACCTTTTTATTATAAATGGCGATCAAAATTATGATACAAATTCAACATGGCGCCTTTATCTTTCATATTTTGAGAGTTGATGTAGTTATATCGCTTTATCGTATCGTGTTTTGGTCTTCATGCTAGGCATACAGCACTATTTGAACATTATAACAACGTAACCTGGACCACCCGTAACCCACGTCGGTTGGTGTAGCGGGTGGCGGCTTCTACCACTCGGCCAACTAAAGACATAGCTGAAAATAATAATCACACTCAGTACTTTTAATTCAAGTATTTAAGTTTGTGTGTCTATTAGAAGAAGGTCATAACTCCAATACTTGTTGATAGTATTATTGTAGCAAACTGATCATTTACTTATGACCCATACTGTACCTACATTTATTGTAGTACAGTATGGGTCATGCGAGATGTAACTAAATCAGACCAAGCGCAGGGCATATTAATTTGCGTTATGAACTTCTTGTACCAGAAGAAGACCTGTTTCCTATTATGCTGGAATCTTGGATCCATAGGCTGGACCAATGATTGCGATGAAACTTGATATGTATTTTTGAAAATTCTACCAAAGTACCTATTATTAATTAGAAGAAAACTTACGAAGAAAATACGTGATAGTTTTCCTTTTAAATTCACTATACACACTAATATCCAAAAACAACCATTCTGCTGGAAGCAACCATTTAGCTCGTAGAGGGGGGACACTCTAACAAAAAAAATCACTTTAAACGCTTAATATTATGTTAATTCGAAAAACAGCAGATATTTTAAAACAAAAGTCTTTCAGACTAAGAACAGTAGATAAAACTTGAAAAACAAGTAAAATTTTAAGGTTAATGACCTCTCCGTGTAAGGAACAGCTGATTTTCTAGTAAACCTAACTTCAAAATTTAAAAAAAAATGTTCGAATTTCCAAAAGTCATAGAACAAAAATTGTTTGTTTAGGTGCACAGAAGTAGCCCTCAACGACTTGCTACTTCTGTGCATCTACCCAAGTCAAGCATTTACCCAGTGGCTCTTTGATGTACTTACTTTCATCCCGCTTAAACTGAATCTGCGAGTTCATTTTATCTAAAGCATACCTTTAAAATAATCGATAAATAAAAAAGTGAAAACTGTATATCTGTGTAAAATCTCATATGTCGCGAGAACATACGCAAAAAGAGTTTTAGATGAAAAAAAAAAAAAAATTGTCTGACGACAAATAGTCGTCCGACATTTGTCGTCCAACAAATAGTCGTCCGACATTTGTCGTCCAACAAATTGTCGTCCGACATTTGTCGTCCGTCAATAGTCGTCCGACAAATAGTCGTCCGACATTTGTCGTCCGTCAATAGTCGTCCGACATTTGTCGTCCGTCAATAGTCGTCCGACAAATAGTCGTCCGACATTTGTCGTCCGTCAATAGTCGTCCGTTAAAAAATACCATATGTACGTCTTAATACACTCACAGCCAAATTAAAAACAGTAGGCCCAGGCATACATTTTCGCCGCGCCGTAGAGAGGGGATAGCTGTCTACTCTCCATCCGTCTTACGCTTTTTCGATCAGGTCACGTGTCCTGACGCGAGTTTAAGATTTTATACCCATTACAGAAAAAGTGCTCAACGCCGCTAAAGAAGTTTTCACTTCAAAAATATAAGACGCGAGGAATTGAGAACTTTCTCCTCTTTTGAAGTCGGTTAAAAAGTGTGAAAATGGTTATACTTTAAAAAATACTAACGCTTTTGGAAAAGACATAATAGAAGAAGACGGTAGATAGAAGAAGAAATTATATGTCTGCCGAAACCTTTTAAAAGTTATAGGTAAGTAATAATAATATGCTTTCATAGTGTATTAGTGTGTTATACTCGTACCAATACAAAGTCTTAGAAAAAATACTTTCACTCATCAAAATGAAAGTAACGACATGCATGACTATTACTTCTATGGTCATCTTAGAGAAGGGCTTAAGGTGCATAGTGACCAAGCACAAAATGCTTATATTCCTAAAGAAAAAGTTAATTATTGCATGAACATTTTTTTGTTAAGGCTATTTATGCTGCGCATACGCATCGCGCCAGAAATACCCGTCGCTTACAACTAACATTGTTGATTGTTACGAATGTGATTTATTAAGCTATCGCATAGATTTTATCGCGGGCTTTGAGCGCGGCGACCGAATCAAGAAATTCCGTAACGAAAATAAAACCTAACAAGCCCCCACTCCGCCTACCATGTAGCTCGGCCGAGCGTTCGCTTAACGTGTATGTATGTGGTACGACTGTACGAAGTTCGCACGATGCAATAGCTTTACTGCGGCAGTCCCCGAGTGCCACACGTTTTTTTTCTCAAAAGTGCTGAGATGGAATTGTTGGAATTGGAATGTCTACCTACCTAATATCCAATAAATAACACATATGCCTGAACTAGGAATTACTGTGTTTCAGGCGAATAATAATACAAAATTTTATAAAATAAATTATAAGCAAAACACGGTTACCTACATTAATACGTTAAGAAACCTTCTTTAGTTAAAATGTGTTTTGTCACTGTCGCACTTCTCTCATCTGTCAAAGTGTGAAAGAGACAAAACACATAATATTAAAAAAGGCTTATTAAGGCTGTATAAGCTGCCAAACGCAACGCGCCAGAAATACCTGTCGCTTATAACTAATATTGTTGATTGTAACGAATGTGTTCTGTTTTTCTCAAAAGTGCTGAGATGGAATTGTAGGTGAAATTTTTACCGATATTTTGGGCTAATTTCGAGGCGAAAATTATTTGTAACTTCAAAGCTAGACTAGTTTTAATTCTTAATTTTAGAATAGCTTTAAAACTATATGAAATATTTGGCTAAAAATCACACCAAAATGTCGGTAAAAATCTCACCTACAATTCCATCTCAGCACTTTTGAGAAAAAGTCTTGTCCGTCTGTCTGTCTGTCCGTGTGTCGCCACAGATTTTCTCAGGAACGGGTGGACCTAGCAAGTTGAAGTTCATATCAGATATTAAAGTACCTGGTTCCTATTAGATGTGTAAAAATCAAGGTCCTGAGCCAACAAATAAAATGATATGGGCAAATTTACATTTTCGCAAAAACTTGTACCAAAATTAATCTTAATTTTCAACTTTATTATATTTCGGAATTTTCCCTTTACTTGTGCTATAAGACCTTGCTTTTGCAAAATTGACAATTCCCAGTCAACCGGAAGTACCCCATTGGTTTTGGGTCGAAAACCTATAATGGTAGTTCCCGTTGACGTACAATCACGAAATTTGGCAAAAAACTATGCCCTACAGCACAAATAAAGGGAAAATACCAAAAAAATTTAAAATGTTGAAAATTAAAGGGTGTCCCCATACATACATAGTTGGACCAATTTTATTCAACTTGTCCCTGGTATGGGCGCCCAAACGAATTAGGGATCAAGGTAAATTGGTAACTAGCGTACCACTGCAAGGGCAGAGAAAGAGAGTTGAAACTAATTTACAGAACCCTCGGCGAGCACTTGGTAGCACTTGGTAGGTTTTTATTAATTAAAGTTGGTCCAAAAAAATCTAAAAGTCTGATTACCTGTAGTGTGATGATTTTAAACACTTTAATTTTGTTGATTTCTTAGATGATTTATTATATTAATTTTAAGTTCTGTTTATCGTATTTAATTAAGTTAGTCAAAACTTTTTTTAAATTGTGGTATTATAATAATAACAATTGCCTGGAAGACATTTGAGCAACAAGGCCGCCCTTTGTAACACTTATATTTAAAATATGTTTCTTTTAAAATATTTAATGCAATTTAAAAATGGTGTTTACAATAAATAATTTATCTATATATCTAAAGCCTGATTGCCTGTGGTGATTTTAAACACTTAAATAAATTAAAAATCCTTTAAAAACTGTTTTTCTCTTGACTGTACTAACCTGTCAAAAAGAGTAAGGGGATCGGACCGGCATGATAAAGTTTATAGTGGATCAGAACAGAATTAAAAAATAATAATAACCAGCAGGGGATCAGCTCAGGGGATCAGACCGGAATAAATCTAATTTCTATAAAACTCTGTATGAAGATTAAATAGGTATAAAGTACAAAACTTATTTAAAAGCAAGAAACTTTACATAATTTTCCCATGCAATAGTATTTTTAAAGGCAACAGGTTTTTCTGGCTACTATAAATGCGCCTTAAAAATGCATTCCATTGTTTGTAATCAAATTAATCTTTGGTACTTTAGATTGGTTTAATTAAATTAAAGTGAACTTAATAATACTGAGATAACTTGATGTTTTTTTAATTGAAAATTAAGATAATGAAAAATATAATAAATAGATAAGTAGAATTAATAATGAAACAGTCGTGATAATAAAATTACTACAGCATATCTTTTAACCTACTATTTGTATGGAGCAAAAATAAGTTCGGCCTGAATTTGGAAACACTTTTTTGGAGTTTTTTGATGGAACATCTGCATTTACAAAAAAGTTGACGTCATTGTCACGTTCCCATTGTGTGACGTCATCGTCACGTTCCCGAAGTGTGTCGTCATTGTCACGTTCCGGTGACGTCATGTCAACAATGACGTCACACAGCCCGGAACGAATATACTTGCCTAAATGAAAAAATATAGAAAAATAAAAAATTAAAAGTAACCAAAAATTTTTTTTTCATCGGTTTCTTTTGACGTTATCACCTAAAATTACCTTTCGTAAACCGACTTCACAGTTCACAGTCACACAGACAACCTTTTTCTTTTGAACTTTTCCCCGCGATTTTGTCTGCGTAGAATTTGAATTTTCCAAAATATTTTCTTAGCGGATGCCTACGTCACAACAACTAATATTCCGATACGTCTATTGTTTTGACTTGTGCGAATTTTATATTTCTAAAAATAGAATGCAAGATATTTGTAATTATTACACGATTTACCCAAAATGTATAAAATGAAAATTCTTATTGTTAACTCTCAAGGAAAAAAGTTTGAGTGAACCTTGGATTCGCCCTCAACCACATCGGGACGAGTTTCATGATATTTTTCGGCCAACCGAACAATCGTAATACAGATAACGAGATACAACAGATTCGACTACTTATCGTTATCGAAATTATATGTCATGGCCTTTCTCGTGCTGTCCAGTTACAAATCTGTTCAGTTGCGATTCTGTCCATTTGCTACTGAGTAATTCTATGTATAGTCTCCACAAGTGCTGTAATTATAATTAAGATTATAAATCCGAAAATTCGTTTATTTATATTTTTGTTTGTTCCGATCTTGACTGGATGGATTTGGATGAAAATTGGCAAACTGGTAGTTTAGGGTATAGAAAAGGACATAGGATACTTTTGATCCCGAAATTCTTGCAGGATCGGGATCTCCGCGAGTGAAACCGCGAGGCGCAGCTAGTAGGCAATAATCTGTGTCAGTAATTTAGAGTTTATTGCATCTGAGCGAACTGGTTAGTTACTTCCTTAACCTAGTCTAGAATCTAGATTGAGATATTTATTACTAACACATGTACTGCGGGTTCACCTGCGTAAATTCAGGAACAAATACAATGTGTTGATAAAACCTCTAGCCTCTCTTGGGTACATTTCGGTACGCCCTGACCTTACAAAAAATAGTAAAAGAAAACCTATTTATACCTAGATTTCGCCCTATTTAACTTAAAGTTTGGTGAATTTTCAAAGTGTGACAACTCTATTAGGTATTGACCTAAATGTTTGCAGCCAATAATGGTGTTGCCATATCTTGTGATTTCTTATCACTACATAGTATAATAAAACAAAGTCGCTTCCTGCTGTCTGTCTGTCCCTATGGTATTAGATCTTTAAAGCTACGCAACAGATTATGATGCGGTTTTTTTTAAAGAAAGAAAGAATGTTTTAGTATATAAAACAACTACCACGATAGATTATACCAATTAGGGTTATAAACGCGAACATTAAATACAAGTCATCTTTAGTAATTTACTTAATAAAGTACTTAATAGAACTATTTTTTTTATTCACATTAAAACAGTTACAAAATAAATAAAAAAAACAATAAATTAAAACTTTATTTATTTATTTTATTTTTTATTTTTAATGCAATATTTTATTAGTAAAATCCCTACAAATACCGTTGAGGATTTCCGGAGGTTTGTTACACACACACTGTATTAGTCATGGCAAAAATAGCATGTCACTCGATATTTCACACTGTGAAAAAAAGATCGCAAGTAGCAGATGCTACAAAAAATCACTCTGACTGCTACTAATGACAAATTGCGAAAAATAATTGTCACCCGTGTGAAAGCTATTTTTCACTCAGATGTGAAAAATAATTGTCACCCGTGTGAAAGCTATTTTTCACTCAGATGTGAAAAATAATTTTCACCCGTGTGAAAGCTATTTTTCACTCAGATGTGAAAAATAATTGTCGCCCGTGTGAAAGCTTTTTTTAATCAGATGTGAAAAGTAGCATTAGCATTCACACTGTGAAAAAAAAACAATTGTCACATTAGCAATGATTTAAAAATAGCATTCATTTCCATGCCTACACTGTATTGGAAAAGACAGACAAACTTTGTAATTTCTATAACCCTAATAGTATTTAGTAGCTCAATCGTTCTAATTTAACTTGGACCCAGTTGACCTATATCAAATATTAGCAGCGCTCCGCGGTTTCACCCGCGTAACTCTCGATCGATAAAAAGTAGTTTCGGAACCTATTCGTTACAAACAAACAAAAAAATCTTTCCTCTTTATAATAAAAGTGTAAATTAAAGGTGTTATTTTGGACTCTGCTCCCAGTTTAGGGCTAGGACGACTTACCCCATAACCCTAATATTTAACTAATTATCTCGTAGAAAATAAAACAAAAAATAAGCAATTATTAAAATATATTTACTTAAAATATAAATAAATTAAAATTGTTATACACTTATCAAGACTAGCAAATAACAACATGTTTGTTACTAATTAAAAAAAGTAATATAGATGTACTAAGAAACATAATAAATATGAAAAAATTTGTGAAAATGGAGGTGGGGTCTGATCAAGCGATGATTTGAGTCTATTTTTTTTAATTACGCATGGCAAAAAATAAAGAGGATGTAATATATCCGTATGAGGACTGGCATAGTTGTTATAATTACCAATAACCCTGTATATACCTACGTCCATGAAAATTAGGCTTCTTTTTAACCTTATATACCTCGGTATCGTGAATTATGTGATCAGAGCTAAACATTGCTAGTCCTATGAATCGAAACGTATAAAACACACAAAATAGTACATTGCGATACAAGTGTGGAAAGTTGATCATTCCATAGAGGCGGTTTATGACGCGCGAGCGGAACGCGAGCGTGGCAAAAGCCGAGATGGAATGATCAATTCACACGTGTATCGTACGACGTTTTTTATCACAGTTGCGAATAAAAAAAAAGACTTGTTAAAAGGTGAATGGGCATTTTCGTATAGACGGTGTCCCACCTGTTGTATAGAGTCGAATTATATGTCATATGACAGGTCATGACAGTAGCTTTATTTTATTGTTGACACTAATCCTGTAACTCGAATAGGGACGGATCTAGGACGTTTTCAGTTTTGAAAAAAAATGCTTTTTTTTTAGGTAGAAATGTACGTCATTTGAAAGCTCTTGACAGTAGCATTATTTTATTTCATGACACTGATCCTGAAATAAGAACAGGGACGGATCTAGAACGTTTTTAGTAAAAACCCTGCCTAGATTTATATAGTTTAAAAGGTGGTAACAGTAGCTTTATTGTTTAACACCATTCCAGAGAGATACAAACTGGAACGAAATCAGTGCATCATGAATTTATTGAAAAAAGAAATGTTGTCTATAAAATCGGTTTACGGACGAGAATTTTACGTGATAACGTCATAAGAAAACGATGGAAAATTGTGATTGTTTTTATTAGCTTTTATTTTTATTCTTTTCTTTTATATTTATTTTCCTTTTTTTTTTCTTAAATATGTTTTTCTTTATATACTTAATTCTTCTATTCGTCACTCGTCACCTTAACACAAGCCAGATGAGCTATATTATAATTAAATTATTTAAAACATAAAAATAATAATTAATTAAAACAAAATCGCTCGGATGATAATGATAAAACAAACACGAGACGCGTGACGTCTACCGGAACGTAACGGCGTCATTGGCATATTGTTACCATGACGCCTAATAACAGTCTTTTTGTGAATGCAGGTGTTCATCAATTCATTAGACGTTATCACGTTAAAAACTATCTAAATCTATTTCAGTTGATTTGATAGTGATTGAAACAAGAATTAACTATTTTCTATAATTTCTCAACTATCTTGTGTCTTGTGGAAAATCTTAAGAAATTGTAGTTATTAATTGATTAACCATTTGGTTCTCACCGTTAGTATAACTATGACGCCAAAGCAAGTCACTAAATGAATTAATCCACATATAAAACCCAGTTATATTAATTGAAGTATAAGAAATGTAATCCATGGGAAGAAAATGAGGCTCCAAAAAGTTCTTTTTAGGATCGCCGGACAGCAGGGTTGTCAGAATTAGCCTACTTAAACGAGTAATTTTTTTTTCCATTATTGGAGTTAGTTTCAATCCTCTTGTAGAAACAGTTATGAGAGATGTTGGTTAAAAAGATTTTTCTGAACTTCAGACATTGTTTTGTTTGAACTTATAATGACGACAGATGTATTATTTAGGGTGACATCAACTCGATGGCTATGCAAAGATTTTTTCAGACAGAAATAGCATACAGCAGCAGACCTATGGTATATATAATGCGTGGATTGATCCTCTAATCGGAATACCGTTCGTTTTTTCTAATCCCACATTTTATTTTAGTGTTCTGACAGTGCTGTTTAAATTAAACATATTTTGTCTACCACAACGCCTTAATATTTTAGAGTTGGTGTTTGTCACCCTTAATTTTTCATTTATTTACGTTTGTGTTGTCAGTAAAATCCTGGAAGCGTTTGATAAAACGCACTCAAAAGATTTCACCTGCAGGGTGAAACTTATGTCATCGGCAAAAAGCTTTAGTGTTTTAGGCTTGGGAGTATAGATTCAAAAATAAGGGTCACTATCCTTTGGCAATCCATTGTATTACGCTACATACTAACCCCATTCTGGTAGCAAACATAGAATGTTCTAAATTGAAGGTTTCCTATTTACTAGGACAAAATAAGCATGAACTGTGGTGATGCCGATTTGGGTATTTTTTGCCAGTCAAGTTCCCTTATGAAAGCAAAGACTTTGGTAATAGTTCTCATGTTTATCAGAACAAAGATTTCATTGTTATGAATTAAATCCTGGTTGTTACCTATTTTGTAACGACCAATATTTTAAAAAGCAGGTATTTTATCTAAAGGTATTCAGCCCACTCTTCCACTCTACATTCCTCTAGGTTTAGACTATGACTGCTTAAACCTCCGACAACGAACATTATACCAGTAGCGCGAAGGTGGCACTACCATATTGGCAATAAGAAATCTCCAATACGAGTTTAACTCCAGCGATAATCGGTCCATTAGATCAAGTAGGTAACATTTCTGATATTTGTAGACGCTTTCGTCGCAGTTCGTTTCATGACTTGTTCTGTTTCTTTCGGTTCAGCCCAAGCCAATTATGGTCCCAAAACCAATTATGGTCCCAAAACCAGACATTATAATCTTCCTGCCCTTAACCTAATTTGTTTGGGGTCGGCGCAGTATATCTTCTTTTTCCATTTACTCCTATTAGTCATCATCTCATCGTTCACATTTATCTGTATCATGTCTTGTCTCACGCAGTCCATGAATATTTTCTTAGGTCGTCGTCTTTCTCTCCACCCCTCTACATTCATACTCATCATTCTTCTAGTCACATGCATCTCTTCTCTTCTCATCACATGTCCATACCAACTCAAACGGTTCTATTTTACGTTATCAATAAGCAGTGCTACTTTTAGGCTTGCTCTAATTTACACATTCTTTATTCTATCCCTCCTCGTTACTCCACACATCCATCTCAACATTCTCATCTCCGCCACATGCAATCTTCTCTCATCCTTCTTCTTCATGGCTCAGTATTCCGATCCATACATGAAGACAGGTCTTATCATGGTTTTATAGATTTGACCCTTCAGTTTAAGGGGTATTCGCGGCTCGCAAGTGGTTGATGTGACCTGTCGCCATTTCCACCATCCAGAGTTAACCCGATGTACAACGTCCAAGACCATGGAAGGCGATGGGTTCTCGTGGGCATCTTGACCAACCTCTTTAACTGCATACTCGAGACCGGCGAGATCCCTGCCCAATGGAGATTGAGTGTTACTAGTATTACTCCAGTTTTCAAGGGCAAGGGATCGGTGTAGGAGTTTGGCAGTTATCGAGGTATAAAAGTCATGTCCCACACCATGAAGCTCTACGAGCGGATAGTCACTTCTCGGATCCGACAGAAGTGCACTGTCTCTGGGTGTCAATATGGTTTCCGCCCCAGCCATGGCACCATGGACCTTTTCGCACTTAGGATCGTTATGGTGAAATACAGGACGAAGAATACGCCTCTGCATTTTCTATTCCTAGATTTGCAAAAAGCCTTTGACTGTGTTCCTCGCATGATGATCTGGTGGGCGCTGCGGCCCTAATAGGTGCCGGAAGCTTATGCTCAAATCATCAGAGACATGTACCGAAATTCTAATTCCGTGGTGCTAACTGCTGTTGGTGACACTAAGCCCTTCCCTGTTACCGTTGGAGTCCACCAGGGTTCCGTCCTAAGCCCGTTCTTATTCAGCGTAATATTGGATGCACTGTCTGTAGCCATCAGAGATGCACGCGTTCGTTGCATTTAATCTTTACAAGTAATTAAACCCCTACTCTTCTGACCGATTTAAAAGATTTATCACGTCAAAAAAGCTTGTTCTAGCGTCTTGACTTATGCTCACGGCAAGGATCCGAGCATCAAAATAATTGTTTACCCCCCGAAAAGGCTTGCTGCGTCAAATAACATACATCTCAGCCTTTCAGATAACGTACATAGCAACATCAACCTGTTCTTTAACTATAAACGTCCTTAATCCGTTCCTGTTCGTATTTCCAGAAGAGTCACACAATAAAGCTACTGTTACGACCTTTCAAACTATGATAAACATCTCGACAACAATATTTTTTTACTAAAAACATCCTAGATCTGTTCCTGTTTGGATTTCAGAGTTAGTCCGTCACAATACAATTAAGCTACTAACAGTATTTTTCAAATGACATACATCTCGATCTCAACTTTTTAATGTTTTTAAGTATTAAAAACGTTTTATATCCGTCCCTGTTCATATTTCAGGACCAGTGTAATACAATAAAATAATGCTGCTGTCAAGAGCTTTCAAATGACGTACATCTCGACCTAAACAGAAAGATATTTTTCAAAAACTAAAAACGTCCTAGATCCGTCCCTATTCGAGATACAGGGTTGGTGTCATACAATAAAATAAAGCTACTGTCATGACCTTTCAAATGACATATAATTCGACTCTATACAATAGGTGGGCCACTATGCCCATTCTCTTTTTAATAATAAAAAGTTTTTAAGAATTTTAGGTTATGTTTACTATTTTTTGTTAATTACACTCCCGAAAGGCTAGGCAAAAGACTTTTAACCTATACAGCGTCTGACATACAATATTCTTTTTTCGTTTTTTTCATTTGTTTTTGCGTCGGCGATTAAAAACAGAATATATTAGTTCCGGGTTTCATTAAAAACAGAATATATAAAAAAAATATATTTATGTACCTAAAGAAAAAACAAAATAAAAACAAAACTCAATTTTTAATTATTTTCAAAGACGTCATCACGTAATATTATCGTTCGCAGACTTTAGAGACAACCTTTTGAAAAGAAGAAAAAAGGTACCAACAAAGAGTTTTAAGCCAGCAAGGCTTAAAAACTCTTTGGATGGTACCTTTTTCTATACATCAAAACAGTATAACCCAGATAAAGGAGATCATTCATGTTTCTAACAAAAAATACCCACAAAAAAAAATGCCGGCCAGTAATAATAATTATTTGTATCTTGTAGAGAATAACATTTTAAACAATGTTTACTAAGGCAACAAAGAGCTACGATCAAAAATCGTTGAGTTATTTTACATTGAAAACCCAAAAAATGCATTTTATAGGGATCCGTTTGACCACTTTTAAGATCCCACTATAACTTCTGAAAGGGTTATTGGATATACCTATTTTACCTATGTATATAAATATAATAAAAACAGACAAAACTTATCCATTTACTACTTATTTTTATATTTTTTCTGTAGTAATATCTTAGAAGTGGTCAAACGGATCTCTACAAAATGCATTTTTTTGGGTTTTCAATGTAAAATAACTCAACGATGGTTCATCGTAGCTCTTTGTTTCCTTATTAAACATTATTTAAAATGTTATTCTCTACAAGATAGAAACATTTTTTTTTGTGGCCGGCACGTTAATTTTTGGGTACGATTTGAACGATGTCCTTAAGAATGTTTCATCTACTATATGTCATTAGCAGTAAGATACGTATTTGACATATCGGGATGACGTATTATTTTCCAACACTAGTTGGATTTTTTTTTATCGCACGCGTGTATTACGTTGCATTATGAGCCTAAAAGCGGTTTAATAAGATCCACTTTATGAGCAACTGTGATAAAAATTCAGTTACAGTACCGAAAATGCAATCATACTTATCGTAATTTCTATTATCTACCGACAAAATCTAACTTGTCACAATCGCTAATTTAGGATAATCCGTCATATCATACTAATTTAACCTTGGTGATAACTAAAATGCATTCGTTGATAAAATTCAATGAAAATTTTCCTGATTCTTAACTTTTTGTTAAAAAAAATAGCAAAATTTCGAAAAAAAAAAATTCTTGTTTGCAAGGAGGCTAGGGCACTTGAAGTTTCTATAAATATAATATAGGTAGGTACTATAAATATAAAATAAATATAAATATTACAGGACATTCCACACATCGCCATCTAGCCCCAAGATAAGTAACTAGACTTGTATTATGGGTGCTAACAACGGATATACTACTTAATATACTTTTGTAAATATATACTTATTATACATAGAAACGACCAGACCTCAGACAAATATCTAAGCATAAATACATGTCTGAGGCGGGAATCGAACCCGCAACCCTGTGTTTGGCAGTCCGGTATAGTGACCATTGTGCCAACTGGGTCGTCTATATGTGTATTGGCCTCAGATGTTACAACTATATAGTAAACAATAAAAATTCTTCACAAAAACAATGCTTGTAAAAATCAAAAACAATGTATTTGCGTATGTCAATATCAAATAACTGAATTATTCATCGTGTTAACATGTTTTATGAATAAACTCTTGGATGGTTTACAAAACACGAGCGGCTCTATTTTTGAATCGCTCGTGTGACATAGCTTCGTCGTATACGCCTACAAGTCATGCTCGACTTCCAAATCGTATGACACCGATTTTCATTCGTCGTTGAAATTTAAAATGTCAATTTTTATTAATTTTACGCAGAAAATTGAAAACCGGTAATGACTGACGAACATGCAAAATAATCCCAAAAGATATAAATATTTTTCTAAGATTGTTTCCGAATGTTTGACTATGATTATTTGACGTTTAGTCTACCACTCGACTCGCCTGCGGCGACAAGTGGTGGAGCCCACGAGTTACGATCGAGCGATTTAAAACTAGCAAATTTCCGATGTCGAACGAATATCAGTAGAAATCAAGCTTGACGCGGGGCGAATGATTCAAAAATAGGTCTCTAGATCTTTTTAAAGTCATTTAGATTTTCTACAAAAATAGAATTAAATACCTACTAGTTACTTACTTAATTACTGCAAACTTTTTCAGCCATTTTTATACCTTTATAGGTCCCTATGCAATATATTAGCTTTTGTAGTTACAGAGATTACATGATGAGTATTTATTAAAATATTATCTTTATTTGTATATCTATCGATACATATAAAATGATGTGTCCTGAATGACGGACTGACTGACGGATCAACGAACAGCCTAAACCGCTGATCGTGGAGACCTAAAACTTAGAGGCTGTGTTCTTTGTATGACGTAGGCAAGTATCCGATAAGAAATGATTTTCCGAAATTCTACCCCTAAGGGGTGAAAAGGGGGCGCAAAGTTTGTATGGGTTAATGTTTCCCTGATCCATTTTCGACTTCTACGCAAACGAAGACGCAGGCAAAAGCTAGTAGTTATACTTTAAAATGGATCAAGGAATCGCGTTCTCCCATACAAACGTTGCCCCCATTTTTCAGCCCTTTAGGGGTAGAATTTCGAAAAATCGTTTTTTATCGGATGCCTACGTCATACAAAGAACACACCCTCCAAGTTTCAGGTCTCTACGATCAGCGGTTTAGGCTGTGCGTTTATCCGTAACAGTCATTCAGGACAAAGCATTTTATTAGTATATAAGATAGATGAATATCCCGTTTAAAAATAACTGTAGTTGTGATAAATAACTATGTTAGTTTACAATCGTAAATTATTGATTTCACAATTGTTTAATGTATGATAAAAACAACTTGTATGTCACACACCCGACCCCCGATGTCCTTCACAATAACGTAATAATTTTGGCACAGAATTATTAAATACAATTAAAAATAGCATAGAATATAAAAGAATTAAATTATCTTAAGCCAAATGCAAAATGCCTTGCGTCTATATAAATTACACTATTTTATTGTTGTTGTGTAAACCATTTTTAACCGACTTCAAAAAAGGAGGAGGTTCTCAATTCGTCGCGTATATTTTTTTTTTTTATGTATGTTCGCCGATTACTCGAAAACGCCTGGACCGATTTGAAAAATTCTTTTTTTGTATGAAAGGGGATAACTCAGAGGTGGTCCCATAAAAATTGGATGAAGATCTGATGAGGATCTTCGGAGTGATGAACAGAATTGCACCTCGAGAGTGCAGCAAATTGCTCAGTTTTCGATTTCCACCAGTAGAATTAGGCCATAAACGAATAGTTACCGATAAATGGAATATCTGAAACCACCTTCTCATCAGAAAACTCTTCAATCGGTTACGATTACAGGTTACAATTTGAAGAATTTAGTCGAATTTAGACGCCGGACTGGGTTTGTATGAATATTGATAGAGAACCCTTTCTTCAATGAAGATCTGATGAGTATCTTCGAAGTGATGAACAGAATTGCACCTCGAGAGTGCTGCAAATTGCTCATTTTTCGATTTCCACCAGTAGAATTGGCCCATAAACTAATAGTTACCGATAAATGGAATATCGGAAACCACCTTCTCGTCAGACAACTCTTCAATCGGTTACGATTACAGGTAACAATTTGAATAAAATAGTCGCTTTCGCCTCGCCGGACTAGGTTTGAATAAATGTTGATAGAGAACCCTATCCTAAATGAAGATCTGATGAGGATCTTTGGAGTGATGAACAGATCTGCACAGCGAGAATTAGCAAATTGCTCAGTTTTCAATTTCCACTAGTAGAATTTGCCCATACACTAATAGGTATCGATGAATGGAGCATCTGAACCTTCTCATCACCAAACTTTCCAATGGGGTACGATTAGGTACAGGTTGCAATTTGAAGAAAAAGTCGCTTTCGCCTCATGGAGTAGAATTTTCAGTGACAGCGGCACTAAAAATGGTTAAATAAAAAAATAAATTAAAATTTAAAAAACCGACTTCAAAAAACCTGAAAACAAAAACTAAAAAAACTTGAAAAAAATCCCGGAAACAAAAACTAAAAAAAACTGAAAAATAAAAACTAAAAAGTGAAAAATAATCGAGTGCTTCGTCGGTCCGCCCGCGAGGCGACCGCCCGAATCGGGCGGACCGCAGTATTGCAAAAAAAATATTATTTTCATTCCGCGTTCCGCCCGAATTCATTTGATACCTATTTTTCTATAAAAGTACAGTCGGCAACAAAATAATTTGATGAAATAAAAGTAAAAAATGGTTTATAAATTGTATAGGTACTGAATACAATAATCTGAAGCTAAGTAAGTACATTAGTACACACGTTATTCAACTGTATGAATAGATAAACTAAAATAAATTACTTAACGTATAGATATTAATTACCTTCTACATTTCATTTTACATTTCAACCATATTAGTGGTTCTGTGTTGCTGGTTATAGCAATTCCAATTACTAATAAAAAAAACCGGTCAAGTGCGAGTCGTACTCGCGCGCCGAGGCTTCCGTAATTTAGTTTTAACTCTCTTTCTCTACCCTTGCAGTGGTACGGTTGTTACCAATTTAACTTGACCCCTGTTTCGTTTGCGCACCTTTACAATGTAAGGCTCAAGTTAAATTGGTTTAACTATGTAAACGTATGGGGACGCTCTTTAATTTTCAGCTTTTTTATTTTTTGGAATTTTTCCTGCATGTGTGCTATAAGGTCTTGGGTCTAAAACCTATAGGTATGGTAGTTCCCGTTGACCTAGAATCACGAAGTTTGGCTAAAAACAAGGTCTTACAGCACACATAAAGGAAAATTCCAATAGGGTACTTCCAGTTGACCTGAAATTGTCAATTTTGGTTAAAAGCTAGGTCTTACAGCACAAGTATTGGGAAAAATCCGACATATAAAAAAGTTGAAAATTAAGGTAAATTTTGGTACTTACAAGTTTTTGCAAAAATGAAAATTTGCCCATATCTTTTTATCATGTTGACTCAGAACTTTTGATTTTTATACACCTAATAGAGACTATAAACCCCAGTATCTGGTATGAATTTAAATTTTCTAGGTCCACTCGTTCCTGAGAAAATGGGTGATGACATACGGAGAGACAGACAAGAAAGTGATCTTATTAGGGTTCCCTTTTTTACCTTTTGAGGTACGGAACCCTAAAAATGATGTTTTCTGTACCAATTAATCTACAAAATAGTCACTAAATTTAGTGACATCCAGATTGATTGGACTTCGAGCCATTATATACAACCACCCATCACTGACTGAGGTTTGTGTCAAGTGAGCCAAATCTGCACATTTTTAGGGTTCCGTACCTCAAAAGGTAAAAAAGGAACCCTTAAAAGATCACTTTTTTGGTCGTCTGTCAGTCTGAATGTGTTACCACCGATTTTCTCAGGAATGGGTGGACCTAGCAAGTTGAAATTCATACTAGATACTGAGGTCTATATAGTCCCTATTAGGTGTATAAAAATCGAGGTCTTGAGTAAACATGATTAATAGATATGGGCAAATTTACATTTTCGCAAAAACTTGTAAGTATACCATAATTTACCTTAATTTTCATCTTTTTTATATTTCAAACGAAATATGGGTTAAGATAATTGGTAACTACCATACCACTGCAAGGGTAGAGAAAGAGAGTTGAAAGTAATGTATGGAACCCTCGGCGAACGAGTACGAATCGCAATGACTGGTTTTTTATGTGCTTTTTCACAAGTTTAGACTTTTTTCTCCACAAACATCTTAGAAAGTGAAACAGGCAACCCTATTTTTTGGTGTAGGAAATACATCTTCTACAGCTTAATAGGTACTACATTATTATGGGGTTTTGTACTCCATAATCGACATGCAGTGTAAGTAAATACCTGATAAAAAGGCTTTACGTAAAATTGAAAAGGTCATCACAAAGGATTATCATGTCCTTTTTAATTGAGCAAAGATCCAGCGGTTTTTGAATTCATAACTCCAGTCTGTAGTTTTTTTAAATGTAATAAACCGATTTTGTTGCTAACTGTACTAAATCTAAGTAAGTTATTAAAATAAGTAGGTATAAATTACAATCGGGCGGTCTGCCCCATGGATTTATTACTGTATGCGGTCCGCCCGATCGGGCGGTCGCCTCGCGGGCGGACCGACGAAGCACTCAAATAATCCATTTCGGGTCACTAAAACAGCAGATAACTTAAACATACTTGGAAGTCGGACTGGGTGACACCATGTTTCTTATTATATCTCTCAACATTCAATCTAACCCAGTCCGACTTCCAAGTATGTTTAAGTTATCTGCTGTTTTAGTGACCCGAAATGGATTATTTTTCACTTTTTAGTTTTTATTTTTCAGTTTTTTTTAGTTTTTGTTTCCGGGATTTTTTTCAAGTTTTTTTAGTTTTTGTTTTCAGGTTTTTTGAAGTCGGTTTTTTAAATTTTAATTTATTTTTTTTGTGAATTCTATTCCGACATATTGGTATTTTATGTACGAAAAATCATCTTTTTTTAACCTTTTAAAAGTAAATTCTATAAAAGAAGGCATACGTTTTGTGTTTTTAGAGTTCCGTACCACAAAAGGTAAAAAATATAACCCTTATAAGATCACTCTCTTGTCCGTCTGTCTGTCTGTTTTGACTTTCATTTTACTAGGCTTTGCAACGAAAATAAAATCATCTTTAAATTAAAATAAAATGTAGGAAAATAACTCGGTAAATATTTTAAAAATAACAAAGTATAGACACAACGCGTCACAAAAAATTCCATACAATCATTGAATTTTAATATTTCGATGATAGGCATTTTTCATTTGGCTCCTTTATGCACCTTAATTGACTTTTTCAAAGTCTAATATTTATAAAATAATTACTTATTTTGGTATAATTTCATAGTTTGTAAGGCATGAAATATTTGCCAAGTCAGAGAAGGCCCTTGCCCTATGTGACTTTTTATAATTTTTATAATTTACGTATATCAAAATATAATGTCATTTAAACTATACTTATTTGTTAGAAAAGCATAACATTATTCATACATTAACAACCAAACATTCATTGAAAAGGGCTGTAACATTCTGGCATAGTGAACGTAAGCCATTTTAAATTTTTCTGCCAACCTTTCAAACCTATGCCAATGTATACAGGGTTATTGGAAATTATACTAGCAAGCCGTTGAGGGCTACTTCTGTGCACCTAAACAAACAACTTTTGTTCTACGACTTTTGGAAATTCGAAAAAAAAAATGTAAATTTTGAGGTTATGTAAATTCGAAAAACAGCTGATTTTTCAAAACAAAGGCCATTCAGACCAAGAACAGTAGATGAAACTTAAAAAATAAGTATAATCTTAAGGTTAATGACCTCTCCGTGTAAGGAACAGCTGATCGAAAAGTCGTAGTACAAAAGTTGTTTGTTTAGGTGCACAGAGGTAGCCCTCAACGGCTTGCTAGTATAATTTCCAATAACCCTGTAGAGCAGATTAATACAAATAACAAATGTCATGTGACAAAATCTCATAAAGTTATAGGTTTTCCTGTTATGTAGCAAATTAAAATGATATTCTTATATATTTTTTTAACATTTAACGTGCAAACCCGGAGACTAACGACACATGGCATTTGTTGTTTAAGTATTCATAATATTATCATCTATACCTACGTAAAATTTTAGTCAATTAATTAGTTTCTTTACATATTTTACTAGATACATGAGCATTATATGCTCAATAAATTGTTTTGTTTTATAAATGAAGTTACTTAAGTAACATACTATCATCCGGGATGGACAAACTGTTGATACCAACCTACTATATTATGTCATCAAATGTACAATTTTTAAAAAATATTCTTGATTCTTCGCAGTGAAACGAGGCGTAGTAAAAAATAGATTGAGGAAAGGACCATGCCAGTATCCGCACTTAAAATGTTACTACCCTTTTGTATTTAACTCTATCAACATAAACAACATGCATTGACTTTCTCTATATCTAATACAGAGTGGGACTCGAATACATGCCTGCAAATAAGATAAATTGTGTTTTCCTATCAGCTATTACGAAACCAAACGGTTTATTTGCAATGAATTCCTTTTTATCGCCCTCAGTATCGTTAACTAAAAATTCTGTTGTGGCACTAGCTCTTACACCCTTTTCTGTCACCTCAATATCGGCACTCTGTGTCAAAAGTGACGCATATAATTTAAATTTACTAATCTTATCTAATTCAGAATGATCAGGATCAAAAATCCTTCTCACGCCCATATCAAATAATAACTCCGGTAAATTATCAATAGTCGTATTAATTTTAAATCTAGGTATTTTAACGTTTACTAATTTTTCACCTTGAGATTTGAAAATGTTGTAAATAGATGTCAATTTTGTACGGTGCATATCAAAAAATAAATCGCCCGCCCATACGTCATTGATTGGTAAAAATAGTAACATTGATACGTCATTAGCACATGGTATTTCTAATATTTTAGCATTGATAAACGATAATTCGGTCATATTGAAGTAACCTATTTGATTCATCATGTTTACCTCGCCTAGTTTTTCACCGGATTGCGCGAAGAATGGCTCGATCGTAGTGTAAGCTATGTTAAAAGGATGTCTCCATGAACTTCGGAAGTATATACTGTCACTCATTAGAAGCAAAGTCGAATTGAAATCTTCACTGTACACAACTTCTGAAAAAACACCTGAAGTTCCAGAAGACACTAATTTATTGACTTGAGCAGCAGAAGTTTCAGGATATTCGAAACTTTTCAACAACACTTTTATTTTAGAAAACTTTTGCACATCACGTATGTAATTTTTATTCACTGCTAACAATTCGTCAATGATCATAACACTTTTTCTTTTCATTTCGTATTTTAAACTTCGGTGTAATTTGTTTAGGATTTTTGCCAGTTTCAGTTTGAAGCAGCGATTCCGATGGTGCCGTGTAACCTTCCATATTTCCCTGAAAGTTTTTCCTGAAGAGCCTTCAGCTAGCGCCGTAAGTTGCAGCCAGGTAGATAGTGGTGAAAACACAAAATGTGCATCCGTGTCTTGAGAGACTCGATCCAGGATTCTTGTTGAAAATTCATAGGCCGGCCTCTTGAGTAGAAGTAAAGCTGATCTTTGGTTACAAGGGTATTTTTGGCCAAAAATCGACTGGTGTAATAACGTAAGTAGAATTAATTTTAGTAACATTTTGCCGTACGTTTGTCCGACGCGCGCGCCGCTCGCCGAATGTGGCGGACTCATTCAGTAAGCATTAGAGCGCACCAGCAGACTAACAGCCTTAATCATAGACTTTCTATCGGTCGATACCTAGTCGCTACGTTGCCCTAGGAAAAATAAAATCACCATCGTTCCTAGACAAACAAATCCCAGCTGTTCTCAGTGACAGAGTGACGTACGATTTTTTTTTTTAGTTCTTTCCTACTCTTCTTGAGTGAATAAAATCAATTTGTATAATGGGGTATTCTCATTATCCCCCATTATTAAGGGGTAGGTTCGTTGCATCTTTCCCCCAAAATGTATAAACTAGTAGCAGCTCTTACATAATACTGTTTTTAAAGAAAACCCTTAATCGTCAAAAGTCATAGCACATGAGTAGAGATGTCATAGTACTTGTATTTCTATACGGGCTGTTTTCCGCAATTAGACCCTTTTTTAATTGGATCCTTTTTGTGTAAGGATGGAGTATGCTTGCCCAGCACCTGCTTAGTCGCACCCTCTCAGCTTAGTCGACCATGTCCAGAGGAGAGAACTTGTCAATACTTCGGGAGCCAACTGAGCCGCGGGTTTCATCACGATGTTTTCCTTCAATAAAGTCATAGAGCAAAAGTTGTTCAGTTAGACGTCTAGGACTCTCTTAACGTCTCGTCGAAACATATTGTTAAGCTAAAGAAAAATCGGCCGATCAAAAGTATAAAGTTTACTTTCACCGAAAGCTTTTGAACTTGTTATATGAGTGGTATTGAAAGGGAATGTACATTATTATAGCATAGAGACGTCTCTGAACATGGAATTTTAATTGGTAGCCATTGATTATAGGCAACTAGGTGACCCGTGCCCACTTCGTTGGGCATAATGTTAATAATCCTTTTTTAGTACAGAGTAAAATACTTTTTGTAACTTAAATATAAAAGTTAGACATATGCTGTCGTTGACTTTTTTGTAGGGATTTTCAAGCTCCACATCTTTTCTCTAGAACTCAAAAATATATCTTTCATAGTTAAGGCAGCGTTCGTAAGAAACGCTTTCATTCGACCGTTTTTTCTCCGATTCACTTTGCAAAACGGACTACCACGTAGAAGCCTTTTTATGACACTCAGCAATAATGTGGCTTTCTATTGGTGAAAGAATTTTTAAAATCGGTTTAGTAGATCCCGAGATTACCCCTTACAATTTAAATATACAAACACACGAACTTTACTTCTTTATAATATTAGTATAGAAGTATAGATATAGATAAAGTGATTGTTTTATTTTATGTGCATACCTAACTTTATATTGGTAATAAGGATGACATGACTGTCAGAACATGACTGTTCATAAACGGGTTTGGATATTAATATAATATATATATAACCCCTTATATTATAAGGAAGCGTTTGAGACCCACTTCTGTGGACATCGAACATTTAAAAAAAAATGATACTAATATTTGGTTGTTTACCTGAATATCAGCTGTTCCTTACACTCTTATTTATTTAGTTTGTCTGAATGACCTTTGTTTTAATAAAAAATCAGCTGATTTTCGAATTTACAAAAAGAAAGCGGTTGAGTCCTCTTTTATGCACCTTAACAATCAACATTATTTCTACGAACTTCTAATGAAGTATCTGTGGGTACTGAAAGGTTTTTTCAAAAAAATTATATTAGTAGAAAGAAAATAAACAAATTGGTTTTTCAGAATGATAATAACGCAAATACATATCTTTAACTAATAATTTTTAAATAGTTTTACCTATTTCTTACGACATCTTTCGTTTTTAATTAAGATGGCAAGCGGCCCTTATTACGCGATGGTAAGTTTGGGGTTTTGTTGAAAATAAGCTGTTAAGTATACTTACACTGAGAGGGGAGAGCATATATACCTACTTGTTTCTAAAAATACCGTAATTTACTGAAAATAATGGAATTTATTAGGATATTTTTGGTACTCACCAAAATCATACTAAATATATGAAATAATAAAAAATAACAAATTAGAATCCCGTTTGATTTTAGATATGTCAAAAATCATTAAAAAAAAATCTATACATACTTTATTAATATTATAAAGCTAAAGAGTTTGTTTGTTTGTTTGTTTGAACGCGCTAATCTCAGGAACTGCTGGTTCGAATTGAAAAATTATTTTTGTGTTGGATAGTCCATTTATCGAGGAAGGTTATAGGCTACTTTTTATCCCGATATTCCCACGGGATCGGGAGTTACGCGGGTGAAACCGCGGAGCGCAGCTAGTTAATAATATATTTCAAATATAATGTCCAAATTTGCCACTCCAAATCAAATCCAAACCAAAACTGTCACTTTAAAAGAAAATCCTATTTATTAAGTTTTATTTTATAATTATTATTCATAGTGAATGCGATAATAATGTTTTATTAACTCATTTCCATGTTTTATTGCATATATTATGATAGAATTTGTATAATTTTAAAGATGCCACATTTAATTTAAATATTATTATCATGACATCACATTTATTTATCTTACACCTGTTAATTCTAAACAACAGGTAATAAATAAATTAATATTGCAGGACATTCCACACATCGCCATCTAGCCCCCAAGCTAAGCAACTAGGCTTGTGTTATGGGTGCTAGACAACGTATAGAATACTTCGTTTGTAAATACATACCTATTTATCTACAAGTAGGTATAGAATACTTCACTACATAGTATAAAACAAAGTCGCTTTTTCTGTCCCTATATCCCTATGTATGCTTAAATCTTTAAAACTACGCAAAGGATTTTGATGCGGTTTTTTTTAATAGATAGAGTGATTCAAGAGGAAGGTTTATATGTATAATACATGCATAATATAGCCATGCGAAGCCGGGGCGGGTCGCTAGTTAAATTATAAAGAGGAAAGATTTTTTGTTTTTTGTTTGTAACGAATATTTAAAACTAAACTAGCTCTGAAACCATTTGACCAATTTTCATGAAACTTAGTATGAGGTTACATTGATTGATTGGCAATAACATAGGTTACTTTTTATTCCGATATTCCCACGGGATTTTGATTAACGCAGGTGAAACCCAGGAGCGCTGGTAGAAGACATTAATATGGATAGAAAGAGTGATTCGTAGTTTTGTCCCCAGGTTTTGTCCCATATATACCTCCGGCCCAAATGGGCCGAATGCGTTGAGTCAAAAAATAAATGTTTACCCAGACCAGAAACAAATACCTATCTTATATAAATATTTGTTTGAGACGGGAATCGAACCTGCAACCTCCTTCGTTGCGGCGTCAAAACTCTAGTGCCATTTATATCGATAAATGATCAGAAACATAAAAAAAACGCGACGAATTGAGAACCCGTCTTTTTCTGAAGTCGGTTAAAATTTTTTATATTTTTTAGTCTATGGTGTGCTGCAGTAGAGACGTTCTCATTTTGATAGATTCAGTTAAAAAAATAGTACAAGAATGAACTATTTAAATCAATGGTTTTTGGAATTCAGAATAAGCGAATTTATTGACTTATATTGTATAAATAAAAACCTGCCAAGTGCGAGTCGAACTTGCGCATGAAGGGTTCCGTATATTCTGTTTGAGTATTTGTTGTTATTGCGGCAACAGAAATACATAATCTGTGAAAATTTCAGCTGTCTAGCTATCACGGTTCATGTGAGATCATTAAATAATATTAAGTCCATGTGTGAGATACAGTCTGGTGACAGACAGTGTTAGTAATAGGGTAACATTTCGACGACTTCAAAAAAGGAGGAGGTTCTCAATTCGTGCGTATAATTTTTTTTTGTAGTTATGTTCGAAAACACCTGGACCGATTTGGAAAATTCTTTTTTACCCTTTCTTTTGGTACGGAACCTTAAAAAACCCTACATAATGTATAATTTTGACGTATGTGTTGTATAATGTATAGTTTTTGCCTTGTGTGTTGTATAAATAAATATATAATCACAGACTGTTCCATTATGTATAGGTATTTGAACCTTGACCTCAGTGAGAGCTTAAAAACGTGACTTCAAACTCTTCAAAGTTTCGCAATATGATAGTGTCAGAGGAGCTTTCGTATCTTCACTGCAAGAAAAAATAATAAGGTAGGTACAGTCGGAATACCAATTAGCTGAACCCCACGTGACCCAGGCCCACTCGCACATCTGTAAGGTTGTAAAGTTAGGGTTCGGTACCCAAAGGGTAAAAACGGGACCATATTACTAAGACTTTGCTGTCCGTCCGTCCGTCTGTCTGTCTGTCACCAGGCTGTATCTCATGGGACCGTGATAGCTAGACAGTTGAGATTTTGTAAATCCTACTAATATTATAAATGTGAAAGTTTGTGTGTGTGTGTGTGTGTGTGCGTGTATGTATGTTTGTTACTCCTTCACGCAAAAACTACTGGACCGATTGCAATGAAACTCGGTATCTATATAGATGGAGACCTGGATTAACACATAGGCTACTTTTTATCCCGATATTCCCACGGGATTAGGACTTTCGCGGGTGAAACCGCGGGGCGCAGCTAGTGATGTAATAATTCTGTTGCCGCTGCCTGTAACAACAAATCACTACATAGTATAAAATAAAGTCACTTTTCGCCGTCCCTATGTCCCTATATCCCTTTGTATGCTTAGATCTTTAAAACTACGGAACGGATTTTGATGCGGTTTTTTTTTAATAGATAGAGTGTTTCAAGAGGAAGGTTTATATGTATAATACATGCATAATATAGCAGTGCGAAGCCGGAGCGGGTCGCTATACTCACTAAAAGCAGAAAAAAAGGAAATAATTTTTTGCGTATGTTCTCAAGAATTTTAGGTTATTTTCGTTTAGGTAGGTTAGGTAGGTTTGACACAATATTCTTTTTGTTAATTATTCTCCCAAAAGGGCAGGCAAAAGACTTTAAACCTATACAGCATCATCTGACATGCAATATTTTTTAGGGTTTTTGCTCGATATGTATCGACCGCAATGATACGGAACCCTTCGTGTGCGAGTAAGACTCGCACTTGGCCGGTTTTAATATTAAGTAGTTTCTATACAACATTATTTCTCTTGGTGATTGCTGTAAACTTACGTTGAGATCACTAGATTCTAGAGCTGAAGGTGAAATTTTTTTATGACCGAGTGTTTTATTTGTATTCTGTGTCAGCCCTAATCTTTATCAATTTCCTGTTAGGTATAGATTACAACATCTTATTCATAACTATTCGTAGAATCGATTCGAGGCACTAATTTGATATAAAAATAGCTCAATAACCAACGACTCATATCCCATATTACAAGTACGCTAGATTTAGTAGTTCTTATTCAATACAAAACGTCATGTTTTGAAGCATCTAGTTCTACTTTTGTTTTTTTATACGGGCCCTACGTTTTGATACTAGCAGCGCTCCGCGGTTTTATCCGAGTAAGTCCCGATCCCGTGGGAATATCAAATAAAAAGTATCCTATAGCCTTCCGCGATAAATGGACTATCCAACACGTAAATAATTTTTCTATTTGAACCAGTAGTTCCTGAGATTAGCGTTCAAACAAACAAACGAACTCTTCAGCTTTATAATATTACTAGCTGCGCCCCGCGGTTTCACCCGCGTAAGCCCCGATTCCATGGGAATACCGGGATAAAAAGTACCCTATGTGTTAATCCAGGTCTCCAGCTATCTAGATATCGAGTTTCATCTCAATCGGTCCAGTAGTTTTTGCGTGAAGGAGTAACAAACATACACACACACGCACACAACTTTCACATTTATAATATTAGTAGGCTATAATATAATTAGTAGGATTAAGATAGGATAGTACCTAGGTATAGATTATTAGTTTTCCGTACCTAAAGGGTAAAAAACAGGACCCTCTATAATAACCCGTTTTCACAATCAACCCTATGCCATTGCATAGAAGAGAGCATAGCACAAAATTGACCAATCCCCCGAATTGTACACGTCAGGAAAGACAGACGCTAAAAGGTAGGGTTGATAATAATCTTGATCGAAATAAATGATTATAAAAAAAATAATAAAAAAAACTTAAACGTAGTCATAAGAGTACCCAATTACGTACTTTCAACTCTTTTTATGGTAAAAATAAGCTGGATCTTATCATACTTTTGTTAACAATACCTTTATTAAAATTATCTTTTTTTTAAATCACGTTTATATTTTAAACACGTTTTTGTAGCAATGTTAACCTACTTTTGCTAAAATGTACAAACTTATTGTTATTTTTGACCGACGTTAAAAAAGGTGGAAGTTTGCGGGTTATCACGTCAAAAAAGGTTTAGTCGCGGAAAAATAGCCCGCATACTCAACCTACCTACTCTAATTACAGTAAAAGTAAACAAGCAAGCCCTTTATTACATTATCACTAAACACACGGACTAACAAATATTTGTTTATTACAGTAGTTAAATTACTGATAACACGAGAAGAAGCTGTCTTGAGCAACATGTACAGTATTGTACAGTATGGGTCATAAGTAAATGATCAGTTTGCTACAATAATACTATCAACAAGTATTGGACTTACGACCTTCTTCTAATAGACGTTACACACAAACTTAAATACTTGAATTAAAAGTACATAATGTGATTATTATTTTCAACATGTTAGCTATGTGTTTAGTTGTGTGAGTGGTATAAGGGGCCACCCGCTACACCAACCGACGTGGGTTCGATCCACAGGTGACGTTGTTATAATGTTCAAATAGTGCTGCACGGGATTGTAAATCTGCCCACCGTAACGTTTACACCACTTTTGACTGTGGATTGTACATACCTAGTACAAAAATACCTATTTTTATGTTGTTATTAAAACATCGGCTTTCCTAACGGCCTTGTCATTTTTGTAAGCTTCGTCATTCTTCAAATATTTATTGGTTTTGTTTGATTAAGGGAAGGGACACCGAATGCGAGAAAAATTCCAAAAATTGATATAAGTTTTTTTCAGTAATTTTTTATGAATATGCTCCGAAACTACTTGACCGATTTTAATGAAACTTGGCATGAGGATACATTAATAATTAACAAAGGCTTTGTTATTCCCATTGATCAAAATTTCACAATGAACTTCATTGGGAAATTTTATCCCACTCTTCCCACGGGATCAGGAGCTACGCGGGTGAAACCATAGCTTCCCCTGATTTGAAGAAGATGTCGCGAATTGCGGATAATTATATCGTAGAATGGCTAGAATTATTAGGATTTGATGAATGAAACGTATTTTTTTAATAGAGAGAAGGAAATGATGATGAATGGGGTAAGGATAATAAACATGGCAGCACAGGTGACAATAGGAAAAAAATATCTATGTAAAAGAAAGACCAGTTTTAGGGGGAAGATTAAAAGTAAAGAGGCAATTAAACTCTTCTGGTAAATAGCACTGGTTTTATAAAAGCAAAGTAAATGAAGAGGCAGAGGTAAGTGTTCTGTTCTTTCTGTATAATATCTAAGTGTCAAAATGTGGCCTCGACTGTGTATAACGAATGAGAACTTGGTGAAAGCGGTTAATGGCGTTGAGAGGCGAAGAGTAACCATTTCTGGGTCTTCGGACCAATATCTTAAAAGATTGAAAGGTATGGTTTCTATATTCTTTAAGTAGAAGGAATTGACAGACTCAATAATAAGTACCTAATTTAAAAGATATACGGAAAAAGAAAAACATACATAACGCCAATAACATAACCCTCCCTTACCTTGTCATTGTTGGGTAAATACATAATATCCCGTTTTAAATAAACTTTAGTAACAGTACGTACCTAACATTAAACACAATGAGTTTGTCGGTCTATTAGTTTTATAGACATCTAATGTGGCGTGGAGATGTTAATAGTTTCATGGTTGAATGGCATTGAATGGATGCAGCTTGTTCGTCTTGTTGCTGAGGTCATTTGATGAACCGGTGTGATGGCCTAGCTAGTAGTCATGGCAAAAATAGCTTGTCACTCGATATTTCACACTGTCAAAAAAAAACGCAATTAGAAGATGCTAAAAAAAAACACTTGGACTGCTAATGCTATTTTTTTCGCAATCACCATCTTGGGTAGCTCGAGTACTGTTAATTTACCGCGGGCGCGGGTTGTCAAATTAAATTGAATCTTATTGTCAACGCGTTTAAGATGTGATTTGCTTGATTTTAAAGTGTTAAAGTATGAGGGAAAGTTCATTGAAATCGCTAATAATTACAAAGTGAAAAATCATTTACATTAGCACAAATAGCAGACCATGACAAATTGTGAAAAATAATTGTCACCCGTGTGAAAGCTATTTTTCACTCAGATGTGAAAAAAGGCATTAGCAATAGCATTAGCATTCACACTGTGAAAAATAAAATCATTTGTCACATTAGCAATGATTTAAAAATAGCATTCATTTCCATGCCTACTAGCTAGTAATAATGTTAGGCAAACTTTGGGGGGTACGCCAACGACCTTGGTACACAGCCTACTAAATAGTTACTACTTGCACCAGTCGGTGAAAATTGTTAAGAGAAAAAGGGTACCAGGGACTCTTTCAATACAAACTATTACAAACGTAATCGACTGTTTTCTCCCTGGATAATTAAATTAAATTAAATTAAAATTCATTTATTTCAGATAACGAGATCCATATTACATTAGGTAGGTACATTGAATAATAATAAATTGAATTAGAATAAAATAAATAAATACAAAAAATAATAAAAAATAAAAAATAAAAAATGGAATATCAATAAATAAAAATAAAAAAAGTCAGCATAAATTACGACACTTACGCATTATAATGACACTAGAGCACTGCACTAGAGCAAATATTTTTGGTGCATTAAACTTATAACTGCCATGAAAATGCCTCTATTTTTAAACGGTTTTATTTAGCTCACCCCGTTTGTTTTATTTATTCTTGGGTCAAATTTAGTAATTCAAATTTTTTGTTTTTGTTTTTAATTTTTTAATGTTTTTAATTTTTATATCAATGATAGGTAATTAGAAAATGAAAAAAAAAAAAAAAAAACATAGGGGCATAACAGTTATAGGTTTTATGGCACAAAAATATTTGTGCTAGTGTCATTATCCAGGGAGGAAACAGTCGACTACGTTTGTATGGAGGAAGCGCAGGTACCCTTTTACCTTAATTGTTACGAATGTGTTTTGTGTTTCTCAAAAGTGCTGAGATGGAATTGTAGGTGAGATATTTACCGACATTTTGGTGTGTATTGAATCAAACATTTCCCTATAGTTATGAAGCTATCCTAAAATTAAAAATTAAAACTAGTCTAGCTTTGAAATGACAAGGAATTTTCGTCTCAAATTACCCCAAAATATCGGTAAAGTTTTCACCTACAATTGCATTTCAGCACTTTTGAGAATAACAAAGCAAATTCGTTATAATCAACAATGTTAGTTGTAAGCGACGGGTATTTCTGGCGCGTTGTATTTGGCAGCATAAATAGCGTTGGGTTTGCTTGGTGTAACTTATCGACGCCTTTCTACGCCTCTCATGAAATAAGCGAAGTTTGTATAAAAATACCTAGCATTTAATAAATAATTATAATCAGTCCCTAATTTAAAAGTAATTCATGTGTATTGTAAGCTTTTTTAAAGGCGCTTTTAGCCTGTGAATATGTATTTCTCGCAACTGCAAGCTCCAAGGTTTATTGCTATAATATAATTTGTCATTAAATTCCTGATAAATATTAGTAGGTATATAATTACCAGAATGATAGAGATAACATACCGCCGTTTACCTGATTAATGGTTTAATACATTATTTGCATAGAATTGATCGTTACAAATCGGTTTCATACAATAAAATTGATATAGCCTTGGGTAGGAAAATATTGATTGTATTCAGATTTCAGATTAAACTGCGTTGGTCCCGAATATAGGATATACCTACCTAAAATAACTAGGTAATATTACAAAACATATACAAAAATCTTTAAAATTAAACCGGCCAAGTGCGAGTCGGAGTCGCGCAAGAAGGGTTCCGTACCATATTATTCTGTTTTTTTTTTAGTAATTGTTGTTTGAAATTGTGAATTGTGAAAATTTCAACTGTCTATAGCTATCAAAGTTCATGAGATAGGTACCTACGGTCGGCTGCATAATTGCAGACCCACCGTAGAGCTCCAAAACGGCTGTTATAAGAATGTTTTCAACACAAGCAAGATACTAGACACCTGCTTTAGTTGAAGTTTAAAGTCTTCTAACTCATCAATTTATCAAACAAAAATTATTAGAATGAAAACATTCCACTATTAGTAATTTTCGAACTCTACCGGGGGCTGCAATTATGCAGCCGACTGTACCTACAGCCTGGTGACAGACAGACAGACGGACAGTGAAATTTTAGTAAAGGAGTCCCGTTTTTACCGGCCTGCAACGCCGAAGGTTGTGGGTTCAGTTCCGGCCTCAAACAAATATTTATGTACTTACAGAATAGTAGGTACAGATATTTATTTCTGGTAGTATAGTATTATAACTTAAGGTGAAAAGGTACCGAGCGCTCTCTCCATACAAACGTAGTCAACTGTTTCCTCCCTGGATAATGACACTAGCACAAATATTTTCAATTTTTTCATTTTCTAATTATCATAGAAATTGATATTAAAAAAAAAATGGGGGTACGTCATGGCAATTATAAGTTTTATGCACCAAAAATATTTGCTCTAGTGTCATTATCCATGGAGAAACCAGTCGACTACGTTTGTAATAGTTTGTATGGAGAGAGCCCCCGGTACCCTTTCCTCTTAAGGCTAGATGGCGCTGTTTCTTGTGCTTTCTTCACGCTCACATCCTTACTTAGTTTTTAAGATGTTTCAATGTGATCTCATGTGGCAGTTGCTACTGAGCCAATGAATCCATATAAATAAAGAGTTTTGACTTTGACTTTGGTACCAAGTAGTACCTACCAACACAGTCACTCAAATAGCTGCCTAATCATAAGTCAAGCATTATATCAAGCCATGTGGTGTCTGGGTTTAAAAATATATAATTAGAAACGATAAAGTGCGGTGTTTTTGTATATTTAATCGCTATGCCAACACAGATCAATCTCAATATAGTCTGCTGGAAATATAGTAATAAACAGACTTATTGGTATTAAATTGTATTAGTAAGCCGTGGAGGGCTACTTCTATGCACATACAAACAATTTTTGTTGACTTCTGAAAATTTGAACATTTTTTTTGAAATTTGGTTTACCTGAAAAGCAGCTGTTCCTAACACGGAGAGGTCATAAACCTTAAAATTTTACTTATTTTTTTAAGATTTATCTACTGTTCTTAGTCTGAATAAGACCTTTGTTTAATTTTACAGTCAGAAGAAAACTATTTGGACTGTTTTAATAATATCAATATTGAAGTTATGCTAATATGAAAATATTCAAACAAACATTAGAAATAGAAATATTTCGCTAATCATATTCGAGGATGTTATTTGGCAAACAATACCTACCTAAACTAATAATAAGAAGATATTTTCGGTTTTAAGCTATTGCATAGCTTTTATCGCGGGCTTTGAGCGCGGCGACCGAATCAAGAAATTCCTTAACGAAAATAAAACCTAACACGGGGGGTGCACTCCGCCTAACATGTAGCTCGGCCGAAGGTTCCCCGAGTGCCACACATTTTTTTTTCGTTTACAATAGTCTCTAAAATTACTGGATCGATTTTGATGAAACTTGACATGAAAATACCTACATTGAACCATTGTAAGTAAAATTGACTTTGACTTTTTAACAATGATATTTAAAGAAAGATATTTGCGATGGAAGCTCTTAGCATAGCTTAGATGGCTTAAGCCCGAATACTCAACGTTTAGGCTATTTTAATTCCTATTTAAGAGTTAAGACCCTCTTATCCTATTTAAACATGACACTAAGATGTCAATTTAATCTCCACTTAAGATAAAACCTTTAAGTATTCGGACCTTAGGCTTTTTTTAAAGCCATCTAAGCCGTTTTATCACGATGTTTTCTTTCACTGTAAGAGCAATGTTCAAAAGCATCATAAATTCGTAAGATAAATCCTTTGTGCACGGCCGACTCGAACCTACGACCTTTGGAATAAAACTCGAGGTATATATATCCCTAAGTCAACACCGCTCTTCATCAGCACTTAACTTTTATTTTTCAAAGTAAAGAAACGCTCCTTATCCATGACTGATGACTGGCTGATCAGGGAGTAGCGGGATAATGGGGTATGTGGGGCTCCCTTCTGGACTAAAGATGGGTGGGCTTTCAGAGGTTTACCCACTAAAACTCCAGCGGTTCCTCTCTCCCCATGATGTAATGGCTGCGGGAACGTCGTGCGATTCTACCTCGCCCAACTATATTTAGAAGAGAAAAAATTCAACAGTTCTGATTGTAAAAAATTGGCGATTGTATTTTACGTACCTACGGCCGTTGAATTCTATTTTGTCTACCTACAAAAAACAGACGGTATAAAGCTAAATATTTATTCATGCAAAGACAAAGACTTTTAATGTATATCACCAGAAGTAGACCGGACAACAACAAAGATTTGTAGGAATGATAAATGTTCAACAGTAACAAATTTTTGGCGCCATCCCAGGTCTTTTCAGATGGCTAGCTGCCTTTGAAGGCTGCTGCAGGCCTCCGGAAGAGATGCCGGCGATTGAAGAGACCGAACCCGTTGACGACCCACTTGGCACAATGGTCACCATGCTGGACTGCCAAACACAGGGTTGCGGGTTGCGGTACATTTGCAAAAGAAAAGTATAAAAGTAGTATATCCGTTGTCTAGCAGCCATAACACAAGTCTAGTAACTTAGCTTGGGGCTAGATGGCGATGTGTGGAATGTCCTGCAATATCTATTTATTTTAGCCTCCTTGCAACTGCACAGAAGGCTATCTGGGACACCTATGGTATATATAAGTGCATGATAGATAGATATATAGATAACTAGCGCACAATGTACGGTTATAACTTCTATGACCATCCGGATTTCGTTCCTTATAAAAAGTGTGTAATACCCGTATACAGAGTCAACCCTATGTTAAAGCATAGTGCGCGCGAACGCATGGTTCATTCCACTATGATTCCCTGGGTGATATCACCTGGGTGACAAAATTCTACATTTTTGTGTCCTAAAATCACCCGCTGGCAAATCACCTGGGTCATAAAATTACAGCATCGTCCTACTCTCCTTAATCATAGGGTCCCTGCTAAAAATCAGCGCATAGGTAAATCAACACATAGCTGAGCAAGAGCCTATTTGGCGACAACATTGTTACTGTGTTATAAATAACATAGCTTGGAATACATTAGTAAGTGTGTTATTTTTAGTCATATCAAAAATAAGTTGTCTCTAAGTTTTAGTTTTGTTGTTGGTCAAATAAAGATATATTTATCTATCTAAGTATCTAAAATTCCACAAGATTTTAATAAGAAAAAATTGTATCCTAAAATCACCCGCATTTAGCACAATGCGTTCTCTTATCCAAGAGCAACTTAAGTATTGTTTGCGAATACGGGAGTTGGTGTCATCTCTATTAATTGTAACTTTAATCTCTCTTTGCAGAAATAGACTTTACGCTTTTTCATCTATTTATCCTAGGCACACTAAAAATACCAGTTTGTCCGTGAACCTCAGTTCAATGACTAGAACTATAAAATAGAATTTAGTAGTTTTTTTATGATTTGTAGTGAGCATCTTTTAATTTCCTTTATACGTCATGACGTCATCCGTTTTCCGGTTAAAAATATTATGTTAATTCTTGTTATATGTACCTACTAATATTATAAAGAAGAAAGATTTGTTACGCGGGTGAAACCACGGAGCACTGCTAGTTTTTGACTGACATATTAAATGGACGGATCTGGCTCTTTGACATAAGTACAAATAGCTGTTATAAAACTTAGGCATCCTCTAAACGAGTTTTGCACGGTACGTTCCTGTTGATCAAGGAAGAAGAAGAGATCGAGGAATAAATTTCGTCGTAGTCAAACTACTCAACTAAATAGTTAACAAAGACCATTAAAAAAAAACATAAGACGCTCGAAAAAAAAACAAAAGACGATCGACAATTGACATCTTTCAAATGTTACTCTTGATTTTGGAGTGGGGTATCGTGTATTTGGTTTTCGGGGGTGCTGCTTCCACTACTTACTACTGCAACTACGCAGAGAAAGTCGCTGGTAAAAGCTAGTTTTCTAATGTCTTTTGTTTTAGTTCAGATAATACCTATATTATTTTATCAATTTACTAGCGACCCGCCCCGGCTTCGCACGGCTATATTGTGCATGTATTATACATATAAACCTTCCTCTTGAATCACTCTATCTATTAAAAAAAACCGCATCAAAATCCGTTGCGTAGTTTTAAAGATTTAAGCATACATAGGAATATAGGGACAGAGAAAGCGACTTTATTTTATACTATGTAGTGATGTAGTGATAGTGATATTACCATTTTTAGGGAAAATTGGACCACGGGCATTAACTATGAGTCGTGGTTAAATTACTTCTATAGTTAGACTACAGGCCTATATCATGTCCCGTGATCCAACCAGTTAAACATACCAGTTGAATCACCGCACTTGTAAAATCTTCCTAGAATAATTAACATTTATTACTGTTCTTGACTACAAACTACAAGTCTTTGAACACTAAAAATTCTACATTATAGTTTATGAGCGTAAAATGAAATCACCGTTGAGTAAGGACCTAGATAAAGATCATAATTATGAACAGTATGCGTCATAACTCCACTATCAGTTTGCTACAATAATACTACAAACAAGTATTGGACTTACGACCTTCTTCTAATAGACGTTACACACAAACATAATGCTTACTTGAATTAAAAGTACTCAGTGTGATTATTATTTTCAACATGTTAGCTATGTGTTTAGTTGTGTGAGCCACCCGCTACACCAACCGACGACGTGGGTTCGATCTGCAGGTTACATTGTTATAATGTTCAAATAATGCTGCACAGAATTGCAAACGTTAGTGTGCCAGTGGACTTTTGAACGTTGATTTTACCTACAATACTAGGTAGGTACTAAATCAGTAATTAAGATACATTGCACTTAGTTGTGTTGCTCACTGCTCGCTGGTGATGATCAAACGTATCGAAGTGCTTTGATGTCCTCGTAGCTTTACTTAGTGGAATCTACGTCTGTGTTTTATTCAGATTTCAAGGTTTCTTGATAATCGTTGTTAGCTACATCGAGCATTATACCCAGTAGAGACATAATGTCGTTAGTTTTATTTAGAAAAAAATCAATGTTATCAATACGACGATTTCGAATAAAATGTTTGGTGGAATTAGTGGCATAACATAATATTTTTGGAACGAATGTTCCTTATCGCGCTTTGCGAAAGGGGGCTAGACGGAAAAAATTAAGACCCAAAGTTGTAACGACACTTTTTGCTATAGTGGTAAGCCTTACGGCGCGGGCGTGCGCGTGTTTCTCTGTCTGTCTCTCTCTCTCATAGAAAGCAAGCCAGCTATTTTCGTTTCCTCTTTCTATTTATATTATCTTTTTTTTTAACACTGTGGTGTCGCAACGATTATTTACAAAAAAAAATTACAATTCCTTCACTAATTAATTTAAAGGAACTTCGTTCCTCAAGTTGACACCTCTCAAGTATTTAGAAATAAAGATTGAATTCAAAATGAATTAATTTACAAAATACAGAGAGAGGACACGAGAAAATCTATAAAAATGATATTTGAAATCCTGAGTGACGGAGCTAGATCTAACATGAAATTTGGAGTGTTTAGTCTTCGTGACGTGCCTGTAGCTAAGGGTGGTTTCGAAAAACCGAGAGTGGAGTGGACCTACTCCACTCTCGGTTTTTGTCTGTGGAGTAGGTCTACTCCACTCTGGGTTTTTCGAAACCACGCATAAGAAGGCCAAGCTACAGGCGGAAGCTAGTTGGAAATAAAACAACAAAACTCTTAAGAAATCCATAATATTATCATAATCGTGTAAGTATTTATACATTTAGTTATTGGTTTTTTTATGTGGTTTAGATTAAAATATAATGATCACGATCGGAATTCGGAATCATTTTTGGACTGGCCACTATCTGATAGTTTGGGGTTTTGCTACATGGACGTTTAGCTAATTTGGGATACAATTTATTAGATGTTTCGCAATTTTGGACGTTTTGGTAACTTAGACTTTCTGATCGTTAGACGTTTCGCAATGTTGGACGCTTTGCTACTTAGACTTTCTGATCGGAAGGGATTGTGTCCCACATTACTCCTCTATCTGGTTATTAACTCGATGGTTCTATTTGTCTGGCTGCCGCATGCCATGATAATGAGATGGAATGTCATTGATTACCTAATATATTAATTGATTCGACAGCTGCCTAACTGTTATGATTACATTCTTTGCATTTTAGAAATCAGATGTTACCGAGTGTTTTTACAGTGAAATGACAATTTGAATTCTGAAAGTTTTTCGATGCAAGGTAAGTGTGGTATTTAATCTTTAATTAGTATGAAATTCAAAATCTTGACTGACTGTAACTTTTGCTATATTTATTTTATAAGGCAAAAACTTAACACCAATTGCTAAGTACAATGATCCGTAGTTTCGGCAATGACTGGTCTCAGGTAGGTATAATTATAGATAGGTACCTATTACTATTATCTAAAATCGCTTATAAAAGTTCATAGAACTCTTGCAAGTGCTAAAACAGTTATTTTGTTAAATTATACGCAATTATTCGCGTAAGTATACTGGTGAATTTTTATATGGGCCTTCAGGGCTATAATATCATCACTTCACTACATAGTATAAAACAAAGTCGGTTTCTCTGTCCCTATATCCCTTTGTAGGCTTAAATCTTTAAAACTACGCAACGGATTTTGATGCGATTTTTTTAAATAGATAGAGTGATTCAAGAGGAAGGTTTATACATGCATAATATAGCCGTGCGAAGCCAGGGCGGGTAGCTAGTCAACTTTAAGAGATAGTGAAAAATGCTGAAGGAAGTTGCGAGCCCGATTTCTACAAAAACATGCTATTGCATCATGATGCATTTAAAAAAAATCAGGATGATACAGTTTTAGCTTTGTTAAAATCAGCCTCTTTCAGCGTTTTTAGCTATCTCATACCAATAGTTTAGATCTTCGACCATAATCCCCCTTATTCCAAAACGAGGTTTAAGGATAGTCCGAGATGTAGATTTAAACCTTAGATTTCGACACAGATTTACTCGTCAACTATAGTCTAGACACTATCCCTATCATCACTATCCCATAGTATAAAACCCATAGTATAAAACAAAGTCGCTTTTTCTGTCCCTATTTCCCTTTGACTGCTTAAATCTTTAAAACTACGCAACGGATTTTGATGGGGTTTTTTTAATAGATAGGGTGATTCAAGAGGAAGGTTTATATGTATACTACATGCATAATATAGCCGTGCGAAGCCGGGGCGGGTCGCTAGTAGATAATATAGGGAACTATAGTCTAAACACTATCCCTATAGATTATATAGGGAACTATAGTCTAAACACTATCCCTATCAATTATTTAGGGATAGTGTTTAGACTATAGTTCACGAGTAAATCCGTGTCGAAATCTAAGGTTTAAATCCACATCTCGGACTATCCTTAAACCTCGTTTTGGAATAAGGGGGAATGAGTTTAGGATATTATAGCCCTGAATCTAAGGCCGGTTTAAAAAAACATTCTGTATATTTTTTACTAGCTGCGCCCCGCAGTTTCACCCGCGTACTCCCGATCCCGTGGGAATATCAAAATAAAAAGAAGCCTATAACCTTCCTCGATAAATGGACTATCCAACACAGAAATCATTTTTCAATTCGAACCAGTAGTCAGTAGTTCCTGAGATAAGCGGGTTCAAAAAAAAACAAACAAACAAACTCTTCAGATTTTTAATATTAGTATAGATGTACCATTTTATATATCCTTGTACAGACTCATCCTTTCTTCTAATTAAAAAGGTAGGTATCTGAGGTGAAGGATAAATCTGTTTGATCAATTAAGACAATTTGTGTTGAAACGTATTTATTAGCAAGAACACCGTTTTAATTAAAATATTGCATACTTATACCTAGACTATTCAATAGATTACTTCTGTCAACCAATTTAAAAGAAACCGGTCAAGTACGAGTCGGACACTAGCGCTCGAAGGGTTCCGTACCATATTGTAAAAGGAGCCTTACTTAATTATACTAGCAGCGCTTCGCGATTTCACCCGCGTAACTCCCGATCCCATGGGAATATCAAATTATAAAATAGCCTATAGCCTTCCTCGACTAATGTACTAACCAACACAAAAATATTTTTTCAATTTGAACCAGTAGTTCCTGAGATTAGCGCGTTCAAATAAGCAAGCAAACAAACAAATAAACAAACTGTTCAGCTTTATAATATTACTAGCTGCGCCCTGCGGTTTCACCCGCATAAGTCCCGATCCCGTGGGAATATCAAAATAAAAAGTAGCGTTCCTCGATAAATCGACTAGGTACACAGAAACACAGAAATAATTTTTCAATTCGAACCAGTAGTTCTTGAGATTAGCGCGTTCAAACAAACAAACTCTTCAGCTTTATAATATTAGTAAGTACTTATAGATAGTATAGATATATTTTTTCTGTTTTAAGTAAGTACTTATTTGTTGTAATAGCGCCAACAGAAATAAATGATCTGTGAATATTTCAACTGTCTAACTATCACAGTTCATGAGATCCATGATCCAGCCGGATGACAGACGGACGGACAGACGGACGGACGGACGGACGGACAGACGGACGGACGGACGGACAGACGGACGGACGGACGGACAGACGGACGTACAGTGAAGTCTTAGTAAAAGGGTTCCGTTTTTTCCCTTTGGGTACGGAACCATAAAAATGACCGGACTGTATATAAAGAAAAGAAATAACATTGACCTTGTGAGATACATTAACGAATATTTTCAAAGAACGCATGCGCATCGTACCTATGGCGTCCAGCCAAAACATGCAGAATATAATTTACTTTGATAAAAATCTGTCTGGATTCTTAAATAGTTTAGGTAAAGGCACCTCGTGGATTATTCTTGGCAGATTATCCGGAGTTTAATTAATTTTGCTTATTACTTAGGTTTCATTAATGAAGCCGTAACAATCATTTTTCTTATTGATTTTATTTGCAATAATATTTTATTAAATTGAGGTATTAGTTGTTTTTTTTACCTAATTTCCAGTTCTCTAAAAAAAACTATCAAAGCTTGATATTTTAATAATAAATATAAAATAAAAAAAAATAATAAAAATAAAAATATATTGCAGGACATTCCACACATCGCCATGTAGCCCCAAGAATAAGTAACTAGACCATTGTGCCAACTGGGTCGTGATAACACCATTGTTTACATTTTTGATCTAAGTTTTACAAATAAGTATAGTTGGTTAATTTTCTCGCATCTTTCAACATCAATTAAAGCATTCTTTGCTTGGTTTTTTTAATGAAAATCTGCTGTTATTTACTTGGAGAGAGAAAGGTAATATGAACATTAGATAGAACAAAATCCTCTTGTTCCATAACGAGGTTCAAGCTTAGATATTCAGATTTAAACCATAGTCCTAAATAAACGTCGTTTGATGTTTATTTTAGACTATGGTAAGTATTTGAATCTCGGACTATTTGAACAATTAGATTTAGACATAGATATTTTATACAATAAAAAAACGTTAATTTAACTTAACGTTAGTTTAAATCTAATTCTCAGACTATTCTCAAACTTTTTTTTTAACTAAAACATTTTCTCCTTATTCCAAACGAGTTTTGGAATAAGGAGAAAATGATTTAGTGAGGTAGGTAACCTAAACCTACCATACCTACAGAGAAATGGTTCTCAACCGCTTAGCTCGTTGTCAAAAATCCTGTATTTAATTTATGTACCTACTTAGTAGTAATACAAACATAGTATTCTAATTTCTGTTTATCAATTTCATTACAGTAACATTTTTATTATCTACCCAACGTATAGCAACAGTAGAAGTTCAAAGTTTAATTACATTTTCGCGCTCGTCAAATGTTATTTCCACTTTTAGGTTCCGGTTGCCAAAATCCAGATAACCCAGGTAAGGTACTCTTTTACATAACAATTTTAAAACAAATTTAGATCAAATAACGCACAATATTTGAAAAACCTAAGCGCATGTTATCTCAGGTCAGATGATAACTCGGACTCTAAAATATTAGAAGGTATCAGTCAGTGTGCTGCTCTCGCTAGAGAAAAAATGACAAGTTTACACACATTAACTTTCTTATTTATTGTTGTATTATCAACTGTTAATGGACAATGTACGATTGAGAAGGCCCAGCAGTTTTTCAAGCGATCAATCTACGATTTCACCGCGCAATTAGCAACGAGAATCAATCAAGAAACTGACAGTCATTTCGTCGCGTCCGGGATATCAGCATGGACTTTACTTTCGGCACTTTCACTCGGAGCTACGGAAGACACACTAACAGAAATAGCACACGTCCTCAAAATGCATCCACATCCCTGCTTCAACGATCGATACTTTGAAATAGCTAAAAGACTAACTTCCACGACAAATGGAACAGTTTTGGAACGAAGTGCGACTATATTTATAGATAGAGATCTTAATGCAAATGAGGATTTCAAATTCGAAGTTACTAAAGCCGGTGTTTGTAATATTGACGAGATATTGTTCAGTGACCCTTATGCTGCAGCTAATTATATAAACGATTATGTGAGTGGAGCTACTCATGAAGATATAGATGAAATTGTGACGTCTACTGATCTAGATGGAGCACGTATTGTCATGATAGATGCATTATTCTTCAAAGGCGTTTGGAAACTCCAATTTCCCTATTCAGATACTGAACAAAGTGCATTCTACAATGAAAGAGGTGATCAAATAGGTGATGTAAACCTCATGTTTGTGATGGGAGTCTTCAACGTCGCTTCGATAAGGCAAATACAAGCTAGAGTGCTAGAACTGCCATACGGTGAAGAAAATAGATTCTCAATGCTTATTTTCTTACCAAACCCAGACGTTTCAGTTACAACAGTCATTGATAAACTTAAACTAATTAGTTTGAGAACGATTTTCGCTACTTACAAGCTTCTTGGAAAAGATAATGTAGCTGTACAGATTCCAAGGTTTAAAATAACTGCAGATGTTAATATAAAAGAGTTTCTTATAGACATGGGTTTGAGGAAGATATTTGATAGCAGTGAAGCTAAGTTTAGTGATTTAACTCATGAGAAAGTTTTTGTTTCCAACTTGGTACAGAAAGCAGATATAGAAGTGATGGAAGATGGTACTGTAGCCAGTGCTGTGAGTAATGCTGTCTTCGAATCAAGGTCTACGCCAGATCAGTTTATTGCAAACAGACCGTTTTTGTTCATGATTGTAGATAGAGATACTGAAATACCATTGTTTGTTGGTGCATACACGAAACCTAAGTAGGTATACATGCATTATACATTGAGATGTTTTTTAATCGAAGCATGACTTGTAAAACAAAAAGTAAATACGTTTACTCTAGACATGATTAGCAAAGTGTCAAAGTGTCAAACTGCTTAAATTAAAAAAAAATTAAGTCGGTTTTTTTGAAGTCGGTTTTTAAATTTTAAATTTAATTATTTTTAGTGCCGCTGTCACTGAAAATTCTACTCCATGAGGCGAAAGCGACTATTTCTTTAAATTGCTACCTGTACCTAATCGTAACCCATTGAGAGTTTGGTGAAACCATCTAAAAATCAGATGCTCCATTCATAGGTACCTATTAGTGGAAATGGAAAACTGAGCAATTTGTTGAAACTCGCTGTGCAGATCTGTTCATCACTCCGAAGATCCCCGTCAGATCTTTATTTAGGATAGGGTTCTCTATCAAAATTTATTCAAACCCAGTTCGGCGACTAAATTCAACTAAATTCTTCAAATTGTAACGCGTAATCGTAATTTATTGAGGAGTTTAGTGATGAGAAGGTAGTTTCAGATGCTCCATCAATCCTTCCCTATAAATTTAAGGGTCGATTCTACTGGAGATCTTGAAAAGTGAGCAATTTTCTGCACGATCGAGGTGCAATTCTGTTCATCACTCCGAAGATTCTCATCAGATCCTCACAATTTTTATGGGACCACCCCTGAGCTATCACCTTTCGAACACAAAAAGAATCATCTCAATCGGTTGAGCCGTCTTCGAATGATCGCGTAATATACACACAAAAAAAAAACAACATACAGAAGAATTGAGAGCCTCTTCCTTTTTGAATTCGGTTAAAAATATAAAGATAATGAAATAGAATTTTCCTTTTTGTTCTTTCTTCTTTTTTATCTAATTTTTGATTAAGTATCCGTTAAATGCATTTATTATTTAGCCTAGCTGTTTTACATGCGAAAAACTTTTCATTGAATTTTCTTTCTTCGAATACTTTTTATCGATATCTCTATACTGCGACGCCTTATTAAATCGATGTATTCTTACTGCGATGTAACGTTACATAGAAAATTATTCTGCAAAGGATTTTACTGCGAAAATACCATACTGCGAAGACTTGTTTAATCGACATTTTGTTAATGCGACCTTTACAAATATTAATTAAATTAAAAATGTCATAAAAAATACAGGGTGGTCAAAGAAGTGACGGAAAAATTAGGTACCTCATACCGAGGAGTATCTCAGTCACCTCCAAGAGTTTCGCGGTTTTTATTTGCATTGTAGGTTTTTTTTTAGGTTTTTATGTTTTACAACAGTTATTGTACATTAATTAAAAAAATAATTAGGCACGTATTGATTATCCTCGTCGTGCTGTAGGATGATTGCATTTTTGTTAATTATACAGGATATTCGGAGAAGTGACGTCCAATTTTTTTAATTAATGAACAATTAACAAAGGTTTAGAAACAAAAAACCCTAAAAAAATGTCGGCTATGCAAAAATAAATATTTTTAAGATCCTTAAAAAAAATAACGAGAAATCGAAAAAAAAACTGCGAATCTTTTGGGGGTGAATTAAGTACCCCTCGGTATTCTCCGACAACCCTGTATTTTTCACGACATAATTTAAATTTAATTATTTTATGTAAAGTTCGAAGTAACAACATGTCGATTAAACAAGTCTTCGCAGTATGGTATTTTCGCAATAAAATCCTTCGCAGAATAGTTTTTCGATGTAACGTTACATCGCAGTAACAATACATCGATTTAATAAGGCGTCGCAGTATCGTATAGATATATCGATGAAAAGTATTCGAAGAAACAAAATTCGATGAAAAATATTTCGCAGTGACGTAGGTATCCCATTAAAAACATAGATAAGTTAATTAATTGTGTCTAAATGTTTTAGTGAGTTTAAACGCCGGCTAAAAGCAGAACAGAAAATAAAAGAAAAGGCTGAAAAAGCGGCGCAGCAACCGGCACCAGTAGCTGCCGAAAAGAAAACATCGAAAGTGGCCGAAGAAGAAATTAGTCCCGATGAGTATTATAAACTGAGAACCGCCGCTGTAGCAGCACTCAAAAATGGATCTAAAGATGATCACCCATATCCTCATAAATTCACAGTTACTATTTCATTAGAAGAGTTTATAAAAAAGTATAATAATTTAGGCAATGGTGAAGTATTAGACAATGTGACAGTATCATTAGCTGGCAGGATTCATTCTATTAGAGAATCTGAGGCCAAGCTTATATTCTATGATCTGAGAGCAGAAGGAGATAAAATTCAGGTACCTATGATCAGAAAAAAATGAATAATTTAACATTCCCTTTTTTTTCAAATATAAGAAATTTTATAATATTTCAGGTGATGGCAAATGCTAAGTTATATGAATCAGAGGAGAAATTCGCCACCGATACAGACAAGCTACGAAGAGGAGACATTATTGGCTCTGTGGGCCACCCAGGCAAAACCAAGAAAGGAGAGCTATCCATAATACCACAGAACATTAAGCTCCTTTCACCATGCCTTCACACGCTTCCACACTTGCATTTCGGCCCCAAAGACAAGGAAACTAGGTTTAGGAAGAGATACCTGGATCTTATTTTAAATGACAGAGTTAGTAATTTTTTACAGAGACCTTAAAGTAATGATTTGTTACTGTCTCATGAAATATTATTTTATTTACCACCAGTATTGCCTCATGGTTTCACTGCTTATTTTGGTTGTTATCCCATCAATGGGAATAAATCTTCGACCATATAGTAAATGGATAAAAATAGCATATGTATTCTCAAAGAATTAATAAATTATCGTCAAAGGCCTTAAACGAAGTTTCGTTAAAATCAGTCCAGTACTGTCAGAGCCAACAAACAAATATAAAAAGAACATTTTTTCATAATGTTATATTAGAATATATTTAAATATTTTTTTTAGGTAAGGCAAACATTCTATACAAGAGCTAAAATAATTTCCTACATAAGACGGTTTCTTGATACCATGGGTTTCCTCGAGATTGAGACTCCTATGTTGAACATGATTGCCGGGGGAGCTACAGCGAAACCGTTTGTCACTCATCACAATGAACTGAACATGGATTTGTATATGAGAATAGCACCAGAACTGTACCACAAGATGCTGGTCGTCGGTGGACTTGATAGAGTGTATGAGATCGGTAGACAGTTCAGAAATGAAGGCATTGATTTGACTCATAACCCAGAGTTCACTACATGTGAGTTCTACATGGCTTATGCAGATTACAACGATCTCATTACCATTACTGAGACCATGGTCTCGGGTATGGTTAAAAGTATTCATGGTACTTACAAGGTAAGGATATAGCTGTCTTAAAATCTAATAATAATTTATCATTAGGAAATAAACCCTTAATTTACCCGTTACGTCCCTGGGACTATTTTCAAAGATTCAAACACGCATAAAACGTAAAGAATCGCGTTTTGGATTTTGTGCTTTTCAGTACCTTCATTTAGTGGTGCACCGATAGTGAAGTCGACAGGTCATGTGCGTACGCATCCTGCGTCGGTGAGTATCAAGTGCTGCGGTGTCCGTGGGACTCCACCGAGTAATTTACGTTACAAAAATATGATTTTAAATTTGATGTTTTTTGCATTCGTTATCGTTGTTTTTTATATTTGAGATTCAAAATAGCTTATTTCTCAAGGCGGGCGATAAATTTAACGGAGGAAGAGTCACAAACCATCATAGAAGAGTGACTGGCCTTTGACGGTGAGGAGTTCAATACCGAACCAACAGAAGGACCGACTTTACCTCAACAAACAGACAATTTAGAGCCCGAAGGTTGGTTGTCAGATACGGAAGATGACTGCGAGAAATCAGAGCACGACCTATAGTCTGGGTTACCAGCAGATTCAAGTGTTGAAGATAGATATGTTGTTCTAGAAAGGTTTATGTTCAATGTGTTGAAAAAGACAAAGTTTAGACGCTGTCAGTTTTTTATTTTCTTATAATCTTGTGCCATTATAATATTTTTATTTTATTTTAGAATATATAAATCTAGAAATCATAAAGAAAAGTGCTTTGTTTTTTTAAATTAAAGTCTTAGTTCATGTTCAAAAGCGGTTCCAATATTTTTTTGTGATTATCGTAGTTCTATTGAAATATTTCTTTATTTTAGGTAATTTCTCATAATTATAAGCAAATGTTAATGAGAACTCCTTTCTAGAATAATAAACAATAATAGTAATTGATTTCTTGATTCTTTTTTTTTTCCAAAATTAGACAATATTTCAAAGGGAGTCCCACGGACTCCATGAGGGCGTTTGGGTGATTTTTTTTCACCAGGTTAATTAAGGGTAAATAATAATAAGTAGGTATTGTTTTTAAGGTGAAGTATCATCTAGATGGACCTGAAGCGGAAGAAGTTGAAATAGATTTTACTCCTCCATTTGCAAGAGTTCCTATGATTGCTACTTTGGAAAAAGTTCTAAATGTTAAACTGCCTCCACCTGACAAGTTTGACTCAACTGAAACAAATACTCTTCTTAGTCAGTTGTGTGATAAACATGGGGTAAGTAGGAAGGCTATTTAAAATAATTTAAATAAATCAGTACGTAGGTAAGTATTAGCATTTTCTAATTTTAGGTTGAATGCCCACCACCAAGAACAACTGCACGGTTACTTGACAAACTTGTGGGAAAGTTCCTTCAAGAAAAATGTATTAATCCAACGTTCATACTTGACTATCCACAAATTATGAGCCCAATGGCCAAATATCATAGAGATATTCCAGGACTTACTGAAAGGTAAATTCAAGGGCTTTATCACAAATATCACTACATATTTTAAAACAAAGTTATCCACTGCGTCTGTCTGTCTGTTCGCTATAAACTCAAAAACTACTGCACCGATTTTCATGCTGTGTTCACCAATGGATAGAGTGGTTCTTGAGTCGCAAGCAACAGCTAGTTAGTTTAAAAACTTACAGGAAAAATTATTTATATTTTTTAATTATATAATACTGTATTGTGGTTGCATTTATCTCAGCGACTTTTAAACTAACTAATTATGTGTTTAGGTTCGAGTTATATGTTATGAAAAAAGAAGTATGCAACGCTTACACTGAGTTGAACGACCCCGCGACGCAGCGCGAACGTTTCGACCAACAAGTCAAGAACCGAGCGGCGGGAGACGACGAGATACCGCCCACGGATGAGGCTTTCTGTACGGCTCTGGAGTATGGCTTGCCGCCCACTGCTGGCTGGGGACTCGGCGTTGATCGCTTAACCATGTTCCTCACTGATTCTAACAATATAAAGGTAAAGAATGATTATTTTCCTTCAGGCCCTACTAGCTTAGATCCTAATCTCATGGGGGGTAGGATACATAAACAGCCATACTCTTGTCATGAATTCTGGATTCTCATATTAATTATTGTGATAGTATGTGTCACCCTGGAAAAGCATTAGATTAATAATTATTCCGAAAGTGTGCAACACATTGTTAAGTTGCAAATTCATTGCACACTTTCATTGCAAGTTAAACTTGTCAAATGTCAAGGTTACTGTAAATAAATAACACTTGAAATGCATGAATGTTAGACATGTCATTGAATCAAGTTTATCATAATATGTATATTTATTTATCTTCGGTAACAATAAGTAAGTTTTCATTAGGTTTTTTTCCTTTTTTTTTCTATAAGCTGTGGCTAGTAGACAAACTGGAGCGTCTTCAAAATATGTGTATCAGGTTTATATTTGGCCTTCGTAAGTACGATCATGTTTCGTCTTTCCGTGCTCAACTCAAATGGCTTCCTATCCGTCTCAGGCGCAACTCTCACATTCTCTCCCTTCTCTACTCTATTCTCTTCAACCCACGCTTTCCACCTTACCTTAAAGAGCGTTTCAGCTTCCTTCATTCTAATCATGATCGTCCCCTTCGTTCTCTAGATTCTCTACTTCTAAACGTTCCTCGTACCAACACCTCTTTTTACTCTGACTCTTTTACTTTTCAGGCGCCATTTCTCTGGAATGAGTTGCCGCAGGAAGTCAGAAAATCTTCTTCCTTACAAATGTTTAAATCACGCGTCAAACAGTATTATTTGTCACTATTATAAGGAGAATTCCTACCATATTATGTGAATATGATATAATTGTATGTACTCGTATTTCTAGTATAATATTATTTATGGATATGTAAATGTAGGTATATATATATATATATATATATATATATATATATATATATTTATAACTTGCAATACTTATTGCATCCAGCCTCAAAAAATCCCATAGTAATATTGCGTCCACCGACTTACGGCGTCCGGTATACGGACGCAAGATTGATTTCACCTCTATTACATAGCTATAGGTATTGGGTATCTATAGTAAAAAAATCAGTGAGACGCATTTTCACTTCCAGAGTCTCTGGACGAGTATAATATAGTTCGCCAATTATCCGATAGCGGCGCTGCGTCGCTGTATATTTTCTGGGTGTATTTTCCCGTACATTTGGCCGATAATGTTGCGTCTACTCCCAAATATGCTGTTGCCACTTCGTGCAGTGCGTGTGGTTAGAAACAAAAGAAATGCCGCTCAGGCGCTTTGACCGTTGAGACTATGAGGCTTGCCGCGCGCGGCCATCGTTTCATTCTGCTCGTGAACTTTGCGGACGCTGTAGTATCCTGTACGAACGGATGTGAATAATTTTGCGTAGACTAAATTGTGATGAATATCGTGAATATACCATCCTACTGGAGTACCTACTGAGAGGACGTCTGATGAATTATGGAGTTACGTAAAGATTTTTTCAACACAGTTCCATTTTTTTTTAATTTTCAGGAAAACGATACAAGCTAGGTCAAAGTGGTCAAAGACAAAATTATTTATTATTAAATTACCTATAAATAGGTACAAACATTCATTTTGATACGAGTTATAATTTCCAAACTATTATACGTCAAAGGTGACGAAAAATCAGCACTTAGCAAAATAACTCGGGAAATACTGGGCTGGTTACGTTGAATGAATATCATTATTAGCAAAAAAAAAATTTTTTTCGTCAACTTTGACGTATCATAGCTTGGAAACCATAACTCGTATTAAAATAAATATTAGTACTTATTTATAGGTAATTTATTAATAAATAATTTCGTCTTTGACCACTTTGACCTAGCTTATATCGTTTTCCTGAAAATTGAGAAAAACTGTAAAACGGGACACTTTTCAAGGGGGGAGGGGCGTGAGAGTCGTATGTTTTACTGTACTCACATTAAAGTATAAATAGCAGTAGTAGAACTCAACTATAAATTTTGCCGCTAAAAAATCTAGAATGAATAGATTAGAGTGGTGTACCTTCGACAAAATGTATACTACCTACAGCAGATTTTTTTCTGTGTGATAATTTTAGCGAAAAGTTTTTATTCAGAATTGTTTTACCAAATATGAGTGTTAGTTACTTTGACGTTATTTTGAACAAGACGTTGCTTATGATATAATTTTTATTGTTTAATTTTGTCTTAAACTTAAAGTTTTAATCTAGAGTTTTATTGTTTTACCAAATAAAAGCATTAGTTACCTTGACGTTATTTTAGAACTAGGCGTTGACCATTTTATAATTTTATTGTTTAATTTAGCCCGAAAATTAAAGTTTTCATTCCAGAATTGTTTTGCCAAATACGTGTTCCAGCAAAGGGTTTTAATACGAAATGGGGTGTTCTAGACGTCTAAGTGAACAACTTTTGTTCTATGACTTTTGGAAATTCGAAAAAAAATTTAGAAGTTTTTGTATGAAACAGCTGATTTTTGAGTAAAAATTCCCTTGGAATTATCGAAAAAAAAAAAAGGTTAAATTTCTAAAAGTCGTAGAACAAAAGTTGCTCACTTAGCCGTCGAGAACACTCCTCCTTTAGACCAGGGTCGATAATTTTTGAAAACAAAAAAAATCACAGTAGGATGAAACCCATTAGAAAAGGAGCGGAATATGATAAAAATGAAAGGAAAAATAAATTACGGTCGATCCGAGTTCGGGAAGTGGGAGGGGGGGTTTTTAAGGGTAAAAAATGGTTTATCTTGATTTCCGGCAAAACTACAAGTCCTATGGAAAAAAAATGAATGGCAAAGTTGTAGGTAATAAAAAGATCTACAACTTTTGTTTTAACAATTTTTTCACATAACCTCAAAATTTAGGTGAAAAATTCAAATAACCAAGTTTTTGGTTTTTTATTTTTATCTTTTTCAAAAATGTTTTTTTTTTCTACGAAATTTGGTGAAAACTTACCTTATTATGTCCCAAATACACCGTAATTTATTTGATTTAAAATATTTATTTTTTCGCCTTATTTTAACTTAATATCAAAAAAGCACCCTAATTTTCAATTAAAAAAGGTGATATTTTGACGCGAGAATTTTCGATTGAAAATTAGGGTGCTTTTTTGATATTAAATTAAATTATTTTAAAAAAATAATTTTAAATTTTTCACCCAAATTTTGAGATTAAAATATTATTTAACTGTAAATTAATCATTGTTATTTTTTTACACCAAATTAAGTATCTACCTGAATCCAGAGCCTGAATCATAAATCGCAAGAAAATAAATGAAATAAGAAAATTAAAAAGTCCAACCCAACAAAAAGGATGAAATAAAAAATTAAATTTAAAATTTAAAAAACCCTCTACACAAAATAATAAAAGTAGTATGAATGAACGTAAAAAGCCTAAAACAAGCATAAAAAATATGAAAAAAATAAGCCACAAATAGAACATCGGTCTGATCGGTGGGGGGTTGCGGACATAGGGGTGTAGAATGGGGTATGACACTTTAGGGTTAGAAAATTAAAATAAAAAATATAATAAAACCTTTATTATAAGTTTAATTATGTAAGTTATTATATAACTATAATAATATGACACTTATATAACTACACTAGAGAAACTAGATGCGGGGCAGTTGTGGCACTTAACTAACACTGGTAACAGTCTTTTCTGCTTTCGTTGACAATAGCACTAACAGCCGTACTCAGAGACGTCAAAACTATACTTTACTTTTATTTGTGCCAAGTAGAAATGAAACTTCACTATGCTTAAGTTTCATTTTTACTTGGCAAAAATAAAACTTAAGGTTCCTCATCTCTGGCACAAATAAAAGTAAAGTATAGTTTTGACATTTCTGAGTACGGCTGTTAGAGTTTAAAACGCACTTTATGTCAGGGGCATATTGTGCACTTGACGATGCATGTGCTTTGATGCCGCTTGAGCTGCACATAGCCAATAGAGCGTCATCTCTGTAAGATTCCCTTCTGGATCCGGATCTGAAAACTAATTGTAATAGGTTAGGTTAGATAGCGATCGCAACATAAAAAATAATCATAATGTGTTGTTATTTTTAAACATAAGTTGATACGATAAGTACTTACATAGATATTTTAACATTTTCCTCAATTCGGCAGAACAGATATCGGGATTGCATGAGAAAATTTCGCCACCATCAATGTATTTATCCGTGGAAGATTGGTTTGTACTTTCTGCTTTTACAAATCCGTCTTTCATGATGAAATTATACTTTTATTCTAGCATGGTTCTTCTTTTGCATGGTCGGTAATACCCTATTGTATTGTTACCTCAATTATAATATAAACTTTGGTGATAATGCCAGTGGAAATAGTGGACGCCGTAAGTCAGTAGGTATATTTGAGGACGCGCAATCAATATTAAGTACTCCAGGACTCAATAAGAGCATCATTATTAATTAGCATATATAAAAAATATACGCTAGGACGTGAAAATGTACATGACGTACCAAGTATACCAGAATAAAAGGAATGTGAATATCCACAATTTCTTACTTTTTGTAAATATAAGATGCACAGGAATATGGCATGTGATAAAGAAGACAACATTCACATAAACTTTGCCGATAATGCCAGTGGAAGTGGTGGACGCCGTAAGTCAGTGTCTTAGCATGGACGTAATAACTATACCTGGATGTATATATATATATATATATATATATATATATATGTATACAGGGTGTACAAGAAAATGGAACTGCTTTGCATGGAGGTGGTAGACCTTGGTACCCCTTAGCTATAAAAAAAGTTTCAATTGGAAAAAGGATTCCGTTTCCGAGATATGTAAGTTTAAAGTATACGTGTCAAACACGCTTCGCCTTAACAGGCATCATGTAGGTATTAAACAGCTGAATCGCGAATAGGTACGAGTAGGTAGGTAGGTATTTACTTTGTAGCGTGAGCGCACTGTGTAGGTATATCAGTTTTTCAATCGTTTGTCCTTGTCTAAAATAAGAAGCACATTTTTGTGAGGTTGTTACCCGACTTCGTGACAAAAGCGAGTAGTTTGTGTTTGCATTAATTTAGGGTTGATTATGAAAGTAAATCCACTGACCTTTTGATAAAGTTGCCGTAGTAGGTTTTCCATAGCAGACACTCTCTTAAGATTTCGCTTGATTACACCACAAATCAGGTAGATTCCCTTAAGATTTCACTTGTGTTACTTTGATTACACCACAAATCAGGTAGGTACCCTTAAGATTTCACTTGTGTTACTTTGATTACACCACAAATTAAGTATGTACTCTTAAGATTTCACTTGTGCTATTTTGATTACACCACAAATTAGGTACACTCAATTTTTTTTCACCCACTAGTTGGAGCTTAAACGGATGCTGCTTATCTTTCTTCAAAACCCTGTGGACGGTTGTATGAGGAAGCTCCAGCAATCTTCCCGCCGACCTTGTGCTGTCCTCAGGGTGCTCGTCAAAGTGCTCCAGGACCACATTTTGAATAAGTTGGTTTTGTACGCCACCGGAATCATTTGCGCGGGAAGCAAAACTCCCAAAATCTCTCAACCTCTGAACTACCCTTAGTATAACTCTGCCATCTGATGGCACGTGAGTATCCCTTCGATGACCAAAGTACTCTAAGTACAGACGTAACGCTTCATTTTGGTTCCCACAAGCCATGCCGTAGGCTAACACCATGTCCGTGTACTGGACGTTGGTAAATCTAAAAAAAGGCATTATGCACCACGTAAACTAACTGGGTACCACCACTAACTATCACCACACGCGGTAGTAGTCTAAACACGGTAAGTACTTAATAAGTAATAATTCGCACTTGTCACTCATACGATATCCCGGAATAGACTGACATAAAAAATCAAAACGGTTATTGAGCCGCAGGCGGCTCGGTGTGTTCAAAATAGTGTTGCCGATCAATAGAAAGTTCGATAGTATCGATAGTTTTTCAATAGTCTATCGATAGTCATCTACCGCAAGAATATCGATGATATCGATAGTTCAGAATGAGGCTATACTATCGATAGTTTATTCTTCGCGAGCAACAATACTATCGATACTAAGAATACTATCGATTGTATCGATAGTTTCTCAATAGTGTATCGATAGTCATCTACAGAAAAAATATCGATAGGCTTATCGATAGTTTAGAATGAGGCTATACTATTGATAGTTTATTCTTCGCGAGCAACAATACTATCGATAACATCGATATCGATAACATCGATAGTATTGTTCTAAATCAATAATTCTTCGTTCTAAGCTATCGAAAGTATCGATACTTTGGTGCTATCAGATACTATCGGTTGATTAAAAAATATCGATAGTCAAACTGTCGATAGTTCGGAAACACTATTTTAAAACGAAACCGTCTGCGCGCGGGCGGCGCCTTTGAGCGAAAGGCGCGAGCGAAAGGCGGCATTCGCGCCTTTCGCTCAAAGGACGCCGCGCCCGCCCGCCCGCCAAATAAAACACAGGGACGAATTTTGATTGCGATTAAAATTACCTACTTACATTTTTTTTCGTCTGAAAGAAAACTATGGTTTTAATAGATGGCGCTCCAATCTTATTGTTGTTCCTGGTCAAAGGCAACAGACCAGGGGAAAAACTTTGAACAGACTTAGTAAAGGACTTTAACAGGAAGTTTTTCTTCTCCGATGGATTATGATCTTTCATTTACAAAAGAGCGTCAAGTATCTTACCTTTTATTAAATGAGATTTTAAAAATCCTAGGTACTTATGTTAGTTCCTCAAAGGTTAATCCGGTGTTTTTAGTTGTGGCATATGGCCCATGGTAATGTTCCTAATCGGTACCAAAATGACAATAAAAACAAACAGAGCTGAATCGAAATGTGTACCTACTTTAATACTAACAGCAACATTTTTCCTACCTTAATACATCCCCTTTTGTCGGTATTCTTTACATGAATAGTGCAATGCTCGGAAGGCCTAATCAGCTGATCGATGTTGTTAAGGCGATACGCACCTTGCTTTTGCGGCGTAAATTTGTGTTTTTTTCAAAATCTAATGGGAATTTTGAAAAATAAAAAAATGTTTCGAATTAAGTTTCGTTTACCTGATATGTTTCAACCAGATTTATTTAAAACGTACGACGAAAAAACGAAAACTTTAAATTTACATATCTCGGAAACGGAACCCTTTTTCCAATTGTTTTTTTTTTTCATAGCTAAGGGGTACCAAGGTCTACCACCTCCATGCAAAGCAGTTCCATTTTCTTGTACACCCTGTATATATTATTATTTTATTTTATTTATGTATGTATATAGTAAATTTATTTGTGTATGTATTAAATGTATAATATTATTGTGTTTAATTTTCTCAGTTTTTTTTTGTAGTTGTAGGTACTATTTATATTATCTCTTTTTCTATCTCTTTATATTATCTCTTTTTCTATCTATCTATCTATCTATCTATCTATCTATCTATCTATCTATCTATCTATCTATCTATCTATCTATCTATCTATCTATCTATCTATCTATCTATCTATCTATCTATCTATCTATCTATCTATCTATCTATCTATCTATCTATCTATCTATCTATCTATCTATCTATCTATCTATCTATCTATCTATCTATCTATCTATCTATCTATCTATCTATCTATCTATCTATCTATCTATCTATCTATCTATCTATCTATCTATCTATCTATCTATCTATCTATCTATCTATCTATCTATCTATCTATCTATCTATCTATCTATCTATCTATCTATCTATCTATCTATCTATCTATCTATCTATCTATCTATCTATCTATCTATCTATCTATCTATCTATCTATCTATCTATCTATCTATCTATCTATCTATCTATCTATCTATCTATCTATCTATCTATCTATCTATCTATCTATCTATCTATCTATCTATCTATCTATCTATCTATCTATCTATCTATCTATCTATCTATCTATCTATCTATCTATCTATCTATCTATCTATCTATCTATCTATCTATCTATCTATCTATCTATCTATCTATCTATCTATCTATCTATCTATCTATCTATCTATCTATCTATCTATCTATCTATCTATCTATCTATCTATCTATCTATCTATCTATCTATCTATCTATCTATCTATCTATCTATACCTACGTCACTGCGAAAAACTTTTCATCTAATTTTGTTTCTTTGAATACTTTTCATCGATATCTCTATACTGCGATGCCTTATTAAATCGATGTATTGTTACTGCGATGTAACGTTACATAGAAAAACTATTCTGCGAAGAATTTTACTGCGAAAATACCATACTGCGAAGACTTGTTTAATCGACATGTTGTTTCTTCGAACTTTACATAAAATAATTAAATTTAAATTATGTCGTGACAAATACAGAAATGTCGGAGAATACCGAGGGGTACTTAATTCACCCCCAAAAGATTCGCGGTTTTTTTTCGATTTCTCGTTATTTTTTTAGGATCTTTAAAATAATTATTTTTACATAGTAGACATTTTTAAGGGTTTTTGTTGCTAAACCTTTATAAATTGTACAAGAATTTAAAAAAATAGGACGTCACTTCTACGACTATCCCGTATAATAACAAAATGCAATTATCCTACAGCACGACGAGGATGTCAATAAGTGAATAATTATTTTTTGAATTAATGTACAATTATTGTTGTAAAACAAAAAAAACCTAAAAAAAAATATATACCTAAATATTTTTTTTTAATAAAAAAAACTTATAAAAAAATACTGCAAAAACGAAAAAAAAATCGCGAAACTTTTGGGGGTAAATCACTTGTCAGACAACCCTGTATTTTTCATGACATATTTTTAATTTAATTAATTTTTGTAAAGGTCGACAAGACAAGAGTCAAGAGGACAAGAGTCGATTAAACAAGTCTTTTCAGTATGGTATTTTCGCAGTAAAATCCTTCGAAGACTAGATTTTCGATGTAACGTTACATCGCAGTAACAATACATCGATTTAATAAGGCGTCGCAGTACCTATAGAGATATCGATGAAAAGTACTCGAAGAAACAAAATTCGATGAAAAGTTTTTCGCAGTGACGTAGGTATCCCTTAAAATTGTAGGTATAAGTTGCCTACTAAAGCCAACGATAAAGGACAATATACTAAAGCTTTTAATTTCCTTTTTTCGATAACAATTTTCTTTATGCTGTGGCATAAGACAAGTAGGTACCTATTAAAATTGTAGGTATATCTTGCCTACTAAAGCCAACGATATAGGACATACACTAAAGCTTTAAATTTTCTTTTTTCGACAGGAGGTTCTATTATTCCCAGCTATGAAACCAGATGATCCCAACAAGCACAATGCTGAAGATGAAAACACACCAACGGTTTCCCAAGTACAAAACATCGTGCTTAATCTATAATCTATACTATAAAGCTGAAGAGTTTGTTTGTTTTTTTGTTTGTTTGTTTGTTTGAACGCGCTAATCTCAGGAACTACTGGTTCGAATTGAAAAATTATTTTTGTGTTGGATAGTCCATTTATCGAGGAAGGCTATAGGCTACTTTTTATTTTGATATTCCCACGGGATCGGGACTTACGCGGGTGAAACCGCGGAGCGCAGCTAGTATAATATTATAAAGCTGAAGAGTTTGTTTGTTTGAACGCGCTAATCTCAGGAACTGCTGGTTCGAATTGAAAAATTCTTTTTGTGTTGGATAGTCCATTTATCGAGGAAGGTTATAGGCTACTTTTTATCCCGATATTCCCACGGGATCGGGAGTTACGCAGGTGAAACCGCGGAGCGCAACTAGTTTTATATAAGTCCCCAACGGTTATATGATCGATGGTCCCCAATTAATTACTAATAATTAATTAATTAATACAAATAATTAATTACTAACATTACAGTTATTAAGTTCGTTGTTTCAAATACATAAATTAGTCTTAAATTATGATTTTCAATGTTCAGTTAGATTATGTTTTCAATCAATAAATTATTATGAACCAATTTTTCCATTTATTTCTGCTTTAACTAATGAACTTGAAGGTGGATTACCGTAGGGTGAAGTTAGAATCGATAAAAACTTATTAAAGTTAGCTCATAGTAAGTGTAAAAATCTATTTATAAATGTTATGTCTTTAGTATAAATGTTAAGTGTTTACTTATATAAATAGCATGAAAACCTGACTCAGAGAAAGCATTCTAATAAATCTGAACAGAACTGTAGCCAAACAGAAATGTACTCTCTAGGGCAGTGTTTTTCAACCTTTTTCATGGCAAGGCCCCTTTAGTATGAAGAAATATTTCGCGACCCCCCGTTTCCTTATAACCGACTCCAAAAAAGTAGAAGGTTCTCAATTCGACTGTATATTTTTTTTTTGTATGTGTGTTACGCGATTATTCGAAGGAGGCTTCCGGCGACTGGGACCGCAATCAACTGGAACCGCGGTCCCGGTTGCCGGATTCATTTATTTTATTATTTTTCTTCCGTCGAGTGGGACCACTCAAATAAACAAAGAAATCAATTGTTCAAGAAAAATAGTACAGTCAAACGAAAAAATGTTTGAAGTAATAATTTAAGAAAAAAACTCTTATTGATTCAAAAATATCATTGTAAAAAAAAAATTAAAAACCGACCTTAAAAAATCCCTAAGAAAAAAACAAAAAGTGAAAAAACCTGAGAAAAAAACAAACAGTGAAAAATAATCCATTTCGGGTCACTAAGACAGCATATTTGGGACTTGTTAGTAGTGAGGGCAAAAGAGATCTTCACTGGAAACTGTAGCCTTTTAAACGGTATGGGTAAATCAGTGGGAATCATGGGTATCCGCGGAATATAAGCCAGTTGTCCCACTGCTGGCCCTGTGAGAATGGTCGCCACGATTATATTGTCCCGTAACTCTTTTGTAAGCAGCCTTGTCCCATTACACATGTTGGGGGGGCTCAAGTTTCTTAATAGCATGATAGGAAAAAATACTTTTTGTAACTTAAATATAAAAGCGTTTTTCCGAGGCCACTGGGGACCGTAGGGCCGGTAGTTTCCTTTCTCAGCGTATTAGTTTAGCGATCCAGAGGGGGAACGCTGCCAGCTTGCTGGGGACTTTGGGTCGGGGGGACGCCTTGGAAGACGGGGTTTTTTGTTTTTAAATTTTGAATGTTTTGGTTTATTATTGTCATTATTTATTTATAATATAAAAGTTAGACATATGCTGTCGTTGACTTTTTTGTAGGCATTTTCCAATATAGATCCCGAGATTACCCCTTACAATTTAACAAACACACAAACTTCACTTCTTTATAATTTAAGTATAGATATAGTATAGAAGACTATGGTATTTGAATCTCGGACTATTTGAACAATTAGATTTAGACATAGATATTTTATACAATAAAAAAACGTTAATTTAACTTAACGTTAGTTTAAATCTAATTCTCAAACCGGGTTTTGGAATAAGAAGGAAATGATTTAGTGAGGTAACTAAACCTACTACACCTACAAAGAAATGGTTCTCAACCGCTTAGCTCGTTGTCAAAAATCCTGTATTTAATTTATGTACCTACTAAATAGTAATACAAACATAGTATTCTAATTTCTGTTTATCAATTTCATTACAGTAACATTTTTATTATCTACCCAACGTATAGCAACAGTAGAAGTTCAAAGTTTAATTACATTTTCGCGCTCGTCAAATGTTATTTCTACTTTTAGGTTCCGGTTGCCAAAATCCAGATAACCCAGGTAGCCTTTTACGTAACAATTTTAAAACAAATCTAGACCAAATAAAGCATATTTGAATCGTAAAATTCGTCGGAAGCGCATGTTATCACAGGTCAGCAGATAACTCGGACTCTAAAATATACTTAGTATCAGTTAGTGTGCTGCTCTCGCTAGAGTAAAAATGGCAAGTTTACACACATTAACTTTCTTATTTATTGTTATATTATCAACTGTTAATGGACAATGTACGATTGCGAAGGCCCAGCAGTTTTTCAAGCGATCAATCTACGAATTCACCGCGCAATTAGCAACGAGAATCAATCAAGACACTGACAGTCATTTCGTCGCGTCCGGGATATCAGCATGGACTTTGCTTTCGGCACTTTCACTCGGAGCTACGGAAGACACACTAACAGAAATAGCACACGTCCTCAAAATGCATCCACATCCCTGCTTCAACGATCGATACTTTGAAATAGCTAAAATACTAACTTCCACGACAAATGGAACAGTTTTGGAACGAAGTGCGACTATATTTATAGATAGAGATCTTAATGCAAATGAGGATTTCAAATTCGAAGTTACTAAAGCCGGTGTTTGTAATATTGACGAGATATTGTTCAGTGACCCTTATGCTGCAGCTAATTATATAAACGTTTATGTGAGTGGAGCTACTCATGAAGCTATAGATGAAATCGTGACGTCTACTGATCTAGATGGAGCACGTATTGTCTTGATAGATGCGTTATTCTTCAAAGGCGTTTGGAAACTCCAATTTCCCTATTCAGATACTGAACAAAGTGCATTCTACAATGAAAGAGGTGATCAAATAGGTGATGTAAACCTCATGTTTGTGATGGGAGTCTTTAACGTTGCTTCGATAAGGCAAATACAAGCTAGAGTGCTAGAACTGCCATACGGTGAAGAAAACAGATTCTCAATGCTTATTTTCTTACCAAACCCAGACGTTTCAGTTACAACAGTCATTGATAAACTTAAACTAATTAGTTTGAGAACGATTTTCGCTACTTACAAGCTTCTTGGAGAAGATAATGTAGCTGTACAGATTCCAAGGTTTAAAATAACTGCAGATGTTAATTTAAAAGAGTTTCTTATAGACATGGGTTTGAGGAAGATATTTGATAGCAGTGAAGCTAAGTTTAGTGATTTAACCCAGGAGAAAGTTTTTGTGTCTAACTTGGTTCAGAAAGCAGATATAGAAGTGATGGAAGATGGTACTGTAGCCAGTGCTGTGAGCGACGCTGTCTTCGCATCAAGGTCTATGCCGGATCAGTTTATTGCAAACAGACCGTTTTTGTTCATGATTGTAGATAGAGATACTGAAATACCATTGTTTGTTGGTGCTTATACGAAGCCTAAGTAGTAAATTTTTGTTTTAGTCGTGCCATTCAGATTGACTTGCGTAACAAAAAATAAATATGAGATTTCTATGGTATTTCCTTTTACACAATTTAATTTTTATAAACATCATTTTCTTGACACGAATCGCCTCAAGCTAGAACACCGACCCCGTGCCATTATTCAGTGCCGTTACTAAGTAGGTATAAATTGCTTTGATTATTGCTGTTTGAGTTATTCGACATTTACTTTATTTATTATATATTGCTTGAAGTTTCTAAGGTCTTTAGTTAATAAAGAATGACATAATACTTACTTTTATTATGTAAATTCTCGAACGTAACAAATAGCAAGCTACATAAATGATTTTATTTGCCTAGTTTTTACCCCTCCTGATCAAAAAGTAGCAAGACGTTCAAATAAAGCATGTTTAAAAATATTAACCTAGGTAATTATGTAGTTAGAGTTGTCTACATTGTAAATATTAACTCTTTGTTTGTTGGTATAATAGGTAGGTACATTCGATTGCATAAATAGTTCACGAGAAAGGATTTAATTACCGTGTTCTAGTTATTCAGTCGTTGAACTAAATATTAAAATAGGTTATTGTAAATAAATATTATGAATGTAACAGCTATTTTAATCATTTACGTCGGCAAATAGGTACCTACATTGCATCGTGAGGAAATCGACACAACTCGACCTAATTTTTAATGCTAATAAAAATCTGTCAGGCGCTAATGTAAAAATTGATGACCACAAGTCAAAAATCGTAATCAATAGAAGTATTTTCATTTTGTAATGTTTATTTTTTTAGTTTTTATTTATGTAAAGAAATCGAAATGTAACGTGATTTTATGTTACCTAATTTGTTATTTAATTTTAGTCTCAATCGGAATCATTTAACTAATTTTTTTCTCTTACCTACCTAGCTAAATAGAACTTTCCATCTACTAACTAAAAGTTTAAAACTTGGAAAAATATTATTCTAAAGGGTTACTATAATGGCCGACACTGGATTGTACAACCCAATAATTACCAACACCTTATTGCACGGCATATAATTTGCGTACCGTGCTAGGAATTATCATGCTGTACAATAGGGTGTCATACATTATCAGCCTGTGCATTATCATGACGTGTAAATATTGCAAGCTACGATTTTGTACACCCCTATAATGCACGAAAATAGGAAAATATGAGAATAGGTCCCCTTCCAACATTTCATACCACTATGTAAATGGTACCCTAACGTGCGCCCACTGTGGGCGTACGTTCACACATAAAATAGGGTATATCAGCCATCAAGCCACACATCTAGGCTAAATAGTAAAAACTTGGTCGCCGCGGCCGAAATCGGCCTGGAAGAATGATGATGATAATGCACGACCTGATAATTGGAAGCACTGGTGCAGAGTTTTATCAGGCTGAGCATTATGGTGTCGTGCAATTGTTGGTTGTGAAAAGTCAGTTCAAGACAATATTGTACGGCACAATAATTGTGATCACCGTTCTATTGGCTAAACGATATCTCCGCTCTTATTAGTCAGTTGGTGCTATCCTCCACGGTCTTTTGTCTATGCACTTGATGCTTTGTTTGAGGAAGGTTTAGTAGGCGAGTAGTCTGTAGTAGTCTAATAAACGTTCGAACATGGATAGAATTTGAATCTGGCATCCGTTGTGGTCGCAGTACTAACATGAACCTAACCTATCCATGTCGGTTCTGTAACAGTTCACTTAAAAATTAAGTTTGGGGTGGTACTTAAAAAGAACACTCACTCGTCAGAGCGACTTGACTGAAGATCGAATTTGTAACTAAACCAACGAACGATCTTCAAACGAGGCATGAGTTTGGCATTCAGCGAGGTGTTGCTAATTATCAAGGTGTACAATATAGTGTCGGAAATTATTGACCCGTGTAAATATTGTTTGACACGTTATTGTACACCCCTATAATGTCCGCCCTGATAATTGTAAGCACTGGTGTCACAGATTAGAGGCCCGTACAATATAGGTCTGTGTTTTATCACCCCGGAAAAAAAATGACCACCCTGATAATTGGCGACACCTTATTGTACGGCCTGATAGTTATTGACACGGTGCTAACAATTATCAGGGCGGACATTATAGGGGCGAACATTAGATTGCTGTGTTTTATAGGTGTTGTGCATTATTGGCTCCCATTCTAAACTATTTTGGATTTTAAAAATATTAATGTTTTAATTTCGATTTTATTTTTATTTGTGATTTTTGGTCATTCTTCTAACTCTGTTATTTTAAATAAATAATAATAATAAATAAAAATATTTTTATTTTAAAGAACAAGGGCGAATTATTGTCTCAAAAGTTTTGGCGTCTTAAAATTTGAGTACAACCATGGTGTTTAATTAATTATATAATGTTTTTTGGCGCTAATTATTTATTCTATATAACCACCGTTTATAAAATCATATTGATTAGTATAAACACGATTACTTGGTACTTCCGTTCTACTCAATTTGCATTTCGATAATACCAGTACTAGAGCATTACTTCTATTTTAGAAGTTATAAATATTAAATGACACATAGTTTTCTCTATGGATATGTATTTATATTTTTAATTATTGTGCATTATGTAGGTACTTATAATAACTAATTATAATTAATCAAAGATAATGAACATACAAAATAAACAACAAAATAATGAACTAAGATATTTTAGCAGTAGAAAATAAATTGAAATTATGGCAACACTAAACTCAAGTGACGGACGAATGACATGCGACTCCGGCGCCGCGCCGCCGAGCGTGTTGTTTGCTGAGGTTGTTTGTGTTTCATTGCGATTTTGTTTTTTTATTATCTTTTTAACGGCGGTTCCTATGGAGAATTTTGGTTGTTATATGTATTCTAGGACTTGTGTAGATTGTTTTAGTATTTTTTTTACATCAAGACGCCAAAGTTTTATATAAAAGAAAACCATGTATGGAAAACTGCCCATGTTCTTTAGTCGTTGCCTGCATCGGGGTTTTACATTATCTTTCCTCTTATCACGGTTTCTTTAAATATAATATTATTCCTTTTTTCCTTTCTCCGAATCCCAGATCGATTTGTATGTTACTTGACACTGGCTATATACGTGAGCCGTGCGATGCCATACTCAAAAAAAAGAATGACAGTGACAGTTAAATAAATCTATCAAATATGTTCGCAAAATGTTCGTCCCTCAGCAGCCTTCCCATTGCCCATAATATTTAAATTCTCTTTGCCATTGCCTTCCCTTCCCTCCGTTTTTTGTTCAAATCAAATGTTTGAACTTTGTTTTCAAAGTTTTCCACGATAAGCTAAATACCTAATAATCTCTATTTTAAATTATTTGAAGAACGTTATCTTTATTTATATCGTATTTTACATAATTAGGGCTAGAAACAATAAGATATTAAGTCTGCAATCTACATTTAATTATCAGCCTTCCACAGTGCAAATTCCAGTTTATCAACTTTGTTTACATCGAGTGCTTCATTTGAGTCTGTGATTTGAGTAAAATCTCGTAAATTAATTGTTTAAGTTACTCGAAACGCTGTATTTATCGAGAAACTTGAAGAAACTAAGTAAGTACCTATGTGAATTTTAGTTCATTTAAATAAAATATTAAGTATACTTAGTACCAAAAGACATTGAGAAATAAGAGAAGAAACTGGTTATTCCCTCAATTATCTTTAATTAGATTCCGTCATCTTTAGAATGGGTTTATTGAATATCACTAGCTTGTTCCCGCAACTTCGTGTAGGGTTTGTATTTTCCAAAAAATATATCCTAACAGAATATATGCCTATGAAATAATAGAACAACTAGGTATATGTATGCCAAATTAAAGTCCCATCTGTCCACTGGTTTGATATGTGCGTTGATGCATCAGTCAGCCAAGACTCTTGGTATTACTAAGACTTAAGACTGTCCGTCCGTCTGTCTGTCATGAACCGTGATAGATGGCCTAGACAGTTGAAATTTTTACACATTTTGTAGGTATTTCTGTTGCCGCTAAAACAACAAATACTTAAAACAGAAAACAAAATTAAGAGGAGCACCATTCAACATAGTACGCACACAGACCTGGCCAGTTTTTTATTCTTACATCTCATAAGTATCTCATCTCTTACGCCTCATTCTTTGTGTTTGTTTCATTATTTTAAATGTTATTCCAGGGGTCTGACTATCAACACATCAGTTTCATTGCGTTCGGTTTAGTAGTATCTTGCTTGATGAAGATAACAAACACACATTTTCATATTAATAATATTAGTTGTACTTAGATAATAAAACAATACATTGTTTTTGTGTGAGAAACTACATAATTAGGATTTTTAATATAAATTGAATCATAAAATTATACATTTGAATTAATAATTTTGTCATTTTATCCTAGGACTTATACATTTTGAAAACTTTATAATCCATTTTTCATCCACCGATGTAAAGAGAGGTGTGTTATTTAATTTTGATTTGAGTGTCTGTCTGTGTGTTGTTACGTCATAGTTCTTAAATGAACCAATTTCCCAGTAGTTGCCTCTATCTGAACGCTGAATTTTTGGTAAGTTCTCTAAAATATTTGTATCCTAATAATAATATTATATCTGCCTGCCATGTTTTTAGGGTTCCGTGTAAAAACAAGCGCCTATTTAGTTTTTAGACTATAGTTCCTTATATAATCTATAGGGATAGTGTTTAGACTATAGTTCACGAGAAAATCTGTGTCTAAATCTAAGGTTTAAATCTACATCTCGGACAATCCTTAAACCTAAAGTGGGAAGATATTTTATCTTGACCTTTGCAAACATAATCACAAAAAAAAGCAAAAAAACCCATGAGTTTCTTGTGCCTTTTTCTCATTTGTGGGCGCGTTCCGAAGGCACTTATCCAAATTAATTAATTTTTAAGAGGAAAGGGTACCGGGGGCTTCCTCCATACAAACTATTACAAACTTAGTCGACTGTTTTCTCCCTGGATAATGACACTAGAGCAAATATTTTTGGTGCATAAAACTTATGACTGCCATGACCATGCCCCTATTTTTTGTTTTTTTTTTATTTTAATTTCTTTGATAATAAAAAAGCAAAACATAGGGGCATAGTCATGGCAGTTATAGGTTTTATGGCACAAAAATATTTGTGCTAGTGTCATTATCCAGGGAGGAAACAGTCGACTACGTTTGTATGGAGAGCGCGCGCGCTTCACCTTAAGACTCATCAAATGAATAAAAAAAACAGCGCACTCCGGGAGTGCAGGCAGAAGTGAAAACTGTATATCTGTGTAAAATCTTATCTGTCGCGTCAAATCTCATCTGTCGCGAGAACGGCTGAAAATGCTCACCCACAAAAGTGCCCAACGCGCCATAAGAAGTTTTCACTTCAAAAATTTGATTTGATAATTTTATCCCTTATTTTTCAGGTGAAAATGGAGCCCAAAACCAGTTATAAATTATCACCAGAACAACTGGACTTCTACAAAGAAAATGGCTACCTTGTTATAAAACAACTAGTTGATTTTTCATCACTTTACGCTTACAAGTAAGTTGATAAATCTTTAACCTATTCGAGGCCTTGGGCAAAATATTAGGAAGATGGGCCCCTATGATTTTGACAGAACACTATTTTATTATTTAGTTAGTCTATATTATTGTTTTTATCCCGATATTCCCACGGGATCGGGAGTTACGCGGGTGAAACCGCGAGGTGATTCGTCAAATCAAGGCCACTGCGCCTTTTCTTTTCTAACTTTATGTGTTTGTTTTAGACAAAGATTCCTACAAATAAGTAAAGGGATAGTACCAAAAGGTTATATAACTATTATGAAAGAACCTTCGCTTGTTGGCAAGAAAGAAAACCCTGAGGACTACGTCAATAAGGTACAAATTATAAAAAATAAAAAACAGGCAGAAGTGAAAACTGTATATCTGTGTAAAATCTCATATGTCGCGAGAACATACGCAAAAAGAGTTTTAGATGAAAAAAAAAAAATAGTCGGACGACAAATAGTCGTCCGACATTTGTCGTCCGACATTTGTCGTCCAACAAATTGTCGTCCGACATTTGTCGTCCGACATTTGTCGTCCGTCAATAGTCGTCCGACAAATAGTCGTCCGACATTTGTCGTCCGTCAATAGTCGTCCGTTAAAAAATACCATATGTACGTCTTAAATAGCTGTCTACTCTCCATCCGTCTTACGCTTTTTCGATCAGGTCACGTGTCCTGACGCGAGTTTAAGATTTTATACCCATTACAGAAAAAGTGCTCAACGCCGCTAAAGAAGTTTTCACTTCAAAAATATAAAAACTAAAGGTACTTATAAGAAGAAATTATAACCCACTCTCTTTACTTTTAACAATTTTCTCCACGCTTTAAATCCAAAGGCTTTCTAATGGAACAAGTCTCAGTGCAGTACTTTTTAAGACAACCAAAGACACAATTAAAAAAAACTCGGTGAATTGAGAACGTCCTCCTTTTTTGAAGTGGGATTAGACATAATAATATTTATAAGTAATTGATACGTCGTTTTCTTCACGAAATTCTGTCATTTGGTAAAGATAAAGACGTAGGTAATAAATATCTTTTTCTATTTTCATTCAGATACAAGAAATTCTCTACGATGATGTCTTCATAGAATACGCACAGAACCCCGCCATGTTGGATATACTAACACAAATAATAGGCGAAGACATCACTGCTATACACAGCATGTTTATAAACAAACCGCCGGGCACGGGAAGGCATCCAAGCCATCAGGTATATTATATTAAGGTGATGTATTTATACAACATACACACGACACCTCGCCATGTTGGATATATTAACACAAATAATATGCGAAGACATCACCGTTTTACTGTAAATCACCAAGGTAGGAATTTGCGTAAGCGATTCTAAAACTGAATTCTCTATTATGCTTTGAAATTATCCCAAAATTTAAGAATGTAATCTATACTATAATCTATACTAATATTATAAAGCTGAAGAGTTTGTTTGTTTGTTTGTTTGAACGCGCTAATCTCAGGAACTACTAGTTCGAATTGAAAAATAATAATAAAAAAATATTTTTGTGTTGGATAGTCAATTTATCGAGGAAGGCAATAGGTTACTTTTTATCCCGATATTCCCACGGGATCGGGAGTTACGCGGGTGAAACCGCGGGGCGCAGCTAGTATTGTATAGTTGAAGAGTTTGTTTGTTTGTTTGAACGCGCTAATCTCAGGAACTACTGGTTCGAATTGAAAAAATATTTTTGTGTTGGATAGTCCATTTATCGAGGAAGGCTATAGGCTACTTTTTATCCCGATATTCCCACGGGATCGGGAGTTACGCGGGTGAAACCGCGGGGCGCAGCTAGTTGACAATAATTGACGGTTATTCATAAATGACACTCACATTATTTAATGCAAATAATGTGAGTGCGCGTTTTAAAGCTTAGTAAATAATTCAGTACGTAGGTAGGTATAGCATTTTCTAAGGCTTTTGCGACTTAAAGTCCTTAAAAAAACTTATCTGCAAACTCACACAAACTTACAGAACAAAGTAAAACATCAGGTTTTAACATAAAAATAAAAAAAATAAACGCGATTTTATCCGTTATATTAGTTTAGTTATCAGTCTGCTTGTGTCCATGGGAACTGCAAAGTTCTCGAAACATCAGATTTTTACAAAAAAAAATTAAAAAATAAGCGCAATTATGTCCATTACCAATTCATTATCTTTTTTTTTCATCGACAATTATTTTCTAAAAGCGGGGATTAAGCAAAAAAAAATGTTAAGTAGGTACTTACTTACATTTTGTTTTTTAATTGGATATTTTTTTAGAATTCTACTAATATTATAAACGTGAAAGTTTGTATGTATGGATGTCTGGATGTTTGTTACTCTTTAACGCAAAAACTACTGAATGGATTTTAATGAAACTTTACAATAATATAGCTTATACATCAGAATAGAACATAGGCTATAATTTATAAAGATATTGTGTGAAATGTCCAAAATATAATGAAAAGTGTCGAAAAATTGACACTTTGGCATCTGTCACTTTGACATCTGTCAAATGTCAAGTCAAAAGCGATAGGTATTGCTCTATTTGTAGATAGCTGGAGTCCTGAGACCTGGATTAACGCAAAATCTACTTCATTTTCGTCATATATTTTCACGGGATCGGGACTAACGCGAGTAAAACCGTGGGGCGCAGCTAGTAGAATATAATTCTTATTCAAAATAGCCCGAACTCAAATAATAGGCGTAGACATCACCAATATTCTGTTCGACGAAGCCTTTAATAGGTTAATTTTAATTTCATGGTATTTTTTATTTATACAGGGTAAATGAACCGGTTACGTTTTTTTTAAATTTGTTATTTTTTATACTTACAGGGTAAATTAACCAGTTATTTTTTTATACATTTTAAATTATTTGATTTATTTTTAATTTCCAGGATTTATACTACTTCCCATATCGGCCAGCTGATAAGATAGTTGCAGCTTGGACGGCTGTCGACCATGTTAATTTGGACAATGGTTGTCTGTATGTTGTACCGAAATCACATAAAGCTGAGGTTTTATATGAACATGCCAATATGAAGGTAAATCTATACATATAAAATGCTTTGTTCTGACTGACGGATCAACGCACAGCCTAAACCGCTGATCGTAGAGACCTGAAACTTATAGGGTGTGTTCTTTGTATGACGTAGGTACCTATCCGATAATAAATAATAAATCTTTTTTAATAAATATTTCAGGACATATTACACATCGCCATCCAGCCCCAAGCTAAGCAACTTAATGCTTGTGTTATGGGTAACTGCGTAACACATAAGAAAGGATTTTCCGAAATTCTACTCCTTATGGGGGTGAAAAAGGGGGGCAAAGTTATTTTTTGGTCCATTTTCGACTTCTACGCGGATGAAGTGGCAGGCAAAAGCTAGTATATATGTATAACAAAAAGATAGACGCGAAAATCATAACCATTTCCTTGTCTTGTCTTAGTCAGGGAAAAATGAATCCTTATTTTCCTTTGTCATTGCATCACGCGTGAACAGCCGGACCAATTTCGCTAATTCTTTTTTTGTTGTGTTTGTTATTGTCGGGAGAAAGTTCTTATGAAATAAAAATTTAAGAAAGTTCCTCAGAAAGTTATACGCGGGTGAAACCGCAGAGCCCAGCTAGTATATTAATAACTAGCGACCCGCTCTTATGCATGTATTATACATATAAACCTTCCTCTTGAATCACTCTATCTATTAAAAAACCGCATCAAAATCCGTTGCGTAGTTTTAAAGATTAAGGCATACAGAGGGATATGGTGACAGAGAAAGCGACTTTGTTTTATACTATGTAGTGATGATGAGATTGGCTTTTACTTACATCCTACTAATATTATAAATGTTATAGTTTGTGTGTTAGTTGTGTATGTTAGGTACACCTTCAAACTACTGGATCGATTGTGATGAAACTCGGTATGTAGATAGCTTACTTTTTATCAAGACATTACCACGGGAACTTACGCGGGTGAAATTTGGTTTTTACTATAGATAGCTATATTTTCGAAAAAGGTCGTGGTATCTATACTAATATTACAAAGCTGAAGAGTTTGTTTGTTTGTTTGAACGCGCTAATCTCAGGAACTGCTGGTTCGAATTGAAAAATTATTTTTGTGTTGGATAGTCCATTTATCGAGGAGGGCTATAGGCTACTTTTCATCCCGATCGGGATCGGGAGTTACGCGGGTGAAACCGCGGGGCGCATCTATACTTTATAAAACCTGAGTAATTACCGAATAACTCTCTAGCTATCATAGTTCATGAGATACAGCCTGGTGACAGACAGACGGACGGACGGACAGCGACGTTTTAGTAATAGGGTCCCGTTTTTACCCTTTGGGTACGGACCCCTAAAAACTGTCACAATATTACGCGAGTGAAACCGCAGGTTGTAGTTAGTCTTACCTAAAATGCAAAGAGAAAGTCTAAATGTATTCAATAATTTCGCCTCGGTTGTCAGTTGCGTTGGTGGTGTAATGGTCAGCATAGTTGCCTTCCAAGCAGTTGATCCGGGTTCGATTCCCGGCCAACGCACACTTTTTGCTAGCGGAAATTTTATTTTTGAATAATATTCTTTGATATGGAAAAATTTTATGTGGGAAAATTAAGTAAATGAATAAATTATTGAAAATAATATTTTTTTTTAAATTTTAACCAGTTTTATCTTATTGTAAAATCTTTGCACTAACTTAGTTATATTTTTTTAATTCAATGACTAACTGCACTCTGCTGTTTCACCCGCATATATTTTGAGTCGATTTTCTTTTATTCTGTGTCTTTAATAAAACAGTATCTTTTATCTGTAATTTTTTATTTTGGCAACAACAACTTTTCCTTTTTTTTGTTTTTTAATGTTTCGTGTGTATAAAAAATGAAGTGTTTCTGTGTCATTTTTATACAATACTAGCTTTCTCGGCAAACGTTTTTCCTTAAATAAAAAAAACTAAATGGAACATAATAAAAAATAGATGTTGTTCGATTCTCAGACGTAACGAAAATACACAAAAAGAATGATACAAATCGGTTAAGCTATTTAGGTGAGATTTTTTTATACAGGGTGAATTTTTTATATGGACGCCTTCAGGGCTATTTCCCAAAACTATAAGAGATAGCGAAGAATGTTGAAAGGAGTTGCGTGCCCGATTTTGACAAAAACTAAAACTGCATCATTAGATTTCTGAAAAAGTCATTCCCCTAGCCGGGAATTGAACCTATTTTGCAAAAAAATAATCATCTAAAATGTTTAAACCAATCTGTACAAAATTCGTTGCGTAGTTTTAAAAATCTAAGCATACATAGGAACAGACAGACAAGCGGGAAGCGACTTTGTTTTATACTATGCATTTCTATATTTTTGTAGGATGCAAATAAGCTATACCACGGCATTGTAATTGAAGATGAAGTAGCTCCTGAATCAAAGAGGGTTTACATGGAGATGGCGCCGGGAGACACTGTGTTTTTCCATCCCTATCTCATACATGGCTCGGGACCTAATGTTTCTAAGGTACGTACAATCAACGGTCAAAAGTATCTGCCCACCGTAACGTTTACAATCCTGTGCTGTACTATTTGAACATTATAACAACGTAACCTGTGGATCGAACCCACGTCGGTTGGTGTAGCGGGTGGCGGCTTATACCACTCACACAACTAAACATATAGCTAACATGTTGAAAATAATAATCACACTGAGTATTCTAATTCAAGTATTTAAGTTTGTGTGTAACGTCTATTGGAAGGTCGTAACTCCAATACTTATTGATAGTATTATTGTAGCCAACTGATCATTTATTTATGATGACCCATACTGCACCTACTCTGCCTACTATCAAGGGACAACATTTTTGATATCCTTAGAAGAATTTTCACAGATAATGTATTTCTGATGCCGCTATAACATCAAATACTATAAAAAAAATAAAAAAACATATACAACCGAATTGAGAACCTCCTCCTTTTTTTGAACTCGGTTAAAAAATAGAATATAATGGTACGGAACTCTTCGTGCAAAGGGTCCGACTCTTACTTGGCTGGTTTTATTGCTTAATAAATACTTAAGAGCACTGCGTATCTGAGAGACTTACCAATACAATATATTTCAAATCAATCATTTATTCACATTAAATAGAGTGATATAGATATTATTCACCAGAAATACCGGTGAATATCTAGAGTTACCGGAAAATATCTAGGATTACCGATAAAAAAAACAGGGTTTACCGCTAAATATCCGGGGGTACAGGTATATTTGGGTATGTGGTAAATATTTTTCTGGGGACTATGACAATACAAAGTATATCTTCACCTTTACGAGAGTAGTAATATCATTCCATAGATTTTAGCGGTTGATACCCAAAAACTGTTTCCTCTCTATCGCGATATTTTACGCTTCTGGGCTTACCACTTCGTCTTAACACATTTTATACTGATATTTTTACAGAATTACCGCAAAGCGTTGACATTCCACTTCTGCAACAGCAACTGCTACACCATCGACGTCAGTAACACTGTACAACATAACGCCGCTAAGGAGATCGAAGCTGAGGCTAAGAGGCGGGGGATTGATATCACTTTCAACGTAAGTATGGCATTTTACCGGTAGATACATAGAAATTCCGGTAAATATCTGGAAATACCCGAAATATCTGGGATTTCCGGTAAATATATGGAAATACCGGTAAATATCTGGGATTACCGGTAAATATCTTGAAATACCGGAAATGTCTGGAAATATCTGGAAATACTGGTAAATATCTGGGTTTACCGATTAGTATCTAGATATACGCCTGTTTGTACAATTTCGTAGTTAATAAGCTTTCTCGTCATATTTGTTATTTTTAATGTTTTGTGTGTTGTACAAATAAGTGTTTATCTATCTATCTATCTATCTATACTGGAAAATATCTAGAGGTAAATATCTAGAGTTACCGGTAAATATCTAGAGTTACCGGTACCTGAGATTAACGGTAAAAAACACGGTTCACCGCTAACCAGGGGTACAAGTAATTATATGGGATTACGGTATATGTATATTCAAGTAAAAAAAAAATTATTTACCTACGCAAAAATATTTTTATATATATTTTTTTACTTATTTGTAATTATGTGCTTACCAATTTAATAAATTTATGTATGTTTATATATTTAGAAATTCTCTTTTTTACAGGAAATTTGGAAATACAAAAGCAGGACCATCGTAGGAAAGGCACACCTTTAAAAAAATATCGAAAAGTATAATTTTATTCGTAGCCATCGAGTACGTACCTAAAGTAGAGCCTTAATGTGGGCCATACCCTACGGTATGATGAGTGGTTTTGAACTCGTGTGCTAGTATTGCACTTTAATAATCATAATATTATGAAGTATTAAACATTACTTTATTTAAACAACTAAAATCTGATACAAAAACCAATACAAAAACAAGTAGGTAGAACACAAACTTAAAGTAAAATTAATCAAAAAAACAATAAATAAATAATATAATAAATAAATATTTCAGGACATATTACACATCGCCATCCAGCCCCAAGCTAAGCAACTTAATGCTTGTGTTATGGGTGCCAGATAACGGATAAACTACTTATATACTTTTTTTTTTTTTGTAAATATATACATATTATACATATAGGAAACACCCAGAACCAGAAACAAGAATTTATGGTCAGCATAAATACTTGTTCCCGGCGGGAATCGAACCCGCAACCTTCTGCGTCGCAGTCGGGTGTTCGCCCGACGCGCCACAGAGGTCGTCAAAATGAATCAATGAATATGATTTTTTTTTTAATAAGAAAGATAAATATAAGTATTTTATTAGTTTTCTGGCCACCATAATACAAGCCTAGCTTGGGTCTAGATGGGGCTGTGTAAAGTGTCCTACAAATCCTACACCCCCTTATTCCAAAACGAAGTCTAAAAATTAAACTACGTTTTAGTGAGATTAAAACCATGGACTTAGATAAACGTTATTACAAAAAGAAGTTTACCGCTAAAACCAGGTTTGTCTGTCCTGTCAAAGTTAAACTGCCGAGCACCCTAGTTTAACTATCTTAGTCCGCAGATTATAACCTCATAAAATTAAATTCTGACGTTCACCTTTTCCTCGTTACTCCAATTCTCGCTCCTTTTTAGGGTACCATACCCAAAGGGAAAAACGGGGCCCTCTTACTAAGACTTCGCTATCCGTCCGTCTTCTGTCCGTCACCAAGCTCTATCTCAAGAACCGTGATAGAGAGAGTTGAAATTTTCACAGATTTTAACAACATATTACCTAAACCTACTAAAAACATAAATAAGTAAATATTTTTAGTACGTACTTATGTTCAAAGAGGATATAATCACTACGTTTGCTTATGTTTTTGAGAAATTTAGGTTATTTTCATGTTTAATATTTTGTAGGTATTTTTTTTTTGTTTTATACTTCTAAACGGCCAGGCAAAAGGCTTAACCTATACAGCCTCTTCTGACAACTCAACTCGAGCCGCGTTCCGATATACGCTACATAAATTGATGTATTTAAATACAACAACGTAATCGCGAACATAGAATAACAAATACAAGTCACGCTATTTCACAATAATTAAACACACAATTTTATATTTTTATCACTTTAGTATTCGATTTCTTAAATAAGTTTTTAATTTTACTCACTTACCACCATTTTGTGAAAAGGAACGGTGTTTCGAACGCTGAACGAACAAAAGAATGGTTTGTTTCAAGTTTGCTATCTATTGTCTATGGTTGCGACTAAAACCAGGGATCTTCTGGTCCTTGGTCTATTTACTTTTTGTAATAAGAATCAATTTTAAACCAAAACTAACACAAAAACCTAGATCTTTTAGTACAGGTTTAAACTATGGTTTTGCAGTTTTTTTGTAATAAGAGGGACAATATTTATTTATTTCTTAGAAGAATAATTTCATTTTTTTGTTGGCCTATTGTCCCACATAATCTATTAGGTTATATAATCTAATATATCAAAATGAATCCCTATTTTCCTTGTTCACGGCTTCACGCGTGAACCGCTGGACCGATTTCGCTAGTTCTTTTTTTGTTGTGTTTGTTATTAAAGAGAAGAGAAGAAGAGAGAGTTGTCAAGAGAAGTTTCTTATGAAAAAAAAAATAATAAAGTTGCGAAGAAAAAATATTACTGCAACTGCAGAGCGCAGCTAGTTAAAATATAAAAATCATAAAATGGAAGCCTATTTTGCGTCGAAACAAATCTATTATATTTAACTCTCTACTAAGTACGTATGTACTCGATGATCTCAATATACCTACCTAATGTACCATGTAATTATTATAAATAAATCAAAAAATGAAGAAAATACGGGGTTTTTGATAGTAAATAATCGGTTAAGGGCTACTTCTTAACGCCATCTGTGTGATACGTGTTCAAACTTTGTTTCATTAGATTTGCAAGAGATGGCGTTACTAAAATGCACGTAAATCTTTTGTCTAAGGTTTATGGTACAATCTGCAACTGAATTGCAGAGTCATCGTAGAGTTCTGAAACTACTATTGTTGGAATGTTTTTCATCTAGGAATGTTTTTTTAATAAATTAATGAGTTGTAAGAGTTTAAACTTTAACTCAAGTAGAGCCTTAGCCTCTAGCTTGAGTTGAGAACATTCTAATAATAGAAGTTTTGTAGATCTACGGTGGATCTGCACTTTTGTTGCCTGATTGTACAAATGTAGGTGGCGCCATCTAGTGGGGTTTTTGTGTGAGGTTTTTTGTTTATGAGTGACAGTCTGTGGTTCTATTTTCTTTAACCGTGTTTCGTTAATCTATCATACTTGCTCCATTTAGTCGCTGATATCTTTTTTTAGGGCTTCGTTGAGGTACGAAGGTTAAAAAATTAACCCTTATAAGATCACTTTCTTGTCCGTTTGTCACCACCGATTTTCTCAGGAACGGATGGACCTAGCAAGTGGAAATTCATACCAGATACTGAGGTCTATAGCCCCTATCAGGTGTATAAAAATCAAGTTCCTGAGTCATCACGGTGAAAAGATATGGGCGAATTTACATATTCGCTATAATTTGTTATTTTTACGTTTATATGGAAGCTGTGGTCCGAATTGGATAGACAGCACTTACAGTGCTAACTAGCGTGAGTTTATTAAGGTACTACTAATTGCTAATCGTCGGTATTTGTCGGATTGAATAGAAATTTATTTATAGTTATTTATTTATTTATCAGTAAAACTACATCTATCATTACAGGATTATGCAATAGCGTAGTTAAAATAAATTTAAATTAATTATAACAAATAATCCATAAAGCTACTTATTGGAATTCACTCTTCCCGCATGTGAATAGGTCAATTTGCTTGGCAACTTTTAGTGTGTGTAAAACCCGCGTGATTGGTGATTTTTTGACTAGGTTGGTCCTACCACGGGGCACCGCGAATAGCGCCGGTTTTCGTGTATAGCGCCGCTTTAGGTACTGATTCGGAACATATAGTTTGACCGATTCCAATATGGTTGGATTACACATGTTATCTCTTAACACCTCCAAATAAGTTAGATGGTAGCACCATCTCACTAGCCAAATTTTGCTAAAATATTTTCTCAGTTGTTTACTATAAGGTCATAGCCACTAAAAGGATTTTTAAAACCTTGATATTAGCGACAAAATAACAAAAAAATAAACAAATGAATTATTTTTCAGATTTCAGAAGCAAATAATAATATATTATGGACCGTTTTAAAGTAGTTTTTCCCTATTTTTGCGAGATATTTAGTTTTTTAATTAAGGTGGCATTTTAACTTAAAGATGTTTACGGAGCATGAGTGTTGCTATTTGTCCATTTCGGACCTTATCTGAGATTGACTGGAGCAAGTAATGATAGGGTTATTAATTTTGACTCTTTGCTAAGATTTACGGAAGTAGCCTTTGGTATTTTTTGGTAGGTATACAGGATGTTTTTTTATGTGGGCCTTCAGGACTATATCCTAAACTATAAGAGATAGCAAAAAATGCTGAAAGAAGTTGCGTGCCCGATTTTGGCAAAAACTAAAACTGCATCATTAGATTTTTGGAAAAATCATTTTGAAAAAAAAATCCTATATTTTTATACCAATCGATAGTGTTGCTGATAGAGAGCAAATCCTGGAAAGAAACATAGTGTGGCCAAAGGAAATTGCTTATTTTTGTAATCTTCAGTCCTAAAGGCCCATGTAAAAAAAACACCCTGTATTTATTTGCTTATATTTTGTCATTTTGTTGGTGCATCAAATATCTAGTTGTAATAAATTAGCTTAGTAAAAATATTTAGTTAGAAAATTTATTTTCCAGGATTATTGGGGATTCAAAAGCAGAAAAATCAATGGAAAATCAAAACTTTAATAAGATAAACAAGTTAATTGGTAGTACTTTGTAGTTTTTTATCTTTTTATCTGCCGTATATTTATTTATTTTTTTATTTATGGTGGTTGAAATATTCTAACTAAAAATATTACTGGGTGTGGTATTACATAATTAATTAAGTATAAATAATATTAAAAATAAAATAAGATAAATAAATAATAAATATTGCATAACAATAAGTATTGAAATTATAACTATTTTTATCTACCGTTAATATTTTTTAGAACAATAAAATGTTGTAGAGGGATGTAGTTTTTTTTCTTATGAATATTTTTTGGAAAAAGGGCAAAATTGTTTTACGACTACCAACGCCCTGCGGTTCCTCCTGTGAAAGTTCTGACCTCGTGAGAAGTTTCACCAAAATAAGTTCATTACAAAAAGTAATAAGAAAAACTTTTCGTTTCTTAACCTATTTAAAAAAAAGGATAAGTAAGTAAATAAAAACACACGTACCTTCTTAATTTTTTATTATAGAAACTCTTTATTTTAGTACTCAAAAACTTAACACATAACATGTACAAAGCTAACATTCAAAATTCAACCTTTATCAAAATAATATGTTTCGATCCTTAGGTTTAAGAGGAAAGGGTACCGGGGGCTCTCTCCTTACAAACTATTACAAACGTAGTCGACTGTTTTCTCCCTGGATAATGACACTAGTGCAAATATTTTTGGTGCATAAAACTTATAACTGCCATGACCATGCCCCTATTTTTTATATTTTTTTAAATCTTAATTTCTATGATAATAAGAAAATGAAAAAAAAAATTAGGGGCATGGTCATGGCAGTTATAAGTTTTATGCACCAAAAATATTTGCACTAGTGTCATGTCACCTTAAATAAAGAAACATACAGTCATACAGCAAATCTTGATTTTATGAATAAATATGATTGCTCTAGCTAGCTAACATAATGTATGTTTAAGAAATTTAAGAAGTAAAAAAAGCAAAAAACATTAGTATTAGGAATCAAAGCCCGCGTTTAGATGCACTCCTAGATTTTTTTTAAATAATTTTTAACTTTACAAATGTGATGGAGTTTTCTGCACAACTTTAGTTCTCAATCGCCAATGGTCCTGTAAAAAACAAAATTAGAAAAAAAATTGAAAGTCCCTCCTGACTGAATAATATACAGGGTTATTGGTAATTATACCGTTGAGGGCTACTTCTTAACCAACAACTTTAGTTCCACGATTTTTAGAAAAACTAAAAAAAACAAATGTGATTATGTAAATTTAAAAAACAGCGGTTTTTTAAAACAAAGGTCATTCAGACTAAGAACAATAGATAAAACTTAAAAAATAAGTAAAATTTTAAGGTTAATATGACTTCTCCGTGTAAGGAACAGCTGATTTTCAGGTAAACCTAACCTTAAAATTTTCAAAAAAGTGTTTGAATTTCCAAAAGTCGTAGAACTAAAGTTGTTTGGCTTGCTAGTATAATTACCAATAACCCTACTGTATAACAATACCTACCAAGTTTCATCAAAATACGTCCAATAGTTTCGGAGCCTATTCGTTATAAACAAAAAAATCTTTCCTCTTTATCATATTAGTGTAGATTGAAGTACCTAAATAAAATAATAAGAGTTTCATACCTGATAAGTCTTAGGAAATCCATTCTTTTGCACGAGTTCTTTGAAATCTTGTAAAAGTGGCGCCTGAACAGTGCCCTCTAGCGGAACATATTCACATCTGTTGTTCGTGTAGTGACAACTAATTGATTTCCTATATTTCTGTGAAGAAAAAACAACCAATAAACATGGTAGTTATTGCATATGAATAACTTTAGATAGGTACAAAAATAAGAAAATAACAATTTCTATAAAGGTCTTGTATTTCTACTAAAAAGATTTTTTTTTTCTATTAAAGACATGTATAAATATGCAAAACTTAAACTCTAAATTAAAACATTCTATTTCATTTTTCTATAAAAAGTTCTCTGTGTAAAAAAATCAGTTACTTATATAAAAAAATCCAATTCTACCTTCTTCTGTAAAATGTTCAGTTAATTCTACAAAAAAGTCGATAATTCCTATAAAAAGTTCAGTTTAATTTCTATAAAAAAATCTATTATTTTAATAAAAATTAGTTTTTAAAATTTGAATTACTTCTATAAAAATTTCAATTACGTACTTATGTAAGTTCTTATTTATTTTTATTTATTTGTTTCTTACAGAATCAACAGTACCTACTTAATTAATACTAGCTATTAAACGAGTTAAGTTCTTATGTAAAATGTTCAGTTATTTGTACAAAAAAATCGGTATTTCTTATAGAAAGTTCAATAATTTCTATAAAAAGTTTATAAAGTTTTACCTTTGTATTATTAGGTCCAGATCCATGTATAAGTAATGGGTGCAAAAACACCGTATCTCCCGGACCCATTTCTAAATAAAACCTCTTAGATTCAGGCGCATGTATGGCCTCGTCTTTTAAAACATGATAGAACTTCTTAGTACCACCCTGAAAAAAAGATGAGATTTTGTAATACATTGAGATTTTGTACTGAGATCTCGTACTACATTGGCACCTCGTAGGTACTAAATTGAGATCTCGTACTACATTGGCACCTTGTAGGTACTATCTCGTACTACATTGGCACCTTGTAGGTACTAAATTGAGATCTCGTACTACATTGGCACCTTGTATGTACTAAATTGAGATATCGTACTACATTGGCACCTTGTAGGTACTAAATTGAGATATCGTACTACATTGGCACCTTGTAGGTACTAAATTGAGATATCGTACTACATTGGCACCTTGTAGGTACTAAATTGAGATATCGTACTACATTGACACCTTGTAGGTACTAAATTGAGATCTCGTACTACATTGGCACCTTGTAGGTACTAAATTGAGATCTCGTACTACATTGGCACCTTGTATGTACTAAATTGAGATATCGTACTACATTGGCACCTTGTAGGTACTAAATTGAGATCTCGTACTACATTGGCACCTCGTAGATACTAAATTGAGATATCGTACTACATTGGCATCTCGTAGGTATACTAAGTTGAGATTTTAGACTACAATAAATGGTATTAAACTTTTAAAATTCACACGATTTGTATTCAAAGTAATTTTTATCCCGGTTCTTAATCGCGTATTTTTTATTTTTATTTCTCTTACCATACGCGATTAAGACCCGGGAAAATAATTACTATTGCATGGTATCTTGTAGATACTAAATTAAGATGTCGTACCACATTGGTACCTTGAACTAGACACTTTGTTAGATCTTGTTAAAATCTTACAATGTTTATTACCTCTTCACGCAAGAACTACTGAACCGATTGCGGTTAAACTTAGTATGTAGATAACTTAAGTCCTGGAGTACCTAACAAATGATATACTTTTTATCCCAATAACCCACAATCTGGACTTACGAAAGTTACACCAAGAGGCACAACTGGTACATAGAGTAAGTAAATACTACTATTAGAGTCTTACTAAATATTTTGTGATTGTTACCCGTGTGTGCTCGAGAATTCCTCTATTATGTGACCCAGGAACACACCATAGACAACCGTTGTCGATGGTAGCTTCGTCTATGGCTGTCCAAGTCGCTGTTGCATCGAAAGGTCGGAGAGGAAAGTAATACATATCCTGAAAATTAAAAGTTTTTTTTTTAAAACTGTTTTGAGAAGAATTACATTCTCTCATTCTCGTGTTTTTTCCCTGTACTAAGATCTCGTGTCACGTTGAGATCTTAGTGACTCCATTGAGTTCTAACTTATTTGATGAGAACCAACAGCTTTAACTAAAAAAATTACATAAAAAAAATAGAAACAGAGAGCTAATTTGTTCCCACGCATAAAAAACATAAGTAATACAAACAAAAACAGTGTGGAAAAAAAACAACACATTAAGGTGAAAGGGTACCGGCGCTCTCTCCATATAAACGTAGTCGACTGTTTCCTCCCTGGATAATGACACTAGCACAAATATTTTTATGCCATAAAACCTATAACTGCCATGACTATGCCCCTTTTTTTTTTTTTTTTTTTTTTTCATTTTCTAAAATTATCAGGGCCGTGACCATGCCAGGGGCATGGTCATGGCAGTTATAAGTTTTATGCACCAAAAATATTTGCTCTAGTATTATTATCCAGGGAGAAAACAGTCGACTACGTTTGTAATAGTTTGTATGGAGAAAAGCCCCGGTACCCTTCCTCTTAAGATTTAGGAATACAATGAAATAGTAGGTACCTACTCCCTACTGAAAGATCTCATTTGTACTACGTTGAGATCATAATAAGTCCATTGAGATCTTACTTGTACTAAATTGAGATATACCTGATGGGCAGGATGTATGGAGCTCCCCGGTGGTTTGTTGATCACCATACTGTTCATGAGTGTCAGTCCTCGACCAATCAGCTGCGAGACGATGTTTAGGAGTCTCGGGTCTTCGCTGTACTGCATGAAGACTTCGTCGTATGAGATCTCTTGGATCTATAAGTTGGTAACATATTTACTAGGAACTGGATCCCTATTTTTTAAGGTGAAGGGTACCTGCTCTTTCTCCATACAAACGTAGTCGCCTGTTTCCTCCCTGGATAATGACAATAGCAGAAATATTTTTGTACCATAAAAGCTATACTTAACTACCATGACTATGCCCCTATGTTTTGGTTTTTTTCATTTTCTAATTATCATAGAAATTTAGATTTAAAAAATAAAAAAATAGGGGCGTAGTCTTGGCAGTTATAAGTTTCATGCACCAAAAATATTTGCACTAGTATCATTATCCAGGGAGAAAATAATCGACTACGTTTGTAATAGTTTGATGAAGAGAGCCCCCGGTACCCTTTCCTCTTAATCGTTCGCCCCGCGTCGAGCGCTGGATTTACTGCTGATACTCGTTCGACTTTAGAAATTCGCTATTTTTGAATCGCTCGATCGTAACGAGTGGTCTCCACTCTACCGCTTGTCGCAAAACAGGCAAATGGTAGAATAAACATCAACAATCATAGTCAAACGTTCGGAAATAATCTTTAAAAAATATTTACCTATATCTTTTTGTATGAACCATATTAGTTGATTATAAGTCCGAAATAAATGATTTTTATTTTTTTATTTATTTTATTTTTGATTATTTTGGATGTTCGTCGGTAATCACCGGTTTTCAATCAAAATTGACATGTAAAATTTCGACGACAATCGATTCAAAAATACAGAAAACTGGTGTCATGCGAATTGGAAGTCGAGCATGACTTGTAGACGTATACGACGAAGCTATGTCACACGAACGATTCAAAAATAGAGACCATGGACTCATTTGGCACTAGACAGGGAACAGTGGAAAGAGGGGGGAGGAATTTGCATTGCACGGAATAGGCAAATTGGTATACATCTACTTTAAGCAAACTGCTTGGTAGTCACTTTCGCATTTTAAGCATTTTGCTTCAATGGCATCTCTCGCTTAGGGCGAAAAGCTTTCTAGGCAAACCTTACATTTAAGCATAATGCCTTTATTGGCATCCCGCTTAACTCGATCATAAGGGAAATTGAATATAAAAAATATAAGTTTCAAAAATTACCTAATAATAACATAGGTAAGTACATACACGTTTGTCTATTTATTTTTTACTATTAAAACTGTTATAAAAAAAATATTTAAAAAAAATACCTTATTGATATAGTCCTCCGGATTTTGTTTGTGTTTCGCTAATGTAGGTTCTTTCAGAATTTGTGCTGGCTTTTTCACTTTCCCGTTACAGTAGTCAATAAATCGTTTTCTATAATAAGTATAAAATAAAATAATAATTATACAGGGTAAATTTTTTACGTGGAGCTTCAGGGATATATCCTAAACTATAAAAAATAGCGAAAAATGCTGAAAGGAGTTGCGTGCCATAGAATTGTTTCCAGGAAATAATCTCTATCAATAACACTATCGATTGGTATAAAAATACAGATTTTTTTTTGTAAAATTTATAGGTTCGATTCCTAGTTAAGTGTGGTAGTGACTTTGAAAAATCGAATGACGCAGTTTTAGTTTTTGTCAAAATCGGGCACGCAACTCCTTCCAACATTTTTCGCTTTCTCATAAGTAGTTTACGATATAGCCCTGAAGGCCCACGTAAAAAATTCATCCTGTATGGTGAACAACTTTTAAAATTTCAATATATCAAAAGGGTAAAAAGATTTTGTTTTAAATTTTGGCATACCTAGTAAACGGGCATTCATATTTTTTCGTTTGAAACTTAAGACAATGTTTTGAAAAAATAGTAGGTACACACGACAATTCCGTGACCTTGAATATCGGTCCATTTTTCAATTTCGGAATTAAGTTCCAATTTTGATCGACTCAGTTCCGGAATTCCGGAATTCGATGCTACCTTTAAACATAATCCCCCTTATTCCAAAACGAGGTTTAAGGATAGTCCGAGATGTGGATTTAAACCTTAGATTTAGATACAGATTTACTCGTGATTTAATCTTTATGGATAGTGTTTAGACTAAAGTTCCATATATATAATCTATAGGGGTAGTGTTTAGACTATAGTTAACGAGTAAATCTGTGTCTAAATCTAAGGTTTAAAGTGTCCACATCTCGGACTATCCCTAAACCTCGTTTTGGAATCCTTATTCCAAAACGGTCAAAGGTTCCCCCTTGGGAATAGGTGTATACAAAATGCATAATATTTATTGAATAACTAATGTTATCGAAATGCATTATTCTTTGTAGGGGTATTTTAGGTAGGAATAATAATAAATCCATTGAAATAGCTGTTCAGAACTGTAATTATAATTAAAAATTAAGCAATCTATCATTGAGAACTTTTTTTGGATGAGAAATTAAAAAAAAGACATTGCATTCAAGCTGTTATTTGTTAGAGAACTTCTTACACGATTACAAATGTAAGAAACTGGTAAAAAGTCGCGTTCAGCCTCGACACAAGGAGGCGGTATTGTTTTTAAATACTTGAAGCATTGTTTCTCTATCGCCGCCGTCTTAGAAAACTGCCTTTTCGACTCTTATCAAACGATATCCGGTTTTGCTATCACCAATTCCGGTAAGTATTACAAACGATATTGAAATAAGTCGGAATTCCGGAATTTTGTTAAAACCGGAATTCCGGAGCTCAAGCCCTACGTGCAACAAAATTTCGTGAAGTGTTCGGCTTTTCTGGTGGCTAAACAAATCTTAAAAAAAAAAATTATGTTCAACATGCAAACCAGACTATTACGAGATTTTGTTACTTGACATTTGTTATTAATATTAATGTCCTCTATGCATTACAAAACAAAAGATTGAGGCGACTACTAATGCCATTCCATACTAATATGTTACTACCCTTTGATTTTACCTAAATATTTCCAATTGATTAATATCGTATAGTTTCTTGATGAGAAGGTATCCATTTTCGTGATATGACTTCTTCTCTTCTTCAGAAAGGAAATATGTATTGTCAGCCATATTTAGAAATCTTCTGAAAATGAAATTAAGTAAGTAGATAAGTTGTTATATAGATTTTAAGATTATATATATATATAGCCTTTTATTTATCCTTTGAATTTTAAAATTACTTATAAAACATGCATCTTAATAAACTAACTAACTAATTACTATGAGAATATTGAAAAGAAAATATACTAAATCTACTGTGGTTATTCAAGGATCTCTTTTTGAGTAAAGGCCTCCTCCATGGCTTTCCAATTGTCTCTATTCTGTGCGGTAGTTATCCAATCTTTTCCCGCTATTGTTTTTATTTCGTCTTCCCATCTCTCTGCCGGTCTACCTCTGTTCCTTTTTCCTAATGGTCCTCTCCAAATCGTTATAGTTTTTGTCCACTTTTTGTTTGTCATTCTGGCTACATGCCCTGCCCAGTTCCATTTAAATTTTTTACAGTGATGTAGAGCATCAATAACTTTAGTTTTTTTCTAATTTTTGTGTTTCTTATTCTATGTTTTCTCTTTATATTGAGTAAACTCCTTTCCATCGCTCTTTGAGTTGTTCCTATTTTGTTGGATGTATATTCGTTTAAAATCCACGTTTGACAACCATACGAAAGACAGGGCAGAAGACATGTGTCCATTATTTTTTTCTTAAAATATATACTTGTGTCAGACTTTAATACTTCTTTATAGGACCAGAATTTGTTCCATGTTAATTGGACTCTTCTCTCGATTTCATCCCGATGTCTAGATTGCTTGAATGACATTTGTTTTCCGAGGTATATATAGTTCTCAACATATTCTATAATAGTTCCTTGTATTGTTATGGCCTTTTTTATATGGTTTGTCATTATTTTTGTCTTATTGGTATTAAGTTCTAGACCTATGTTTTTGCTACAGTTGTTTAGCTCGGTTATCATTTGTTCAAGTTGTTTTGCAGTCTCAGAGAACAGTATAATGTCATCTGCAAATCTCAAGTTGCTTAAGTAGGAGCCGTTAACTAATATTCCTTTCTTATTCCACGGCAAGTCTTTCATTATGTATTGAAGTACCAGTATAAATATTCTCGGCGAGAGAGGGTCACCCTGTCTGACCCCTCGGTTAATTTTTATTTCAGTTCCGCTTCGATCCAGTTTGACTCTACTAACACTTTTAGAGTAAATATCTTGAATTAATTGTATTAAATCCGACGGTGCCCCATACTCTAGTAGAGCCGCCCACATACTGTCATGCGATATAGAATCGAACGCTTTTGCGTAGTCAATAAACGCTAAGTATAGAGGCCTGTTGTGTTCTTTATATTTTTCTATGATCTGATCAAGTACATGTATGTGGTCGGTCGTTGAATATCCTTTCCTAAAGCCCGCCTGCTCGAATGGTTGGTGCTGGTCAGTTATTATCGAGAGTCGTCGTTCAAGGCAGGTAGCCATCATTTTATATAAACACGGTTGCAAACTGATGGGTCTATAGTTTCCAATATTAGTAGGATCTCCTTTTTTATAGAGTAGTATAATATCTGATTCGGCCCATTCATGAGGGATTTTTCTCTCTTCTAATATCTTGTTGAACAATATTGTTAGCGGCACAGTAAGCAGGGCTTTTGCAACTTTTAATATTTGATTGGTAATCTTATCTGGTCCACTACTTTTATCTTCTTTCAACTTTTCTAACTCTTTTAAAATTTCGAACTCTGTGAATTTCTCTACGTTGTCGTTATTATACTGAGTTAAGGTATTTATTGTAGGTAATGAACTGTTTCTTTCATATAGGTTTTTGTAAAATTCTGTTGTCGTTTGTATTATTTCTTGTCTAGAGTATGTGGGCTTATTTTTTCTTGTTAAACATGGGATCCAATCTTTCGATATATTTAGTTCTTTGTGTGCTTTTTTTAGACTTCCTGATTGTGATAAGTGTTTTTCAAATTTATGTAATCTATATTCTTGACGTTCTTTTTTAATTTCTTTGTAGATCGACTTGTATAGGTTGTTTAGTTCTATTTTTTCTTCTTTATTTAAGTACTTTTGTATTTTTAGTTCATTTCTTCTTTTTATTTTCTTTTTGATCGTGTCTGATAGAGTAGGTAGTAGATTCTTTGTGAGTATATTTTTGATTGTGTGGTATACTATTAATAATACCAGATTTAATTTTTTGGTAACCAGACTCTACAGCATCCATTTCAGTCGGACAGATGTCATTGAATTTTTGTTCTAAACTTACTAGAAACGAAATTTCGTCTTGTTTTGTCTTGAGCCGATGTTCTGTTTTTGTATATTTTGATCAGTTCTGTTTTGTTCTTATTATGTTAAATGTACTTCTTATTAATCTGTGATCGCTGGGAAAAGCAAACTGACTCAGTATTTCTATGTTGGTGAATTTATGTTTTACATTTGATAATATGTAGTCTATTTGACTTTTGCGTTTCTTTGGTGATAACCAGGTCCATAGATTGTTTGGTTTCTTTATGAATATGCTGTTTATTATTGACAGATTATTTTCTAGACAGAGTTGGATGAGTCTCTCTCCCCTCTTGTCTCTTGTACCGAAACATGTACAAGAGACCACAGATTTTAAGATTATACTTTATTAAATAATTAATTAAATTGTAAGTATAATATTTATTTAGTAATTGAATATTGAACAAATAATTATATTAAAAATCTAAATAAGTTTCCCTAAAAAAAGTTATTAAATTAAATAACTTTTCTATTAAAGTGGGCAAGCCTGACCGTCTGTCGCGAGTTTAAACGTCGCAATGCAATTTTATGCATTTTGACGTGACAACGTTTTATAAATTGGTTTGCCGGGTGACACTTCAAGAAACTGCGTTACGCTCCGCTGACGTTATGCGCTCACAATGAGAGCGAGTGAGAGGCACGCGGGCATGGTTAGCCCGCCTAAGAGCGAGAGAGACAGACATAAAAAGTGAAAGGCACGCGTCCCTTCCACTCGAGCACAGTTGTTGTCACGTAAAACTTTCGCCCGTATACCGACTTTACAGGCAACCAGTTTTTTTCTTACAAAATATTTCTAGGTAGGTAGGTATAGATACCTACCTACTTAGTTTTTTTTCTTTTATCATTGTATTACTATAACTTAGTCAACGTTGATCCTGAAATATCATAGACAAGACACCTTCTAAAAGGTAAAGGGTTTCCATTATTATATCTCTTAATATATATAAATCTCGTGTCACAATGTTTGTCCTCAATGGACTCCTAAACCACTTAACCGATTATAATAAAATTCGCACACCATGTGCAGTTCGATCCAACTTGAGAGATAGGATAGCTTACATCCCGATATTCCCACGGGATCGGGAGTTACGCGGGTGAAACCGCGGAGCGCAGCTAGTTAATTATAAGTTTTTGGACCAACCATGTTATTTTTTTTTAAATCTTTTAATAAGTACCTAGGTAAGTATCATTAGGAAGTTATAGCAAAAACGTGAAAAAAAATTAATAACGCATTGTGTTTTTTCTTCGCTCTAATGAGTGATAATTCGAATTTAATAGCCTCATTTAGAATACGTACGAAGCCATAACTTTAGAAAAATAATATACAAAAAAAAATACCTGTTAAAATTCGCACAAAATGGCGCTCGTATTGTCAAAAACAACTTCTTTGGTACGAACATTTTTAGGTAAGTAATAATAAAATAACTGACTTTAAACTGACTTTGTTATTTTCACTACTAAAAAAACATGATTAAATACACTTTTAAATAATTATAACTGTAATTAAATCACTATGAGGCACTACATACTACCTAGTGGATAAATGTCAAGCATTACAAATGCCATAATGCTCTTAAATTTTTACTGATAAAACCGGAATGTATGCATAGACAATTAGGTTACTTCGTAATATAACCGGTTTTTTGTACCTATGTATTTGGAATGGGTACCGGCGCTCTCTCCATACAAACGTAGTCGACTGTTTCCTCCCTGGATAATGACACTAGCAAACATTTTTGTGCCATAAAACTTATAACTGCCATGACTATGCCCCTATTTTTTTTTTTTTTTTCGATTTCTAATTGTCATAGAATTTAAGATTTAAAAAAAAGCAAAAAATAGGGGCATAGTCATGGCAATTATGAGTTTTATGCACCAAAAATATTTGCTCTAGTGTCATTATCCAGGGAGAAAACAGTCGACCTCGTTTGTAATAGTTTGTATGGAGAGAGCCCCCGGTACCCTTTCCTCTGGTCGCAAAATCATTAACCTATCTATCAGCTATCAAAGGTTAAACTAACATTTTTTTTTAAATGTTGCTAATATAATCCTACTGCCATCTGATTTTCTTTTCGACATATTTTTAATTCAATAGAGTGCCTTTTTGTTACCTCAAATTTTAATGGTAGCTACGTACAAAATAAAAAAACCGGTCAAGTGCGAATCGGACTCGCGCACGAAAGGTTCAGTACCATTCTGTTCTTAGTATTTGTTGTTATAGTGGCAACAGGAATACATCATCTTTGAAAACAACCGTCTAGCTATCACGGTTCATGAAATACAGCCTGGTGACAGACAGACAGTGAAGTCTTGGTAATAGGGTGCCGTTTTTACTCTTTGGGCACGGAACCCTAAAAACATTGGTATGTAAGAAAGCGAAAATGACGTAACTCGAAATATCCAACTTTACACCAGGGGCTCTATTTTTGAATCGCTCGTGTGACAAAGCTTCGTCGTATACGCCTACAAGTCACGCTCGACTTCCAAGTCGCACGACACCAATTTACTGTATTTTTGAATCGGTTGTCGTCGAAATTTAAAATGTCAATTTTTATTCGTTTTACGCAGTTATTTGAAAAGCGGTAATTACCAGCGGACATCCGAAATTATCCCAAAAGATATAAATATTTTTCAAAGACCGTTTCCGAATGTTTGACTATGATTGTTTGATGTTTATTCTACCACTCGCCTGTCGGCGACGAGTGGTGGAGACCACTCGTTACGATGGAGCGATTCAAAAATAGCGAATTTCCGATGTCGAACGAATATCAGTAGAAATCGAGCGCTCGACGCGGGGCGAACGATTCAAAAATAGGGCTCCAGAACCAAAAAACTATTTCAAAAATTTATATCTCGTAAAATAAAGATATAAATAGGGTAATTCACCATTCATTAAGTACCTACTTAAGGGCATTCTGCCAACAGTAGGTACCTACAGGGTTTATGTAACAGAGTATTATTTATAAGTAGATAGATAGATAAACACTTTCTTGCAAAACACAAAATGACTGCATATAAAAAATTGTTTGTTAAAGCTGGGGACACATTGCTCGGACGCGTCCGCGGACGCGTCTGACAGCCGCGACTTATAGGCATCTGTGTAATGTAAATGTATGTAACAGTGCACACTATCGGACGTAAATCGCGGACGTGACCTTGGGCCGCCCTTGAGAGTTCGGACGTCCGCGAACGTCCTAGAGCGATCTGGGCCACTGGATGCTAAACGACAGTGCACACTTACCTATCAGTCGCGGCTGTCGGACGCACAGCCGCGTCCGATAATATGTCCCCAGCTTAGGTCAGTTTACGGACGATAATTTTATGTGCTAACGTCATAAGAAACCGATGCAAAATAATTGAAAAAAAGAATAAATATTCTTTTTTTTATTTAAGTATATTTTTTTCCTGTATAAGTCTTCTACTCGTCACCATAACACAAGCCCCGATAAGCGATATTATTATTAAACAATATAAAACAAACACGAGCTGCGTGCTTTGTGACGTCATTGACGTCATCCCAACAATGACCCCAACAATGACTGTTGGGAACGTGACAATGACGTCATCTTTTTTGTGAATGCAGGTGTTCAACCAATTTATTCCACGTTATTACGTCAAAAATAAAAATTCTAACACAAGTAGGTAAGTATCTGCTAAAAGCAAATTAATATAGGTAAACTGAACAATGTGGCACAATGTGCGGCCTTATCGCTAAAATCAATCTCTGCCAGGCAACCTTAATAATTATTTATTTAATAATATTCAACACAATCGTTTGTCACAATAATTACAGATATCAACTAAGTCTGCATAGTTAGGTAAGTACCTACTTTGTAGGTAAATATTTATTCTATTTATTATAAATAATAACAATCTCAGTAATACATACGAAAGTTTGTGATTGTGTGTATGTTTGTATATAGGTACTACTTGCGCCCTGCGGTTTCACCCGCATGATCCCGCCTACCGCCAGACCTGCGTGATTTTATAAATGCTGAGAATTTCTCAGCACATCATGTGAATAACATGCAATTATGAAGTTCAGATCATAGTGGTTTGGAAAGTTATCAAGAATCTAACCTGTTAACAGTGGCGTAGTTAGGGGGGGGCGGCGGGGGCGGTCCGCACCGGGTGTCACCCGCTTAGGGGTGACACCCCGGCCCCGTTTCACGAAAGTACAAAGTTTACTATCCTACGATGGTAACATTGCTGAAAAAAATGGCAACATTGGATACATTTACAAGTAAAAAGTACTTAACCATAGTGCATTTCTATTTTTTTATTGTAGGATAAGACCTTAGTCGAGTTAATTTTTCACCGGAAGTCATAAGATTTTTCTAAATTTACTTGTAAAATAGTAAGAAAACCTACCTAGCTTCAAAGATTGGTAAACTTGTAATTTACAAGTAAATTTCATGAGGAACCAAGGTAATATTATTATGGTTTAATAGGTTTTTGAGGTAAATAATAGTAGAAATACAAGTTCTTTTGCCTAAAAAGTAATTTAAATCGTAAGTTCTATTGACAAAATAGATATTTTACAAAAAAAAATAGTTCTCATTTTGGCCTTTACTTGGTACGATAAACACACTTCAATTTATACAACAGACAAAACTCTATTTAACACTAAATTATTGAAAATTATTGAAGTAAATAAAAAATAAAATAAAAAATTAAATAAATATTAAATAGTAAATTAAATTAAAAGTAGTAAATTAAATAAATTATTGAAGTTGAAGTAAATTATTGAAGTGTGTAAGTTATTTTCGAGTTCAAAATTTCCCGCCCCTCATGAAAAACTAGCAGCATGTTAACCATAGAACATGAAGCAGCCAAAAATGTACATTTTGAAGAAGTCATTTCACAGCACACATAAAGGAAACATTCCAAAAAATAAAAAAAGTTGAAAATCAAATGGTGTCCCCATACAAACATAGTTAAACCAATTTAACTTGACGCTTACATTGTATGGCCGCCCAAACGATATACCCCCTTATTCCAAAACGAAGTCTAAAAATTAAACTACGTTTTAGTGAGATTAAAACCATGGACTTAGATAAACGTTATTATAAAAAGAAGTTTACCGCTAAAACCAGGTTTGTCTGTCCTGTCAAAGATAAACTGCCGAGCACCCTAGTTTAACTATACTTAGACCGAAGTTTCTAACCTCAAAAAATTAAATTCTGACGTTTACCTTTTCCTCGTTACTCCAATTCTCGCTCCTTTTTAGGGTACCATACCCAAAGGGTAAAAACGGGGCCCTCTTACTAAGACTTCGCTATCCGTCCGTCTTCTGTCCGTCACCAAGCTCTATCTCAAGAACCGTGATAGCTAGAGAGTTGAAATTTTCACAGATTTTAACAACATATTACCTAAACCTACTAAAAACATAAATAAGTAAATATTTTTAGTACGTACTTATGTTCAAAGAGGATATAATCACTACATTTTCTTATGTTTTTGAGAAATTTAGGTTATTTTCATGTTTACTATTTTTTAGGTAATGTTTTTTTTTTATACTTCTAAAGGGGCAGGCAAAAGGCTTATAGGCTTAACTCGAGCCGCGTTCCGATATACGCTACATAAATTGATGTATTTAAATACAACAACGTAATCGCGAACATAGAATAACAAATACAAGTCACACTATTTCACAATAATTGAACACACAATTTATATTTTTATCACTTTAGTATTCGATTTCTTAATAAGTTTTTAATATTTACTCACTTGCCACCATTTTGTGAAAAGGAACGGTGTTTCGAACGCTGAACGAACAAAAGAATGGTTTGTTTCGAGTTTGCTATCTATTGTCTATGGTTGCGACTAAAACCAGGGATCTTCTGGTCCTTGGTCTATTTACTTTTTGTAATAAGAATCAATTCTAAACCAAAACTAACACAAAAACCTAGATCTTTTAGTACAGGTTTAAACTATGGTTTTGCAGTTTTTTTGTAATAAGAGGGATAGGGTTCAAGTTAAATTAGTACCTAGACCTACCATATCACTGCAAGGGTAGAAAGAGAGTTGAAACTAATGTACGGAACCCTCGGCGCGCGAGTACCACTCGCACTTGACCGGTTTTTTTAATATTAACATTTTAGGTAAGTTTTGGGGTGACACTTACAATATTCGCCCCGGGTGCCACCCATGCTAGCTACGCCACTGCCTGTTAATATTGCAAAAAAAATGGTTGTCTGTAAAGTCGGTTTACGGACGATAGTTTTACGTGATGACGTCATAAGAAAACTATGAAAAATTGAGTATCTTTACCTTTTTTTTTTTGGATCGAAAGTTCCTTAGTGCGCGTTGCGAAAGGGGCTAGACGGAAAAAATGAAGACCAAAAGTAGTAACAACACTTTTTGCATAGAAAGCAAACCAGTTATATTCGTTTCGTCTTTCTATTTCACATTGAACAGTGTGGTGTCGTGAAGAATATTTAAAAAAAATAATTACAATTCCTTCAATAATTAATAGAAAGGAACTTCGTTCCATCCGGGTGTCCCTTTTTTTTCTCGACAAGACTTGAGACTTGTCAAATGGTTGTCTGTTAATTAATAGTACATTGTTATCCTAGGTGTGAAAGTCACTCATTACAAGTCCCGAGACGGAGTTTGGCGCCCGAGCGTAGCGAGGGCGCTAATAGTTCGAGGGACTTAATGAGTCTTTCACCCGAGGTAAACACTGTGCTTTTCATTACGAATAATACATAAAATTCTCCCTAACAACGAGAGTGAATGAGACTATGAGACTCCATACCACATGAGTAGGTACTCATGTGTCCATACTACCTGATCCTCTTACAAGGTTGGGACCAAAGAGGTTATACATTATGTAGTGTTTTTCTTAGGTTTCTGCTATTTGTATTAAATACTTAAATACGGCGGTACTTACCGAATAAATTTTTATTAATGAGTTAATCCAACACTGGGAAATGACGCGGAGTCCGTAGATTTAACTTACAGTTTTTGTAACACGGTTTGTCTAGAAAATGTTATTTACACAAAATACACAATCATAAATGAAAAACCAGATTAAACTTAACACAAAGACATAATAACATAACAAAAAATAGTACTAATTAAAACGTTTAAAATAATTTGGAAATGATAGCAGTTCCCACCAGTTTTTTTTTTACTCAAGGTACGACACTGACCATACGGTCGCATAAAGCCACATCAGCAACATCGACAGGGCGCGGGCGGCGCGGCATGGTCATAGGTCACTTTGACCATTTTCGTCTTTACATTTATTTAATTAAATAAGATATCTTGAACTAAATATACCTACTTGAATTTGATTACTGAGTCAACTGGACCAATTTAGATGAAACTTGGTTAGTTGGAGACCCCTTCTTTTTAGCAACTATAATACGTTGCTATGGTTACCATCAATGTTTTCTGAAGACGTTATCACGTAAAATTATCATCCGTAAACCGACTTTATGTTTATAAGTAAGTACTTATGTACCTATTTAATGTAGTTTACAATAAAAAAATATCTAAATAACTAGTTACCTAAGAATGGAAGTTGCCTTTTAAATTAATAACTTACCAAAACAAAAATAAAGAGAAAGATTTAAAAATGGGGTAGATAACTAAACCTTCCAATTTCACTTATTAAACTGACACTAAAATTAAATAGAATGCCACATTAAATGAAAATAGAACTATTTTCTACATCTAAAAGTAAATAAATGACGTCAAGTATTTTTAATATTTAATAACTTAATTACATTAAAGAACAATACAGTAGGTAATTAATTTAAAAAGTTTGATGTTCATTTGTATACAGGCTCATACACGCAAACCTGGTTGTTCAAAGTCCCAATCCCGTGGGAATATCGGGATAAAAAGTAGCATTTATTTTTCAATCCGATCTAGTAGATCTTGAGATCAGCGCGTTCAAACAAAAAACGGAAGCCCTCAAAGATGAATTATTTTCCCCGTTTTTTCCAACTTTTCCCACTGATTCTTCACTCCTATAATATTACTTACCTACCTAAACTTAGTTTTAAGAATCGTCTTAAAACTAAGTTAGGATGGAGAAGTTAAGAAACTCATGGGCTTATTTTTTGTGATCATGAAGGTCATGATAACAATATTTTTGAAGGGTTTTTGATCTCGCATTGCTCCTCGGTTTCACCCGCGTAACTCCCGATCCTTTGGGAATATCGGATAAAAAGTAACCTATATTACTCCCAATGAATTTGTATGGTAGGTATTATGGTAGGTATTAGGGTGCAATACAATGACGCGTATCGCATCCTTATGGGAAAGCCTCGATTTTGCAGTGCATCGACCATGTTCGCTGATGGGCGGGTTCCGGACTTTTTCGCCATAATTAGGTCAAGAATGGCCTCGTTTTGGCATAGTATTAATAAGTCGACAAATTCAATTTTGCAATGCTTGGCTAACGATATGTACAGTCCGCTGTATAGATTTTGGATTGCATTCCATCGGAGTGAGAACCGGAAATAGAAATAGGTAATCAGCTGACTCGCTGGTACGCAGTACCTAGGTACTTTATTTGTTAATTTATATTAATTTAAGAATTTTATTTTAAGATTTATGTAGGTACAGCTATTATTCCCTTATTTGTTTTAGTTTTAGCTTATTTTTAAAATACTATCCCTCTTATTACAAAAAAACTGCAAAACCATAATTTAAACCTGTACTAAAAGATCTAGGTTTTTGTGTTAGTTTTGTTTAAAATTGATTCTTATTACAAAAAGTAAATAGACCAAGGACCAGAAGATCCCTGGTTTTAGTCGCAACCATAGACAATAGATAGCAAACTTGAAACAAACCATTCTTTTGTTCGTTCAGCGTTCGAAACACCGTTCCTTTTCACAAAATGGTGGTAAGTGAGTAAAATTAAAAACTTATTTAAGAAATCGAATACTAAAGTGATAAAAATATAAAATTGTGTGTTTAATTATTGTGAAATAGCGTGACTTGTATTTGTTATTCTATGTTCGCGATTACGTTGTTGTATTTAAATACATCAATTTATGTAGCGTATATCGGAACGCGGCTCGAGTTGAGTTGTCAGAAGAGGCTGTATAGGTTAAGCCTTTTGCCTGGCCGTTTAGAAGTATAAAACAAAAAAAAAATTACCTAAAAAATAGTAAACATGAAAATAACCTAAATTTCTCAAAAACATAAGCAAACGTAGTGATTATATCCTCTTTGAACATAAGTACGTACTAAAAATATTTACTTATTTATGTTTTTAGTAGGTTTAGGTAATATGTTGTTAAAATCTGTGAAAATTTCAACTCTCTCTATCACGGTTCTTGAGATAGAGCTTGGTGACGGACAGAAGACGGACGGATAGCGAAGTCTTAGTAAGAGGGCCCCGTTTTTCCCTTTGGGTATGGTACCCTAAAAAGGAGCGAGAATTGGAGTAACGAGGAAAAGGTGAACGTCAGAATTTAATTTTTTGAGGTTATAATCTGCGGACTAAGATAGTTAAACTAGGGTCACATGAGTAAATAATACAACCAGAGACTAATGTGTCATACAAGGCTCTATGACAAGTCCACTACTACAAGCTTGACGCGCGTGTGTGCCTGAGCACTGGCGGCACGTCACGTACGGAGAGAAACCGGTCTATACTGGCTCGGCCAGTGCCCAAGTTCAGGGCTGTCACACTCGCATGCGAGCGGTAAACATCACGCGTCGCATGTTTGTTTCATATTGTTTAATAAAATATAGTATTATTAATTTGGTCTTAAGTAGGGAGGGAGTGAGTGTGGACCATTCTTGTGTTATGGTGACGAGTGACGAAATAGAAGACTTAAATAATTTTCTTTCTTTCGAAGGAAGGGTGGGAACGATTGAGTGAGTGAGTGAGCGTGTGCTCCAGTCTAAGCAACTAGGCTTGTGTTATAGTGACTAGACGCGACAGATATAATAGTTATAAATATTAAATATGTACCTTTACTGAGTGGGAATTGAGTGTGTGAGTGCCCCAACCTAAGCAGCTAGGCTTGTGCTATCGTGACTAGACCACGGATAGAAGATTTTCTTTTATAGAGAGGGAGGGAGGAAGAATGGAAACGATTTAGTGAGTGAGCGCTCCAGCCTAAGCAACTAGGCTTGTGTTATAGTGACTAGACACGACGGAAAGCATAGTTATATGTAGGTATGTATAGCATACTACTTGTGAATTCTAGTATGTCAACGTTTATCTATTTAACGTTCAATTCTGTGACATCAAAGTTTCCCGGTAAGCCATAAAAATTTCCGATTTAGGTATTATGATCATCATTCATTTATTTATCTACTAGCTGCACCCCGCGGTTTTACCCGCGTAAGTCTCGATCCCGTGGAAATATCAAAATAAAAAGTAGCCTTCTAGAAAAATGGACTGACCAACACAAAAATATTTTTTCAATTCGAACCAGTAGTTCCTTAGTTCAAACAAACAAACTTTTCAGCTTTATAATATTAGTAAGTATAGATTAATCATCAATTCAGATTACATTGTTACCGCGTTAAAATAAACGCCCATAATAAAAGACACTGATACTTAGTTTACACATTTTTTTTGGAGCGAAGTTCCTTATCTTGCGTTACGAAAAAAGAGACGGAAAAAGTTAAGACCAAAAGATGTAACGACACGTTTTGCATAGAAAGCAAGCCAGTTATTTTCGTTTCGTCTTTCTATTTCGCATTGAACAGTGTGGTGTCGCGACGATTATTTACAAATAAAAGTAGATATAAAAAAATATAAAAAACGAAAAACATTAATTTATTACAACTCCTTAACTAATTAATCGAAAGGAACTTCGTTCTATCCGGGTGTGCCTTGACACCTCTCAAGTTTTTTTTATTTAATATAATCCACCTGTGCCAACCCTACATGATTACGTCACAATTACGTATTCATTTTGACAGCTCCGAACAACCTTAGCCTCTGGTCATCTCTACTCATGTGCTAGGGTGCTCAGCAGTTTAACTTTGACAGGACAGACAAACCTGGTTTTAGCGGTAAACTTCTTTTTGTAATAACGTTTATCTAAGTCCATGGTTTTAATCTCACTAAAACGTAGTTTAATTTTTAGACTTCGTTTTGGAATAAGGGGGTATGGGTTTGTACATTTATTGTGACCTGAAATAAAGCTTATTATTATTATTATTTCGTTTTACGTAAAGTGTATCTCCTTTTTAGGGGGTTTTAAGAAAGCACGGGCCAAAGCCAAGTGCGTTGGTGTTGTAAATTAACTTAATGTGGAATTATTATTATTTAGAAATAGCTTTTGCCCGCGACTTCGTCCGCGTATAAGTCCAAAATGGTTCTAATAGGATTTTTTATTGGTTTTAACTCTAATAAACTTCTTTGGGTTTTAAAATTACCGAAGTCGGTAGGTTAGTTTATTTTATATTTATATTTCACATGTTTTCTTTGATACTCATTATAAAGGCAGAGAGGACGAAAATTCTGTATTTACTTGGAAGCAAATAAAAAAAATGGTTTTGAGGGACTTTGTTACTTATACAATAAAAAACGCCTAAACCAATTGAAATCTGGTTTTCACTTTAAAATAGCTAGGATAGGAAGGTCGTGTTATACTTTACATCTAAATCCAATAAGTAGAACCTGAGTAATCAACGAAAAACTGCAGCCGCTCGAGAAACCGCGGCCGCCCGTGACGACACGAACGCGTCCCACTAAACACGAACGTCACAGAATACATAATAGTGTAGCATACTTTTTATCCCACGCATATCCCATTTTATTCCATATTTCCACGGGATCGGGACATGCTGGTGAAACCGCGAGGTGCAGCTACTTTTGAATATAGAATGATTCGTATATTTCATACTATGTAGAGACAATGTTCTACCATTTCAAATTTCGAATTCTACGTCCCCATGAGGCCGTCTCCTAAAAGTGCAACCTTTTTTGAATAAAATCGAAATGGGTGTCAAATGTAGGTGATTTAAAAGGAGTATTGATATCAACTTCGGAGGAAATCACCCCCAAAATAACTTTCTACCCCTTATATTTTATTGAAATTCATCCTCTAACGGGGTTACCGTTAGAGGATGAATTTCAATAAAATATGAAACACGTGTTCCATTAATTCTGTCAAAAAGTTTATGCAAAATTTGAAGTAGATTAGACCAAGGAATCACGTTGTCCCATACAAACTTTGCTCCCCTTTTTCACCCCTTTAGGGGTAGAATTTCGGAAAATCCTTTCTTATCGGATACCTACGTCATACAAAGAACACACCCTCCAAGTTTCAAGTCTCTACGATCAGCGGTTTAGGCTGTGCGTTGATCCGTCAGTCAGTCAGTCAGTCAGTCAGTCAGTCAGGACACAGGATTTTATATGTATAGATATAGATAGATATAGATAAGAAGATAATACATGCATAATATAGCCGTGCAAAGCCGGGGCGGGTCGCTAGTACTTTGATAAAAGAGATCCAATCAAAGAGTATTTAAGTTTTTAATAACCCCAGCACGCCGCTTCATACACATGTTCATACAAAATTGCTGGAGCGTTGTAATGTTCCAAATTCAAAAAACGCTCCTGCATTGGATTTAATTTTCTTTGACCGCGACACTGGCTATATGCACGATAGTAATAATGCGAAGCCATAGTAAAATTATAAATAAAAAAGAGATGGCGCTAGATGCTTCTTTCCGTATGTCAAACTGACAATTTTGACATCATCCCTACGTTCTGTACGTTTTCATGCAAAAATATTATGGTTTATTTTTTACGCCAAGAAATATCAAATTTTAATTAGTAACATAAATCTACTTGAAATACCTAAACCTCTTCTGATATTTTCTGAACACATTCGTGAAGATTATGTTAAAATCTGTTTCCTAGTTCCCGAAATTAGACTGCACAAACAAAGGTAAACAAATAAAATCAACATTTTCTGAGATGAATGGTAGTTTCGCGAAAAAGAAGAGATGGCGCTAGTTACTTGAAATTAAAAAAAATATTTTATTAAATTAATTACTCTATTTTCTAGTTAAAAAATGTGTATATTGCTATGTATTCTTAAAATACATAAGTGTACAAAATTTTTAAGCAGAACAAAAAGAATAATCAACTAATTTGTGATTTTCTAAATTTAAGAAAACCTGAATCGCGCATGCAAGATTTTTTTCTACCGGAGCTATATAAGGTTAGCGAATTCTATAGTGCTAAGATCATTATGGACGTAGAACGCTTACTTCCAAAACTTCGAATTTATTATATGTAGAGATTTGCGGGTGAGGCGGCAGGTGTTAAGGATGGCTGCTTTTTGTAGTTGAATATATACTAATGGGTTAATATTTATTATGCTTAGGCTAGTGTGGAGAGTTTTAGGTACAACACCAGTGGTAGAGATAACAATCGGTACAGTACGTGTTTGGTTTACTCGCCATTGTGTTCTTATTTCGACTGAGAGTTCTGTATACTTGGCATTTTTTTCTGAGTGAGTGGTGACCAAATTATGAGTATTACATACAGCGATGTCTATGAGGTAAACGGATTTATTTTGCTTATCAAGAAGTGTTATATCAGGTCTATTATTGTAAATGGTCTTATCAGTTATGATGGTTCTATCCCAGTACAGTTTATAATTTGCATTTTCTAAAACAACGTCCGGATTATATTTATAGTAGGCTACTTTTTCTGATATTAATTTGCATTGGAAAGCGAGGTGTTGATGGATTATGGATGCAACTTGATCGTGACGATGTTTATAGTCAGTTTGGGCTATTGATCTACATGCACCGGTTATATGTTGGATGGTCTCTGAAGCGGAATGACATCGTCTGCATGTATCAGTGGTGTTGGGTCTACGAATTATAAACTTTTGATAGTTGGCGGTGTCTATCACTTGATCTTGGATTCCGATCATAAACCCTTCGGTTTCCGGAAATAGTTCGCCACGCTCTAACCACGCATTGGAAGCTTTTAAATCCACGTGGGGTTGTTGTAAATCGAGACGATGCCTCCCGTGTAATGATTTGTTAGTCCATATAGCTATTTTATCCTTATCACTTATTAATTTGTCATTATATTGGTCAGTTTGAGAATTCAATGTGTGTAATTTAAGAGGTGTAAAATTCAAATCTATTTGTATTATTATTCTATGCAAAATTGAGTTCTGTGATTTTTCTGAAAAGTATTTTCTTAAATTATTAATCTGTTTACTATGAAGATTTGTGACATCAATAAAACCCCGGCCACCCTCTTCTCTTGGAAGGGTCATTCTTTGGACACCGGATCTTGGATGGTGTTTACGATGGGCTGTCATGGAAGTATTAATAATTCGTTGTAGTCGTAAGAGATCTGATTTCGACCAATTTATAATACCAAAAGAGTAGGTGAGAATAGAAACTGCAAAGGTGTTTATGGCTTTAACTAAATTTCGTGACAATAGCTGAGATTTTAAGAGGATTGTTATTCTATGTTTAAACTTCTTAATTAATTGTTCTTTAGTGTGCTTTTGGCTAATTTGTAGTGATTGCTGAAAACCTAAGTATTTATAAGTGTCATTCTGTATCAAAGATTCAATTGTTTGCCCTGAACTAAGAGGATATTCCTCATTGTCAATAAATTTGCCTTTGCGGTATGTAAAAGTTTTGCACTTATCTATGCCAAAGGTCATATTGATGTCACAAGAGAATTCCTGTGTTAAATCTGCAAGGTGGTGTAGCGATGCTGTAGAGTCACTAAACAGTTTAATATCGTCCATGTACATAAGGTGCGTTAATTTAATGGTGTAATTAATCGGTGTTATTCGCAACTAATGGAAGTCCGTGCTCTAAGTGATTGAGTAGGTTTGATAATGGGTTTAAGGCAAGGCAAAACCAGAAAGGGCTTAAGGCGTCTCACTGGAATATACCTCGCTTAATTGAAATCGGTTCAGTTTCTAAGAATTTATTTATTTTTAACTTAGTTTCCCAATTTAACATCGATTGTTTTAAGAAATCTATTATTATTGGATGGATTTTATAATGTTCGAGTATATATGTGAGCCAGCTATGGGGTATTGAATCAAACGCCTTTTGATAATCAATGTACTATCGGCCAGAGCTGTGCGGTCCCAATCCATGAACACTTTCATTCGGGAGTAGTGCAACCTACGAAATCCCGCCCTTTTTTTTGTTTGCCAATTAGGGTCCAGTACCCTTTTTTATTGTCAAAGTCTATTGTTTTGAAACATTTCGTTTCAACAACAAACAACACATTTGGCATAAAAAGCATACAAAAAACGCTTTAAGGAATGTAGACGTTTGAAAAAAAACAATGCGCCTTTCCCATATTGGTCAACAAAAATTAAGAGGCTGGAGAAACAATAGGGCCCTGCACAGGATAATCAACCTTAAGGTGGGACCGCGCAGCTCTGGCTGATGGTACATAGTGCACACATCGGTTTTTCCTTTATTGTGTTTCATAGCTATGGCGTCTATAAGTAGTTGTTCTTTACAACCCTGGCTAAATTTTCTGCAACCTTTTTGTTCCTCGGCATAAGATGATTATACATGACTCGAGACAAACATGATGTAATAATTTTATAAATAGTTTGTAAGCATGTGATAGGCCTGTACTTAGATGGGTTTGAAAAATCTGTATGGTCTTTAGGTATCATATACGTTACACCTTGTGATATAAATTTAGGCATAGTATTTGGGAATTTAATGAAATCATTAATATGTTTATATAAAGACGGATGTAATTAAGTAAATTTTTTGTAATAGAAGTTATGAATATGATCTGTACCAGGTGATTTCCAGTTATGAATGTGTTTTATAACGTCAATAAATATATCTAATGGGATGTAGTCGAATGGCATTTGTGGAATTGCGTCCAGTGTTTGTTTGTCGGTTTGAATCCATTCAGCGTCTTTGTTGTGTTCTGAAGGAATAGACCAAATATTGGACCAGTATTCATGAAACTGTTCAGGTGTTGGGTTATTGGGAACTACATCTCTGTCTGCATTTTGGGTATTTGCGGTATTAGATGTTAGTTTTCTATAAAATTGCTTTTCGTTACTTGTAAATTGAGCGTTTTGTTGTTTTCTTTTGGTGCAGTTAATATATCTACGTCGGCGACTAGTAATGGCGTTGAGTCTTTGTTTAATGCTATCTAGGTATTGGTTGTCTGTTTGATTAGGTTCTTCATGGGTGGAGTGAGTTTTGAATTTATTTTTAATATCTTCTACATGTTGTATTAGTCTAAAGTTTCTATTGCCTCTAATATATTGTGTCATTCTTCCTATGTCTTTCCTTAGTTTTTGTATTTTACTGTCTAGTCGTTTTTGCCAATTTGGTATTTTGTTATTATTATTGACTTGTTGATTGTTATTCTGTATATTGTTTTGAGTTTTAATTTTGGTGCCATTACATAGAGCTGCAGTGAGAGCAGCGCAGTAGACTATTGTTTGTGTTTTAATGAGATCGTTGTTAATATTGTCATATTCGGGTATTACTTTAGTATTAAGATATGAGATAATGTGAAAGAACTTTTTTGAGATTGTTTGTTTTGGGATGAATGGCCTGTCTATCGGGTTACTATCTAGATAAAATTCGTATGTTTCTTTAAAAGTGTTGAAAATCTTATCATCAAGATCTTCTTCAGCAAACTGTATCGAAATTAGTTCAGGTAGTTCTTGAGTTGCCTCATTCATTAAATCAGGTTCAGTGTTTTCGGTATATTCTAGCGGTTCATAGTTACGCGTAAGTTCGTTTTGTGAGATTGTGTCTTGAAGTGTGGTTGTATCAGTTATAGTATTGTTTGATAACTGCAGTTCTACTCTTACTTCCTGTTTAATTTGTTCTAGTCTATCGTTGGTTATTAATCTATTGTTAATTATAACTCTTCTTTGGTCAGAAATTCGCTGTTCAGACACGTGAGCAATTTGTGGGAACTGTTCTGTTATTATTGTGTGTAATGGCTTTCTGTAAGCTGTCCTATTAGTTTCTACGTGTGTTAGTTTGTAGTAGACTTTCATTATGGCTTCATTGATGTCATCAGACCATCTCATACGTGTACTACTTGAGTGTTGTATCTGTTGTGTAATTGTGTGTGGTTCTTCAGGTTGTAAAGTAAGAGCTACTTCGTCCTTTATTCTCTGCAAAGTGTTATCCGGAATTAATTTATTTTTAATGATTACCCGCCGCTGATCACCTATTCGTTGTTTTGATACATCTATTTCTGGGTATTTTTCTCTAAATTTGTTGTAAAGGGGGTCCAGATAACCACGTACTCTGGTATTATTATTATTATTATACTTACCTATTTTTTTTTCGGTATTTTTGTTCATTTCGTTTTATGTCGGTAATTAGATATAGGTACCTAAGTAAATATCCTTGTAATTTGTAATTTTGACATTTAATTTTGTGTTTTAAATTGAAATAAATAATATGATGAAGTAGAAATAAAATGAAGTTTTTTCCAGCTCCCAATGAATCAATGTATCCTCATATCAAATTTCATCAAAATCGGTCCAGTAGTTTCGGAGCCTTTTCGTTACAAAAAAACAGTAATATTAGTAGGTATAGATTAAACAATTAATTTCCATGGTTTCCTATCATTAAGGTAAGACGACATAGGTACTTATTAAAATTTATGAATAACTAGCTGCGCCCCGCGGTTTCACCCGCGTAGTTCCCGTTCCCGTGGGAGTATTGGGATATAATATAGCCTATGTTACTCGTGGATAATGTAGCTTTCGAATGGTGAAAGAATTTTTAAAATCGGTCCAGTAGTTTTTGAGCCTATTCATTACAACCAAACAAACAAACAAACAAAGTTTTCCTCTTTATAATATTAGTGTAGATAAAATTTTTGAACCTGTTAATGGACATGTGATATTATTATACATCTCTAAGTAACTTATTCTAATCTAAATAAAGAAATTAACGTCCATAAACATTTTAATAAGCCTTCCTTATTTAAAATGTGTTTTGTCACATTCGCACTTTACGGATGACAGATGTGCGAAAGTGACATAATATGGTTTGGTAGGTAGGTACATACTGTATGTGCCAAAGACCCCGTATAATATTATACAATGTTTACGGAACTAAGTTATAATATATTTTTTGTAAGTTAGGTACTTAATTACTTACCAACTTAATTAAAACGTTTCTAAGTTAAGAATCTACATTTATTTGGCATATTTATTATACTAGCTCCGCCTCGCGATTTTACCCACTGAAGACCCACTATTCCTAACCTGACCCAAAGACGTACCCCGATAGAGGGTTAGGTTAGGAACAGCAAAAAATGATTATTTCCATTCCCAACACAACCCTATTTTTTTAAACCTGTAAGTGGTGTTGTTAACTCAGAATGGAGACAAAAAAGAGATCAAAGTGAAAACCAAAGGGGATCGAAATGGAAACAAAAGGGGATCAAAATGAAGAAAAAAGGGGATCAAAATGGAGACAAAAGGAGATCAAAATATTTAGACAAAAGGGGATCAAAATGGAGACAAAAGGGATCAAAGTATGGAGACCAAAGTAATAAAAACAAAAGACGATGGGGTTTAAAAGTAGGTAGCCTATGTCCATTCTCCAAGGTTTATCTCTGTGTAGAAATTCAACTATATTTTGTCAGTGGTCTATGCGTGACAGACAGAGTTATTTTCGAATTTATTTTATTAGTAGACTAGCTGACCCGTGCCCACTTCGTTGGGCATAATGTTGCCCCAGCAGTGAGTTGCATTTGCAAAAAACTAAATACCTATAACCTAAATTAAATGAAAACTATAAACAGAACACAGTTCTGAAAAGAAATTATTTTTTAAAAATGTACAGAAAATAAAGACTTTTAATTTTTATGAAAGAATAAGATAGATATAGTTCTGATAAGAACTTTTTATTTAAACAATGTCAAAAGTGTGCTAATTACGTTTCGAAAAATTCTATTTCGGGGACGTCCGCTGCGTAAGGAGCCGACCTGTGGAGCCGACTACGCGATTGAGCCGCGCGGGTACCTACCTCTCAGATGTAAAAGGCCACGCCCCCTTCTCCCGAAGCGAGCACGAACGCGAACCGAATTAAACCCGACCCGAAGCCATTGCGCGCCGTCCGCTGCTTTGGCCTTTCTACGATTCACTTTGCAAAACGGACTACCACGTAAAAGCCTTTTTATTTTTCGGTTTTTTATATAACCTATGACACTCAGCAATAATGTGGCTTTCTATTGGTGAAAGAATTTTTAAAATCGGTTCTGTAGATCCCGAGATTACCCCTTACAATTTAACAAACTTTACTTCTTTATAATATTAGTATAGATGTAGATAGGGATTATATAATTTATTACTAATACATAATTTATTATTACTTATTCTACGTTTAAACATTGGTGTCAGTTGTCACTTATACCTACTCCGGAAAATGAAAAAGTGAGTTTTTTATTTTGTATTATTTAGCTAGGCCTCCCGCGCCTCAAGCTTGTCCTTGTGCAGGGAGTGCAGGGACTAAAGTACTTATACCTTTTTAACCGACTTCAAAAAAGGTGAAGATTCTCAATTCGTTGCGTAAGTGTGTTAACTTAACTTATAAAAAAATTATGTATGTTCGTTCACTGTTAAATTGAAGACGACTCAATCGTTTGAGTTTTTAATTAAAGGTAAGTAAGTTAGGTATTTGTTAATGTTTTTGTCAAATAAATTTTATTTGCCAAAAACAACGTGCGAAGCCGGAGCGGGTCGCTAGTTAATTAATAAATAATAAATATTGCAGGACATTCCACACATCGCCATCTAGCCCCATGTTAAGTAACTAGACTTGTGCTATGGGTGCTAGACAACGGATAAACTACTTGTAAACTTTTCTTTTTGTAAATAGGTAGTAAGTAAGTATATAGGTACTTATAATACATAGTAACAACCAGACCACAGACAAATATCTAAGCATAAATACGGCGGGAATCGAACCCGCAACCTTGTGTTTGGCAGTCCGGCATGGTGACCATTGGGTCGTCAGTAATTGTTAGAACTGTAGTAGGTACTTGCCATGACATTGTTCATAAACAAAAGTTAAATTCTAGCTAAATGCATTTATCGAGTAATTGTAAATTAAATTCCATTTCAATAACCACTTTGACAGTTGGTCAATCATGTTTAAGAGGAAAGGGTACCGGCGCTCTCTCCATACAAACGTAGTCGACTGTTTCCTCCCTGGATGACGACACTAGAGCAAATATTTTGACGTGACAACGTCTTATAAATTGGTTTGCCGGGTGACACTTCAAGAAACTGCGTTACGCTCCGCTGACGTTATGCGCTCACAATGAGAGTGAGTGAGAGGCACGCGGGCATGGTTAGCCCGCCTAAGAGCGAGAGAGACAGACATAAAAAGTGAAAGGCACGCGTCCCTTCCACTCGAGCACAGTTGTTGTCACGTAAAACTTTCGCCCGTATACCGACTTTACAGGCAACCAGTTTTTTTTGCAGCATAAAACCTATAACTGCCATGACTATGCCCCTATGTCTTATTTTTGTAAATTTTGTTTTTTTTTAACTCTTACTTTATAGGATAATTAGAAAATGAAAAATATCAAGACATAGGGGCATAGTCAGTCATACAGTTATAGGTTTTATGCAACAAAAATATTTGCTCTAGTGTCATTATCCAGGGAGGAAACAGTCGACTATACGTTTGTATGGAGAGAGTGCAGATACCCTTTCCTCTTAAGAGAATCATGAGTTTTCGATACGCGGGTCGAGGAGGTATTTTCAAAAATGACCCGTATCGTGCGATAGAGATAGTTTAAGTTCGGACGTAATTGCCTTCATTTTGTTTTCAAATAATGTTACGGACCGTAACGTTTTTACCCCCTTTATCCTTCACAAAATGAAATAAATTCGGTCTCATTTAATTCACTGCATCTTATTCTAGGTCTATACGTTTTTCTTTTTTTGTAATTCAGTTTAGTCTATTAAAAAACAATTGAAAGCTCTATGAAGTTTTTAAGTCAAAAATATAGATATTCAGATACTAATAACTTTTATCTTAGGCAATATTTATTTAAAATAAAAACGGTTAAACCTTGTTTTCCATTAGATCTAGAACATTTTCAAAAATTATCAAAATCGGACTTCGTTTATGGGGGGAAAACGTTCCCGCTTTTTGTATGGAAATGTACAGCCTCACACTATTTAATTTTGCAAGTGAATCTTAGTAAATAAATCTATTTGTACCTATTTTGTTAGTGTTGCAGTATTCCCATATCCACTGACAAAGGATGAAATATACTTCTACAATGACACTGGACATTTGACGGTAAAGGAGTTATTTGGAGAATCACATCGAAAAACATCTAGGTAAGTATGTATGTTTTTAACGTTATAACGTCTAGTAAGTTGATGGAACACTTGCATCCACAAAAAAGATGACGTCATTGTCACGTTCCGGTACCGTCATGTCAACAATGACGTCACACAGCACGCAGCAATATAAAACAAACACGAATAATAATAATATCGCTCATCTGTGCAATTTTCAAAAAAATTCTGAATTCTGATTTTGATGTGTCCCATAAATTGACTTTTGTTTTTTACGTAATATAAACATATTTTGTTCAAGATAACAATTACATAAATAAAAGCACTGAATTATTGTTTATGTTCCTGCTCTAATTCTTGTAAAAGTTAGATCTTAAATGAAAAAAATATTAAAAATTAGAACTTTGAGTGTGCAAATGTATGGAGAGTGATGTGTCCCATTAAGCAGTGTTGACTTATTTAAGAATATTTATGAAAACATTGAGTTTGCATTTAACTTTTTGGTACTATCTTACACTGATTATACTCATTTATCACTTGAATAAACAATTCTGCGAAAAACAATGCATCATTTTAAAATAATTAATGTTTTTTAACATTCATAAAAAAGGTCATTTTGCGGTTTCCTAGTTAGTTACGTGATTAATCGAAAAATTTAAATAAAGTTAAGTAGATTATGGTTTTCTGTGCACTGGAAACATTTAAGAAGAACGCAGCACAAAGTTATTTTGCTGTAATCTATCAAATTAATCTAAAAACATTGTTGGATTGTGTGGTGCTCCCCGGATTCAAAAATTGTTTCCTGGTTAGTTACGGAAAAACAAGTGTAAGTTAAACCTCTTTTACGTTTATAGTAATATGGATTGATAATTGTATATTAAGTTTTCGATATCTTATCACAAAACTATCGATTTTATCAGATTTTTTGTAGAAAAGATGAAATTAAACTTTCGTTCTCATGTTCGTTACTTCCTGTTAGTAACTTTTGTAATTGGAAATCGTAAGGCAGAATCCACATTGCATTTTTGCCCAACTACGGCAAAATCAAAAGGAGGGTTATTTTTATCTTTATCTGTTGAACATACAAGCGTTTGTCACCGAACTCTTCCTAAATAGCTGGACCGATTTTGAACAAATGTTTTTTTTGTGTGTGTTTGAGTGGGTCGCGAGTAGATGGCTTAGATTAACAATTAGACTCGGTAGGTGGCGCTTCAATCGGGATCTAGGGCTTTCTTATTTTGTACGATTTTTATAGAGGAGGGTAAACCTGATTGTTGGCGTGGCGAGCGTGGCGATAGTCCATGTGTGAGATATACAAACACATATTTTTGACGTTCCCCAACCAAAGTAATTTCCAAGATAGCTAATTAACATAATATTCAATCCTAAAAAATCCTAAAAGTTTAAGTTTTAAAAATATTTTAGTTTTGAGGTTCATTCAAACCTCAGCCTTATAAATTCCTAGTAAGTAACCAAAATTCCTAGTTAATAACTGTCCTAATGGAGATGATTGACTTTTTCTTTTAATATTTAAAATTTAACAATTTATTATAATAATTAAAAATGTCAAAGTATTTATTGTTGATATATTTAATGATTTGAATTCAAAAAAGGCTGAGATTCCCCCTGTAAATAATTTAATATTTTTACCAAGCAGTTGTTCCAAAGGTAACGAAAAGGACAAAATGTGGGCTATTTCTTCTAAAGTATTGATCTTTTAATTAATATTTTGTGCTCTTAATCTATATTTTAATTTGATAATCTAAAAATATATTGTAAAGGATTGAAATATTTGACGAGTTTTCATTTTCAGCTAATTTTATTCGGTTACTATTAGGAACATTTTTAGACCATTGCTTCCAAAAATTAAACTTTTTTTAAAGAAATATTAAACAAATACTTACTGTAATTTTATAAAAAATAATAAACTATGATTATTCCTTTATAATCGGAAACAATTAAATGTAGGTTATTGTCACCTTTTTTTTTAGAGACGAAATAAAAATTATTCAGTATATTTTTGAAAAATGCTCATCTAGCTTGTGTTATGGTGACGAGTGACGAAAAGAAGACATAAATAAAGGAAAAAAAACGATTCCAAAAGTCGTAGAACAATATTTGTTTGTATAAGTGCACAGAAGTAGCCCTCAACGGCTTGCTAGTATAATTTCCAATAACCCTGAATAAAGGAATAAAAAAATTCTCTATTTTACATCGTTTTCTTATGACGTTATCACGTAAAATAATTATCGTCCTTAAACCGACTTTACAGACAACCATTTGTTTTTTTTATTTGAGAAAAGTTTTTAATATAAATATATCTAACATTAATACTTATTGTTGTCTTTGATCGAATATTTATCATTGGTTGAGAAAATTTAATAAAATTACAGCAGTATGACCTCAATGCTGCCCTATTTGCACAAGTTTGAAAAGTAAGACCCTTTTTAGATAAGAGCAACATTGATAAGAGCATCAGCTGTTCCTTACACGGAGAGGTCATTAACCTTAAAATTTTACTTATTTTGGTATGGCGCTATGCCGCGTTACCGTGCGGGAAATAGACGCTGGAGAAATTTTGAATATTTATGGGAAGTGGAATGTATTAGAATAAAGTTGAAAGAAGTCTGAATGACCTTTGTTTTGAAAAATCTGCTGTTTTTCGAGTTTACACAACCTCAAATTTTTTTTTTTTTTTTTGAATTTCCAAAAGTTGTTGAAAAAAAGTTGTTTGTTACACTGAAGTAGCCCTCAACGGGTTTGCTAGTGTAATTAAATAAATAATAATAAATAAATAAATATTGTAGGACATTCCACACATCGCCATCTAGCCCCAAGCTAAGTAACTAGACTTGTGTTATGGGTGCTAGACTACGGATATACTACTTATATACTTTTCTTTTGTAAATATATAGGTACTTATAATATATAGGAACAACCACACCACAGACAAATATCTATGCATAAATACTTGTCTGAAGCGGGATTCGAACCCGCAACCCTATGTTTGGCAGTCCGGCATGGTGACCATAGTGCCAACTGGGTCGTCATAGTTTAATTAATTACCAATAACCCTGTATTAGGCTAGGTACTTTTTATTTTTATTTTCACAGGATCGGGATTTACGTGGGTGAAACCGCAGAGCGCAGATAGTAATGCGTGTTTTTAAAGCTTACATTTGATTGGTACCATAAATTACCAACATAAATAAAATAAAATCTCTTATGTCGCGAGAACATACGCAAAAAGAGTTTTAGATGAAAAAAAAAATAGTCGGACGACAAATAGTCGTCCGACATTTGTCGTCCAACAAATAGTCGTCCGACATTTGTCGTCCAACAAATTGTCGTCCGACATTTGTCGTCCGTCAATAGTCGTCCGACAAATAGTCGTCCGACAAATAGTCGTCCGACAAATAGTCGTCCGACATTTGTCGTCCGTCAATAGTCGTCCGTTAAAAAATACCATATGTACGTCTTAATACACTCACAGCCAAATTAAAAACAGTAGGCCCAGGCATACATTTTCGCCGCGCCGTAGAGAGGGGATAGCTGTCTACTCTCCATCCGTCTTACGCTTTTTCGATCAGGTCACGTGTCCTGACGCGAGTTTAGGTAAGATTTTATACCCATTACAGAAAAAGTGCTCAACGCCGCTAAAGAAGTTTTCACTTCAAAATTAAAAATGGTTTTGTCGTTCTCACAGCAAATCAAGGTTTTACGTCATATCATAAGTTAGGTGTATAATTTATTCGTTTTACTAGTATAGGACCGCGGATCCACCCGCGTAATTTCCGATCACGTTGTAATATTGATTTTTTTTTACAAATGATAGTTTGACCACTATCCCTACTGATGGTAGGTGACGAAGCGGTCTAAGATGTAACACAGGCGTCTAGAAGATATCCTAGGGTTCGATTGCCACTTAAGACCACTGTGAAGCTGAAAATTACCATACAAAAAGCGGTAATAAACGAAACGAAATCCGAAACCGAAGCCATAAACGAAGTCCGACTTTGATAATTTTTGAAAATGTTCTAGATCGGAAAACTAGGTTTAACCGTTTTTATTTTAAAGAAATATTGTCCAAGATCAGAGTTATTAGTATCTGAATATCTATATTTTTGACTTAAGGTGAAAGGGTACCGGGGGCTTTCTCCGTACAAACGTATTCGACTGTTTTCTCCCTGGATAATGACACTAGAGCAAATATTTTTGTTGCATAAGACTTATAACTGCCATGACCATGCCCCTATGTTTTGTTTCTTTTTTGTTTTTTAAATCTTAATTTCTATGATAATTTAAAATGAAAAAAAAAACAAAACATAGTCATGGCAGTTATAGGTTTTATGGCACAAAATTATTTGTGCTAGTGTTATTATCCAGGGAGGAAACAGTCGACTACGTTTGTATGGAGAGAGCGCCGGTACCCTTTCACCTTAAAGACCTTTTGACTTTTCCAGTTAGTATTTGAAAAATCGCAAAACTTTTGACGTGGTAACGTCTATTAAATAGATCGACACCGGCAGCACTCACATAAAAGTGTGACGTCCTCGCGTTCCGCTCACGTTCCATAGCAACCGATGTTTGTTAAAATTATTATATTGTTCAATAATAATATCGCTCGCCTGGGCTTGTGTTATGGTGACGAGTGACGAATAGAAGACTTAAATAAAGGAAAAAAAGGAAATACTTACAAAATAATCTCAAGTTTTCATCGTTTTCTTATGACGTTATCACGTAAAATTCATCATCATCATTTAATTTATTAGGTAGGTACCACCTACCTAACTTTGAAGGCTAACTCCAAGAAGGTTTTTAAACCTTTTTAGCGTTCGCTTTTGAGACGGTTTAGAGGTTTGGTGTGAAGGCATCATTTTTTCGTTGTTATGCCCTCTATCGATAGGTAGCCGTCTGAAAGTAGGTACACCGTGTATTTTTGTAAAATCATAGGACATCACGTTTGGTCTAATAAAGAGATTGGATGTGAATGAATTATTTGTTTGTCTTGATGCCCTCTATCGATAGGTATGGGTTTGAAAGTGCACCGCGCGAAAAAAAACTCGAGCTCCGTAAATGTCACCTCTTAAAATAAGAAACCAATAAAGACATATCGAAATATTTTTTTTTATCACAGTTGCTCATAAAGTGGATCTTATTAAACCGCTTTTACCCCCGAATACTGAAAGGCTACTTAATCTTAAGTGGCGTTTAAATTGACGTTAAGTGTATGCTTTCTATTGAAGCCTACACTTAAATTTCAGTTTAAGCGCCACTTATAATTAAGCAGCCTTTCAGTATTCGGGGGTTAGGCTCATAATGCAACGTGTTACACACGCGTGCGATAAAAAAAAATCCAACTAGTGCTAAAATAATACGCTATCCCGATAAGTCAAAATATACGTATCTCACTGCTAATGACATAATATTAGGTAGATGAAACCTTCTTAATTTATCATAGGTTATACTGTTTTGATGTACGGAAAAAAGGTACCATCAAAAAGTTTTTAAGCCTTGCTGGCTTAAAACTCTTTGGGTACCTTTTTCTTCTTTTCAAAAGGTTGTCTCTAGAGTCTGATAACGAACGATAATTTTCTCATAATTTTACGTGATAACGTCTTTGAAAATAATTAAAAATTGAGTTTTGTTTTTTCTTTAGGTACATAAATATATTTTTCCTTACCATTATATTCTGTTTTTAATCGCCGACGCAAAAACAAATGAAAAAAACCCTAAAAAAATATTGTATGTCAGACGAGGTTGTATAGGTTAAAAGTCTTTTGCCTAGCCTTTCGGGTTCGGGTAAAATAGTAAACATAACCTAAAATTCTTAAAAACTTTTTATTATTTTTACAAGTCATTTTTTTTATTCGCAACTGTGATAAAAAACGTTGTACGATACACGTGTGGATTGATCATTCCATCTCGGCTTTTGCCACGCTCGCGTTCCGCTCGCGCGTCATAAACCGCCTTTATGAAATGATCAACTTTCCACACTTGTATCGCAATGTAGGTACTATTTTTTAATTACTTGGACAAATTTTTACATTTCTTTTCCAAATTTTATTATAATGGATACACTGAGTGAGTATGAATTGATAATAATTAATTCGTTTTAAAACACAATGGTAGGTACTTAATTTAACATTTATTTAGGCATCAAAATAGGTTGACTTCACATAATCAATTTGTAAGTCATACTGTAAAGTCTTTTAAGTTTTTTATTATAAAAAAATGTTGTAAAATTGTTTCAAAAATTCTTTTCGAGCCGATATTGGAACCCGCGCTACTCTTTTGCTTAATTTCTACTAATAAGTCTTAAATAATTAGTATTTTAAATAAGTAAATATTTTTAAGAAAATGAGTATTTCTGGAAAATGCATTGTTAAATCGTAAGTGTTTTAATAATTATTTTAAATTAGGTATTTTAATATCTACCTGTAGGTATCTATAGATACTCGTAGCTACCTAACAAGCCGCCGCAGCGTCCCTTTGTCTGTCTGTTTTCAGTTTTCATTTTATAGAAAACTAGCTGACCCGTGCCCACTTCGTTGGGCATAATGTTAATAAATTAAATTATCTAATTTAATATGCAAATTGCAATGCAATTTGCAATTATAATATTAAAAAAAAATACTTTTTGTTACTTTAATATAAAAGTTAGACATAATGCTGTCGTTGACTTTTTTGTAGGCATTTTCAAGCTCCACATCTTTTCTCTAGAACTCAAAAATATATCTTTCATAGTTAAGGCAGCGTTCGTAAGAAACGCTTTCATTCGACCGTTTTTTCTCCGATTCACTTTGCAAAACGGACTACCACGTAAAAGCCTTTTTATTTTTCGGTTGTTTATATAACCTATGACACTCAGCAATAATGTGGCTTTCTATTGGTGAAAGAATTTTTAAAATCGGTTCAGTAGATCCCGAGATTACCCCTTACAATTTAACAAATATACAAACACACAAACTTTACTTCTTTATAATATTAGTATAGATATAGATAATGAATCAATGTATTCTCTTCACAAGTTTATCAAAATCGGTCCAGTAGTTTCAGAGCCTATTAGTTACAAACAAACAAGTGATCTTATAAGGGATTCCTTTTTGAAGTTATACTTACTTCTTTAGGAGTATTGTGAAAAAATGATGCTGGCAGCTGCGTAACCCAAAAAATAAAACAGGTCGAAGCTGCGAGAGTGAAATTTAAAGATGCGCTCGATTAACTCTAACACTAAAGCAAATAAATATCAGACGGACAGACAGACAGTCAAACGGACGTATAACTTCTAGATATATAACTTCTCACGCGAGAATGTTAGAACACATTTTTTTACCTTTTAAAATACGAAACCCTAAAAAAACAAAAAATCTTTCCTCTTTATTATATTAGCGTAGATTAAGTTTCATAGTGCATTGGCTGAAATTGACCGATTGTTATGGTTAAAAATCATGTCGATTGGAAGCTTTAGTTTATTTTCCTTTGCTAAAGCCGAAGTCGTGGTCTAATCGCTAGTTTTATTATTTGCGTAAAATATGTTACTATGTAGCAAATAACCACTTTTGTATGTAAATTAGAACTCTGTAATTACATTATGTATATTTATTGACGTGACAACGTTTTATAAATTGGTTTGCCGGGTGACACTTCAAGAAACTGCGTTACGCTCCGCTGACGTTATGCGCTCACAATGAGAGCGAGTGAGAGGCACGCGGGCATGGTTAGCCCGCCTAAGAGCGAGAGAGACAGACATAAAAAGTGAAAGGCACGCGTCCCTTCCACTCGAGCACAGTTGTTGTCACGTAAAACTTTCGCCCGTATACCGACTTTACAGGCAACCAGTTTTTTTTTGTAAATATTTATAATTTACCTACCTACTTAGTTCAGTAGATGGTGTATAGGTAGGTATAAAGTAATCATTTAATTGCCCACGTCAATCGGAATTTCCGGGAATATCGTAAAAAAGTAGCTTAAATTATTCCAAAGGATTAAATGTCTTCTTATACCAAGTTTCATCAAAATCGATGCAGTAGATTCAAGCCAAATCATTAAAATAAAAACCTCGTAATAGAACGTCGCAGTCTACCTTGTTTATCTCAATTATTTACCTAAAAAAAAACCTTCATGTCGTGAGCCTTCAAAGCATTAAACGATGCGACAATTCAAAACAGTTATTTTTGTATTTTCGAAGATAAAAAAAACGTGTGGCACTCGGGGACTGCCGCGGTAAAGTTATTGCTATATCGAGAATAATTTCTTGTCTTAGTAAATGTTCTTATAAAATAACAAAAAAAAAAAAAAATTAAAAAAAAAAATTAAAAAAAAAAAAATGTCGACATGAAATGAAATGAAATGTCGAATGTGAGATGTCCGACATTTGTCGTTCGCCATTTGTCGTCCGACATGTATTCTCTATTAGATGACATGTACTTGTCTTTTTTTGAGAATCAATTCTTTAAACCTTAGGTTTCTTGATTCGCCCCCCAAGGCCCGCGATAAAATCTATGCAATAGCTTAAAATATTTTCGTAAAAGGTAATCAAATAAACATTTTAAATTTTTTAAAAGGTACCTACTTCTTCAAATACTTGCATGAACGAACCGTTTGTACCATGATTTTTAGGATTCCGTACTAGGAACATTAAACGTTATTGGTTCCGTACATCAAAGATAAATACGGGACTCTTTAAGATCACTTGTTTGTCTCTCTGTGTGTTTTATTTATTTATTTTTTACAGAAATCCATCAACTTCAAATGTTTATCCATTATCAAAGGAACAGATAGATACATATTGGGATCAAGGGTACTTAGTCATAAAACAATTATATGACTTACCTACATTGAATTTATTTAGGTAAGATATTTTTTGTCCACCTATGTAGCCCTTTTCTAGGTTCTAAACATTATCTTTGTATAGTTCTAAAAAAATATTTTTCAGAATATTTTAAAAAAATATATTTTTCAGAGTATTTTTTTCTGCAACCTATCTTAAGAGGAAAGGGTACCGGCTATCTCTTCATACAAACGTAGTCGACTGTTTTGCTATAGTGCCATTATCCAGGGAGGAAAAGGTCGACTACGTTTGTATGGAGAGAGCGTCGGTACCATTTCCTCTTAAAACACAAAATTAACATACACACAAATAAAATACCACAAAAATAAATAGCCCAATATAATAATATATTTAATTTTAATCCCACAACAAAAAAACTGAATTTCAAAAGTAAAAGAGTCATTTAGAATCATACAGTACACAATAGAATTTGCACTTTGAATCGCCTTAAAACTAAGTAACTAAGTTAGGAATTCCAGGGATGGACAAGGCAAGGACTGCTGAGTGACATCAAACGGCCTAGTCTTTACCCATACTAAATTGGTCATGGACATCTTTCGCGCCCAAAAATCCATCTGAAAGTTCTATGGGATAAAAGTCGGGGGTTTTTTAAATTCTAAATTTATTTTTTTATAAATGTTGCACTAAGTTGGTGTTGCCCTCTATCGATGCTTATAAATTAGTGTTTTTATTAGCCATGCTTGCTTATTCAGCCCGATTTTTTGTTACAGAGATCGTTTTGTTGAAATATGCAACGAATATGAAACATCTAGGAAACACATATCTGTGATCAAAGATCCTTCGTTATTCAAGAAAAAAGTTAAACCGGAATTATTTATTAACAAGGTAAGACATTTTATTGTTTTGTTTTTTCAAGGCGTGCGAACTTTTCGGCCGTCAAATCATCAAGTGGTGTTGTTTTAGCATTTGTAACCCCCTAAACGACCACGTGTAGGTACACGGTCACGTGTAGGTACACGGTCACGTGTATTTTTAGTAAAAACACAGATTTTAAAATACAGGTTTATAGAATACCTAATCTAATTTTATTGTTATCACTAGTATAAAACAAAGTACCTACGCTACGCAACGAATTTTGATGCGGGTTTTTTAATAAGTAGGTAGATAGAGTGATTCAAGAGGAACGTCGTCGTCTGAAAAAAGCTTGAATTTTGCGAAATCCTTTCTAACGGATGCCTACGTCATAATAATTGTAGGCCAAAGGGGTCTGGACATTTAGTATGGGAGCTTTGCATAGTGATTTTTTTGCCCTCTATCGATAGGTAGGTGTGGGTCTCTAAATGCAACGCGCATTTTTGGAAAATCATAGGTCAACTATATTGGTTAAAAATCCTTTTTCGAGACGCTTTAACGGTCCGGTGCAAAGGCATTTTTATGCCTTTGCACATAATATGTAATGCGTTTAATGTAATGCCCTCTATCGATTGGCATTTGTCTCAAAATGCACCAAGGCATTTTAAGTAACAATGCCAATTTTTAAAGGCCTTTCAGTTCACCTTAATCCATCCATTGGCTTGAACTGTTCGTCACTATCACTACATCACTACATTGTATAAAACAAAGTCGCTTTCTCTGTCCCTATTTCCCTTTGTACGCCTAAATCTTTAAAACTACGCAACGGATTTTGAAGCGGTTTTTTTTATAGATAGAGTGATTCAAGAGGAAGGTTTATATGTACCTATAATACATGCTTAGTATAGCCGTGCGAAGCCGGAGCGGGTCGCTAGTAAATAAATAATACATAAATATTGCTAGACATTCCACACATCGCCATCTAGCCCCAAGCTAAGTAACTAGACTTGTTTTATGTGAGCTAGACAACGGATATACTACTTAGGTATACCTATACTTTTCGTTTGTAAATGTATACTTATATTACATAGAAACGACCAGACCACAGACAAATATCTAGGTAAGCATAAATACTTGGCCGAGGCGGGAATCGAACCCGCAACCCTGTGTTTGGCATATCAGTGAAGACTTTGAATTCTAAATGAATAGATCCAAGAACTCCTCCACGATGACATCTACAAGAAATACTCCGAAGACCCGAAGATCCTGGACGTTGTCTCGCAGCTGATCGGTGACAATCTGACCGCTGTCAACTGTATGCTGATCAACAAGCCGCCAGGTACCGACAGGCATCCTTCGCATCAGGTGAGATGGCGGGAAAGGCTTTGTTTGCAATATGCATATTGTGCAAAAGAGGTTTCAGAATCAGAATCATTTATTCGTGAATACACGTACCTAATACCTATAGCATCTCTATATTTTACCTTACATGTATATTTTTTATTGTTTTACTTATCAACAACCCTACGTAATAATATTAATTTTACTTTTTACTCCCATAATTTATTTTCACCCTTTTACAATTAATGCTACCTTACATTACATGAATACGAAATTATTTAAAAGTATTATAGAATCACATAGAAGGTCGTGAGTGGAAATTATTAATGTCAATAAAGAATTTAACAAAGTTAGATTATTTTCAATGTCAGTTTGATAACTAAACAATGTGTTTCTAGCCTAACCCCAATTCAAAAGACGTTCGAAACGGAATAAAAAGACGATTAAATGAGAATAGTCTTAAACTATATACTTCACAATGGTTTTGTTCGTGATAAATATTCTGTAAAATAGGTTTGTTTGCGATATGCATATTCTGCTTAAAGGTGTAATTTTATTTGCAATATTGTGTATATTTTGCAAAAAACCGGTACGTTCCTGCTGATCAAACTAGTTAGTCCAAAAGGAATAAATTAAAAAATATACCTATGTGTTTGCAATATGCATATTTTGCAAAAAAAAGTTTGTTGTTGTATAAATATTCAGTAGATTTGCATGTTGTGTATTAATAATATGAATAGGTATGCATATTCTGCAAAAAAGTTTAATTGCCAAAAATATGCAATTTGTTCCTGATTTTTGTCATAATTCTTTTGTGACTTGAAAAATCATTATTCCTACTAAAATTTTATAGAAACCTTACATTGTTTACCTGTAATTTTTATAGTTATTTTGTTTCCATAGGATCTATATTACTTCCCATTCCGTCCTTCATATAAGATAGTTGGCTCTTGGACCGCTATAGATCGCGTCACAATCGACAACGGCTGCCTGTACGTAGTGCCAGAATCGCACAAACTTGAGGTACTATATCCCCACGGAGCACAAAATACTGTAAGTATTAGGTTTTTAAACTTGCCTACATAAAGTAAAATGTGTATATTAAAAAACTCAACACTTGGAATTTAAAATCTCCCATAACTTTACGACGACGTCTGAATCGATTTTGCTCAAACAATACAGGGTTATTGGAAATTATACTAGCAAGATGTGGAGGGCTACTTCTGTGCACCTAAACAAACAACTTTTGTTCTACGACTTTTGGAAATTCGAAAAAAAAATTAATGTTTGAGGTTATGTAAATTCGAAAAACAGCTGATTTTTTATAACAAAGGTCAATCAGACTAAGAACAGTAGATAAAACTTTAAAAATAGGTTAAATTTTAAGGTTAATGACCTCTCCGTGTAAGGAACAGCTAATTTTCAGATACACCTAACCTCAAAATATTCGAAAAAAATGTTCGAATTTCCAAAAGTCGTAGAACAAAAGTTGTTTGTTTAGGTGCACAGAAGTAGCCCTCAACGGCTTGCTAGTATAATTTCCAATAACCCTGTATAGCTAAGAACATTTATACTAATTTCACCTTTTACACAAATAAAACAAAATGCAAATGCGGTTTATTTATCCGTTCGCGAGCTAGGTAGGTAAGTATATCAAACTCATAACCCCGTCGTTTTGCGTCGGAGGTTAAAAATAAAAACATTCTTTTTTTTGAAAGGTAAATTAGTCGGGAATGTTCTTAGCATGTTTGTTCGAAATCGATTCAGCTGTCTGGAAGTAATGGGGAATAAAAGTCGGGGGGTTTTTAAATACTAAATTTAAGTTTTTGTTGCAATGTAAATATTAACTTTAAAGTTCTATTATTAGCAATTTTAAACTACGGTGTATACTTATACATTTTTAATGCATGACTCTCTACTCTAAACTGGCGAGTGTACCCTAGCCCCTATTTATGGGGGCAGGAGAAGTTTTCACTTTCCTTTTTGATGTGAAACATCTATAGCCGCACGTAAAACCGATTTCAGCCGTGGCGACGCACAGTGGGTCGAAACTGCAAATGATGGACATAGGGCTGTTTTTCGATGCAGATCGTCAGAGCTCACTATAGCTGCACGTAAAACCGATATCTGGCGTGGCGACGCATGCCGTGGCGACGCACAGTGGGTCAAAACTGCAAATGATGGACTTAGGGCTGTTTTTCGATGCAGATCGTTAGAGCTCACTATAGCCGCACGTAAAACCGACATCTGGCGTGGCGACGCATGCCGTGGCGACGCACAGTGGGTCGAAACTGCAAATGATGGACATAGGGCTGTTTTTCGATGCAGATCGTTAGAGCTTACTATAGCCGCACGTAAAACCGATATCTGGCGTGGCGACGCATGCCGTGGCGACGCACAGTGGGTCGAAACTGCAAATGATGGACATAGGGCTGTTTTTCGATGCAGATCGTTAGAGCTCACTATAGCCGCACGTAAAACCGATTTCTGGCGTGGCGACGCATGCCGTGGCGACGCAGGCGTCGCCACGCTATATGATGGTATATATACAGTCTAAATGCAGTAGTGTGTACGGTGTGGCGACGTCGCCACGCTATATGATGATATATATACAGTCTATATTATTATGCAGTAGTGTGTAGGGTGTGGCGACGTCGCCACGCTATATGATGGTATATATATACAGTCTATATGCAGTAAAGTGTACGGTGTGCATGCGCAATCGACTGTGCGATTCTATCACAATCTGTTCTTTTCTGCATATTACTTTTACAAAGTAGTGTCGATGTTTCACATCTGCCAGGCGTCCCGTGACGGTTCACATTTTTTTTTTTAATAAACTATATTATTTACTCAGGACAAGAAGCAATTCTTCGACGGTATTCTGTCAGAGGATGTAGTGGCTCCAGTAGACAAACGCGTCCACCTGATCATGGAACCCGGAGACACTGTATTCTTTCACCCTTATCTCGTACATGGATCTGGACCAAATATCACACAGGTAGATTTATATAAATAAACTAGATGTCCCGGCAAACGTTGTTTCTCTATATACTTACTTACACAAAAAATATAAAGGAAAAAAAAATGGTTGTCTGTAAAGTTTGTTTCCGGACGATAATTTTACGTGATAACGTCATAAGAAAACATTGATGGTAACCATGGCAACGATAAAACGTTGCTATAGTTACCTTGTCAACTATCAAAGTATCGTTGGCTCAGAGACAGAATACATAGGTCGGTGGGCGCGGGGCGCGGGCGGCGGCGGTGGCGGTGGAGGGGGCGGCGAGGGTCGATGAGGCGTTCCAGTAACGACGTGTGACGTCACACTGCCTTGAACTGGCAGGTGTTCACCAATTTATAAAACGTTATCACGTCAAAAATAGACGTTCGATTCTCAGACCTAATGAATATACACAAAAAAAATCATACAAATCAGTTCAGCCGTTTAGGTGGACATATTATATAACTAACGCCGCGACACGAGAATTTTATACAGGATGTTTTTTTTACGTGGGCCTTCAGGGCTATATCCTAAACTAAGTATAAGAGATAGCGAAAAATGCTAAAAGGAAATGCGCGCCCGATTCTGACTAAAACTAAAACTGCATCATTAGATTTTTGAAAAAGTCATTACAATAGATGAAAATTGGTGGAAACTACAAAAGGAGCTATATCCTTTGATTTGCCATACTATGTTTGTTTCCAAGAATTGATCCCCATCAGCAAGACTAAGATTGGTATTAAAATATAGAATTATTATTTTTTTACAAAATCAACAGGTTCGATTCCTGGCTAGGGTAGTGACATTTCAAACATCTAATGATGCAGTTTTAGTTTTTGTCAAAATCGGGCATGGAACTCCTTTCAGCATTTTTCGCTATGTCTTATAGTTTAGGATATAGCCCTGAAAGCCCACATAAAAAAATCTATATACCTACTTACAACAAGACTTGCGTTCTATCTATCTATCTCAGTCTTTGTTTGTCCAATCCAGGACGTAGGCCTCTTCCATCCTCTTCCACTCCTGACGGTCTAGAACCGTTGTCATCCAAACACCACTTGTTAGGCTTGAGGCTTGTGTTATAGTGACTGAATTTGGCGCCATCCTAAATGCGCATCATCGCGCGACCAATGCATCCGATGCGATGAAAATGGTCGTACGATTGTGGGTTCCAATAGTTCCAGCACACTGGTGTCTATTGAATGTCCTAATTGACGGTAGCACGATCATGCGATGCGATCAAATCTACATAATTAGCTGGCAGAACTGACCGCCCGGCGGTTTCTCCATACATTTTTAATATGGCGCCATCTGTCGCCCAGTTAATGAATTATATACCTACCTTTATAAAATTCTCGTGTCGCTGTGTTAGTTCTTTGCCAAACTCCACCTAAACGGCTGAACCGATTTGTATGAAATTTTTGTCTATATTCGATAGGTCTGAGAATCGAACAACATCCATTTTTCGTTTATTTTTTTCTTTTATTTTTAATGGCACAAAAACGTTTGACGGGACAACTAGTTATTCTAAAGAAATGGCATCGCATAGAAGACTTTCATACTTTACCTTTATCAATACCTACACAAGCTGCGAACTGTGATTTTCCCCATGAAGTCCCAACCCCGTTGAAGTATCGGGATGACAATCCTAAGAGTTAATCCAGATCTCCAATAAGCCAAATTCATCGCAATCGGTTGAGTATTTTTTGAATGAAGAAGTAACAAACACACTAATTCTCGCATTTGTGATAATATAAGTATGATTGATACTTATCTATATATATAAAAGAAAGTTGTGTTAGTTACACTTTTTATAACTCGAGAACGGCTGAACCGATTTGGCTGAAAATTGATGGAGAGGTAGCTTAGAACCAGGAGAAGGACATAGGATACTTACTTTTTTTTTTCAATATTCAAACGAGATCGGGATTTACGCAGGTGAAATTCAAAAATACGTAACTACGAAATATTCTTTTTTTTCGATATCAAACGAGATCGGGACTTACGCGGGTGAAATAAAATATACGAAATATTCTTTTTTTTTTCGATATTCAAACGAGATCGGGACTTACGCGGGTGAAATTAAATATACGAATTATTCCATATTCAAACCCGCATAAGTCCCGATCCCGTGGGAATATCGGGATATACACTATTATGTATTCTGTGACGTTCGTCTTTGTTGTAAGGCGTTCGACCGGGGGGTTTTCTCGAGCAGCTGCAGTTTTTTTGTTGATTACTCAGCACCTACTAATTGGATTTTGATGTAAAGTATACCACGACTTTCCTCAGATTTCACTCGGTTTAGGTGTTTTTAATTGTAGATTATGTAACAAACAAACAGACAGACAGATATATTTTTGTTCTATTACTTTTTCGAAGTCCAACAAGTTTTTTATTTGCTGTATTATATAGAAATCAATGCCACGTTTCGTTGTAATTTTATAACTCAAGAACGGGCTCACCTATCCAGACCAAATGTTTAAGGTTTGTTTGGACTATTTAGTAGATGGTTTATGTGAAGTTTGCACAAAATCGGTCGAGCGGTTCTTCATTTATCACATTTTTTTATAAATGGCAAAACAACGTTTGCCGGGACAGCTAGTTAAACATATAGAAATACCCAGACCGAAAATAAATATATTATGTAGATCATTTGTTCACGGTGGTATTCGAACCCACAATCTTCTGCACAGCAGACGGTGTTCGCCCACAGCACTGAAGAAGTCGTCTCCTATGTAGGTAGTTTATTTAGCTAAAATAACAATTTACTACTAAGTATAGGTACCTACTTTAAACAACAACTGTGCTCGAGTGGAAGGGACGCGTGCCTTTCACTTTTTATGTCTGTCTCTCTCGCTCTTAGGCGGGCTAACCATGCCCGAGTGGAAGGGACGCGTGCCTCTCACTCGCTCTCATTGTGAGCGCATAACGTCAGCGGAGCGTAACGCAGTTTCTTGAAGTGTCACCCGGCAAACCAATTTATTAAACGTTGTCACGTCAAAAACCAAGTCAACCCAATATTTCTGAAATACTGATTAGAATTCCGATTATATTGAAAAACAAAAGGGAATCAGAATCAGATTTAAAAAATCTAAACAATTCAGCGCAAACGTCTCCTCTGGGGTTTTATTTTAAATTAGCGCTCAGCGTCTCCCCAAGTTTAGGGGGGACGATTAGCGTGAGATAGTTTTTGACAGGAATCCGTTAGAGGAGCCGTTAAGTGTCAACCTTTTTTTTACTTTTCTCTTATATTAAACTATGTATCTGAATAAATTTCAGAATTACCGCAAAGCAATGACAGCACACTACGCCAACAGTAACTGCTATTACATAGACGTAAAAGGCACAGCACAAGAACCAATAGCTAATGCCATGGAAAAGGAGCTGCAAAGACGTGGTGTTCATGGCTATACATTCGCGGTACGTAACTCATGATTTTTGATCAAGGTTATTTATACTAGTTGATAAAGGTCATGCTGATTGATAAAGGTAAACTCATGATAAATGTTCTGCTTATTCGTTAAGATTATCTAGGTTATACATATTATTGACCTTTGTCGATGAATGTTTTTTCGGTCAATGTTTTGTCAGTCAATGTTTTTTTCGGTAAAAAAAATTCGGTCAATCTTTTTTGGTCAATGTTTTTTCGGTGAAAGCTAGTAATACGGCTATACATACTAGCTGATAAAGGTCATGCAAATTGATAAAGGTAAACTCATGATAATTGGTAAAGGTTCTGCTTATTTGTCAAGATTATGCTAATTGATCAAGGTCATACTAGTTTATAAGGATCATGATAATTGATCTAGGTTACCTATACATACTAGCTGATAAAGGTCATGATATTGATAAAGGTAAACTCATGATAATTGGTAAAGGTTCTGCTAATTAGTCAAGGTTATGTTAATTTATCAAGGTCATACTAGATTATAAGGGTCATAAGAATAGATCTAGGTCTTATTACGTCATAAAGGTCATCATAAAACGACATTCGTCTTTAATGAGGTCATGAAAGTTAACAAAAGTCATGATTTTCATAAACTTTTAATTCTTTTTTTTCTTTATTTTTAGGATGTTTGGAGAATAATAAATTAAAAATTTAAAAAACCCCCGACACAAAATAATAAAAATAGTATGAACGTAAAAAGCCTAAAACAAGCAAAAAAAATGTATAAAAAGAAAAAGCCACAAAAAGAACAAAAAAGGTATAAACGTGAAACCCTACAAAAAGAAAAAAATAACCTCGAAATTATGATTCTACTACGTAAGTACATGTGAATTTTTTTGATTAAATATTGTCGCGTCGGGGGACCGCTCTTTTTCGAGTCAATTTAATATAATGTTAACATTTTTATTTTAGCATTTTATCACTAGTAATTCTTAATACTTTAACATTTTCGTTGAAATTTTAATATCATTTTACTTAGGAAGGTGTTTCTATAGGTAAAGAGCGGTCCCCCGACGCGACAATATTTAATCAAAAAAATTCACATGTACTTACGTAGTAGAATCATAATTTCGAGGTTATTTTTTTCTTTTTGTAGGGTTTCACGTTTATACCTTTTTTGTTCTTTTTGTGGCTTTTTCTTTTTATACATTTTTTTTGCTTGTTTTAGGCTTTTTACGTTCATACTATTTTTATTATTTTGTGTCGGGGGTTTTTTAAATTTTTAATTTAATTTTTTATTTCATCCTTTTTGTAGGGAGGGACTTTTTAATTTTTTTTATTTTATTTCTTTATTTTCTTGCGATTTATGATTCAGATAATTTGGTGTAAACAATAACTATTATTAATTTATAGTTAACTAGCGACCCGCTCCGGCTTCGCACGGCTATATTATGCATGTATTATACATATAAACCTTCCTCTTGAATCACTCTATCTATTTAAAAAAACCGCATCAAAATCCGTTGCGTAGATTTAAAGATTAAAGCATACAAATGGATATAGGGACAGAGAAAGCGACTTTGTTTTATACTATGTAGTGAAGATTATTTTTAACCCTAAACAGTTTTTTTTATTAAAGGTATTCTTTTTCAATTTTTTCCTTTAGATATTCAACTTTTACAACTACAAGTAGGTATTTCATAGCTATTAAATATTAGAACTACCTAAGTATACATAGAAGAAGACGTCTAGATCTAGGTTATCTATACATCTTCTCTAATATATATAAATTACGTGTCACGTTGTTTGTGCGCGATGGACTCCTAAACTAGGTACTTAACCGATTTTAATGAAATTTGCACACCGTGTGCAGTTTGATCTAACTTGAAAGATAGGATAGCTTACATCTTAATTTATTCCGATATTCCAACGGGATCGGGAGTTATGCGGGTGAAACCGCGGAGCACAGCTACTAATATAATAAAAAAATGGAAAGAAAAGTAAAAAAGATCCAAACGAAGCCAAAAAACTCAAATTAACTTGATACTCGGGCATATCTACTAACATTCGGTTGTTAATCCTGAGTATTATCCCCCATAACTTTTAGACGGCTGGACCGATTTTGATCAAACATAGATATTTGTAATGTACGAGTCATGCCCTTTCATTTGATACCCCACTCGAGTATATCTACTTACATTCGGTTTTTGATCCTGACTTTCATCCCCCATAACTTTAAGACAGCTGAACCGATTTTGATCAAACATAGCTAAGAACACTCCCGACTAACTTATCTTTCAAACAAAAAAAACTGAATCAAAATCGGTTCATCCGTTTGGGAGCTACGATGCCACAGACAGACACACACACACACACACACATACACACACACACACACACACACACACACACACACACAGACACGTCAAACTTATAACACCCCGTCGTTTTTGCGTCGGGGGTTAAAAACCAAGCAAGTTAAAGGAATAAGATGTAGTTTATAGAAAACTTACAATTATCTTATTTATTGTATAAAAAGGTTTTATTTAATAAAAACAAATGTATTTAAAAGAATAATATTATTTATTTGTAATCTTAGGTCCTCCTCTACATATTAGATACATTGAAATTAATTATATTAATTTAAATCAATCTCATAATTATTTATTACCTAATTTAGATAATATTTACTTACTATAATTACTTACAAAGTTTTGGGAATATTTGAAATATCCAGTATAATGTGCATATTTTGCATATTTATGCAATAATATATATTCTAAAAATATGCAAGTTTTGCAAAAATATGCCTGTATTGCAATATAGTGAAACAAGTTTTGTTGAAATAAATTGATTGATCAAATTAAATAAAAATATTTTGATTAAGTTTGAACGCAAGGGCTTATTTGAAATTGGCATAGTCTGAACGTTGTGATTTTTGTAAAATGATAGATTCTTTTAAATGTGTATTTATAAGAAACGAATAAATAGCTTCTTCTGGTCATTTTGTATAAACTATTGTGTTAAGTATGGCTTTTGGAAATTCGATTTAGTTGTTTTATTTCCGTTATCTAGCACCTATAACACAAGCCTAGTTGCTTGGCTTGGGGCAAGATGACGATGTGTAAAATGTTCGTTGACGACCCAGTTGGCACAATGGTCACCATTCCGGACTGCCAAACACAGGGTTGCGGGTTCGATTCCCGCCTCAGACAATTATTTATGCTTAGATATTTGTCTGTGGTCTGGGTGTCTGTATGTATATTAAGTATATATTTACAAAAGAAAAGTATATAAGTAGTATATCCGTTGTCTAGCACCCATAACACAAGTCTAGTTACTTAGCTTGGGGCTAGATGGCGATGTGTGGAAGGTCCTGCAATATTTATTTATTTATTTGTTCTACTATATTTATTTCGTCTCCCTAACTTTACAGCGAATCTCATAAACACCCGAAAAAAAAACTGCTGTTCTGCAAAATTCACCATGCTTCGAGGGGCCCAATCAATAGTGGCCTTTTAAATTGTTTTACTAAAGTTCATGTAACATAATATATTTTCCAAAAGAATTTATTAGAAGAATTTATTTTTTAAGACGTTTCTATGTACAAATGTATTAAGTATAGAAAGGAATGCATTTTTTTTACTTTGACTTTATTAAAGTTCGGACTATGCCATCGCCCATACATGTTTTTGACGTGATAACGTTTTATAAATTGATGAACACCTGCAATCTCAAAAAAGTGTGACGTCACGCGTCGTTACTGGAACGCCTCATGTTATTGACAAGGTAACTATAGCAACGTTTTATCGTTGCCATGGTTACCATCAATGTTTTCTTATGACGTTATTACGTAAAATTATCGTCCGGAAACAGACTTTACAGACAACCATTTTTTTTTTAACTATTTACTTAAAATAATCTTAAATATTCATAATTTGTCATAAATAGATCTACCATAAACGATCAAAACTTTAAAAATAAAATTTACGCTTCGAATTGAGAACCTCCTTTTTTTTCGTCGGTTAAAATTTGAACTGTGTAAATAGATTTGACCGTGTACGGAGACCATTATAAAAATATTACCTACTCATAATTATAAAAATAATATAAGTATTTAATCTTTCTAACATTTATAATTATTGCATTTTACAATAATTACTATTATTATTTGTAATTCCAATTAATTAATACTTAATAATTAAACTTCATATAATTATATTTACAATACTTATTAATTATGCGACCAGGGAAATCGAATTATTTTTGAAGGTTTTTATATTTTTTTATTATTTAAAAAACTATTTAAAAACGTAAAGAGGGTTAAATTATGTGAGCCAAAGAAGATTATTTTTACAAAGAAACGAAAAAATCTAAAATAAAAAACTATCTATAAAAATGATTAAAAATATTAATTGCATTATTATGGTCAATTGTCTTGAAAAAAAGGCGATGTTAATGCAACTTTAAGGACAAAAAACCCCATGAGTTACCTACTTAATGCCTTTTTTCAGTGGTGGTCGTATTTCAAAGGCACATCCTAACTTAGTTTTTAAGACGTTTCAATTTGATTTCATGCAAATTTTACCAACTTTCAAATATAAGTAACTTCGTTCCAATAAAGATTTTGAAGTTGACTCTAAGCAATAAAACAATGTTTGAGTTTGATTTCCCTGGTCAAAGTATTTATAATATGTAATTATTTGCTCCATATTTCAAAATTACTCACTCTTGAGCATATATTTTGAGTAATTTCAAAATATTAAAATAAAAAATAATTAAAGTGTCGGAAATAACTTAATTTAAAACTGTGACATGAGACTAGATCTGTTATGAAAAAAATTATATAAATACTCTGAATAAGGTATACTCTAATTAATAATTACTGTGGAAAATACGCTTAAGGTACTATTAATTAATAATTGATCTTAATAACACCTTCCTTGGCGTATTTCAAATCAAATTATGGTAAGTATTTTAGTTACTAATTCCTCTGGAAAATATAATTCTGGAACTATCTCAAAGAAACTTTAATTATTAATAATTACCTCTTCTTGAAAATAAGTTACAGGTAATTAACAAATTACTCTGGAAAATACTCTTGAGGTACTATTAATTAATAATTAATCTTATTAACACCTTCCTTGGCATATTTTAAATCAAATTATGGTGTTTTAGTTAATAATTCCTCTGGAAAATATAATTCTGGAAATATCTCAAAGAAACTTTAATTAATAATTACCTTTTCTTGAAAATAAGTTTAAGGTAATTAACAATTACTCTGGAAAATACTCCTAAGGTACTGTTAATTAATAATTAATCTTAATAACACCTTCATTGGCGTATTTAAAATCAATGTATGGTAAGTAATTTAGTAAATAATTCCTCTGGAAAATATCATTCTGGAAATATCTCAAAGAAACTTTAATTAATAATTACCTTTTCTTGAAAATAAGTTAAAAGTTATTAACAATTACTCTGGAAAATAACCTTGAGGTTTTTTAATTACTCTGAATTGTCCTCAATGTTATTTTAATTAGGTAATTAAATTAATTTGGAAAAATATTCTAAAGGTACTTTGAACGGTGAAAAAACAAGTTGGTAACTTACAATTTTAAAACAATTTCTCCAGTATCTTCCATCAAAAATCTGTAATACAAATGAAAATAAATTTAATATAGCCTTCTATTTTTTTTGCAATAATTAATAATAATTATGAATATTTTTATTTCCAATTACTTAATTATTATTTGCGATTATAATATTTTTGCAATTTATTTTATTAAATGTTAATCAAAGCTTATGAAAACAATTATAATACCATACCTACAGTATAATAATAAATAATTATTTGCAATCAATAAACCATTATAAAAAGCCTACCTACATTTATATAGTGCATTTTCAAGCAGTTGATAAAAGCGAAACCATCGTCACTACTAAAATTAAAAATGTGAGGTGTGTCTGTGTGTTTATTTGTAAAACCGCGAGGTGCAGTTACTAAAAATACTTCTACTTTTTAATAATCAATTTTCAATCATATCAAGCATATAGTAATTAATTAACCATCAGTAATTAAATAATAATAAGGACCTATTCATGCAGAAAAGATATAAAATAATAAAAATCAAAATGGTACAGATTGGATGTAGCAAATACGGAATTAATGTGCTTTCTTTTTAACCGAACTTATCTTATTTTTCTCTAAAAACTAAGTTAAATAGTAAAAAATAAGTAAGAACATAAAAATACATTAAATAAGTAAGATAAGACAAATTAGATAAACAAGATAAGTTAATAAAAATAGGACGTTCAAAGTGTAAAAGTTTGTAATAAATAGCCAATTGAATACTATTATTATTATAATAAATACATTTATAATCAATCAAATAAAAAATACAAGCGTGCTTTCAATAATTTAGTTTAAGCGAAAAGCGTTTACTGTGAGCGTCCCGAGCAACAATTTTGCAAAACTGCATACTTTTGCAAAAAATAATAATACAAATAAGCTTAGAATTTAATGGTAAAATGTAATGGTAAAATCTGAAAAATCTTAAAACAAAATATTAGTACTTATTGGAAATTCTAGAAATTACTAAAAAATAAGTAAGTAAGTAAATTATTAAAAAATATCAAATAAGTACTAGAATCTTTATTTTAGTACGTCAAGCAACAAATCAAAATAGGTACCTACTACCGGTAATTTGTATTATTTTTTGCAATATAATTATTTATGCTACGAGTAATACCAATTGCAATTATACCAATCCTTATAATATGGTAACATTCTGAATAACTAAACTAAACATGCAAATTCCCAAACAAAAAACAGTGTTTATAAAACTAACACTAAAACTGGCACAAAATAATAATATAATTTGGAAATAGAAGTAATTACTCAAATAAATAATTATTATGAGTAATTATTCCAATTCTAATTTTATTAATAATTAGTAATTATCCACTAAACCTCTAAAAAACTAATAAACGATTTCAACTAAATTGTACTAAAATAATACCACAATGTTAAAACTTAACCCCCCTTTATTGCATCGGTTAAGATTGTGCCGAACATGATGCGCGCCAAATTAAAAAAAATATTGTTTATTTTTTTTTAAATAATCCAGTTGGAAATCGAAAAAAGCATTTAAGGTAATATTGTAGATAAAGAACACAACTTCCCAACTACTAAATATTTAATTATGCCTTAAAACTATCCAAAAATATAATTTATTTGCTTTGAATTTGGCGGGCCGTATGTTTGACATCATTTAATGCCTATAGGTACCTAAATATCACGGTCTACTGCCTCATTTGTTTTCACGAATAAAAACCAAACATTTGTTTTAAAGGCGGGCCTAATATTCGACATCATTTAATGCCTAGCTAGACCTAAATATCGCGGTCTACTGCCTCATTTGTTTTCACGAATAAAAAAAAATTGTTTTGAATTTGGCGGGCCTAATGTTCGACATCATTTAATGCCTATAGGTATAGCTAGCCGTAATTAACGCGGTCTACTGCCGCCTGCTATCAACGTATACCCTAACCACTTCACCTTCGTATTTCCTCTGTGATGGCATGAAGTAGAAATCTGGGTTCGGTGTAGACGAAGGTTCCGGACGCACCCCTCGGGGCAACGAATAAGTCGCGCGATCACGGGCTGCGTAACTGAAAGAAAACGAAATAGTTGTCAGACTAATTAATAAAAATCTTGTCTCTCGTCTCGCCATTCAGTGAATGCTGTCAGCATCCTTGGGTTAATGCTTTTGTACTTCCTAGTTCCGTGTTTGGGAGAATGTCGCCAATAACATCCTCTTCAAAAAAAATATGAAAAAATGAAAAAAATATTATTTATTTTTATTATTTTTTAATAAATTTATTTATTTTTATTTTATTATTAACTATGTCATTTTATTTTAGTGTAAGTACTAAATTGTATTTTTTTTTAATTGTGGTTTGTTGGAATAAAGTATTTAGGTCAGTAGGTATTAAAATCTAGATTCCTATCGAAAAATCACAACTAAATATTAAAAATGCGTAATACTGTTTTTATACCTAAGTTTGTGTGTTGTGTTTTGAACTACTTGACCGATTATGATTTTTTTTTTAATTATATTTATATATTATTAATTATAATTATTTGTAGTGTAGATAGCTGCATAATGTTAATCCACTATGCACCTATCTACAGGCAAATAGGCTAAATTTTATCCCGAACACAAACGCCGGTTAAGTCGCAGGGCGCAGCTAGTGTTTATTAAAAATCATTTTCTATTCTAACTTTTTAAATATTTTTTTGAAAAAATGTCTTATAAATTTTGCACCACGACGAGAGTACCTACTCCCGCTTGTCATTTTTTTTTTCCAATGCATTTTTTCTTTGCAAATGCAGTTACTGGCAAGCACAAGAAGTAATTTTCCAACGAGACATAGATTTTTACCTAAAATTTTAAATCTAAAGAATAATTATTATCAACTGAAATTCAAGTGAACAAAAACATAAAGGTAAAATTCGTTAAAAATGTGTTTTATTCTGTACTAGTAGTGCCCCGCGGTAGGGTCTCTTTAAAAATTATATCTATAGATTTCTTACTACAAAGAATACATAATAGTTACTACTATATATAGTTACTATAAAATCCAAAAAAATCAGCCCTTTTACCTCTTTATTTTGTCGAATTACCAAAAAAACCTTTTTTAAAAGAATCCTATAGATTTTTAAAATTTTATATAATAATATGTTATTCAACAAAAACAACACCAAAAAATAAACTTTCAAAATAATTATTTAACAAAAAGGATAAATTGGTGGTACAATTCGACCGTGACAGGACTCGAACCTGCAATCTTCGGATCCGAAGTCCGACGCCTTATCCATTAGGCCACACGGTCCTATTTATAGCCATCGAAATTATCAAATAGTTATATCAAGGTAAGATAAAAGCCAACATGATTCCAATTATTGATACAAAGTACCATAAATCAAATATGGCGGCTAATTAAAAAAAAACACACGCTTCGAATTATATATACTTCCTTCTTTGAAATCTGTTAAAAATGGCGGTTAAAATTAGGTTAGGTAGGTACTTACTTTAAAAACTAAAAAAACTTTAACAAAATTTTAGACGAATTAATAAATAAATAAATATTTCAGGACATATTACACATCGCCATCCAGCCCCAAGCTAAGCAACTTAATGCTTGTGTTATGGGTGCCAGATAACGGATAAACTACTTATATACTTTTTTTTTTTTTTGAGTTTTGAGAATTGAGGGATCAACATGATATCGATCTCATAGACCCTTAAATTGTGACGTCACAAGTCTATTAGAGCCCTCATGAGCCCGACGTCTAAAACGCAAAATGCCATAAGTAGCATAATGCCTAAAAAATCTATAAATAAATATTGCAGGACATTCCACACATCGCCATCTAGCCCCAAGCTAAGTAACTAGACTTGTGTTATGGATGCTAGACAACGGATATACTACATACTACTTATATATACTTTATATATACTTATATATTTCTTCTGTAAATATATACTTATAATAAGTACATAGAATAAACCAGACCACAGACAAATACCTAAGCATAAATACATTTCTGAGGCGGAAATCGAACCCGCAACCCTGTGTTTGGCAGATGCGTAATTGTAACTCTGTCTGTCTGTCTGTTATGTTTTCAAGCATAAACCGCTGAACCGTTTTTGATGAATTTTGGTACAGTATGGGTCATAAGTAAATGATCAATTTGCTACAATAATACTATCAACAAATTATATTGGAGTTACGACCTTCTTCTAATAGACGTTACACACAAACTTAAATACGTGAATTAAAAGTACTCAGTGTGGTTATTATTTTCAACATGTTAGCTATGTCTTTAGTTGTGTGAATGGTATAAGCCACCACCCGCTACCCCAAATTTGTCTATTTCGTCGCCTACATGGGCTAGATATAGACTTGTTATGTAGATTTAACTTTTGTTTTTTCAAATTCCATAAAGAATAAATGGATAACACTCTAAATTCATTTCTATGGAAAACACGATCGACCAGCGGAACCTTAAGGTGAACTTATGAATATCGCTATTTTTACGATGACTCACCCATATTGTCCATTGTTAGGCCCCCTAGGCCGCTGCAACGATCTAGTTTCGTGGTAGTACTGAGCGGCGCTGTTGTGCTTGTTGCGTCCGGTTGTACCGTTCGTGTTGCCGTTCTGTGGACGTTGTTGGCCGTTCGATGGGGCTGCTTGTTTACCGTTCACCGGGGTCTGTAAGGGAAATCAATACATAGTATAGAGACCTGGTATTAAAACGAATATTGTAAGGTGTTCCGGCTCGGACCAACTGCCAGCGCCTCTGGCGGGCGGTAGGGAAAACTGCCTGCGCCATCTACCTACGCAACTCAACAACTCTCACCGTTCATCAACCAATCTTTTTACTCTGTACCTATAAATTCGTTCTTATTTTATTATCTTTCAAAAATCTCACTCTCTCTCGACTATCTCTGTAATAATTTCCGTTACGATACAATTTGTAAAAATTAAAATAAATATATTGAAAAAAAAATGTGATCCGTCACGGGACGCCTGGCAGATGTGAAACATCGACATTATTTTGTAAAAGTAATATGCAGAAAAGAACAGATTGTGATAGAATCGCACAGTCGATTGCGCATGGCGACGCGTCGCCACACCGTACACACTACTACATATAGACTGTATATATATACCATCATATAGCGTGGCGACACGTCGCCACGGCATGCGTCGCCACGCCAGAAATCGGTTTTACGTGCGGCTATAGATGTTTCACATCAAAAATACGAATCAATAAAATTCATTGGATTTCCGACGTTCCTGCTCAAACATAAGGTCTAAGCTTTCTTTTTCCTTTTCATAAGTTGGGTCTACATTATCTCTTTTGCTGTGGAGGAATCCTTCTCTCTAACTCACAAGCCTAAAGCTTAGTTTGATGGGAAGGACTTCGACCAACAGTTACGAATATCATTTAGAAGATTGCTTATTTTACCCTAATGTATGCACGTCAAGATTGCAACTAGAATAAGACCTATGTATTTTTGGAAAAATAAATTTAAGTCTTTATTTATTTACATAGTATAAAACAAAGTCGCTTTCTCTGTCCTTATATCCGTGAACTAAATGCATACTAGGTTTAAGCCGGCTACACGCTATGTAGAGCTCTTGTGAGGGGCAGGCTGAAAATCAGTAGCGGTGGGATGGTCACACATCTCACAGCATATTGCTGAGACTGCACCCTCCATTGCACGCACATATTATCTTGTTGTGTAATGACTTATGTACTTATTGTAATCTATTTTATGTATATGTGTTGTGTTATGGAAAATAAATGGTTTAATGGTTTATGTATGCTTAAATCTTTAAAACTACGAAACGGATTTTGATGCTTTTTTTTAATAGAGTGATTCAAGAGGAATGTATAATACATGCATAATAGCCGTGCGAAGTCGGGACGGGTCGCTAGTATATTATATTCTTCTTCTTCTTCTCGTATAGTGGTGTGGCTCACCTATTGTTAGAGTTTTCAGATCGCCTTAAGGCCTCTAACTTGACCTAACGATTGCTACTAGAGGTAGCAACCGGGCGCGTAGTTAACGTGCCTTCCGAAGCACGGAGGAGCTCACGGAAACACATTTTTGCCACACTACTAATTGGCCACCCATCGAAGTCATGATCGCGCCAGGCGTCGCTTAACCCGCACGACCGTAAACGATCACCGAGCTTCGCTTAGCTGTAAGCCTCCTCACATTATTATATTTATTACTAGCTGCGCCCCGCGGTTTCACTCGCGTAAGTTCCGATCCCGTTGGAATATCGGGATAAAAAGTAGCCTATGTGTTAATCCAGGTCTCCAGCTATCTACATACCGAGTTTCATAGCAATCGGTCTAGTGGTTTTAGCGTGAAGGAGTAACAAACATACATACACACACACACACACACAAACGTTCACATTTATAATATTAGTAGGATTTGTCAAAAACATTTACAAATGAAACTTAAAACTTAAACTGCCTACGAACACACCCTCAAAGTTTCAAGTCTCTACGATCAGCGGTTTAGGCTGCGCGTTGATCCGTCAGTCAGTCAGGACAAAGCATTTTATATGTATAGAAGATAGATTTTATTAAAATACAGTCAGGTGGGTGAAGTGGGTCCCTCAAGACGGCAAGCCTCTTCGAGGTAGAGACAAAGAACGATGGCACGACTACTTGGATGCACTCGACGTAGAGTAACCAAAATTAGCTGGAGATCGGGACACATGGAGGGAAATGGGCTTTTGCCCAGCAGTGGGACACAACAGGCTAATGAAAAAAAAAATAAGATGGATAGAATAAGAAAACAATGTCCACAATTTAACCTTATGTCCGTTAGCCTTAGGTCCGGCGCTGGTAGGTCGCGGCGGCGGCGGGTCCGTAGGTCGGGAGGCAGGTCGCGGCCTTATAGGGGCAGTCGACATGGTGCTGTTGTATTTGTCATCGTTTTCAAACGGCTCGAATGCGTAGTTTGTGTTCGATGAGTAGTCTTTCCAAGCTGCTGGTGGTATTAATTGCTCCTGGAAATGGAAAACATAAATTTTTTCTTCCTGCCCTTATCCCAATTTATTTAAAAAAATTATTATTATGACGCAGTTTTTTGTAAAAAGGAAAATAAGTACATTTTTGCAAAACTGCGCTGGAATTGACTCCCGAGTAATTAGTGCTGTTACCCAAACTTTAATTTGCGTACTTAGCAAAATATCTATTCGTATTTTTCCCACACTTTTTTTTTGAGTTATTCATCTTTTCTCTGCTGACAAAAATCAGTGACGGAAAAATTAGCAAAATTTACATTAATATCTGCCAAAGATAATACAAAATTACTATTTATAAAAAAAAATCAACAAAAAGACATTTAAAGTAAACAGCACCGAGATTCGAACCCACCTTGTTTTTCACAGTAGCTCTAGTCCTATGTAATGTGCAAGCAGCTTGGAGTATAGCTAGAAGTACTAAAGCTGCAACACTTCCAACTACAATGTAGAGCTTGCTTTCTGTGAGGCCGAAGAACGATCGGGCCGTGTTTATTGATTCTTCCGTAGGGCGGGGGGATATAACTGAAAATATTCAAAAAAAGAGTAAGTAGGTAATCAATCGTATCACTAGCTTTCACCGAAAAAACATTGACCGACAAAGATTAATTAAAAAATACTTAATTAAAAAAATATGACAGCGAACAACGCCATCTTGTTACCAATAGAAGAAAAAACGTATTAAAAAAAAAACACAACAAAGTTAAACCCGAACATCCATAAATTAATTAAGAACCTCCTCCTTTTTTAAGTCGGTTAAGTAACTAGGCTTGTTAAATGGGTACCAGATAAGGAATTAGAATGTTTATAAGTACAAAAACATCTAGATACAGCGTGTACAGAAAATCTTAAAATAAGATACCTTTCATATACTTTATTATTTTTATTTTAATGTACTATACTATATCACAGAAATATTTGGTCCATGGCGGGAATAGAACCCGAGAATTCAAAACTAAGCTTGTTTTAATATAAAAAAATTACCAACATTTTCTCTCATTTCTCAAATTGCAAGAATTAATTTAAGTACATCAAACTCTCTGAATAAGGAATAAAATAATCATACTTAATTTAAGCAAACAAAAAACAACAATTATAACCAAAAAAAAAACATAATTAAAAAAAATAAAACCATCAAAAAGAACTCACTGCTCTGGGGTTCGAACACCAGGAACTCCGGATCAACATTCAAATTCCCAACCTTCCCTTGAGCAAGCGTGTCTCTAACAACGCGCTCCCATTTCTCATGGTCCGTCATTGTAATGTTCTCGGGGGTCAATGACCTGCCACTTGACCCTTCTATGCTGTTTGATTCTATCGATTTAAGGGTTAATTCGGCTATAAGGGCTTTGGTCTCGTTTCTGGAAAGAAATAAAAAAGGGGTGAAAAAAGTTCGTCGTCCATTTTTGGATTTAGGGGGTGACTCGGCCGTGGGCCGCGACCCAGTTTACACCGTCAAAAAAAATCATCAAAATCAAAATTTAGTATCCTTAGTTACCCTTCTATGCAGGGCCCTCTTTAACCTATTGGAGGCGCTGGGCATAATATAAATAAATAAATAAATAAATATTTCAGGACATATTACACATCGCCATCCAGCCCCAAGCTAAGCAACTTAATGCTTGTGTTATGGGTGCCAGATAACGGATAAACTACTTATATACTTCTTTTTTTTTGTAAATATATACATATTATACATATAGGAAACACCCAGAACCAGAAACAAGAATTTATGGTCAGCATAAATACTTGTTCCCGGCGGGAATCGAACCCGCAACCTTATGCGTCGCAGTCGGGTGTTCGCCCGAATATGGGTAGTGGGGTCCCCTAAGACTTTGACAGAACAAAAGTTACTCTTTTAGCATTCATTATCTATATTGATTGAAGAGGAACCTTTCTATATTTAGATGGGCAAAATCATTAATTCAAAGTTGATGTTTTTTTTTAAGAAAAATCATCCTCTATGGACATTAGAGACAAACTCGTTAATCTATCTCGGAGGAGCGGTGTTGGCTTAGTGGTAGATACCTCGACTTTCATTCTGAAGGTCGTAGGTTCGAATCCAGGCCGGCCGTGCACCAATGTATTTTTCTTAAGAAAAATTTATCGACATTTACAGATTATTGACATTGCTCTTACGGTGAAGGAAAACATCGTGATGAAACCCGCGGCTTAGTTGGCTCCAGAAGTATTGACAACCTCTCTCCTCTGGCCATGGTCGACTAAGCTAAGAGGGTAGTAGGTGCTGGGCAAGCCTACTCCATCTTCACGCAAAAAGGACCCAATTAAAAATGGTCTAATCGCGGAAAACAGCCTGTATACAAGTACAAGATCTATCTTGGAGTTCATACAGTATACTTCTTAATTCATTTTTTATCCTTTTAATTTTTTTTTTCATTTTTTTTTAGAAGGAGCGTTCTCCACTGCAGTTAGTGACCATTATACTTAAAAATATTCAGAATTTAAAAATATTCTTAATAAAACGTCATGTTGCGAACCGTCATTGACAATTTTAAAAAATGTTAAAGATGACGTTAACCCTAGTAATTTGATCTTTGTGTTTTTTCATTTTAGTTTTTGTAATAAAATTGAAAAAAGAGTTATCTGGCGGAACTAGGGGGTCACGATGCCCTGGGCCCGGGCCCAGTGTGCCCAGTGGGAGAGAAGGGCCTGCTTCTATGGGGTTTAATTGTATAGATTTTAGGGTAAAATTTGTTATAAGATTTTACCCGCGGTTAGTACAGATGGTGTTGTAGTTCAAGTTTTGAATAAATTTGAAAAGATGCATTAACCCCGCCAGATGCGATTACCCCGGTTGACCCTAATGGTTAAAAAATCGTCCCCAATTTTTAGGGGTGATTCTTAGTAACTATTCTTTGGGATTATATAGATTTTTTTCCATTTAATTTTGTTGGTTTTTAGAGTTCCGTACCCAAAGGGTAAAGGTACCTACCCTTTGGATACAGAAACCAAACAAACAATTATTTTGAAAATTTAGAAACTTACTGCATAAAACCGTTCACTACAATCCCATGGTATCCTTTAGTCCGGCCTATTTCACCAGCTAAGTTGTTCACAACCTTAAACAAAAAGTTAATTCGATTATTTTTTTAATAAACACTAGCTTTTACCCGCGACTTTAGTTTTAAGTCTCTAAGATCAGCGGTTTAGGCTGTGCGTTGATCCGTCAGTCAGTCAGTCGTTCAGGACAAAGCATTTTATATGTACCTACTGACCAGTAAAAGACGAAAATGGATCAAGGAATCACTTTGTCCCATAAAAAAATTCCTCCCCTCAGTCACCCCCTAAGGGGTAGAATTTGGGAAAATCCTTTCTAATCGGATGCCTATGTCATACAAAGAACACACTCCAAGTTACAGGTCTTTACAATCAGCGGTTTATGCGTTGATCCGTCAGTCACTCAGGCAGGTCAAAGCATTTTATATGTATAGAATAGTAGGGATTTTATATGATTGCACATTATAAATCAGTTCACCTGTTGTGTCAATTCCTCGTACTGAGCAGTTCCAGGAGCTGGTGCGTTGAAGCCGTCACCAAGACCTGTAATCCTGATCAACATGTGGTAGGATGACAATCCAGGTACCACAGCTTCCGTGGTTAGTTCGTCTTCAGCTGGTTCTGTAGAAGAAAAAACCATTTGAACACAAAGAGAGTCAATGTACCCCATCTTTTCCCGAATTCGCTGCTTTTCCCCCCCAAAAGATGGGAGGTAAAATTTTAATTTGCCTCCGGAATAGTATTGCTATTAGATCTTAAATGGCCTTTACAAAATTTGACAAAGATATGGTCATAAACGCACTGTGTCGTTTGCCTGTGTCAATATTAAGCCCAGAATCCGATTTGTAACATCCGAAAACCTTGTTAATGACACCCATCTCGTTGTTTTTGTAAATGTCTGTGTATATGTTTGACGATAATACCTGCGCAAGCCGTTGCTCCGATTTTCATGATACTTGATGTGAAAGTAGTTTTGATGTTAGTAGATTTTTTTAAGTTCAAACATCGATCGGTGGGGAGTTAAGGATGAAGGAGGATGGAAGATAAAAAATACAATGTATCAGATAATAGGGCGTCTTTGTCTTTCTAATAGTAATTGAACGAACCTGGTCCACACGGTCTAATACAGACTCTCTCCTCAGTAACTATGGGAGTCTGCATGTGTTTGCTGGTCCGTTTGTTGACTGGATCATATCCACCGCCATGCGTTATAAACATCATGTACAGACATTGAGTGTCTGTGAACGCTAGATCCTAGAACATATAGGTCAAAAATTAAGTGGAAAAATGACGGAATTAGCAGATCCTGAACTAATGACCTCTGCCGAAAATAATATAAATCTAAATCAATAACTGCGCCACGTCATACGTCCCAATCGTGGGAATATTGGAATAAAAATTTGCGTGTGTTATTCCAAGACTCCAGCTATCAATATCTTTTTGCGTGAAGAAGTAATATGAAGCAAACTGAGAAAGAAACTTATTTTGCACTCCTTTCGCTAATGAAAAGTTTCCACATTTATTTATTTGGTTTTTTTTATATTCCGATCCTTGCATTAACGCCTCTAAGGTCCTTAAGGGAAAACTATTTCAAATCCTAAAGTCCGATTTTGGCTATGAGTTGTATGTTTCATGATCAGAAAATAAAATTTGGCTCACCTTCTGATCACCAGTATTCCTTTTCCGAACGAAACTGAGAGTGTTAACGCCATCCTCCGAACTGCCCTTCTCTTGACTGATGTCTTGTCTCTGGTCTACCCTCGGAGCTGAATACCCTGAGACGTAGGTGTCCATTATGAACGGACGTCCTGACCGGCTGTCCACCCAGCCTATTATAGCGTCGGTTTGGGACTGAAATAAGATTAAAAAGTTAAGAATATAAACTATTTCAAAATTGAAAATTGTTTGACACTTCGTATTAAGTATTTTTTAGTTAATTTCTGAAACTTTTAAAAAGACCCTTGAACAAATCCAACGTCAAGCAAATGCAATTAAAGCCGTTCTCAGTAAAATATTATTATTACTGCGTTATTAAAATCCAAAAAAACCTACTAACCATCTTCTTATTATCACTGAACCCAATCCCGGTCCAGTGCTTCGTCTGTTTAGTCTTGATCGTGAATCTAACGGAATCCTTTCCTCGTTTCTGGCCTAAGTACTCCCAAGACGCATAGTAATCGCATGTATTGTTGTTGATATCGCAGTTGGTAGGTAGTTTCCATTCGCCTCCACATTTGTCTTTTAGCGGGACGATGCCTCCAGCTGATGGGGATTTAGTTTCTTCTGTAAAATGATAATTATCTCACAAGAAGTTCTAGTAATCTTCATCCATTGTAATCTGAACATTACGTTACGTTTCTGGGCGTTATATAATCTTTAGTCAAGCATGTTTAACTATGCTCGATTTCACCCTCAACTTGTTTTTGTAATTTTTGTAAAGAAAATTACTGATAAATATTGGGTTGGTCGATTGTCGATAGATTTTAATAGATAGTCTTATAATTTATTTATCTTACCAAAGAAATTAATCCTGCTAACGCCTCTCTGTGTTCCATGTCCATGGTATTTTAGTTCATCTTGCCTATAGAAGTCACCGACAGAAGCTGTTCCTCTCTCTAACCCTGATGGTGGTTGATGGACGTATTTTCCAGGTTCTTGCCCTCGGGCCCAGATTATGTGCATGTATTCGTCGATAAAGGAGTGGTCTGTTGGTTCTTTTGCCTGAAAAATTAACGTCTTTGATTAAAATCATTCAACATGGCACAATTTTAGGGTAAATACCTCTACACCCTAAAATCTTTTCGTATTTTTCTTAAGTAGGTACTCTTACACCCTACAATTTTCTCAATATATCAAAGAAGGGTCGGAGCCAAATAACCCCAGTCCTAACTACCTAAACCAAGCACCCTTTATAACGCTTAGTTAAGCTACCTACCTTAATCTTTTTCCTGAACATGATGGTTGTGACTCCATTCTCTTCATATCCTGAAGCTGCTGTCAAATCATCGTGACCTCCCCAGAATGTATCTACTCGTGGGGTTGATCTGAAATCATCATTTTAAAGATGAAAATAATTGTAGTGTCGTAATTTTCAGGTAAAAATATACAGACAATCTATGTCTAAGACTTGAGTATAGATTGGCTAAAATCTACTAATGCAGTTCAAGTTTTTGTCAATATCGGGCACGCAACTACTTTCAGAGACTCTAACGCCCGAATACTGAAAGGCTACTTATCTTATATGACGAATTAATTTACATTTAAGTGTCATATTTCAATAGGAAAGGAGCGTCTTACATATTAAGGGGACTCCAAAAAGTTTGAGTATTCGGGGGTAAGCCAACAATATTTACAAATTAAAATAATATTTTGTTGTTATTTTCACTTTTATATCCGCTGTTTCTTGTTCTTTGATATGATTCAACTTTAAAACTTCTATGTTGTTTTAACTTTATAGGTACTATGTGTATTGTTGATCTCTTACCTATCTCTAGTATAATAATCCAAGATCCTATGGTAGTTTCCTTTAGCCGTACCAATAACAATGTCAGTGCAATCCATAGGATTGAAGTCGAATTTAGGAGTATATTCGTGAGCAGGGAAGTATCCTGAAATGTTCATAGATACTTGTTAGTAGGAAAGTACGAAAAGATAGAAGTGTTGAAATAAGAGAAACTTACAATTGTTTTACTAATCAAATTAAATAAGTTCATTAAGGATAAATAATGAGTAAGGTATACTGAAGAAAATTAGTTCAACAAAGTTATAGATATTCTTACGCCTCAAAAATCAGATGTTAAATTCTATACAATCAATGAGCGAAGTAAAAGAAATGCTTAAAATTGACCTGACAAAAGATAATAGAAAAACGACTAAGGAAAGGAGAAAAGGGAAAAGAAGGAAATAGAAAGACGTAACTGAAAAAAAGAAGACATAAAGAAAGCCAGTAGCAAGCAGCTAAGCATAGAGTAAAGATTTAGCTATGAAAGTTAAATATTAAAAGACAATGATGGATACAAAATAGAGAATATTTCTTAAAGAAAATAACCGTATACAAAACCAGTAAGTGATAACCAAAAACACAGTTATAAATATTATGTAAAAAAGAGCAAATAATTAGTTACATAAATAAAACCATTTTAGTTGGTTATTGGTTTTAGAATTTTTAAATTAAAATAATAATTATTGAATTGTGCTGTAATTGCTTTACAAATAATTTAAAATCTTTTCATACAATAACCATAAAAATACGCTCAGTGACAATATTCTGTCATTAAGTTTTCTATTTGCAAATATGTCTAAATGTCTGGATAGTATCGAATTTACGTCATGAAAGGCAAAACTTCGTGTTTAACTAATTATCTTTTTGGATACGTTGTCTGACTGTCCGCGTATTAAAGAATTTCATCCTCTGGATAAACAAACCATAAGGATACAGGTAAACTGTCTATGATAAACATATTATCTACATTTCCCAGGTACTATAGAATCTGGAATAGCATAGATTGAATAGCCTGACACTATTTACCTAAATATTCTAAACTATATTGCAAGTCTGATAAAATATCTGTCTGTCAGTCCTTTACCAGTTTTATTTCACTGAGTATATTTTTATCAGTGCAAAGCTTGTGTGCGTTACCTGCTTCTTCCTTAAGTCCCTTCACTAGCAATTTCTCGGCTTCGGTCTCATCGATGGGTTCGGGATTAGGTTCAGGTTCAGATTTAGGTTCGGGGGAAGGTTCTGGTTCAGATTTGGGTTCTGGTTCAGATTTGGGTTCGGGTGATGGTTCTGGTTCAGATTTGGGTTCATGGGATGGTTCTGGTTCAGATTTAGGTTCAGGGGATGGTTCTGGTTTAGATTTGGGTTCAGGGGATGGTTCTGGTTCAGATTTAGGCTCGGAAGATGCATTGGGTTCAGATTTAGGCTCGGGTGATGGTTCGGGTTCAGATTTGGGCTCGGAGGATGGTTCGGGTTCAGATTTGGGTTCTGCTGTTGGTTCAGGTTTAGAATTTGGTTCAGCGAAAGATTTGTATTCGGATTTACGCTCTAGGTTTGATTCAGGCTCAGATTTGGGTTCGGAGGTTGGCTCAGGTTCAGATTTTGGTTCAGAGATTGGCTCAGGTTTAGACTTAGGCTCTGAAGAGGGTTCAGGCTCAGATTTAGGCTCTGCTGTAGGTTCAGATTTAGGCTCTGGATTGGGTTCTGGTTCAGATTTAGGTTCTGGCGTTGATTCTGGTTCTGACTTAGGTTCAAATGTTGGTTCCGGTTCAGCTTTAGGCTCGGCACTTGGTTCAGGTTCGGATTTTGGATGTGTGGTTGGTTCAGGTTCAGACTTAGGCTCAGGCGTTGGTTCTGGTTCAGATTTGGGTTCGGGAGTTGGTTCAGGTTCAGTTTTTGGCTCAGGAGAAGGCTGTGGCTCGGATCTAGGTTCAGAAGTGGGTTCAGGCTGAGATTTTGGCTCAGAAGTGGGTTCGGGTTCAGATTTGGGTTCAAAAGTGGGTTCGGGTTCAGATTTGGGCTCAGGAGTGGGTTCAGGTTCAGATTTTGGCTCGGGAGTAGAAGTAGGTTCTGGTAATTTACGTTCTATAGTCTTATATTTAGGCATACTAGGTTTAAACTTTGGTTTATACTTTGGTCTTTCAGTACTGGGTTCATTGGAATTGGGATCGGAATCGGTAGGTAAAGTCGATGTGTTTCCATCTGCAAAAACAACGGAACCATGCAGCATTATATTTACATTAGTATCGTGTTTTTTTTACAAGTTAGTTTCGCTTTTACTGTCTAAGATTTAAGGGTCAGTGTGCTTTGCGTTTTTTGCGGTGTTTGTGTTTGTTATGTGCTCTGAAATCATGTATTTTATTTATTTATTTATTACTTACTTGTGTCGTTTAGGGCTCGACGGCGTCTACCTATAAAATAGATCAAAAGATTAACATCAAACAATTTTGCAAGAAACTATGTACATTTTTAAATATTTTTAATACCTTTAGAACTTGACACCTTATAAGAAATACTAGTTTTGACAGTAACATCATTTCCTAGGTTCTTGAAATCTAAACCGTCCAACGAATGCATAGCAACTCTTTTATTTCTATCTATTTCCATCGGACTTGTGGTTGTTCTTTCATCTGAATTAGGTTCTGGTTCTGATTTGGGCTCTGGTTCGGGTTGTGGTTCAGATTTAGGCTCTGGTTCGGGTTGTGGCTCAGATTTAGGCTCCGGTTCAGGTTGTGGTTCCGACTTAGGTTCCGGTTCGGGTTGTGGCTCAGATTTAGGCTCGGATTCAGGTTCGGCTTTAGGTTCTGGCTCCGGTAAAGGTTCTGGGTTTGGTGTGCTTGCTAAAAATGAAGAATAAAGTGCTTGTAGGTGATTTTTAAGGGTTTCCATACAGAAGTGCGTCACAGTTTATCTATTAGTCACTAAGTGTCATAAATTTTTAGTGATGCTAAATATTTGAAACTAGAGGGCACATAGAGGTCATTAATATACTTACGTTTGTCAATAGGAGGTCCTAATACGGGGAAGTTTTTGCACTGTTTTGTTAGTCCACTGGGACGCCAACCGAGACCTGGATATTAAAGTTATTTATGTAAGTATAAAATATAAAAGTTATTTATAAACAAGTAGTTACGAGTATATCAGTTGTTGTGAAAATCAATGAGGATGGAAGAAAACTTTAGTGTTGTCACATTTTAAAGATTCCTGAAACTCTGAGTAAATTAGGCTAAATTTCACGAAACAAGTTTTCCTTATTTTATTTATGTTACAATATAATATACAAAAAAACCGGCCAAGTGCGAGTCGGACTCGCGTACGAAGGGTTCTGTACCATGTTGGAGTCCCAATTAAATATTTTTTCTGTTTTAGTATTTGTTGTTCAACAGAAATACATAATCTGTAAAAATTTCAACTGTGTGTTTTAAACTATCTAGCTATTGTTACACACAGTTTATGAGATACAGCCTGGTGACAGACAGACAGACAGACAGCGGAGTCTTAGTAATAGAGTCCCGTTTTTTACCCTTTTCGTATACTGAACCTTAAAAATACTGTGTTAAGTTTCCCGTTATATTATTCAAAGTTTAGTCAATTCATTAGTTTTATTACATACTAGCTGCGCCCCGCGGTTTCACCCGCGTAAGTACTCACCGTTTAAACCTTCCCTGGACTACAACAAACACAACAAAAAAAGAATTGGCCAAATCGGTCCAGCCGTTCTCGAGTTTTAGCCAGACTAACGAACAGCAATTGATTTTTATATATAAGATTTTACTAGATCAATATTTTTTTTTGTATTTAGTATAAATTAAGTTACATAAGTAAATAAATAAATAAATATTGCAGGACATTCCACACATCGCCATCTGGCCCCAAGCTAAGTAACTAGACTTGTGTTATGGGTGCTAGACAACGGATATACTACTTATATACTTTTCTTTTGTAAATATATACTTATAATACATAGAAACAACCAGACCACAGACAAATATCTAAGCATAAATACTTGTCTGAGGCGGGAATCGAACCCGCGACCCTGTGTTTGGCAGTCCGGCATGGTGACCATTGTGCCAACTGGGTCGTCAAGTAACTCATTATTGTATGTCCGGGATGGACAAAACTGTTGATACCTACCTACTATAATTTGACATCATATGTAGGTAAGTACATAGTTTTTCATTAAATTCTTGACGGCATGTACGTAAAGATTCACAGGTTTTTTTTTTTAAATACTGTTTAAATCTTGCTTATATCGAAGATTATAATTGACCAGTCAGATATCTCACTTTAAACGCTAACGAGTAAAAGAGACAAAACACACCAGCATAAGATGTTCCATTCACCACCATGACCACTTCAATTTCGGCGTCTTCCTTCACAATTCTCCAGAGAAGATTGAATTCTTTTGATAATTCCTTCTTGCTGTATAGAGCTAGGTTCAATTTCTTGTCTTTCCATGGTGTTTCTGTTGATAAAACAAAAAATAATTAGCAAAAAGAAGTGGTCTGAAATCTGAATCATTTTTTCGTGTTGCGAATACTTGTAACGCCATTTCAAAACCTGACAACTGAAAGTTTAAATATGCACCAAATACAGTTAATTTTTCAAAACCAAAAATTTGTAGAAGTCACAACATCCATTCGTTATATTCTTGTGTACTTACGCAGGTAATAGATGCTGCTAATCCAACCACTTTGAGGTCTTTACCTACCAATATTTAATTTACAGAAAAATATACGAAGATACCTATACAGAAAATATCTACCACCTGCGACTTTGCGCTATGCTTTAATTTATTGATAAATCAGAACTTTGAATTTATATTTTACAGCGTCCCGCGGTTTCACCCGCGTAACTCCCGATTCCGTGGAAATATCAAAATAAAAATTAGTCTATGTTATTTCCAATGAATTAATGTATTCTCATACCAAGTTTCATCAAAATTGGTAGAAAATTTTCGGAGCCTGTTTGTCCCAAACATAAAAATAAAAATTATTTTCTCCGTATAATATTAGTATAGACAAATACTAACTCTTATTACACCCTTTCCCATGAAATCCAAACGGGCAATAACACATCCGACTTGGCGATTCAGTCGCGTTAATGTCAATGCATTTGCCTCTCAAACCGCAGTCGTTATCCTCCGTGCACTCATCGGAGAATTGACACCGTGGTCCCGAGTACATCTTGTTACATTTGCACCGGCCGAGGATGTGGAAGCCATGCCCGGAACACGTTTCGTGATATTCTTTACCTGGAAATAAGAATAAATAAATATTGCTAGAGATTCCACACATCGCCATCTAGTCCCAAGCTAAGTAACTACACTTTTGTTATGGGTGCTAGACAACGGATATACATACTTATTGATCTACATCAGGCATTGGACATAGTCCATTGGATGAAGACAGTAGATCAACTGTATCAGAGGAGTAACGAACCTTAGCATTGAGGGAACCATTGAGGAGGAGGGATTATTGGAAAATAATATGATGAAATGATCCTCATAAGGGTATTATCTGGTGACTTAAAATGTAAAGGCAGACAAGTTGATCTACTTAACAATTATTTAAGTAGGTAAGTAAGTGTTGATTATGTAACAATTCGCTTTATCTCACAGCTTAAAATCTCATTAATATATTCATAATGAATAAAATATCAATGACAAGCTTTAATATTTAAGATGTCAAACAAAGGACTGAATGAATTTGCATTAATGAGAGTGCTATCGAGTTTATTTTGTTGATCTCCTTGGTCGAGTATTGCGTGTGGTAAGAAATTTAAACGTAGTTGCGGTTGTTAATCTTTTTGTTGTCAATTTATTATAAATGGATCTGGTCGGAATGTAATTAATAATATGGCTATTTCGAAGTTTTAATTTAACAGAAATTACTTTTTTTCTGGCTGCATTTAATAGTGCAGACAGGGATTGGATTCCACATCATACTTTGCAATTAAACTTTTTATTTTAAAGGGCTGCTTCGTGTCGTATTGGCTTCGCCTCCACGCATGTCGTGATATGGTTTAGGGGACACCAAAGAGAATATAAATTGAGACACATCCCACCAGAATTAACTACCTTTTGAACGCCAGTAACACTTTTAGGCGTCATTCAGGCTGCTTGGCTGAGAAGCCGTTGACTACTTAGAGCATCAAAATTTCACTGCCTTTACACAACGTATCACTACATAGTCATCACTACATAGTATAAAACAAAGTCGCTTTTTCTGTCCCTATATCCCTTTGTATGCTTAAATCTTTAAAACTACGCAACGGATTTTGATGCGGTTTTTTTAATAGATAGAGTGATTCAAGAGGAAGGTTTATATGTACAATACATGCATAATATAGCCGTGCGAAGCCGGAGCAGGTCGCTAGTTTTTTTATAAAGGAACGGATTTAAAAAAACCAATTTAATTAAACTACCAACACCAACTTGTACCTACTTGGATTGGCGTCTGCGGTAAGATTCATTAAAAAATATACAAAGTCACACTAAAATGTCGGTAAAAATCTTAACACTTTTTATAAAAACAAAACACATACGTAACAATCAACAATGTTCACCAACGAAGGCGACCGGTGCCGGTAGTAACTATTTAGTAGGCTGTGTAGCTAGGTCGGTGTATGGACCCTATTAGGCTTTGGTCCATTATCTGCTTAGTTTGGAGCTAGATGGCGCTGCCTACAATGTCCAGAGATATTGAAGGTACTTACGTGGTACGATGTCAATGTCAGCACAGGACCAGAAGCGGTAGTTCGACCCCCATTCCCCAGCCTCCCTCTGGAGCTGCAGCGTGCAGTTGTCACATGTAAACTCAGCTGGCAGACGCACTTCGTATTTCTGAGCTCTGGAAATTAGAGTTACACCCCCTTATTCCAAAACGAGGTTTAGGGATAGTCCGAGATGTAGATTTAAACCTTAGATTTAGATACAGATTTACTCGTGAACTATAGTCTAAACACTATCCGTATATAATCTACAGGGATAGTGTTTAGACTATAGTTCCCTATGTAATCTATAGGGATAGTGTTTAGACTATAGTTCACGAGTAAATCTGTATCTAAATCTAAGGTTTAAATCCACATCTCGGACCATCCTTAAACCTCGTTTTGGAATAAGGGGGATTGTGTTTTGGAGTGCGTAGTTTTTAGAGTTCTTTAGAGTAGAGATTTTTAGAATCCAAGGGTAAAAAAAGTTTTTGGAATTAAAAGTTTCCCAACTTTTATCCACCACTAGCTGCACCTTGCGGTTTCACCCCCGAATATCAAAGTGACATCTGTTAAGGTCGGCTCTGTGTTAAATAATTAAATAAAATTATAAATTCGTGGTTTTGAGTAATAAAAAGGTTTAAAATGGAAAGAACAGTATGCAATTAATTAAGACTGGTGTTGGTGAAGTGAATTTCTACGTGGTTGCAGGAAAAATTGACTTTTCTTTGAATCTGTGATTGTGTGTAAATCGAAGTGTTAAAAACAACTATCAGTGCTTTTCGTAACTAAAACATTGCATAATCGAACTACTAACAATATTAACAGACTAACTTTACTGCATGGTGTGATTATTTCATTAAATTGCTAAACTAAAATATAATTATTAAAAATAGACGCTTGTTTCAAAATTTGAATTCTAAACCGCCAACGCTGCCCGCCCGCAACTACTCAAATCGCTTGACCTTGAACTTTTGAACCTTACACACACAACTATAATGTACGGTCAGCTTGGTTCGCCCGTCCGACACTAGATAGCGCTACGAGTACCTAGAAAGTAAAGTTCGTTTTAATATCAAGGATCAAAGATGTCGCTTCCTGTAATAAAAGTCAACATGAACAACAAAGTATTAAATTGTAGCAGATGTATGCGACAGATTTTTGATAGACTTTATCTTACGTGTTGTGATTGTAAACTGACTTACGACACAATGTGTGCAAATTTATCGGATAGAAGATTCTACTTAATGACAGAGGATCACAGATTGCAATGGAAATGTCCAAATTGCCGCTTCAAAATTCCTCAAATAGACACAAATACTAACATGCCTGCACAAGTCACTGATGTACCCATAAACATCGACAAAACCCAGCAGATCGACTTGTCACAAAGTGATATCAATAACATTACAATAAGGAAACCAAGGGTTAACAGACAACTCTCTCTTGAAAACTTAAATTTGTCGGCCACTTTGAATGGAAGTACAATTGAGACAGAAAATGAAGAAGATTCCTGTAATAGCCTAAAGATTGAACTTGAAGATATGACAAAACAATTAATTGAAGCCAGAAAACAGATAAATGATCTCTATCTTGAAAACAATCACTTAAAAGGACAGATAACGTTTCTCAAAAATTGCCGAAAATTCCTCAATTCATCAGATAAGCCTATAGGTGACTCGAGAACGCCACCTGAGTCAACAAATGTTCCGAGAACGTCACTGCAGTATGCTCATGTTGCTCAATCACCACTGCAGTCTACAGATAGCTTCAGAATCTCAACGCAATCTACTGATGCTTCCAGAGTGCCACCGCAGTCTACTAATATTTCCATAACGCCTCCGCAGTCTATATATGTGTCCAGATCGCCAACGCAGTGTACAGAGCCTACTACACCTAAGTTGTACTCAAACGCTCTAATAACTACATACCCTGAAAAAAAAGAAAATAGAATTCTAGTTATTGGCGATCAAAGTACTAAAAATCTTGCTTCTTTACTGATACAACAGCGTACAAAATATCGTAATTCACGAAATTATAATGTCATTAATTATTGTTACCCGGATGCTCCTACTGATTACATATTATCTAAAATTAAAACAGAATGCAAAACACTTAATAAAGACGATTGGATGATTGTTAGTGTAGGATCTAATGATAAAAATCCCTTTAAGTTTAATATTGAATTAACTAGTTTTCTTAAGGCCTTAAAGTGTACTAATGTTATACTAGTAGGTGTTACAAAAAATTCGTTTCTAAATGAGGATAAACTAAACCAGTCCTTGAAGTTTTTAACAAATTATTTTTTAAATTGCAAGTTCCTTCCACCAACATTTCATTCTACTTACAAGCTAGTCAAATTATTAAACGACAACATAAATACAGAAGATTATAAAAATTGCTATTTAGGAATTAACGTTTCAAAAGCAACTCGGAATCATAAACTTAGCATTAATCAACAAACTATTAGAAATCAGCCGATTAAACAAAAAAGATACAGTACTATTCCAGATTTGTTCAAAAAGTATACTGAAAAAAAGAATCAGCATTTAAATTCACCCATAAACATTTTATTTACCCCAGTAAGTACACCAGTAACCATTCCACCAAGCAAGAAAACATTGACCTTAGGCCCCAAACCAGGTACCATCCCTTTTTATTTTCAGAAAATTACTCAAAACCAATCAAAAATCTCATTTCAAGCTGAAGATCCCGCTGTTACGGGTAAGTTTTTTCTTGAACAATAAAAATAAAAATTGTATAAACATAATGCACCTTAACATACAAAGTCTAAAAGCTAAACAAGACCAACTAGAAATTTTCACTAGTCAAAATAAGATAGACGTTTGTTGTTTAAGTGAAACCTTCCTTCGTGACGAACACGCTGATGTTCTGCAATTTGATGGTTATAAAAAGGCCGCTCATTTTTCAAGAAAAAAGAGAGCAAGAGGGGGTGTGTGCATTTATACTAAACATTCCGTAAACCATAGAAAGTTAGACTGGTTAACTGAAATATCAGTTGAACGGCATTTTGAATGTTGTGGAGTCTTACTACCTGATCTTAATTATATTATTATTTGTGTGTATAGAATTCCAAATAGCAATTTTAACTTGTTTATTCAAACTCTAGAAAATATTCTTAACAAACTTGCACTGAGAAGTAGACACAACAAAAAAAAAGTATTCTTAGTCGGAGATTTTAATATAAATACTTTAGAAAAAACTAGAAATAGTGAAATTTTTACTAATACATTAACTACGTTTGGCATGACTCTAACAATCAATGTTCCTACTAGAGTTACAAATAATTCTCAGACTTGTATAGACAACATTATAACAAACATACACCGATATAATTCACAGATACTAGATTTAGGAATTTCAGACCATACAGCCCAAATTATAAGTATTGCAGCTAATAGAAGTTTTTTTGAAAAATACTGGTTTGTGAAGAAACGTAATATTGATGCTTATATCGAACTATTTCTCTCTTATTTAGGAAAAATTAATTTTTCTACTGTTTACAACCAGGACGACCCAAATAAGGCCTATTCTGATTTCATACATTTGTATAAATTATTATTTGATTTATGTTTTCCAATTGAAAGATGTAAAATTACCTATAGTAAAAAGCCAAATTGGAAAACCAAAGGTATAGTTAAAGCTAGTAAAGAAAAACGTAGATTATATATAAAAAGTAAAAAAACTAAAAATATAGATGATAAAAATAAATATCACAATTATTGTCGGTTAATGAAAAAAATAATTAAACACTCAAAAAAAAATTCGAATATAAGATATATAAACAAAAGTACAAACAAAACGAAGGCTACGTGGGGTGTAATAAAACATCACACTACCCCTGCAAATTATATACATACAACAATTGACAAACTAAAACATAATAATATCGAAATAAAAGATCCTGTAATTATCTCTGAAAAATTAAACACCTATTTCTTAGATAACAATTGTACCGGTAATGTAAAATCACAAAATCCCATTAATAATAAAAGTTGTAACAGTATATTTATGAAGCCAGTTTCGAATTCCGAATTGATTAATATCGTTAATAAATTAAAGAATAAAAAAAGTACGGGACATGATCTAATACCAATTCAAGTCATAAAACACTCAATAAACTATATTGTTGAACCTTTAGTCTATATCATAAATTTATGCTTATCGTCAGGTATTTTTCCCGATGACCTAAAAATTGCTATTGTTAAACCACTCTTTAAGAAAGGTTCCAAATCAGATATGAAAAATTATAGACCGATTGCTTTGTTATCTAATTTTTCCAAATTATTTGAAAAAGTAATACTTAATAGACTTATGGATTTTTTTATGGCAAATAATACAATAAATAATTTACAGTTTGGTTTCCAAAAGGGTAAAAATACGTCTCTGGCTATCTTTAAAATGCTAAAACAAGCTTGGGATGATATTAATAGGAAAAAAACTGGAATAGCATTATTCTTAGATTTATCCAAGGCGTTCGATTGTGTTGTTCACAATGTACTGCTTGATAAACTGGAACAAGTAGGTATACGTGGTAACGCTCTTGCCTTAATAAAGTCTTACTTAAAAGATAGATCTCAATTTACTCAACTTGATGTATATAATAAAGAAACCAAGACTATTGAAAAGATCTCTTCAAACTCTAAAAATATAGTATTGGGTGTACCACAGGGAAGTATTGTCGGGCCACTCTTATTCCTCATATATATTAACGAATTACCATCTGTTACTAATCATCTAACTGTTATGTTTGCAGACGATGCAACTGTGTTCATTTCCAAAAATAATATGACCCACACAGAATTTGAAAAAGAAGTTAATAAAACTTTAAATTTGTTAATAAATTGGTTAAACAATCTAAATTTAAAAGTAAATATAGATAAAACTATGTTCATGCAATTCAAAAGTTACAGAGCAAAACCTCAGAAAATTAATGTTCAGCATAATAACACAAATGTTGTCGAAGTTGCCGAAACCAAATTCCTTGGAGTTATTATTGACTGTCATTTAAATTGGAAATCACAAATTAAAAAAGTAAATAACATTTTGTCTAAATATTGTTACAGTTTATCAGTTATAATTAATATTTCTTCCAGGAACATAGCAAAAACTGCGTACTATGGTTATGTTTATCCTCATTTAAGCTACGGTATTATCTTTTGGGGCAATTCTACCGAAGTGCAGTCAACATTTAGGTTACAAAAAAGATGTCTTCGAACTATGTACAATTTACAAGAAACAGATACTTTACGTCATATTTTTAAAACCGAAAATTTCTTAACTTTAACTTGTATTTATATTTTAGAAATATGTCTGTTCGTGAAAAACAACAAAGAATATTTCTTTAGCATAATTTCATCCAGGTCTCAAAGTCAACGCAATAAACACAAATATAATATATTTATACCTCAAGTCAATAACAGTTTATTTTATAAGAGTTCATACTATACAGCTATTAAAATTTACAATCAGCTACCGTTGCACTTGAAAGAACTCAATGGTGTCATTTTCCATAAAAAACTAAAATCCTGGTTAATATCTAAGGTTTTTTATAGCATATCGGAATTTTTCGATAATGACGAAAAATAATAGATTAACTATTAGTATTATGTACCTGTACCAATTTAGTATAATTTGTGATTTAAGTTTTAAGCATCTATGTTTTTAATATTGTATGCTCGAAATGAGTAATCTGTTGGAACCATATTATTTGTAAGATCTTTATGTACACAGATAGAACAATAAATGATATTCTATTCTATTCTATTCTATAAAAAGTAGCCTATAGCCTTCCTCGATAAATGGCCTATCCAACCATCACATTGTTTTTTAATTCGGGCCAGTAGTTCCTGAGATTAGCGCGTTCAAACGAACAAACGCTTTAGCTTTATAATATTAGTATTGATAACTTTCAGACGGCTGAACCGATTTCGATCAAACATAGTCGGTTCATCCGTTCGGAAGCTATGATGCCACAGACAGACACACAGAGAGACACGCCGTCGTTGCGTCGGGGGTTAAAAACGGAAGCTTATTACCACATGAGTAAATAATAGTTCTAAGACTCCACTATCCGTTTGTCTGTCTGTCTGTCATCAGGCTGTATCTCATGAACCGCGATAGCTAGAGAGTTGACATTTTCACAGATTATAATTTCTGTTGCCGCTATATATAGCAACAAATATTAAAAACAAAAAAATAATATTATTTAATTGGGGCTTCCATACAACATAATACGGAGTCCTTCGTGCGAGAGTCCAACTCGCACTTGGCCGGCTTTTATGTAGGTACTTCCATTCTTTTGACTGTACTGTTTTTGACTTGAAAAACAGTTTTTTTCATGTTTTTTTTGGGAGCGGTATCAGTCAACGGAAGAAAAATATTTAAAAATATTAATCCGGTAACCGGGACCGCGGTTCCAGTTGATTGCGGTCCCAGTCGCCGGAAGCGTCCAACTTACAAGGGTTAAAAAAAAATTATTTACTCTTTCGCTCTGAAGGAAAACATCGCGATGAAACCCTCGGCTTAGTTAACTTGACTCCACACATATTGACAAGTTCTTTCCTCTGGAGACGGTCGACTAAGCAAAGCAGGTAGTATAGGTTCAGGGCATGCCATCTAATAAAGCAGTCTGGGTAGCATGGATTTAAATTGCAGGCACTAGGTACAGGTAGGACAAAAGTTGTTTGTTAAGGTTTACAGAAGTAGCCCTCAACGGCTTGCTAGTAAGATTAAATAGAAGTCAACTCTCTTAAAATCAGGACTTATTTTTAACGTGATAACGTCTTATAAATCGATGAACACAATGCACTCACAAAAAAGTGTGACGTCATGTCACGTTACCGTTACTGATGGCAAGGTAACCATGTCAACGATACAAAACAGTTCTTAAGACGTTATCACGTAAAATTATCGTCTGTAAACCGACTTTACAGACAACTATTTTTTTTATAATAAAACTTACGTGACGTCATCTCGTACGAATTCACTACCGCCTATCCTAGGCGTTAAGTCCAAAACCGGTCTTTCTAAATAATCCAATATCCTTAAACTGAATCCTCCCTAAAAAAGAAGAAAAAAAATATTAGCAAAAAGATGCGCCCAACGTGGGGCTCGAACCCACGACCCTGAGATTAAGAGTCTCATGCTCTACCGACTGAGCTAGCCGGGCTTGTATTAGCCATGTTGAAATTATGCAACTTACTCTGTGAGCGTACGCCAAATGCCAATGCACTGTAAACGTCGAACCCGCTACAAATGACGTCTTCAATGAACCTGCGAAAATAAAATTACATAATTAAAACAAAAATAAACATAACTTAGAAGAAAATGTAGGTTTATTTCATAACATACTACTATTGCCATCTACTACCAAATAGCTGAACTACGCAGTGACACAAATTCCGGTCAGTTTTACATAACAGCGGGTAGATGGCGCAATAATCAATTGTTTACCGTGAGAACGATTACGTTTTAATTTATTATGGAGTGGCAAAACAAATGTTTTATAGATTAAAGTTTTTAATTCCCACGAAGGTATTTTCTATTCTTTTGAAATAGTTAATTAGTGATCTAAAAAAGCTTAATTATGAGTCCATTTAAGAAGAGTATCTCTCTCTATTCATCATTGATAGCGCTGTTTAATTAATCATATAAATTATTATTCCAATTATTAGGTACATATTTTTTTCAAAAAAAGATAAGTACCAAGTTAAGAATAATTTGCTAAAAGATAAATTTTAACAGGAACTTAAAACATTTTTCGCGCATTTTTTTTAATTTCATATAATTGGTAAGTATAAGGAAGTCAAACTTGGTATAAGGGTGCAATCCTTTGCTAAAATTAAAAAAAAAAACAATACGACGCGCTTGAAGCGCTAGCGACCGTGACAGGACTCGAACCTGCAATCTTCGGATCCGAAGTCCGACGCCTTATCCATTAGGCCACACGGTCTGGTAGTTAAGGGTAGTAGAAATAAGGGTTGATTCTAAACGGATGCGCGCGCATGTTAACTTGCAGTTCAAACACAGCTCGAATAAATTCATATAATTTGGCTTTACGTTCACAAAAATTCTGATATTTCTCGTAAAACAGATATATTCATAACTAGCGATCCGCCCCGGCTTCTAATGGCTATATAATGCTTGTATTATACATAAAAACCTTCCTCTTGAATAACTCTGAAAAAAAACCGCATCAAAATCCGTTACGTAGTTTTAATAAAGATCTAAGCATAATATTTTAAAGGGACAGACACCGAGAAGCGACTTTATTTTATACAGGGTTATTGGTAATTATACTAGCAAGCCGGCTTGCTAGTATAATTACTTTTGCTTAATCATTATCACTATCACTACATAGTATAAAATAAAGTCACTTTTCGCCGTCCGTAGATCTTTAAAACTACGCAACGGATTTTGATGCGGTTTTTATTTAATGGATAGAGTGATTCAAGAGGAAGGTTTATATGCCGTGCGAAGCCGGAGCGGGTCGCTAGTATAATAATAAATAATTAATTGTGTAGTGATTTATTTTAACTCAAGAAACAAAGATGATCTTCGCCGGAAAATAAACAGGGGCTCTATTTTTGAATCGCTCGTGTGACATATCTTCGTCGTATACGCCTACAAGTCACGCTCGACTTCCAAGTCTCATGACACCATTTTTCTGTATTTTTGAATCGTTCGTCTTCGAAATATAAAATTACAATTTTTGTTCGTTTTATGCAGAAAATTGAACAACCGGTAATTACCGATGAACATTCGAAATAATCCCAAGAGATATAAATATTTTCCAATATCGTTTCCGAATGTTTGACAATGATTGTTCAACGTTTATTCTACCACTCGCCTGTCAGGGACGAGTGGTGGAGACTACTCGTTACACTCGAGCGATTCAAAAATAGCGAATTTCCAATGTCGAACGAATATCAGTAGAAATCGAGCGCTCGACGTGGGGCGCACGATTCAAAAATAGGGCTCCAGGTCGTTTAATAGCACATGTGTGCTCTATTATTATAAATTAGGTACCTAAAGATGTTTATGACATGTCCATTAACAGGTTCAAAAATTTTATAAAGCAGAAATTGTGCAGTAAGGCGTACTATGATACTTCGTCTTACCTTAATGATAAGAACCCATGGACGTAACTTTAGTTGCTCCATTTCAAATATTTGTAATATTGACCTTTGCGAGCATAATCACAAAAAAGTAACACCCCCATGAGTGTCTTGTGCCTTCTTCTCATTTGTGGGCGCATTCCGAAGGAACACATCCTAACTAAATTTTTAAGACGTTTCAATGTGATATTGTCATGCGAATTATATGAAAATGAATAATACATTTTAATTTTCGTCCCTTTTGCATTTAAAAATGGTCCTTTTCGCATTTGTTCCCATAGACATTAGGTAAGTAGTTAAATAGGACCATTCGCCTTTGGTCGTACGTAAAAACTGCATTCGAATCGATTTACACGTTAGACTACATTATGCTACCAAAATACTCTCTGGTTCTCAAACTTTTTTTGCCCGACCCCAGTTGTGGGACAAAAATAAAAAAATATCAAGTCGTACAAAAAAGAGAGAATCATTTTTTTATACAGCAAAATTATTATTTAAAAAATTGGGTCACTGAATTTGTGTGATGAAAATAAATAAAATCATAATATCCCATCATTTTATTTTTACAAAAAAATTGTTATTTAAAAAATTTAGCCCAACCCCAGTGAATTTGTGTGATGAAAATAAATAAAAACCATATCCTAACTTTACATAAAATAAATGAAAAGAGGACAACAAGTATATAATTATTTTGCTTTTTTTTTTCTTTCTGGGATGTTTATGCTTTGTGGTTTGGATAGTGTACAAACTTGCAATGAAAATGACAAAATAATACGCAGCCGGTAGGATTCGAACCTACGCTCCCAGAGGGAATCTGATTTCGAGTCAGACGCCTTAACCACTCGGCCACGACTGCCGTGGGGTGGATGCCTAAACCACCCATCCTACCCTCGATCATTATTTTGAACCCTAAAATGCCTCTCGTATGATGAAAAACGGTTTAAAACATGCAATTTTGTATTTTCACTAAAATAACATGAAATTACTATTGACAATTGACAGGGTAAACGCTTCAAGATTACTGGTTACGTTAATTTTAATGAACTTAAAAAAAGAGAGTTTCCGAAATCTGTCCTAAAATAGGACGATAAGAGTTTTGTTAATTTTCTAAATCGACTTTCATTGCCTATCTATATAAAAAATGTAAAATTCTCGTGTCGCGTTGTTTGTTGCCAATCTCCACCTAAACGGCTGAACCGATTTGTATGAAATTTTTTGTGTATATTCATTGGGTCTGAGAATCGAACAACATCTATTATTTAATTATTTTTCCTTTTTGTTGTATATGACAAAACAACTTTTGCCGGGTAAGCGAGTACTATAATATAATAAGCCACCCCAGTTACCCACCCAGTTGGTACAATGGTCACCATGCCGGACTGTCAAACACAGGGTTGCGGGTTCAATTCCCGCCTCAGACAAGTATTTATGCTTAGATATTGGTCTGTGGTCTGGTTGTTTATATGTATTATAAGTATATATTTACAAAAGAAAAGTATATAAGTAGTATATCCGTTGTCTAGCACCCATAACACAAGTCTAGTTACTTAGCTTGGGGCTAGATGGCGATGTGTGGAATGTCCTGTAATATTTATATTTAATAAAGACTGTAAAAATTTTGAAGAAACAGAGACTAACGCTGGCAAAACCTAAAGAACGCATCGTAATTGATAAAGTAGGTTTTCATTGTATTTTAATCTCTGAGAAGATGACTCAAGCAATTAATTAAAATGTGATATTAATAGTATTTTTATTAGCCTAATTAAACAACAATATTTAACAAAATATCTTGTAAAGTTGTAAACAAGGTCAAAGGCCTATGAGTCATGCTGTCATTACTCGGTAGATCGTTGGGGCAGGTCTTAGCTCAGTCGTGACTCTAAGGTATTAGTGAGATGGGTATTATATCAATTATAAATGGTTATTTAGGTATATAATGATAGGTGGTAGATAATTGACATCTTGCTTGATTGCTTGACTTTTGACGTCTATTGTAAACTAACAGCGCTCCGCAGTTTCATCCGCGTAAATCTCGATCCGCGTGGGAATATCAAAATAAATAGACAGACTGGACAAGAAGGTGATCGTATAAGGGTCATTTTTTACCTTTTGAGGTTTGGAACCCAAAAAGTAACTTAAACTACTCTCGAGCATAGATATCTCTCAAGTATCCATTGTATTAATTTCGATTTTCATATTTTTTCTTTGGTAAGTAAATACGCGATTCGGGCGTCCTTCATTTTACATATACAACCAATTTAATAGATAAAAGACACTGATTTTCAACATTTTTATTACGAAGTCACCTTGTACCTTTATAAAGTTGTTTTTTTAATAAAAACTAAATAACTCAATGGGAGTACATTTCTCTCTTACCTTTGGGCATCCCGCATGGCGGTTTCGTCCTCGAATTATCCAGGAAATCCAAGTCATATCTCCTAGCAGGAGGATAAGTCAACGCAACGTGACTCAACACACAAGCAAACAGCGAACACAGCACACACAACACAATTCTACACATCGTAACGTAACTTTAGCACATAGTTTCACACTCGTTATAATCGTTGTCTGTCCATTTTTTCAACGTTTTATCTGTAACAAAGAAAAACATAATTATTATAAACGATTAGACGCAAAAAATGTTCTTAGTAAGTGAGGTTTCGTTAAAGTTGTCACTGGCTACAACAAAACAAAATAGATGGTAAAAAGAATAGGAAAAAATATAGAAGACAGACAGAAATATAAAAATATAGAAGAGATTTTGTACAAAATGTGCAAGATTTTAACAAGACTTCAACATGCAGTTGATAATTTAAAATTCCCATTAAATAGAAAAACTCATAATAGGTACAATCTTATAAGTTCAGTAATATTAAAACATTATCTGCCTTAGTAAGAATGAATTAAAGAATTATAAAGATTTTAAGCCACTATTACACCCTAAATTCAATCCTAAACTCCGAACCGATATCTTCGAGATTAAATTTTGCTAAATCTAGACCCTAATATCAGCAAGTCACCCATAGATTAATGAATTGGCTAAGGTAGTAGTTTATGTGAGGCGAAATCGTTTGTAAGAGTGTATTTATTGTGTAATACAAATGTTCGAAATTCCACAGGTGACTGTGTGTCAATGATAGAACAACATTCCAAATGCAGGCTGAATGACAATGAATACTAGATTCTTTAGATTAAAACACCTAGTTTGTAACATGCCAAGAAAACAAACTGGTTAGTTTAATTTAGTATGTAAAATTTTAATACGTTCGTGTTCATCTTCTTTAACTAACTTAAGAAAATAGTATTATTTTTCATCGTAATTTTAGTCAAGCAAAAACAAGTTATGGAAATATCTTCAAATTGTTTTCCTGATATCTACGTTATTGGTTAAAGAATTGTAAAATTTAATTAATGAGTGTCAAAGTGTCAGGTCAAAGTATTATTCTAGATGTCATAAAATGGATATTTTTATGTTAGAATTCGTAATTTACTTATTGTGTATCTAAAGCATGGAAGTAATAGAGAATCCATTATCCGTTTCAATTTACGTACAAAGCGATAAACATTTTCATTTGTCCGCTCAAAATCTAATTGTTACCAAAACGACCGCAACAATCTTTCAATTATATTGTTCCGCCATCGAATCGTCAATTAGACAAGCCAATACATCAAGGCAAGTGAAAAGATAATAATATTAATAAACCATTGTTATAGTGAAAGTTTCAAAGTAGAAATCAACTAAGATGGACAAACGGGCTCGAAAACTCTGCCACTTAAGACTAAACTTTATACGGTTAATCTAAAGTTGATATTTTATTTCACGCTGTATTAATAGTTGGAATGGAGACACCTGTTTCAAATGTAATGTGTTAGTCGCTAGTAAATGTAATAGTTTGCAATTTTCTTTAAGTACTTACGTTACGCAAGCCACAGGAAGAGTTTCTTGTTGTTCATTGGAAATCCTATATTTTTTTTCTAAGATTTGTAATGAACATTAAATTTATTTTTAAGATATTAACTTAAACTTTTATTTTTGAAACAATAACTATACTCTAGCTATGGTAAAAGTCTGGACTGCATATCTTTTCTGTGGCTTTACTTCACTATCATCACTAAATAGTATAAAACAAAGTCGCTTTCTCTGTCCCTATATCCCTATGCTTAAATCTTTAAAACTACGCAACGGATTTTGATGCGGTTTTTTAATAAATAGAGTGATTCAAGAGAAAGGTTTTTTTGTATACTTAATATATACATAATATAGCCGTGCGAAGCCGGAGCGGGTCGCTAGTTACTAATTATTATAATTATATACCAATTGAAACTCTTGTCTTCTCCTTTATTTAATTTAGGTTAGTCTTCTTTGTTTTCTTGTGATTTATTTTATCTTTCGTGTATTTACTAACCCAGTTACTAATTGTTTGCTAAATTTTTATTACTTTGTGTTTCGTGTACTTTTCTGAATAGACGTATTTCTTTTCTTTCTAAATTAACAAGATTCCTTTGTAGTATTGGTCTTTCCAAGTCATCTCATTTGGGGCAGCTTTACTAGTTCAACTACAAGAACCAACTTAGTCAAATACAACCCTAAATACTCGCAACACTCATTTACTTTAATCTCTATCAGGGTGAACGTCCTCCTGTCAGAACGATCGCAAACAAAATCAATCAACAATACATAGGTACTGGACCTACAGTAGGCGCAGATTGTAAGTTGAGACTTTCTCTCGCATACCGTCACCTAGGGAGCTGATGGACCTACAGGTTTTTAGGACATTTATTCATTTATTTTACAAAAATGATAAAGAGAAAAGATTCTGATCTGCAAACCGTCAGAAGAATGGAGATACTTGTAACAACCTACTTATGGTCAAATATACGCAACAGTTATTAGAAAAAATGGTAGTTTGAAAAGTCGGCTTACGGACGATAATTTTATGTGATAACGTCATAAGAAAACGATGAAAAATTAAGTTTTTTTTTTTTTTTTTCTGATATATTATATTTATTTTCTTTATATAAGTCAATTCGTCACTTACCACCACTTACCGCTTGTGTTACAAGCCCAGATAAGCGATATTATTATTAATCACTCTGTTTCCTAAATGTGACCATGACGCGTCATGGGTATATTGTGTGACGTCATGCATATTACCATAACGCATGACGTCACACAATATTACCGTGACACTTTTTTGTGAATGCAGGTATTCCATCAATTTAATAGACGTTATTACGTCAAAAATATTATGTAAGTAATATCTATGTTTTTAGATCCAGCGATTTGTGGTCTGCGTTGATTCGACTTTCGCTGGATCATTGTAAAAGTAATAATTACTGAAATTAACAACACTATCTTCGTAAACAACACACAACCCTTGCTTCTGTCGCAGTTTTCTTAACATTGAGCTACGTGGACCGTCTTGTATCAATAATCACTACATCACTATCACTACATAGTATAAAACAAAGTCGCTTTCTCTGTCCCTATGTCCCTATATCCCTATGTATGCTTAAATCTTTAAAACTACGCAACGGATTTTGATGCAGTTTTTTTTTAATAGATAAAGTGATTCAAGAGGAAGGTTTATATGTTTAATACATGCTTAATATACCCGTGCGAAGCCAGAGCGGGTCGCTAGTCTAATAATAATTGCTAAAGCATACCCATTTATCATGTTAACCGTTCCGCATACCCTGTATAGTAGATACGTTTTACACAATGCTCATGGTACATTAATTCTATGTCAACACAGAAACAATGGTGTGTCAAAACTAATTAAGTAAACTACCTGTGAGGTGAAATGTTTTCATTTGCTTCCAAAACTTTGTTAGGAAATGTTTGTAATTATTTCTTTTGATTAGACAATATATTATTAGGTATAGCTGAGCAGGAGCCTATTTTGTGTTTTATTAATATTATAAAGCTAAATAGTTTGTTTGTTTGTTTGTTTAAACGCGCTAATCTCAGGAACTACAGGTTCGAATTGAAAATTATTTTTCTGTTGGATTGCCCATTTGTCGCGGAAGGATATAGGCTATTTAATATTTCGATATTCCCACGGGATCGGGAGTTACGCGTGTGAAACCGCGGAGTGCTGCTAGTAGTACATACTTAACTCCCGATCCCGTGGGAATATCGGGATAATAAGAAGCCTATGTGTTAATCCAGGTTTCCAGCTATCTATATACCAAGTTTCATCTAAATCTGTCCAGTAGTTTCGGAGCCTAAAAAGTATTTCCTTTCATTAGTGTAGATGTAGATAACTTATAATATTTTAATACATAAATCTGTTTTAGTAATACTAAAAACAAGTTTTGTATCATTAGGTTTTGTTGTTGGCCAAATAAAGATATATATATCTTAGGCCAATTACGGTCATGTTATCTTTATAGAATCGAAGATTAACTACATAAATAAAATTAAAAAAGGCTGCAGGACAATCCATACAGCGCCATCTGTCATATACATGTGTTGTTAATTTAATTTAATAGTGGGAGTGATAAAAAAAGATTGAGCAACCGTTTATTATTAGTAATTATTCATTTAAAGAAATTTATTAAAATATGAACCCCAGCATGTATAACATAATTTCGTCAATTATATCATCATCCGATATGGTCTAGTGGCTAGGATACCTGGCTCTCACCCAGGAGGCTCGGGTTCGATTCCCGGTATCGGAATTTCCTTTTTGAAACGGAGATTTTTAAGAATCTGCGTTTCAAAAAGCAAAACATTTTTATTTTCATTTTTAATAGGTTTATGAAATGTAAGATATTTTACCTTGATAATAATTATTTCACATGAGACCTTATTATTATTTTCCATGTGACCTTTGAACGAAATGAAGTTACGAAGCTATTAATTATAATTAATTGAGATAACTGCCATCTAACATCGGGTAGCGGGAACTAATTGCAGATAAAGATCAAGGTTCCTACATTGTAGTTCTCGTATGGGAAGCAAGGTTATTTTGCAAGCAATCGACGCTTTCTTTGAATAAGGATGGGTGGTGATAAATTTCAACTTTTCAAAACTACAACTTTCCGAGACTTTCCAAAATCCCATTTTTTTTAGAATAAGATATATTATTTTTTTAATCATTGTTAAATATTTCTTGATGTTTAAACGTCAAAGTGACGTGACGAAATGGTTCTAAGAGTTTTTGCTAGCGTAAAATGTAGTCTTTCCGTTTGTCTTATGGTGTATTTTTGTTTAAAGATTTTCTAAAAGGAAGTTCTTTGCTTCCGAGTTATTATGAGGTGGAAATGTGACTAATTGTCGCTTCCGACCTTCCTTGTAAAGGTATTATAAGATGGTATGATACTGGCAGAGCCTGCGGTTTCACTTGCTCGAGTTACAATCCCGTGGGACAATCGGGATTATAAGTTTTTTTTTTTTGGTGAACCAACAGCTGTAACTTAAAAATAAACATAAAATAATAGAAACAGAGAGCCAATTAGAGGTTATATAATATAAATAAATAAAATAAAGTGAGGATATTTATTGTTAGTGATTTTAAATTTGATTGTAATTAAGTAAACTTATATTATTCATTCTAAAACTTTTTTTTACTACTAAAATAGAGTAGGGTTGATATGTTTATTTAGGTATATCATCACTATCACTACATAGTATAAAATAAAGTCACTTTTCGCCGTCCCAATATCCTTATTACCCTATGTCCCTTTGTATGCTTAGATCTTTAAAAATACGCAACGGATTTTGATGCGGTTTTTTTTAATAGAGTGATTCAAGAGGAAGGTTTATATGTATAATTAATCATACTTAATATAGCCGTGCGAAGCCGGAGCTAGTCGCTAGTTTTATATAAAATAAAAAGTGAGGATATTTATTGTTTGTGATTTTGAATTTTATTGTAAGTAGGTAAGTAAACTTATACTTATATTAATTCTAGACCTTTTTTTTACTACTAAAATAGAATTGGGTTGATATTTTTATTTAGGTAAGTATATTAAAACAAAATTTAAGTAAAAAAAAACGGATATTATACTTTACTTGGAAGATCGTTTGATGATCTTTTATTAATGAATGTTATTTTTTTTTGTTATTTACTTTACTAATAAATTACTTTTAGACCTTATTTTAATCACTATCACTACATAGTATAAAAAATAACGTCACTTTTCGCCGTCCCTATTCCCTTTGTATGCTTAGATCTTTAAAACTACGCAACTGATTTTGATGCGGTTTTTTTAATAGATAGAGTGATTCAAGAGGAAGGTTTATATGTATAATACATGCATAATATAGCCGTGCGAAGCCGGGGCGGGTCGCTAGTTTAATTTAAAATGTTTAATTTTTTTTATTGTATGGATTTTTGGGGACTTGGATACTTACGTAGATAAGTTATAAGTATAATGAATGACCTACAAACAATAATACCTTTGTTACGTATGTGTGAAATATCTTGATATTCATCATATTTTAGCTAATTGAGTCTAAAAAAGGAGGTTATTTTAGACACACATTCCACGCTTTCATAAATAACTTTCACAATAGGTGAGTATTTTGTAACATCCGTATAATTACACAAAATCTGTTAATTTCTAAAAACTAATCGAAAAAAATCGAGATTTTATGGTCACAGAATTAGATATTTCGTAATTTTAGAGATTTAAATACCTAAAATCTAATACAAACTTATGTATACGTTGGAAACTATATAGACGTTTCAATGTCGTTCGATTTCATACGAATGATCACTACATCACTATCACTATCACTACATAGTCGTGTCGCTTTCTCTGTCCTTAGATCCCTTTGTACGCTTAAATCTTTAAAACTACGCAACGGATTTTGATGCGGTTTTTTTTAATAAATAGAGTGATTCAAGAGGAAGGTTTATATGTATAATACATGCATAATATAGCCGTGCGAAGCCGGGGCGGGTCGCTAGTTTAAAATATGTTATTGAATTTTTAGGAAAATATATAGGTACGTTAGTTATTTGATTCGGTGGTATCCAGTTTCAACCTTAATATTTTCCGTTTTCTACCCTATATGTATTCCGATTTAAATCCCTTACAATATTTATCATTGTTTACTACAACAATGATTTAACTTAGACTGAATGGCCCAAAAATTAATATGGTATTTTCAAACGTAAACAAAGATTGACTACGTTCCTAACTTCCTATGGCCCGGTTTGACAACATTGACCTCATAATGTCCTTATAAGTTATCCGAATAATATTAACGTAAAAACGTGTAAAAAGTAACATTAAATCATCATTGATTAATTCATAAGTGTTCCGCATCATTACCGGCGATAATCATTGGCATTACAAGTAGAAGAATGATCGGTCATTGCTCGGGGAATTAATGACCGCGTGTGATATCATACTCTGTTAGGTTTTTTTAGATGTTTTGTTAGTGCTTGAATGGTTTTTAAGAATAGGCGACAGATGCGTGTTTATTTACTAACCATTATTTACTGATCCCGTGGTAATACCGGTATAAAAAGTAGCCTATTGATACTACCAATGAATCCTCATACAAAGTTTCAGCAAAATCGGTCCAATCGTTTTGGAGCCTATTCGTTACAAACAAACAAAAAATCATTTTTTTTAATATTTGTATAGAAGTATTAGTAAATAACCAATTCTAGAGATAGATAGATAGATAATTATAGTATGTAGGTATGGTTTTTTTTGATATCATAGTTTTTTTTTAATAGGTGACGCAAAATAAGTAAATAAATGTGATTATTATTTGTACAACAACACAAGAATTTTAAAATGAAATAACTGCATTTTGAGACTAAAACGAAGTTTTTGAAGTTATACTTGAGTTAAATTTCAAGATCCGCGCGCATCTGTAACACGTCTGTAACCACATGTTGCAGCTGCGTAACCCAAAGGTTTTTAAGAATAGGCGAAAGATGCGTGTTTATTTACTAACCATTATTTACTGATCCCGTGGTAATACCGGTATAAAAAGTAGCCTATTGATACTACCAATGAATCCTCATACAAAGTTTCAGCAAAATCGGTCCAATAGTTTTGGAGCCTATTCGTTACAAACAAACAAAAAATCATTTTTTTTAATATTTGTATAGAAGTATTAGTAAATAACCAATTCTATCCCCTCTGTCCATCAGGATCTACTAGTGGATATAAATAGCACGTTGAAGTTTACTGTGATTCACGTCGTACGTCAAGTTGACAGAATTCCAACGGATGTAGCTAATCCAACGTCTTAGAAGGTAGAAACCGAAGCGAAGTTCCATGCTAAAAGTTAACAAAGTCAAAAATTTGAAAACCTTCGCATGAAATCAAATCATGAAACATTCTAAAAACTAAGTTAGGACACCTTCGGAACGCGCCCACTAATGAGAAGAAAGCATAAAAAGCTTATCCGGTTTTTCATGATTCTGACAGATGTAGGTAACAATCTAACCTCTTTGGTAGAAGAATAAGGCAAGGTTAGATTACGACGCGTTAGAATAAGACTAGATTAGATTTAGATTATAACAAGACACGTTACACGTCATGACGCATTTATAACGTTACACTTGGTTTTAGTGACCCTCTATACCAAGAAAGTTAATGCGATTTCTATGCCCCTTACTCTTCTTCTGACTGTCAAAATAAAAACTTGTTTTGACAATCAGGCAATGGTTTTGTTTTGGCAATCAAAGACGGTGAACTCTTTGATTGCCAAAACAAAAAACTCGATCACAATTTTAATGAGCTGCGAGGTAAGTAAGTACTCGTCGAAACTAATTAAAATTCCTAATAAAATAAATATGTCTTTATTCACCATTGAAGTGTAATATATTACGTGTTATTAAAACTGGGTCGAATTACAACTTGTTAATGTTACAAATTAATGACCGTTACAAGATATAACTAATTAAATATTGCATATTGTTGTGGATGTACAATCAGGTATTCAATTTATTTTGGTTATTATGAGGTTTGTACTTATAGAGATAGATAGATAGATAATTATAGTATGTAGGTATGGTTTTTTTTTTGTTTTTTTGAAGTGAAAACTTCTTTAGCGGCGTTGAGCACTTTTTCTGTAATGGGTATAAAATCTTAAACTCGCGTCAGGACACGTGACCTGATCGAAAAAGCGTAAGACGGATGGAGAGTAGACAGCTATCCCCTCTCTACGGCGCGGCGAAAATGTATGCCTGGGCCTACTGTTTTTAATTTGGCTGCGAGTGTATTAAGACGTACATATGGTATTTTTTAACGGACGACTATTGACGGACGACAAATGTCGGACGACTATTGACGGACGACAAATGTAGGACGACTATTTGTCGGACGACTATTGACGGACGACAAATGTCGGACGACTATTGACGGACGACAAATGTAGGACGACTATTTGTCGGACGACTATTGACGGACGACAAATGTCGGACGACAATTTTTTTTTTTTTGATAATTTAGTTTTTTTTAATAGGTGACGCAAAATAAGTAAATAAATGTGATAATTGTTTGTACAACAACACAAGAATTTTAAAATGAAATATCTGCATTTTGAGACTAAAACGAACTTTTTGAAGTTATACTTGAGTTAAATTTTAAGATGCGCGCATCTGTAACACGTCTGTAACCACGCATCTGTGTCACATGTTGCAGCTGCGTAACCCAAAGGTAAAACAGGTTGAAGCTGCGAGAGTGAAATTTTAACACACGCATCACTGTAACACTAAAGTAGCAGGTTGAAGCTGCAAAATAAATAAATGTCAGACGGACGGACGGACAGACAGGCAGACGGACGTATAACTTCTCACGCACGTACATAAAGTTTATGCACCCATTTTTTTATCGTTTGCTAGTTTTAGGAATAAAATATTCTTCATAAAAATAAATTATATTATAATAAAAATCTAATTAATTAAATAACCGACCTACTTACATATTATAATACAAATTAAAAGTCTAAATGGGGTGGGGAAGGGTGCCCAAAAGGCTGGCTGCGTTACCTCGTTGGATGGCGATGATTAGGCAGGAGCCAGCCCTTTGGTCACTCGAAGCTAGAACTAATAATTACATCAAAAATTATCTAAATTAGATTACTTCTTTTTAGAAATAATTTTCTTACATTATGTTATTTTTATTTTATAAAAGTTACAAGAAATATTACTAGGTAGGTGTATCTTACGACATCAATTTGTACTCCAACCGCATATGTACGTGAATGAAAATAATTTTCACTTGTTTTTAGCCCATCGGGGCGTGTGCAGTGTCAGTGAAAGTGTTTAAATATTTAACGTTCTCGCAGACTACACTTTTTATCGGCCGATAGGTTGGCAGTAGAATAGAAACATTGAAGTGCTTAAGTAACTTATGTTGAAGAACAAAGTACACTGTATTATCAACAAAGTCTAGGAAACAAGTGTAAAATAAGAGGTTTTTGGGGAGAAATTTAATAATAATTCTATTAATAATTATTCATTTATCACAGCGTTAAAAAGAATATAAAATTCCGCTTCTATTGACATACCTCTATGTGCCTCTATGACATCACGACATAGTATAAAACAAAGTCGCTTTCTCTGTCCCTATCTATATCCCTATGTATGCTTAAATCTTTAAAACTACGCAACGGATTTTGATGCGGTTTTTTTTAATAGATAGAGTGATTCAAGAGGAAGGTTTATATGTAAAATAATATAGCCGTGCGAAGCCGGGGCGGGTCGCTAGTCAAAAATAAAACCATAACAATAATTATTTTTTCTAAAAAACACTATTTTACCCTTGTATAAAGACAAGGTACTTAATTGAGTCTTATTTTATTTTATTTCATCATGTAAATAATTTAAAAATAAAAAAGTAATACAAAATAAATATCGTTGCCTTGCACAACTTAGTTTTTAAGACATTCCAATATGATTTCATGCGAATGTTTTCAACAGAAAAAATAAATTATGACTTAAATCTTGAGTTCCAAACTTCAACTACCGAGGAACAATCGGGTTCGTCTCCATTCTATCCGATCCGATCTCTACCTTATTTAAAACTAGCGACCCGCCCCGGCTTCGCACGGCTATATTATGCATGTATTATACATATAAACCTTCCTCTTGAATCACTCTATCTAATAAAAAAAAACCGCATCAAAATCCGTGGCGTAGTTTTAAAGATTTAAGCATACAAAGGGATATAGGGACAGAGAAAGCGACTTTGTTTTATACTATGTAGTGATTACCTAACAAAAAATCCCAACTCTACCCGATTTCATTCTTGCATATACAAAAAAGTTCATCCGACACTGCTAAACAAATTTGTTGTCTGTGGTGTCCGAAGTGTTACGCATCATTCTCACAAGTGTATTGCATATTTGCACGTTTTGGTAGGTTAAGAGATTAAATATTTGAGTCGAGAAATTTAATTTATGATGGTGATGCTACTTGCGATTTTAAATTAAGGTTTTTGGGTTGACTTTTGGTAGTTTTAGGGTTCCGTTAAAAAAGGAAAGGCAGAGTTTAAGGGATTACTCGGTCCGACCATCTGGTTCTTTAGATGTTAACTGAATTTATAGCATGGAAAAGTAATTAATATTTTAATTAGGTTAATATTATTACGATATAAAACTCCTTTTTTTTCTTAATTCGGTCATTATTGGCACAAAAAAATTGTTTAAAAATAAAGAAAAACACGCTTTTATAGAAAATCCAACTAAAAAATGGAAAATAAAATTTAATAAAGAATTAAGAATAGTGTAAATTAGAGATAAATGTATATTATAATTGTAAAAAGGCGTGGCCAAAAGAGTCGGTTACATACAAACATACAGGTGATACTAATAAAAGCGTGTTAAAAATTGCATTTTGGTAGTGTGAGCGCTAAAATTAATAACAATATAAACTGTTTAGCGGCACGACAGAAAATTCCTTCCCTGTGGCCCTACCTTTCGGTAGCTTGGACCCTGCCTCAGGATTTTATAGTAATTTGCCTACTGTCTTTTATGCATTTATACATTATCTTGAAAACTTGCAAATTTAATTTAATTTATGTAGTTCTAAGTAAGTACATAATTAGATGGAAAAACATTGAAAAAGTAGTGAACTCCTAAATACAAAACTAAATAAGTTAAACGAATAGTTAGCACTTAGCAATGTTACATGAAAAGATGTCAAGCTGTTTAGCTAAGATGAGGTAATATAATGTCAACTTTCGCCTTTTAACTTAACAGCTTGTTAGTGAAGTAATCTTTGTATTCTTAAGATATTTATTAAATCTTAGTTATTTACTTCAAATAGATTAAAGGACTATCTTTACTTAATATTGTAAAGCGGAAGAGTTTGTTTGTTTGTTTGAATGCGCTAATCTCAGTAAGTACTGGTTCGAATTGAAAAAATCTTTTTCTGTTGGATAGTCCATTTATTGAGGAAGGCTACTTTTTATTTTGATATTCCCACGGGATAGGGACTTACGCGGGTGAAACCGCGGGGCGCAGCTAGTCTATTCTAAAGGTAAGGTCGGCAGCATAATTGCAGATCCACCGCAGAGTTCTAAAATTACTATTATAGATATGGCAAAACAACGTTTGCCGGGTCTGCTAGTATCTATGATACAAATGACGACCTCTGTGGCGCGTCGGGCGAACACCCGACTGCGACGCAGAAGGTTGCGGGTTCGATTCCCGCCGGGAACAAGTATTTATGCTGACCATAAATTCTTGTTTCTGGTTCTGGGTGTTTCCTATATGTATAATATGTATATATTTACAAAAAAAAAAAAAAGTATATAAGTAGTTTATCCGTTATCTGGCACCCATAACACAAGCATTAAGTTGCTTAGCTTGGGGCTGGATGGCGATGTGTAATATGTAAAAAAAAAAAATTCTTTTAAAAGTAACCATAAGATTTTTCAAGTGAGAAAGTTATATATTTTACTTTCTGTTAACCTAGAATCAATAAAAAAAGCAAGGCCTTACAGTACAAGTAAAGGAAAATAACTTTAAGAACATAAAAAAGTTGAAAGTAATCCTTCAGTTCAATTAGATTCATGGCGAGCGTCTTGAGATGTTAGTTTGTCCTAAATAGATTGCATAATAGCTTATGCAAACTATAGACTTAAAATTGGCCGATTGTTGACAGTTGTTAGAAAATATAGGATTTTAGATTAGTGCTTTTTTGTTTAACTGGCTCCAAATTACTCGCTATGTTAAAATGATCTCTAGTAAGATTATCAATGTGGAATAGTCAATTTAGTTTTTGGTTCAGTTAAGAATGGGATTTTGGGAGTGTTAAGAGGAAAGGGTACCGGGGGCTTTCTCCATACAAACTATTACAAACGTAGTCGACTGTTTTCTCCCTGGATAATGACACTAGAGCAATTATTTTGGGTGCATAAAACTTATGACTGCCATGACCATGCCCCTATTTTTTGTTTTTTATTATTTTTTAATTTTTTCAATTTTAATTTCTATGATAATTAGAAAATGAAAAAAAAACAAAACATAGGGGCATAGTCATGGCAGTTATAGGTTTAATGGCACAAAAATATTTGTGCTAGTGTCATTATCCAGGGAGGAAACAGTCAACTACGTTTGTATGGAGAGCGCGCAGGTACCCTTTCACCTTAAGAGGTAGATTGTCTGATGATATGGTTTTATCTGAATTTTCGAAGAAAATTATTACAAATTATTTAAGTTAAAATAATCCTGGCCATGATGATCTTACAGTTTATTTTTACGCCACTTCATAGAGCATCTAAGGCATTTTTTCATAAAGAAAGCCTTTGGCTAAACGATTGTTCGTTTTTTGTCCTCAAAGACGGTATATCGGTCGACCGTTTAGTCGTTGGTTAGTGTTCACCTTTTCTCATAAAATAACTTATGTGCTAACAAGCGTTATATACTTGTTGACATTGACCAGACATGACAGACCTACCTAAACGAGAATACCTATTCGTGTCACATACATAATGTACTTACCGATTTACATAAATGTTATTTACTCTTTCCTTATTAACCCTTGATATATCCTATTCATAAGTAACTAAATAATAACTGAAATAGGGCTTACTGAATTAAAAATACCCAGTCGAGTGCGAGTCAGCCTCGCGCACGAAGGGTTCCGTACCATTTATATTCTGTTTTAAGTAGGGCGTGTTCAGATGACACGCGTTGACCACGCGCCCACCACGCGCATCACACGCGTTGACCACGCTTTGAACACGCGTTGAAATTTGTTCTATATGTAGTTTGAGTCTTATGACACCTCAATAGATCTCAAATTGCATTTATCAAGTCCACCCGCTCACGCCACGCGCCCGCCACGCCCACACTCCGCGCCCGCCCCGCCCACGCCCCGCGCACGCCCCGCGCCTGCTTGCAGAAATGCAATTTGAGATCTATTGATGTGTCATAAGACTCAAATTATGTATAGAACAAATTTCAACGCGTGTTCAACGCGTGGTCAACGCGTGTGATGCGCGTGGTGGGCGCGTGGTCAACGCGTGTCATCTGAACGTGCCCTTGTTTTTATAGCGGCAACTGAAATACATCATCTGTGAAAATGTCAAAATTCAAATTCAAATTAATTTATTCCTAGAATGTAGTTTTACATGGTGTTCAAATAATAGGTAAGTTCCTTACATTCTACCATAACAATGGTGTGGAATTCTTACAAGTAGGTTTAATTATATATTTTCAAGATTTAACAAATTTATACTATTTAACTGTCAAATAGAATTTAAAAATAAACTAAAAGGTCATTAATGAAAAATAAAATAAAAATGTCGTAAAAATTAAAATTAAATTCGATTAAAATAAAAAAATGTCAGTTTCAAAATTCATAAACAGAAAATAATGTTCAATAAGGAAATGGCAAAATTTCATTCATTCAAAATAGGTTTAGGTATTACAATTTGGTCAATCAATAAGGTTTCTCTCTATAATCTAGATACTCTTTTAAACTATAAAAACATTTATCCAGCAGCCATTCGTTTCTTTCTTTTTAAAAATAGGTAATGGTAAGCATTTGAACATATTCGGTAACTTATTGTAAACTGTGATTGCATTTATATATGAATTTTTTTGAAGTGAAAACTTCTTTAGCGGCGTTGAGCACTTTTTCTGTAATGGGTATAAAATCTTAAACTCGCGTCAGGACACGTGACCTGATCGAAAAAGCGTAAGACGGATGGAGAGTAGACAGCTATCCCCTCTCTACGGCGCGGCGAAAATGTATGCCTGGGCCTACTGTTTTTAATTTGGCTGTGAGTGTATTAAGACGTACATATGGTATTTTTTAACGGACGACTATTGACGGACGACAAATGTCGGACGACAAATGTCGGACGACAAATGTCGGACCACAAATGTCGGACGACAAATGTCGGACGACTATTTGTCGGACGACTATTGACGGACGACAAATGTCGGACGACAATTTGTTGGACGACAAATGTCGGACGACTATTTGTCGTCCGACTATTTTTTTTTTCATCTAAAACTCTTTTTGCGTATTATGCAGTTGTAAGTTGCATTTTGGAAAATGCAGTTGATACTGATCTTTAGAGCTAGCTTTCTTATTACTGACATCAGACAAAATACGAAAATACTTCAGGTGCTGTTTCACAAATATACACAATTCTTTAATGTACATGCAGGACAACGGTAAAATACGAAACCTTTGGAACAGTGGGACGCAGCTGTCCGTTGGCCATGCGCCGCAGATCGCTCTTACACATCTTTTCTGAGTTAAAAAGGCTTCCTTAATTTCAACCGAATTTCCCCACAATAACTGTTCAACTAGCTATTCATGATAGTACCTAGTAGACTCATTTTTAGGGTTCCGTACCCAAAGGTTAAAAACGGGACCCTATTACTAAGACTCCACTGTCTGTCTGTCACCAGGCTGTATCTCATGAACCGTGATAGCTAGACAGTTGAAATTTTCACAGATGATGTATTTATGTTGCCGCTATAACAACAAATACTAAAAACAGAATATAATGGTAGGGAAACTTTCCCTAAAGATGTATATGACATTTCCATTAATAAATTCAAAACTTTTATAAAGCATAAATTGTGCGGTAAGGCATACTATGATACCTCTTCGTACCTTAATGATAAGAATCCATGGATATGATTTTAATTGCTCCATTTCATATAATACCTTCAAATATTTGTAATATTGACCTTTGTGAGCATGATCACATGAAAAAAAAAACCCCATGAGTTTCTTGTGCCTTCTTCTCATTGGTGGGCGCGTTCCGAAGGCACACATCCTAACTTAGTTTTTAAGACGTTTCAATGTGATCAATGTATATATACATAAGCATTGAAATGAATAAAGAAATTGACTTTGACTTCATGTCCGACTCGCATTTTGCCGGTTTTTTTAGTCTCCTATAATTTTTCAATGAAATTCTTTGCCAAAATGTATCTGGCTACGGTTATTTGTTGCCGTTTCAAATCAATTAATCCTACATAAAACTACTATTATTGTGTAAGATTTGAACCTTGACTCGTATTGACTCATTACATGTAGGAAAATAAGCACCATACGGCACGGAGCCTGAGTGTCTCGACCTCAAACTTACGCAACTTATGTTATGTGAAATCTATTGATTTCAAATAGGTTTTTATGTAGGTAACAACAACACGTCGTGGTATCACAAATCACTATCACTACATAGTATAAAAACAAAGTCGCTTCCCGCTGTCTGTCTATAATAAATAATAATAATACATTAATAATAATATATTTTTGAAGTTATACTTCTTTAGCCGCGTTATGAAAAAATGATGAGAGTGAATTTTTATGATGCGCGTGCACCGTGACACGGAAAATTCACATGCTGAAGTTGTCCGCAAACCCCAAGATGACAGCTGTCATAAAACCATGTTGAAGTTGTCCGCAAACCGCAAGATGACAGCTGTCATAAAACCATGTTGAAGTTGTCCGCAAACCGCAAGATCAGTTTTGGCGGGAACGAGCCAACAACATGTCGTGCTGCAGTTTTATTTACACGAAACTTAGTTGTAAACCGAGTTAAATTGTATAATTCCGGTGGAAAGTTATCTAATTTAGTTCTGTGAAAGTGCACAAGTGTAGTGAAAGTAAAAATCAGTGTCAAACATGGACTTTTCTCGTTGCCTCCAAAATCGCCTACAAGGTTATAGTAAAGTAGCCACCGCTTTACTATGACCCCTGACTTGACAAACTGTGACTTGACGACTTGACCATCTTGAAACACTTTGAGCCCGATTTCTGTAAATCGGGCCATAACTTGATGCAAAATATTACTTGATACTGGCTATATGCACAAACCGTGCGAAGCCATTACTGAATGAAAAAAAAAAAAAACCGCAAGATGACAGCTGTCATAAAACCAAATAGCTACCTACGTGAAACTGAAAATGAGGTTAGTTCAAAGAGGAGCTACTACATAATTATTTTAATGTAATTATTTATTTAAATATTATGTGACTGGAAAATTATTTCTTAATGATGCCAAAGAAGTATAACTTCTCACGCGCGTACATAAGTACACGCACTCAATTTTTTTTTTATTTCAGGTAACAGCCTTATAAATAAGTACAGACCAATATAAAATATATACCTTACAAACTAACATACATATCACTACATAGTATAAAACAAAGTCGCTTTTTCAGTCCCTATTTCCCTTTGTATGCTTAGATCTTTTAAACTACGCAACGGATTTTGATGTGTTTTTTTTAATAGATAGAGTGATTCAAGAGGAAGGTTTATATGTATAATACATGCATAATATAGCCGTGCGAAGCCGGGGCAGGTCGCTAGTTGATAATATTATAATAAATTTAGGTTAGGTTTATTTAGTCTATGTATGCTTAGATTTTTAAAACTACGCAACGGATGCGGTTTTTTAATAGATATAGTGATTCAAGAGGACGGTTTTGGTAAATAAAACAAAACATTACGTGTACAAAGTCGCCAGCAACAGCTAATTGCCCATATAACTCTCGATCCCGAAGTAATATCGAAAAAAACGTATATAGATTTAGGTACTAAGTATATCCCAGTTTAATCCAAAATATTTAAGTGTAAAACATCTTGAAAACTAAATACGGATATTATAACAAAGGTTTTTTATATATGTGTTACAAATTGTGACGTATTTATGACGTTACATCCGTTTTTGCAAGTGACCCCATACTCTTACCGTACCGCGGTTTCACCTGCGTAACTCCCGATCCCGTGGGAATATCGAAATAAAAAATGCATATGTTACTCCCAATGAATCAATACCCAGTTTCATAAAAATCGGTCCAGTAGTTTCAGAGCCTAATTGTTATAAACAAAAAAACAAAAAATCTTCCTCTTTTTAATTAAATATTAAGTTTAGATTTACATGTCAACTTTTTTATTGGAACTTGGATACCCTTGGCAGTTACTCAAAGTTTTCTCCTAATATTACATTGGTGTCAAGTAACATGGGCAATACTACAAGGCGTTACTGTCAGGTAACTTTAAAACATAAAAGTTTACATTTTTGCCGTTATAAGACAGCTTTACTTAGTAAATGTGTATTTGGTATGATTCCTCGTATATACAATCACCTACCGAAAACTCTGTTACAAGAACAACATATTGATAGTTTCAAAAATAATTTAAAAAAGTTTCTTTTGAGCAAGTCTTACTATAGCGTTGATGAATATTTAAAGGATAAATTTGTATAAGTAATGCAACTTTGACATGTATATTTTATAACTCATATTACCTTTAATAATGTAACTTTTAAACCATTTGACATATTACCTACTTATTTTAAATTATCATTTCATGACCATATTTTATTTGACATTTCTACTTATTTTCATTTATGGCTAGAGTTTGACGAATAGAGTTTGAGTTTTGTGACATATTTTAGCTATTGTACCTAATAATTAATTGATTTTTAATCTAATATTGCATGCCTTATGTATAGGCCGAATAGAGTGTTCTTTATTTCATTAATGTAACACCATACCATGTACCTTTATTAGCAATAAATGAATTGAATTGAATTGAATAATTTAAGCAAACAGAGCCTATTTATCCAAAACTGTAAATTTTCGCGATACACTTGTCAAGCTTTAACCGGATGACTTTCAAAATGGTCGCTTGAATGGAATGCCAGCGTTATACAGTGTAGGTAGTAGGTGCAACGATAGACAAAATATGGGCACAAAGGTTATTATTTAACAAGTCTATTTGAAAATTTAATAAGTACTTGTATTTTGCTTTTAACAGCTGACCAAATTCTGGTCGATAACAGTTCTTCTTGGCGATGTCGTAAGGTTAAATCTTCTATATCTTTATCCCAATTTATAAGTCTTTAGTATTCAAACTCAAACTACTAGTTATTTGGCAACAATCGATTATGTCACTGGCTCATCTTTTAAAAACCAGGTTTCAATTGATCAATTATTATTGCTATATGTAACAAATAACAAACAAACAAACTGATTCATTGACATGAATTTAAATAAATTAATAGTTTAAAAAAACTAAAAAAACACGCTTTAAAAAAAAATCCAACTAAAAAAATAGAAAATAAAATTTAATAAATTTGGAATAAGAATGTTGTACTTAAATAGTAAGGGTGTTACATTGTGATGCTACACCTTCATTATTTTTCTTTTGCAATCACAATGTAACACACTTACTATTTAAGTACAACATTCTTATTCCAAAATTAAATTTTATTTTCTATTTTTTTTAGTTGGATTTTTTTAAAGCGTGTTTTTTTAGTTTTTTTTAACTATTAATTTATTTTATACTTTTTGGTCTTTATTACCGAAATATGTTAGATCAGACCCTGGTTACCATTGAAAGACAAACTACTCGTCAAGACGATTCTAACGAGCCCAAACGCGATGGGGTTGTGTCGTTTCATTGCGAAGTTCCTATGACCACCTTCCAGTTCCATCATCAGACCCTGGTCACCATTGAAAACCAAACTACTCGTCAAGACGATTCTAACGAGCCCAAACTCGATGGGGTTGTGTCGTTTCATTGCGAAGTTCCTATGACCACCTTCCAGTTCCAGCATCAGACCCTGGTCACCATTGAAAGCCAAAACTACTCGTCAAGACGATTCTAACGAGCCCAAACTCGATAGGGTTTCGTCGTTTTATTACAGAGTTCCTATGACCACCTTCCAGCTCCATCATCAGATCAGCACCATGTTATCATAATATTGCATTGTCATCGGTCTTTGACAAGTGTGCAAAGTTTGAATTAAATCTGATCATTCTAAGTAGGGCAAAATCGTGCCCAAAGGAGTCGGTTACATACAAGCAAGCAAACATACAGGTGAAACTAATAAAAGCGTGATAATGATAAAAACTAAACATTTTGTTCTATTTTTTTCTAAGCCCAAGACTCTTTTTTAGAATTCCGTAGCCAAATGGCAAAAAACGGAACCCTTATTCGTCATGTCTGTCTCTCTGCCGTATTTTTTTTAATTTGCTTCCAAGCGCAGTCTTTTTGTCTACAAGTATAGATATTAGTCCATTGAAAAGTTACATTTGGGGTTGTAAGTATTTGCCAAAAGATGCAATTTTATTTTTTAGATATCAAGGGGCGGTCAGTTTTAAGTTATATCCAAGTTTGAGGGTACAATCCCTCAAACTTGGCCCATGTCCCACGGCTGCCATCTTGGAAAAAGGGAAAACAAAAAACACGTTAACAAAAAAAATTTACATTTCAATAGACTATAATAGGTACATAGAAGATAGTAATAGATACCTATTACCTACCAAACGGAGGGTCATCCAACTTAAACAATTCATTCAAAAATGATAACCAAGTAGATAGTTACTTCCTTCCATTCTACTCCAACAATGGTTGAGATTCAAAGCATGCGTGTTGCTGTAGGTGTAATGTTACTTAATGTCAGACAATATAGCCTTTACTCCTACGAACGTCTTGGCAAGGTCACTAATTATAGGTATGATATTGGTATCGTGAGCTGTTCTATGCGATGACAGGATTATTATAGTTTTTGTTGTCTATGGTAGTTTTAGTCTATATAGATGGCATTGATGATGGATAACCAGTAAAAAATCGATGAAGTCTCTGATGTAATTGGATTGTAAGTAATTTAAAACCACATACTTATGATTTTGCACGATTTCTAATCAAAAATACAAGGACATTAATAAATAATTATATAAATATTTCAGGACATATTACACATCGCCATCCAGCCCCAAGCTAAGCAACTTAATGCTTGTGTTATGGGTGCCAGATAACGGATAAACTACTTATATACTTTTTTTTTTTTTTTTGTAAATATACATACATATTATACATATAGGAAACACCCAGAACCAGAAACAAGAATTTATGGTCAGCATAAATACTTGTTCCCGGCGGGAATCGAACCCGCAACCTTCTGCGTCGCAGTCGGGTGTTCGCCCGACGCGCCACAGAGGTCGTCAAAATACATTATTTATGAATTGCTGTATGCTGTACTTACTGTATTTTGACAAATAAATAAAACTGAAGACCGACTGATATTTATTTTTGTCGTGTGCTTGTCCAAATAAATGTTTTTCTATTCTATTCTAAGACGCAGCTGTATGGGTGTTGGAACGTAAACTAAACGCAACTTGAATAGATAGAACTAGACGCAATCTACGTTCTCTTTCTGTCTTCTTATGTCTCTCTCTTCTTGCTGTCACCTTTTTCCTACCGTTATGTACTTTTATTCCTTAATTATATATCCCTTATTTTACATACAATCTTTCCTTTATCGCCCTGCACCTTCAATGGTTATGGGCCCAGAGAGCTTTTTACGTTCCCTGCAAGTTGTATTTTTGCGATAAAGACAGATTGTCATAATTTTTTGTCCGAGTGAAAAATTGTAGAAAATTTTCACTATCTACAATGGCGGAAATTTCTTCAAGTTCCAGTGTTTCAATAGAAAAACTACGCGGATGCGAAAATTATGCAACCTGGAAATTTGTGATGAAGAATATCCTTATTCACGAAGACTTATGGGATGCGGTAGAACCACAAAAAACGGAAGCTGGTGTTGCTGTCACAGTAAGTGAAAAGATAATGAGGAAGGCATTGGCTAGAATATGTCTTTCGGTACATTCTAAAATTATCTCACATGTTCGAAATGCAACTACTGCAAAGGAAGCCTGGCTAAAATTACAAAACATGTATGAGGGAGCAGGTCTACTGAGACGTCTTGGCTTGCTGCGAACCCTGTTTGGCATACAATTGGAAACATTCTGTGATATGGAAACATATTTGAACAAAATAGAAGATCTTAGCCAGCAGTTAGTAGACATTGGAGCAGGTTTAGCAGACGATTTCATTGCAGTAATTATGATGAGCGGATTACCTAAAGATTACGATCCTCTTATCATGACCATTGAGAACTCATTAGTCAAACTGACAGCTGAGCACGTTAGACAGCGATTGATACAAGAATATCAACGTCGACATGACAAGGAGCAAGCAACAAATGATTCGGCTTTAGTTGTCCGTAAACAACAAAATAAAAAGATTTTTCGTTGTTTTAAATGTAAGAAACTAGGACACGGGATTAAAGATTGCCGTAAGAATAAGGTCAGTTGTGAGGGAAACAACAACAGTATGCCTAAGAAGCATGAAAAAGTGATGTTATTCGCTTTGTTGGCCAATAGAGAAAAAGCTGAAACTGAATGGTACATAGATTCAGGTGCTACGAGTCACATGTGTAATCGACAATCGTTATTGCACGAGTTCAAGGCTGATGTTGTAGAAGTCAGTGTTGCAAATGGTGAAAAGTTATTATCATCCGGACGTGGGAACATTAAGATGATATTAGAGAACAATGTAAAGACAATAAGTAATGTTTTGTGTATACCTAAATTAGCTACGAATTTACTGTCGGTAAGTGCTATGGCGCAAAAAGGTTTTACTGTCATATTTGAGGGAAACCAGTGTAAAATATGTGATTTTACGACAGATTCTCAACAACAAGTTGTTGCTACAGCTAATTGTGTGAATGGAATGTATATGTTGAACATAGATAAGACGCTTAGTGTGCAGGAGGAGCCATGTGTTTTGTCACAGTGTTTAGGGATTAATCAGATTGATTTTCCAACAGTGCAGGTCGTCGAGACTGCTGTACCGGTTACTCAGGCTACGTCTTTGAAAGATTCACAAGAATTGTGGCACAAAAGGTTGGGACATCTTAATTTGCGAAGTATGAAGCTATTAAAAGGTATGTCAATTGGTTTTGATTATAATAATACTATTTTCAAGCCGTGTGCTACCTGTATTAAAGGTAAACAAACAAGATTGCCTTTTCCAAAGAAGTCTTTTAGTAGAGCAAAGGAGGTTTTAGGGCTTGTTCATACTGATTTGTGTGGTCCTATGCCAGTTAAATCGTTTAGTGGGTCTAGGTATTTCCTCACTTTTATAGACGATTTTTCTAGAAAAACTCAAGTGTATTTCCTTAAATCAAAGGATCAGGTACTTGAAAAATTCAAGGAATACAAGGCTTTAGTCGAGAAAGAGACTGGAAAGAGCATAAAGATACTGCGTAGTGATAATGGTGGTGAATACATTAATAAATCATTACAGGATTTGTTAAAGAAAAATGGGATTCGACATCATACCACCGTGGCTCACTGTCCAGAGCAAAATGGAGTGGCCGAGCGAGCCAACCGAACCATCGTAGAGAAGGCGAGGTGTATGCTGCTCGACGCGGGCTTGGATCAGCGTTATTGGGCTGAGGCTGTGAACACTGCAGTTTATCTTAAGAATAGATCGCCTACTAAGGCGGTACGAGGTGTCACACCTGAAGAAAAGTGGCACAATAAAAAGGTAAATCTTAACTATCTGAAGACATTTGGCTGTATTGTTTATGCGCTACAAGATAAACGTAGTAAATGGGATTCGAAGTGTAAAATGTATATATTTGTAGGATATTGTACAGACACAAAGGGTTACAGACTGATAGATCCCTTGAATTCAACAGTATGCATAAAAGCTAGGAATGTAACATTTTTAGAGAATGAATTTCACTCTAAAACAAAGAAAGATAGTGTAGATAAGCAAATAATTTGCAATAATATAAATAATATTTCTTCTAGTTCTAGTTCTCATGAAGTCCAAAGCTGTGGTATGAATGAATTAAATATACAACTAAATTCTTTACCAGATCCGTCAACAGGACAGTCAGTGTTATCTCAACCGACTACATTAGATTCACATGATGATATAAGGACATCCAGTAATGCGGGTCCTGACGAATCTAATAGTAGGACACGACATAGTTTAAATAGTTCAAGTAGTGTTGAATCAGATGATTCGCGTGATGAAACTTATGTTCCAGGTGATACGACGCTTGACTCTTCCGATATGGATTTCGATGATGCTGAAATGGCGAATTTAGCAAGTCACATTGACGACGAACCACAGACGGTAGCGGAAGCGTTGAAAGGCACTGATTCTGCTAAATGGCGTGATGCCATGTTAGACGAGTATAAATCTTTTTCGGATAATAAATGCTGGACTTTGACAGACTTGCCAGAAGGTCAGAAACCTGTAAAATGCAAGTGGGTTTTTAAGAGGAAACGAGGACTAAATGGAGAAGTATTGAGATACAAAGCTAGATTAGTTGCAAAGGGTTTTACACAGGAATATGGTATAAATTATCAAGAAACCTTCTCGCCGGTTGTAAGGTATTCTACAATAAGGCTGTTGCTAGCTTTAGCTGCTGAGTTAAATCTTGATGTTGATCATCTTGATGTGAAAACAGCATTCTTGAACGGTGATCTCAAGGAAACTATTTTTGTAGAGCAACCTGAGGGCTTTAAAGACAAGAAATATCCTAAGAAGGTTTATCACTTACATAAAGCTATTTATGGTCTAAAGCAAGCTTCGAATAGTTGGTATACTAAGATAAACAGCATTTTAATTAAGAAATTGAAGTTTAGGAAGCTTTCTTCAGAACCATGTGTAAACATTATCATCATTGCACTGTATGTCGATGACATTTTAGTATTTTCGAATAATGCGCTAGAAAAGTCTAATACAAAGAAGCAACTCATGACAGAGTTTGAAATGAGAGATTTAGGGCCAGCTCATCACATTTTAGGCATGAGATTACGAAGAAATAGTGCTGCGTTTATTCTAGATCAGTCTGCTTATATTCAACAGGTATTAGAGCGTTTCAAGATGTCAGATTGTAAGTCAGCGTGTACTCCAATGGAAACAGGATTGAAACTGACTAAAAATGAAACTAAGTCAGAGAATTTTCCTTACAGAGGGTTGATAGGTTGTCTTATGTATATAGCTGTCTGTACAAGGCCAGATATTGCACATACAGTGGGTGTACTTAGTCAATTTAATGATTGTTATGCAGATGTGCATTGGAAGGCTGCAAAACGGGTACTCCGTTATCTTAAAAGTACGATAGATTATTGTCTCACTTATAAAAAGAGTGGTACAGATGTTAGTGCGTATGTAGATGCAGATTGGGCCGCGAACCAAATAGATAGAAAGTCATTTACTGGTTTTGTCTTTAAAATCGGTAAGTCAACTATCTCATGGGAGAGTAGAAAACAAAAAACTGTAGCTCTTTCTAGTACTGAGGCAGAGTACATGGCTCTTTCAGATGCATGCAAAGAAGCTTTGTTCATAAGGTCTTTTTTGAACGAGTGTTTAGGTATTACATGTAAAATATCTATGTTCAATGACAGTCAAAGTGCTCAGAAATTATGTACAAATGCTATGTTTCATTCTCGTACTAAACATATAGATGTAAGGCATCATTTTATCAGGGAAGTGATAGGAAATGAAATAATTACTTTGTCATTTTTACCTACTGATAAAATGATGGCAGATTTGCTTACAAAGCCTCTAACAAAGGAGAAAACAGAAAGGTTTGTGAAACAACTTGGTTTGACCAAGATTTGTTAATATTTTGTTAATATTAAGGTTCAGTTGCTTTTGTTTAAGGGCCAGTGTTGGAACGTAAACTAAACGCAACTTGAATAGATAGAACTAGACGCAATCTACGTTCTCTTTCTGTCTTCTTATGTCTCTCTCTTCTTGCTGTCACCTTTTTCCTACCGTTATGTACTTTTATTCCTTAATTATATATCCCTTATTTTACATACAATCTTTCCTTTATCGCCCTGCACCTTCAATGGGCTCAAGTAGAGGTAGGTATTTGCTTTCCCTGACTGGGTGAAAATAAAAAATGGACTTTTGACTACGGCTAAAAAGACCGCCATCTATAGAGCTATTCGGAACAAGCTTAGAAACAAAAATATGCTTTTCATATACCTATGTCTCATTTTTAAAAGTACCTACCAAGTATTCTCAATTTTCTTTTATATATCTAACATAATTCAAAATCACTCGATGTGCGGCGCTGAGATATAATTTCAGGGTCAAACAACAATTTTATAGCTTTTATTGCCTTTTTAGGAAAGGCAAAGGGTTAATAATTATTACCCATACAGCCTCGTTCGTTACACACTTCGTTGATTTTTAATATCCATAGACATCTTTGAATTTTTTAAACCCTGTAGCAAACTGGGTCTGCCATAATATATCGAGGTATAATGAATCTTGTTTTTCTTAGGGTTCCGTACCCAAGGGGTTAAAACGGGACACTATTATTACTAAGAAGTCATTTGCCGTCCGTCCGTCTGTCCGTCTGCCTATAATAACCAGGCTGTATTTCAAGAACCATGATAGCTAGAGAGTTGAAATTTTCACAGATAATGTAGAAAAAAATTTACTGGCACTTTGCTGGTCTTTTTAATGTGCCTTTTTTTGTTTTTAGAATTTCAAGTAAATAATTATATTTTCAAGTACATTTAGTCAATAAATTATTTAAAATTCCAAACAAACAGTTACAAACTTTCTTATTAAAACGAATATAATATTTTCTCTAGCTTATGCTATTTATAATCGCACTTTAATATGCCTCGTTGAATACACCAAAATTCAACGGATTGTAACGAAAAACCTAATAAATAATTAAATAGGTACTGTCAGAGTCAGAATTGCAGACCCACCGTAGAGATTGAAATGGTTTATTCTAATAATATTTTTTTATCTAATAAACTAGCTGCGCCCCGCGGTTTCACCCGCATAAGTCCCGATCCCGTGGGAATATCAAAATAAACAGTAGCCTTTCTCGATAAATGGACTATCCAACACAAAAAGAATTTTTCATTACTCATACTCCGAAAGTAGGTCTAAAGATGCATGAAGAGCGTGTAGAAAATAAAATTTCCAGCCCTAGGGCTTTTCTCTTTCACTGACAGCTGTCATGTCAAATTATGGCTTCGCACGACTTGTGCAATGTGCATGTAGCCAGTATCAGTAACATTACGCATAAGGAACTTTAAAAACCTAACCTCCTTGCTTTAAGTAACACCAAAGAATAACACTACATGTATATAACCTCTTTGGTCCCAACCTTGTAAGAGGATCAGGTAGTATGGAGTCTCTCATTCACTCTCGTTGTTAGGAAGAATTTTATGTATTATTCGTAATGAAAAGCACAGTGTTTACCTCGGGTGAAAGACTCATTAAGTCCCTCGAACTATTAGCGCCCTCGCTACGCTCGGGCGCCAAACTCCGTCTCGGGACTTGTAATGAGTGACTTTCACACCTAGGATAACAATGTACTATTTCAATTCGAACCAGTACAGTTCCTGAGATTAGCGCGTTCAAACAAACAAACAAGCTCTTCAGCTTCATATTAGTACTAGCGACCCGCCCCGGCTTCGCACGGCTATATTATGCATGTATTATACATATAAACCTTCCTCTTGAATCACTCTATCTATTAAAAAAACGCATCGAAATCCATTGCGTAGTTTTAAAGATTTACGCATACAAAGGGAAATAGGGACAGAAAAACCGACTTTGTTTTATATTATTAAGTGATGATACACTAGCAGCGCTCCGCGGTTTCACCCACGTAACTCCCGATCCCGTGAGAATATCGGGATAAAAAGTAGCCTATAGCCTTCCTCGATAAATGGACTATTTATCACAACAATAATTTTTCAATTCGAACCAATAGTTCCAGAAATTAGCGCGTTGAAACAAACAAACTCTTCAGCTTTATAATATAACTAGCGACCCGCCCCGGCTTCGCACGGCTATATTGTGCATGTATTATACATATAAACCTTCCTCTTGAATCACTCTATTAAAAAAACCGCATCAAAATCAGTTGCGTAGTTTTAAAGATCTAAGCATACAAAGGGACATAGAGACAAGGACGGCGAAAAGTGACTTTATTTTATACTATGTAGTGAAGTATAGATTAATGAGTTAAAAGACTTTATAACTTAAACTCGAGCAAGACCTTAGAATCTTGCTTGAGTTGAAAACATTCGAATAATAGCAGTTTTAGAGCTCTGCGGTGGGTCTGCAATTCTGACTTCGACCGTACCTATGAAGTAAGGAGATAGTAAAAACGTTATTTGCTTGTTACTCCCTTATTATGTCAGCGAGAAAGAAAGTGACGCAATACTTTCTTTTAGCCAAGGTATAGTGGTACTTGGTTGAAAAGTTTTTTCTACTCTTTGTAGAATTTGAGGTCAGAAAGTGTAGATTTAATTAGATAGTTTGTTTTAATCAATTTTTTTTGTAAGAAAAAATCAAAATAATGTATGCGAAAGTTAGCTTGTATGTTTATTACTTCTTCACGCAAAAACTACAGAACCGATTGCGTTGAAACTTGATATGTAGATAGTTGGAGACCTGGATTAACAGATAGGCTACTTTTTATCCCGATATTCCCACGGGATCGAGAGTTACGCGGTTGAAACCGCAGAGCGGTGGTAGTAAGGTGTAAAATTGCTATTTCCATTTCTAACAAGTTCCTTAACAAGTAAATAAGACAGTGCTTGTTACAACAAACCGTACAATTTCATATAGAAAGTGATAGTAGGTAGTTATTGCCAGATAATTTACTTGGGCCATTGTATCGTATACCTACAAGTAATTGTGTCTAGACAGACAGACTGCTTGTTGTTTTAGAAAATGACAAGTTAATTTTGAAATATTGATGTTGAACAGTTAAAAAACAGAGCCATTTCTTAAGTAAATATTATGTACTTAGTTTAACTATAAGTAGCGTACTTACTTGGCACAATTTTTCAAAGGTTTTTCTCTTTTTAATTTAGTTAAAAAAAACAAAATGTTTTATGGCGGTTCGGGCATAATAATTAACTTATGATTGTTTATTAATTAAGAATCGAAATGTCATTTTACTCCATTTGATTATTGATTGAACTATTAGTAAATCTAATTTAAATTCGAGTAATTTTTGTATCACTAAAACGAAGCATTTCTTCTAAGTAGGTAACTATAGCTTCTCTACTCATGTGACTATAGGTTTTATATTATTATTTTATAGAGAAAATATTATATTTAGAACAATAAATAAAAAGAAAGAGTAATTTATTATTTTATAATTTCTATTTATTTGTACAGATGAATCATTATTTATAACTAACTATTGAATATTCGCTTAGTCAATAAATTAATATGCAGCAGTCATATTGTATGTAGTGTAGGTGTGTATGTTGATTTATGTTTATTGCTAAATTATTCGTTAAATTACCCATCATTTCAGCAGATAGCATCTTATAGTTTAACTTATTTGACTAACACATGCTAGATTTAGTTATTTGTTTGGTTGTATAGTTTCAAAGAACGACCGAAGTGGCGAGAAATTAAAAATAAAAACATACTTACTCGAAAAAAATTTACCATTTTTTGTTTTTAGTATTTGTTTTATACTTTGTATTATACATCAATACATCATGTGGGAAAATTTCAATACTCTAGCTATCATGATTCATGAGATACAGCCTGGTGACAGACAGACGGACAGACAGCAAAGTCTTAGTAATCGGGTCCCGTTTTTACCCTTCGGATACGGAACCCTAAAAACAGTCCTTCGTAAAAATTAAAATATAAAAATCATTCGTCCTTTTCGGAATAAGTCTGTGAATTCATCATTTGATTTTTACGAGTCATTTTGACTCTTGTGATCGAATTAAAAGACTTTGACACGTCAAAAAATCTTACATTATCAAAATGACCTATAGCAATATTATGTCCTACATATAAAAACGACAACACAAGATCAAAATAGCCTAGTAAAAAAATAAACAAGGTTTTTTGTTTGAAGACTTTTAGAAATTCGATTTTTTTTAAAGAAAATTTTTATGTTATGTAATATTCGAAAATCAGCAGATTTTTTTTAACAAAGGTCATTCATATTTAGAATAATAGATAGAACTTTTAAACTTAAGGTTAAGCTCTCTATCAGCTGATTTTAATGTAAACATAACCTCAAAATTTTCAATAAATATTCGAATTTCCAAAATTTGTAGAACATTTGTTTGTTTAGTGCACAGAAATGGCTCTCAACCGCTTGTTAGTAAGATTATCAATAGCCCTATATACAAAAATATATGTATCATTTACTAAATAGATATTATATAATAATAGGCGGGGTACAGTTTGTCTTTTTGTCACGTATTAAATGTCAGTTTATGGGACATTGATATTTGAAAATGTCAAGATTGAAAGTTAATAAAATAAAATTAAGTTTGTAATATTGTGTCGATGAGTGAAGGGAGTAATGTCGTAACTCTTTAATGACAAATTACTGAAAATGGTATGTTGACATACATACGAGACAACTTTTTTTTACCTAGAAATAATATTGAATCAAAAGTTACTTATTTGGAACTTAATTAATTTATAAAGTCGAGGGAACGGGACTGTCCCCCTTAATACAGATTGCTATCCGTAGCCTAGCTAGGGGACAGCTGTGACTTCAGACTATGATGCCTAACCATAACCTTAGTGTATCATTTTTCATGTTATATTTTGCCCTGTATGTTTCGTTGGCAATAAATAAAGATTTATTATTATTATTTGTCTGTTATACGTCCTGTATCACGGGGCTATAGAGCCCCGGACCTTTGGACGTTATTAAAGTTTATGAATATTTTACAAAACGTAATACATCTAAAAAATCCGGTCAATTGCGAGTGATCTCGCGGACGAAGGGTTCTGTATCATATTTTATTTTAGTATTAATTGTTGCTAAAGCGGCAACAGAAATACATCATGTATGAAAATTTCAACTGTCTAGCTATCACGGTTCATACAGCCTGGTGACAGACAGACGGACAGTAGAGACGTAGTAAAAGGGTCCCGTTATTGCCCTTTGTATACGGAACTCAAAAAATCATAATTATTCCAATCCAATAAAAATCAATCCATTAACACCACCACGAGAAAACCACGTAAATGTAAAAATATCGTTAATCACAATATCACGTTTATTCATTGAATTGAACATGCATTTATTGTCACGCACAGTCAATGTCACTATTATCGTGATTTCTATCGATATATCAATGATTTTCAAGATTAGACGCGGTTTTTTTCTAGAATAATGGGTCTATTTGTGGAGTGTTGATTTTACACGTAGTGAGAGATAGTGAAAATATTCATATACACCTATATTTTAAGTACTTTGTAAATGGACTTGGTTAATGGGCCTATTAAATTCTAACTTTCATATGCCCATTAATAAATTAAACATTTGAATTTCAAGACTAGGATATCACTACATAGTATAAAACAAAGTCGCTTTTTCTGTCCCTATTTCCTTTTGACTGCTTAAATCTTTAAAACTACGCAACTGATTTTGATGGGGTTTTTTTTAATAGATAGAGTGATTCAAGAGGAAGGTTTATATGTATAATACATGCATAATATAGCCGTGCGAAGCCGGGGCGGGTCGCTAGTTATAGAAAAAAAATATATATACGCGACGAATTGAGAACCTCCTCCTTTTTTGAAGTCGGTTAATAAAATACAATTTATTTGCAAGAAAAATATGTTTGTTATGTTATAATATGTTGTATATTTTGTAATATGTACCTATTTTATTTCTTTCTTGTCCGTGTGCTTTTCTTATTAATTACACCCTACTCTTTTTTATTCTATAAATAAATACCAGCGTACACTATACAATCTTTTCATTTTCAATTTCCTTTATCTTAATTGAGTTTAAAACAGCAGGTGATAAAATAAATAATGTTAGTAACCTTAGTTAAAGCTTGACCTTAAGTTAACATAAGACATTGTGAGATTACAACAACTAACTTACAAATTGATGTTTGATACGCAAAATTACACCTTATCGCAATGAAAATAAAAGTTATGTTACAAAAGTTGTTTGTTTGGCGTGGTAACAGACCGCTAAACTCGCAAAAGATGGCCTATTGATAAATTCGGTGAATGGATTGTTAAGTTTAGATGTTGCTCAAAAAAACGCGAAAAAGCACTTACGTCAGTTTTTCGTCGAGTCGTCCTTATTGTGTCTGTAAAGAATAAAATAAAAAAAATATTAAAAATTGTCAAAAAAAAACTGAAATTAAAACTACTTAATCATTTTTTTTATTATGATAAAAACGATTTCTTATTTTTCTTATTCCGCAAAGCTAATTGAAATCATAGTAACAACTACCCGATACAAGATGGCGCTGTTTTAAAGTTTCACAACATTGACTCACGCACTCTCACGTGCGCTACGCACATTTCGTAATCCTATTTAATTGCCAATCTCATTGCTCATAGAAGATTTGAAATTCAACGTGGGTATTAGAATCGATGGGATTTACATAGTTTTCGCAACAGTCACTACGCAGTAAACGTAGAATATATTACAACATGCTTTATGTGGCACTTGGTAAAACAAGTTCTGTCCTTGCGTTGTGAAAAAATGTGGTTTCTGAATAAAATTAACAAGCAAAAAGATAAAAAGATATGCCCCGGGTGAGGATCGAACTCACGACCTTAAGATTATGAGACTTACGCGCTGCCTACTGCGCTACCGAGGCCGATGAGATAAGTGCTGAAATAGGCCATATATTGATGCAATGTTGAAAACTATTTTCAGATGTTTTGTTTTTAACCGACTTCAAAAAAGGAGAAGGTTCTCAATTCGTCTGTATGTTTTTTTTGTGTGTATGCTACGCGATCATTCGAAGACGGCTCAATCGATTGAGATGACTCTTTTTTTGTTTGTTTTTATATTATGTACCTATTTATATACTAAGTATAAAAAATTTAAAAAAAAGTTTTTTCCGGACTGGTTTTTTTATTTTAATTTGCGTTCTATTAAAAATTAACATTTTAAAGTGTTTAATACGTAAAATGCCTCAATATTAACACATTAAGTGCTCATCTTCAGCAGTGTTAACAATCAGAGCACGTCTAGTGATGAAACAGTTTGACTTTCACTCAATTATACCTACCATAACACTTGCACAGAGTGAACAACGTTATCTAGCTTTACCGACGCAAACAAAAGGCAGTTCGATTATACGATGTGTTCCAACGAAGGGTGCGAAATACGACAGGGGGCTATTTTAGGGCTTATACACACGTCCCGATTTGGTCGGGTCCGACATCAGTGTTGCCACATTTCAATTCGACAAATCTGTATCGATAAGTGAAAAAATCTGTGTAAAATCTGTATGAGAACAGCTATAAATGTATAAAATCTGGATTATTCATTTGTAATATTATATATTTTAGAGCGTAGACAGAGAATAACTATAGAATAGCTGTTCTCATACAAATATTTTCACTTGTCGATACAGATTTGTCGAATTGAAATGTGGCAACACTGATGTCGGACCCAACCAAATCGGGACGTGTATATAAGCTATTAGACGTCTAAGCAAACAACTTTTGTTCTACGATTTTTCAAAAATGTAGAGTTTGTGTTTACTTACCCGATAATCAGCTGTTTTCTGGAGTCTTACCTATTTGTTTATGGAGTTTGGACTATTATTTCAAGCATTAATCTCGTTATTTTCAAAAATCAAGAGTAGGTACTTACTTACCTAAATTTAAAAAAATCTTAACTTAATTTATAAAAAAATGCAAATGTAGTTTTTTGTTATAAATCAGATAAATTAATTAATTCTTCATATTGTATAACGGAACCCTAAAATATTTTTTCCTAATGAACCATAAATACCATGTCTAATAATATAAGATCGGTTTCAAGTTATTTTTTCTATGATTCAAACATTATTTATGGCTTACCTAATTAGACAAGGCATATAAACTAGGTATTCTAGGTGTGCTTAATTCTAATTAAGGTGATAATGTACCGGCAGCGCGGGAAATTTAACAAATCAATTATTAGAATTAAAGATAGATAGATAGATAAACACTTTATTGTACCTTAAAAACAAAACACAAGATTAATTCTAACAAAGTACTTACATGATGTTAAAACAAAAAAATTAAGCAACTAAAAATGAAAAAATATGGCACAATGGAATTAAGTTAAATAAAAATTAGAAAATTATAAGAAATTAAAAATGAAAAAATATGGCACAATGGGCGGCCTTAAAGCTAAAAGCGATCTCTTCCAGGCAACCTTTCAAAAAAGGTTTTTTGGAAAATTATTTATTCTTAATTTTCTCGACATTTACAATGTAGGTAAGTAACATTCACAACTTAATTTTTAATTTAAGATTATTTTATAGTTAGGTATAATTATTTCTAATGATGGTGATAAGACACGGGCTGTAAATAAAAAATAAATCAGTATCAAATCAATCATAATAATTAATCTTTTTATCTGTCCCTTTAAATGTAGTTTATTTAATATAAAAATAGGCAACCATCAAATATTATTATAATGTAAGTAAAACCACAAAACACATAATAGTCAAGGTAAAATGTCAAATGTGTTTTTACTTCGGATCGGTTCAAGCAACACAATTATTTATAGTTTTAGTACATACCTACCTACTGCATTGTTTTAAGGTTGTATGAGTAAATAAATAAGAATAGTCATATTTAATATTCACTTAACTTAATATTAGGAAAACTAAAAGAAAATCACAATCATTAAAAAAATAAAAATAAACAAATACTTAAATCGATACAAAAAATAAAAAAAAAAATAAAAAAAAAAAAATCATCCTAAAATTAAAAAAACTACAAATAAATAACTTATATCTAATCAAATAACCCGCCCCGCGACACTCCTGGCACAAAAGATGCGAGAATACAAGCTGCATTCCCCCGCTGGATGGCAATAGCTAATCTTTGAGCCAGGAATGCCCCGGAGCGATAATCCAGCCCCCGCGCCCTAAGCCGACGCCCGATCTCCCGGATAAACCCGATGGCCTCACTACCCCACGCTCCAGACGTCTCCACAGCCACAGGGACAAACAAATACCTACTTTGGAGAGGAGCGTACTTAATGTGTTTGGACGCCGCAGCTGCCTCAGCGGCCGCAGAAGCCACCCTAGAAGTGCGAGCCAGGTGACTCGCCGCAAACGTGTTCACACAAGTGGCGTCCCACACTAAGCACCTGCCCCTCTCCCACGGTACCAGAGTTAGCCCGTCGATAGTCATATTATATTATGATACCTAGTTATTGCTGGAATATATTGTTTATTGTTTAATATAACTATACATAAAATACAAACATTGTAAGCCAATGTCATAGTTTCCAACCTTAATATTTTTTTAAATTAGATAATTATTTACCTACTTATGCCGAAGAGCCATTAAAATCAACTATCACAGTTTAAGAGATACAGCCTGGTGACAAACAGACAGACGGACAGACGGACAGGGCCAGGATTTTTATCATTTGGGTACGAAACTCTAAGAACTTAGTCGAATTGAACGAACTTTCTTATTTAACCCCCTACGTAAAACGACGGGGTGTTATAAGTTTGACGTGTCTGTGTTTGTATGTGTCTGTAGCATTGTAGCTCCCGAAATGATGAACAGATTTTGATTATATTTCTTTTGTTTGATTGAAGTGTCAGTGACAAAACGAAAACGACTGAAGGAAGTCAACAATTGACTACTGTTTTGTGTCTATAAATAGGAATTAAATGACGGAACATGGTTCATTCTGTCGCAGTAGCTTCATGATGTCCGAACTTTTTCATGGTCGTACCATTTATTTAATTAGTTTAATAACAGTTAATTAGTTTAATACCTTTTAGTGAGTGGATTAAGTGTTGTGGTAAAATAATGCCGATGGGTATGTAATTTATATGATTAAAATATAAAATATGGTTTTACGATTATGTGCCTTTAGATACGCTTAGATTTGGTTAAAATAGCTGGTCCTTTATAGTAGTAGGTATAGCTAAAAAAAACATACATACAACCGAATTGAGAACCTCCTCCTTTTTTTGAAATCGGTTAAAAAACTAATATGAATTTCCATCGCCTCCGGTGACTTACCCCCTCTAATGCCTATCTGTTTTTGTCGGTGCCCGCTTTAGGCAGTTACCTTTTATATTGTAGGTATTTAGGGCACCTAGGTTATACGCATACTAAGCTGCGCCTGCGCAAGAAGGTGACTGTTATTCATTTTGTAAAGATTTACCTACCTAGTTGAAATGAGAAGTCAAATATATTTTACTAACACCGCCCTGTGGTTTCACCCGCGTAAGTCCCGATCCCTAGGAAATTTCGGGATCAAAAGTATCCTTATGTTCTTCTCCATTCATTAATAAGGTAATAAGATCCACCTGCCACCTTATTTAAAAACTAAATATTTCGTAAAAGTATGGAAAACTACGTAAAAACAGGTAATTAGCTAAATATTTGCTATAATGTCAATCTGAAAAACCATATACCTACCAAGAAAGTTGGGAAAATATATATGTAAGAAAGATTTAATTATTTGCGTATTTGTTTAAGATAGTACCTATATAATGATATTTCGCATCATACATAATACTCTTTAGTATAATTTTAGTTCCTCAAATCGCCACCGCCAACTTATACTTGTGGCACTGTAATTGATAATTTTCTTGTTATTTTATCAATTTACCTCCAAGTAGGTACTTTGTGCTGATTTTCATCCAAATCTGTCCGGAAGTTTGAACGTGAAGGGAATAAACAAACAATTAAAAAAACAATTAAATATACAAAGTTTTGGATCTATGATATTACCTACTAGCTCCCGGCAAACGTTGTTGTGCTTTTAAAAAAATAAGATGTTCGATTCTCAGACCTAAATATTTAAATATACACAAAAGATTTCATACACATCGGTTCAGCCGTTTAGCCGAGGGGGGAGGGGCGGATCGCCCCGGGCGCGCCACCATTAGCAGGACGGCAAAATTGGTGAAAGATATTTTGTGTGGTCGCTAGCGGTCTGCAGGGGCTCTATTTTTGAATCGCTCGTGTGACAAAGCTTCGTCGTATACGCCTACAAGTCACGCTCGACTTCCAAGTCGCATGACACAAAGGATAATGCCGCTTAGCGTCCCAAACAAATCGCTACGATGTGTCGTACCTCATTTGAAAGGGCATAATGTGTACTCAATTTTATATTATGGCAGCAAAAAAATCCCACCCAGTGGAACCGAGATATTTCGTCATCAATACAACGTCTCGTACTATGAAAGTTATAGGACTCGCATAGCCATTACTGTTTAATTAGACGTGTAACACCTTCATGTGGTAGCTCAAATGAAAGGCCTTAACTAGGACTACATTTTTGTTCTACATTACAAAAAAATCCCATCAGGAGGAACAGATATATTTCTTCTTCAATACAACGTCTCGTATTATGAAAGTTATAGAACACGCATAGCCATTACTGTTTAATAAAATGTGTAAGTAACACCTTCATGTGGGGTGGCTCAAATGAAAGAGCTTAACTAGGACTACATTTTTGTTGTACATCACAAAAAAATCCCACCCAGTGGAACCGAGATATTTCGTCATCAATACAACGTCTTCTACTATGAAAGTTATAGAACTCGCATAGCCATTACTATTTAATTATACGTGTAACACCTTCATGTGGTAGCTCAAATGAAAGGCCTTAACTAGGACTACATTTTTGTTCTACATTACAAAAAATCCCATCAGGAGGAACAGATATATTTCTTCTTCAATACAACGTCTCGTATTATGAAAGTTATAGAACACGCATAGCCATTACTGTTTAATAAAATGTGTAAGTAACACCTTCATGTGGAGTAGCTCAAATGAAAGAGCTTAACTGGAACTACATTTTTGTTGTACATCACAAAAAAATCCCACCAGGAGGAACCAAGATATTTCGTCATCAATACAACGTCTTCTACTATGAAAATTATATTAAACTTGTAACACCTTCATGTGGTAGCTCAAATGAAAGGCCTTAACTAGGACTACATTTTTGTTCTACATTACAAAAAAATCCCATCAGGAGGAACAGATATATTTCTTCTTCAATACAACGTCTCGTATTATGAAAGTTATAGAACACGCATAGCCATTACTGTTTAATAAAATGTGTAAGTAACACCTTCATGTGGGGTAGCTCAAATGAAAGAGCTTAACTAGGACTACATTTTTGTTGTACATCACAAAAAATCCCACCAGGAGGAACCAAGATATTTCGTCTTCAATACTACGTCTCGTAGTAAGAATGTAATAAATCTCGCATAGCCATTACTATTTAAGCGTTTAACACCTTCATGTGGTACCTCAAATGACGACGGATGTAGCTAATCCAACCTCTCTGTTAAAACTGTCTGCATAATTCTAACAGGTTGGATTAGCTACATCTGTCAGAATGGTGTGAAAGGTTCTATTCTAACAGATAGGTTGAATTAGCCACATAAACCAGAATTGTGTAGAAGGTTCTAACAGAGAGGTAGGATTAGCTACATCTGATCTAAATAACATGAATTTAGCAATAAGATACTAATTTAACTTATCGGGATAACTTTACAGCACTTATGCGTTAAAGTAAAACGCACCGGTGCGTAATACCCTGTATTATGAGCCTAATATCGGTTTAATAAGATTTACTATAAGAGCAACTGTGATAAAAATAATTTAAAAACATATGAGTATGTCGTCTTCTTGCAAAAGACGCGCGATGTTATAAATAAAGCCTTGGCCTAATCGATTTCATATTAAATAATCTGAAATAATAGAAAAAAAAAGAAAACGCTTATTATATAAGCACACGACGTTATAACGAGAAAAACAATGAACATAAAACAAAAAAATAATAATAATCAGAAACACAAAAACCTATTAAGGTAGGTAGTCTCAGGAGTCGTGTGCCGCTAACCAGGATCTGCCTCACCATTAGCTACCACTGCATGACGCAGTTACAGCGCTGGTCAACCTGCACCTGCACCTGTGTGGCATCCATTTGTTGGGATTTTGAACACTTAAAATATAGTTATAATTATGAGATAGCTATTTTCCGCAACTAGACCAGTAAGATAACAAAAATTGTCGTCCGACATTTGTCGTCCGTCAATAGTCGTCCGTTAAAAAATACCATATGTACGTCTTAATACACTCACAGCCAAATTAAAAACAGTAGGCCCAGGCATACATTTTCGCCGCGCCGTAGAGAGGGGATAGCTGTCTACTCTCCATCCGTCTTACGCTTTTTCGATCAGGTCACGTGTCCTGACACGAGTTTAAGATTTTATACCCATTACAGAAAAAGTGCTCAACGCCGCTAAAGAAGTTTTCACTTCAATAAGGCTCCACAAGATGGAATTGTTGGAAGTCGATTATTATAGTACATTGCGATACAAGTGTGGAAAATTGATCTTTGCACAGAGGCGGTTTAACACGCGCGAGCGCGGTATGCGAGAGCGTTTAAAAAGCCGAGATACAAAGATCAATCCACACGTGTATCGTACGACGTTTTTATCACAGTTGCGAATAAAAAAAACTTGTTAAAATAATAAAAAGTTTTTAAGAAGTTTAGATTAGGTTTACTATTTTTTGTTAATTACACTCCAGAAAGGCTAGGCAAAAGACTTTTAACCTATACAGCCTCGTCTGACATACTTACTTACTTACTTACTTACGCTGGCTCAGCGACCCGAAGTGGATCTTGGCCTCCGACACCAAAAGCCGCCATTGCACCCTATTCTGCGCCACTTGTTGCCAATCGGCTGCATGAAGGGCTTGCAGGTCTTGTTGGACTTGTTGGTCTATCCAGCGATACCTAGGTCTGCCAGCTGGCCGTCTCCCCTGAGGTCGTCCTAGATAATATGCTCTTTTGACCGCTGGATCCTCCTCCATTCTCTCGATGTGGCCAAGCCAGCGAAGTCGGGCCGATTTGATCTCGCCGATGATATTAGGCTCAGCCACAAGCTCTTCCAACTCCACATTTTTTCTTATTCTCCATGAGCCGTCCTCTCTCTTGGTTGGTTCCAAAATTCTCCTCAATATCTTCCTCTCCGCTACCAAGAGTTTGTTCTCCTCCTTTAGCGTTAGTGTCCAGGCTTCGCAACCATACATTAAGATCGGTCTTATTACATCGTCGTCTGACATACAATATTTTTTTAGGGTTTTTTCCATTCTCTCAAACAACAACAAATCTCTTAAAACAGAATATAATGGCAAGGAAAAAATATATTTATGTACCTAAAAAAAACAAAATAAAAACAACTCAATTTTTAATTGTTTTCAAAGACGTTATCACGTAAAATTATCGTTCGCTATCAGACTTTGAGGCATCCTTTTAAAAAGGAGAAAAAAGGTACCAACAAAGAGTTTTGAGGCCAGCAAGGCTTAAAAACTCTTTGTTGGTACCTTTTTTCTATACATTAAAACAGTATAACCCAGATAAATTAAGAATGTTTCATCTACTTAATGCCCCTCGGCCACGGTGACTTTCTTGTAGCGATGCAGTAGCGATGCTGTCGCGCGTTCGCATCGATACAGTCGCGATGCGATCGCTAGCAGTGTGCCCTCGCCCACATAACCACGATTCAGTCGCGATGTCAACGCGATACCGTCGCGCTTCTGTCGCGATGCAAACGCGATTCAGTAACGGTACAAAAATGCCTGTGGTGATCGCTACAGTTGCAAGATGGACTCCGTTGAGGCAACATTAGTCACGTTGTCTTTGGTGCTGCTTTGTAAGCAGCCGAAGCGTGGGCAACGAAAGCGGCGTCAAAATTGGATGCACCCATTTAACAAAGAGAGATTACTTGGTAGACATTACGTAACAACGTTTAAAATACTAAAAAACTATGAGCATACATTCAGAAGTTGTTATAGAATGATTAATTCGACGTTTTGCCGACACGGTCGCGCGTTTGCGTCGATACAGTCGCGATGCTGTAGCGCGTTGGCATTGCGTATGTAGCGCGTTGCAAATGCGACTAACGTGCGTTAGTAGTGATGCTGTCGCGCGTTTATGAAACGCGCGACTGCATCGCGACAAAAAGTCGCCGTGGGCAAGGGCCCTAACATGTAATTAGCAGTAAGATACGTATTTAACTTATCGGGATAACATTAATTTTAGCACTAGTTGGATATTTTTATATAGCACGCGTGTATAATACGTTGCATTATGAGCTTAAAAGCGGTTTAATAAGATCCACTTTATGAGCAACAGTGATAAAAAAAAAACAATTACCTTTTTAAAGCTAAATACTATTATTTATCTCGGTTCCACCTGGTGGTTTTTTTTAATGTAGAACAAAAATGTACCTAGTCCTACTTAAGACCTTTCATTTGAGGTATCTAATAAAGGTGTTTAATGTTTAAATAGTAATGGCTATGCGAGATTTATTACTTTCTTACTACCAGACGTAGTATTGAAGACGAAATATCTTGGTTCTTCCTGATGGGATTTTTTTGTGATGTAGAACAAAAATGTATTCCTAGTTAACCTCTTTCATTCGAGCTACCCCACATGAAGGTGTTACTTACACGTTTTATTAAACGGTAATGGCTATGCGTGTTCTATAACTTTCATAGTACGAGACGTTGTATTGAAGACGAAATATATCTGTTCCTTCTGATGGGATGTTTTTGTAATGTAGAACAAAATGTAGTCCTAGTTAAGGTCTTTCATTTGAGGTACCACATGAAGGTGTTACACGTTTAATTAAACAGTAATGGCTATGCGAGTTCTATAACTTTCATAGTACGAGACGTTGTATTGATGACGAAATATCTCGGTTCCACTGGGTGGGATTTTTTTGCTGCCATAATATAAAATGGAGTACACATTAAGGCCTTTCAAATGAGGCATGACACATCGCAGCGATTTGTTTGGGACAGCGTCCATACTAAATGAGGCAATATCCTTTACTGTATTTTTGAATCGTTCGTCGTCGAAATTTTATAATGTCAATTTTTATTCGTTTTACGCAGTTATTTGAAAAGCGGTTATTACTAGCGGACATCCGAAATTATCCCAAAAGATATAAATATTTTTCAAAGACTGTTTCCGAATGTTTGACTATGATTGTTTGATATTTATTCTACCACTCGCCTGTCGGCGACGAGTGGTGGAGACCACTCGTTACGATGGAGCGATTAAAAAATAGCGAATTTCCGATGTCGACCGAATATCAGTAGAAATCGAGCGCTCGACGCGGGGCGAACGATTCAAAAATAGGGCTCCAGACAGACAATGAATTTTTCAAGATGGTAATTTCAAATAAGTACTAAATATTTTTCATTCATTTCTTTCTTATCGTTACGTTTTTCTCACTAACATTATTATTTATATGACGTCAAAGGGGCGGCTAATTGCCAACATTAGTATTTTTATTACGTCAAAAGGGCGGTAAATTATGACCCGTCCCGGGCGAGACTGGATTGGCAACTAACACCGCGACACGAGAATTTTGTAATATGTCTACAGAAGTCGATGGCATTCGTATCTAAGCCCAATAGAAGCCCATCACGTTTTTTTTACCAAATCCCTACAAAAAAAACCCCATTGTAAAGATATGAAAATCGTGTTATTTTTTCCACTCACCACATCTCAATATAAGATGTTCACGAACAGATCATTATAGTTTTTGTTCGTGTCATCATCTCTTAGATCATACTCGTACATAAACAAGGTCGTACAAATATTGCTTTAGCTTGTGAAGGACTAGTTTTGTACACTTTAAACTAAAAAATGTAGAGTCCTGTGTAACTGTTATGTAAGAATACGTGTTATGGACCAAGTGCATTATGTATAATGACCAATTAATCACTTGGTCCATAACATACGCACAGCCCAAAGCTATGATTGGGCTATTTGGAATACTTAATTGAAATTTGAGGAAAAAAATGTTGCCTGTAAAGTCGGTTTACGGACGAAAATTTTACATGGTAACGTCAAAACTGCTTTGTTTCGTTGTCTTCACCATTTTCTATGGTTTTTCTATCTAAGGGATAAAAATCTTTTTTTTTTTTTTCAAATAATGAGTACCTAAGTAGTGATTTTTCACAATAAAAGGTTTTCCTTTCTTTGCAATTTGAGATTTTGCTAATTTAATTTCGCCGTAATATGCACCATAAATTAAAAAATTTGCAACCATTTGCCGTTGTCTAATTATTTGCCGATTCAGTATGATTTTTAAACATTTTTTTTATAGAATAAAATAATTATAATTGCGTAATGCGTATACATGGAATAAAAGAGCCCAAAGAGTTGCCGACCCATGGACTTTAGTATACTCTAATACTAAAATAATGAGAAAATAATTCTAGTATTAACTACCAAGTAAATAACAAGTCATCATGTTGTATGTCGTAAAACATTATGTCAAGGTTATATTGACTATATTAGATGATTATTAAGAAGAAACCGTACCGGGGGCTCTTTCCATACAAACTATTACAAACGTAGTCGACTGTTTCCTCCTGGATCAAATACAAACACTAGAGCAAATATTTTTGGTGTATAAAACTTATACTAATAATTGTCATGACCATGACCATTTTTTAAATCTTAATTTATATGATAATTAATTAGAAAATGAAAAAAACCAAAACATAAGGGCATAGTCATGGCAGTTATAGGTTTTATGGCACAAAAATATTTGTGCTAATGTCATTATCCAGGGAGGAAACAGTCGACTACGTTTGTATGGAGAGAGCGCAGGTACCCTTCACCTTAAGTTCAACTGTGGTGCAGTGGGTGAACAACTGTCTGTGACACAGAAGGTAGTGGGTTCTAGTGTTTGTTTCTGGTCTGGCTGTTTCAGTGTACTAACAGCGCTCCGCGGTTTCACCCGCGTAACTCCCGATCCCGTGGGAATATCGGGATAAAAAGTAGCCTATGTTACTTCCAATAAAGCAATGTATCCTTATACTAAGTTTCATCAAAATCGATCCAGTAGTTTCGGAGCATAATCGATAAAAACAAATAAACAAAAAATATTTCCTCTTAATAATATTAGTATTAATTAGTATAGATATACAGGGTGATTGTTTGTTCTACGACAACTTTTGTTCTACGACTTTTGGAAATTCGAAAAAAAATTTGAGGTTATGTAAATTCTAAAAACAGTTGATTTTTTAAAATAAAGGTCATTCAGATTATAGATAACTTAAAAATAAAGTAAAATTTTAAGGTTAATGACCTCTCCGTGTATGGAACAGCTGATTTACAGGTAAACCTAATCACAAAATTTTCAAAAAAAATGTTCGAATTTCCAAAAGTCGTAGAACAAAAGTTGTTTGATAAGGTGCACAGAAGTAGCCCTCAACGGCTTGCTAGTATAATCACTACATAGTATAAAGTCTTTCTCTGTCCCTATATCCCTTTGTATGCTTAGATCTTTAAAACTACGCAACGGATTTTGATACGGTTTTTTTTAAATACCTAGATACAAGAGGAAGGTTTATATCCTCTCAGCTGGCAGAGGTGACCCGGCGGTTTCTTCATACAACCTAATAATATGGTAAGTAATATGGCGTAATATGGCGCCATCTAGCGGTGCAGTTGATGAAATATGTATAATACATATTATGATATAGCCGTGCGAAGCCGGGACGGGTCGCTAGTTACCATATACTTAAGTAAGTATAGAAAACTAGATGACGCGGTGAACTTCGTACCATCTATATCCTATCCTACTTTCTATCCTACTATCCTACTAATATTATAAATGTGAAAGTTTGTGTGTTTGAGTGTGTGTGTGTGTGTATGTATGTTTGTTACTCCTTCACGCAAAAACTACTGGACCGATTGCGATGAAACTCGGTATGTAGATAGCTAGAGACCTGGATTAACACATAGGCTACTTTTTATCCCAATATTGCCACGGGATCGGGACTTACGCGGGTGAAACCGCGGGGCGCAGCTAGTTTCTCCATAATTACTAGACTTTTAGGTACCTAATACATTTTTTAGTATTTTACAGTAAGTATTCTTCACACCAGTGCATACTGTGTGTATCATAAATTCCACGTATTTGTTGCCAACGTCCATACCACGTTGAAAACACCGGTTCTCGTCCGATCACCGAAGTTAAGCAACGTCGGGCGCGGTCAGTACTTGGATGGGTGACCGCCTGGGAACACCGCGTGATGTTGGCTTTTTGACAGATAATTTTTATTATTTAACCTACTTATATTTTACACCATTACCTAATATTAAAAAAGAGAAAAGATTTTTTTGTTTGTAACAAATAGGTTCCGAAACTACTGGACCGATTTTGATGAAACTTGGTATGTGGATACATTGATTCGTTGGGAATACTTATCATACTTTTTATTCCGATATTTTCACGGGATCGGGAGTTGAGGGTGAAACCGCGGAGTGCTTCTAGTCTTCACTACATATTATATAGTCACTATCACTACATAGTATAAAACAAAGTCGCTTTCTCTGTCCTTATATCCCTATGTATGCTTAAATCTTTAAAACTACGCTACGGATTTTGATGCGGTTTTTTTAATACATAGAGTGATTCAAGAGGAAGGTTTATATATATAAAACATGCATAATAAAGTCGTGCGAAGCCGGGGTGGGTCGCTAGTCACTACATAGTATAAAACAAAGTCGCTTTCTCTGTCCCTATATCTATGTATGCTTAAATCTTTAAAACTACGCTACGGATTTTGATGCGGTTTTTTTAATACCTAGAGTGATTCAAGAGGAAGGTTTATATATATAAAACATGCATAATAAAGCCGTGCGAAGCCGGGGTGGGTCGCTAGTCACTACATAGCATAAAACAAAGTCGCTTTCTCTGTCCCTATATCCCTATGTATGCTTAAATCTTTAAAACTACGCAACGGATTTTGATGCGGTTTTTTTAATAGATAGAGTGATTCAAGATGAAGGTTTTTATGTATAATATAGCCGTGCGAAGCCCGTGCGGGTCGCTAGTATAAAATAAAGTCACTTTTCGCCGTCCCTATGTCCCTTTGTATGCTTAGATCTTTAAAACTACGAAACGGATTTTGATGCGGTTTTTTTAATAGATAGAATGATTCAAAAGGAAGGTTTATATGTATAATACATGCATAATATAGCCGTGCGAAGCCGGAGCGGGTCGCTAGTTACATATAAAATCTTTTGTCCTGACTGACTGAGACGGATCAACGCACAGCCTAAACCGCTGATCGTAGAGACCTGAAACTTGGATGGTGTGTGCTTTGTATGACGTAGGCATCCGATAAGAAAGGCTTTTCCGAAATTCTACCCCTTAGGGGATGGGAAAGGGGGGCAAAGTTTGTATGGGACAACGTGATAACTTGGTCCATTTCGACTTCTACGCGGATGAAGTCGCGGGCAAAAGTCTAGTCTTCTTTAAGGCACATTATTCGTTTGTTTAAAAAATATCAAACAACTTTTGGATAAAGTTTCCTAATTTCCTCCGACAAATTTCCTAACCATCGTTTTTCCACGAAAAATGAAGGCTTTTTCTAAACAAGACGACCATATTAGATACCAAAGACCAAGATACATAACAACATGTTTTAGGGTTCCGTATACAAAGGATAAAAATTGAATCCTTTTACAAGGCTCCACTGTCCGTCTGTCTGTCACAAGGCTGTATCTGATGAACCGTGATAGCTAAATAGTTCAAATTTTCACAGATGATGTATTTCTGTTGCCGCTATAACAACAAATACTAAAAATTTAAAAAAAACCCGACATTATTCCCCATAACTTTCTGACGGCTTAACCGATTTTTATTAAACATAGCTAAGAATACTCCCGACTAATTCACCTTTCAAACAAAAGAAACAAAATCAAAATCGGTTCAGACAAACGCACACAGACACGTCAAACTTATAATACCTAGTCGTTTTTGCGTCGGAGGTTAAAAACAGAATACAGGGTTGTAGGTAATTATACTAGCAAGCCGTTGAGGGCTATTTCTGTGCATCTAAACAAACAACTTTTGTTCTACGACTTTCGGAAATTCGAACATTTTTTTGAAAATTTTGAGGTTAGGTTAATTTGAAAATCAGCTGTTCCTTACACGAAGACCTTAAAATTTTACTTATTTTTTAAGTTTTATCTTCTGTTATTAGTCAGAATGACCTTTGTTTTAAAAAATCAGCTGTTTTTCGAATTAACATAAACTCAAAAAAAATTTTTTTTTCTAATTTCCAAAAGTCGTAGAACAAAAGTTGTTTGTTACGGCGCACAGAAGTAGCCCTCAACGGCTTGCTAGTATAATTATCTACCAATAACCCCGTATAATGGTACGGAACCCTCCGTGCGCGAGTCCGACTCGCACTTGACCGGTTTACTAAACAAGACCTCCATGTAAGTTTAGAACGACAAGTTTTTTCCATATTCCGATTGAGCAATACGAACCAGAATTGAGTCTCAAGAATGGTGTCAACTATAATTACTCGAGTTTTTGTATCGCTGTTGTATTTCACATACTGTGGGTGTGTAATCTGGATTGTAAGTGACTTGTTTGGTTTTATACCTACTAATAAATATTAATCCTAACTATTAAGCACTTATTACCTCTCAGGGGCCACTTGCCACCTTAATTAAAAAACGAAATATTCCGTAAAATAAAGAAAATAGTTCTACTTAGAAACAGGTCATTATACAGGGTTATTGGAAATTATACTAGCAAGCCGTTGAGGGCTACTTCGGTGCACCTAAACAAACAACTTTTGTTCTACGACTTTTGGAAATTCGAAAAATAAAAAATAAAATTTTGAGGTTATGTAAATTCGAAAAACAGCTGTATTTTTAAAACAAAGGTCATTAAGATCAGGAACAGTAGATGAAACTTAAAAAATAAGTAAAATTTTAAGGTTACTGACCTCTCCGTGTAAGGAACAGCTGATTTTCAGGTAAACCTAACCTCAAAATTCGAATTCCCAAAAGTCGTAGAACAAAAGTTGTTTGTTTAGGTGCACAGAAGTAGCCCTCAACGGCTTGCTAGTACCTATAATTTCCAATAACCCTGTATAAATATTTAATTTTGTTTTATTGTCAATCTGAAAAACAATTCATTTGTTTATTTTCGTGTTAGTTTGTCAATTATATAACAGAATATATTATTATAGATATTAGGATAATAATATCAAGATTTTCAAAAAACCTTAGTGCCCTTTAGCTAAAGCCTGATTGCCTGTGATGATTTTAAACACATAAATTTTAAAAAAATTACATTAAGACCAGTGGGAGGCTGTAAATTTCCATACAAAAAGCGGTAACGTTAGACTAAACTGAATTACCAAAAAAGAAAAACGTATAAACCTAGAATTAGATGCAGTGAATTAAATGAGACCAAATTTATTTCATTTTGTGAAGGATAAAGGGGGTAAAAACGTTACGGCCCGCAACATTATTTGAAAGCAAAATGAAGGCAATTACGACCAAACTTAAACTCTCTCTATCGCACGATACGGGTCATTTTTGAAAATACCTACTCGCGCCACGTATCGAAAACTCACGATTCTCTTAAAAAAAGTTTTTTCTTGACTGTACTTACCTGTCAAAAATAGTGAGGGGATCGGACCGGAATGATAAAGTTTATAATGGATCAGAACGGAATTAAAAAATAATAATAACTCACAGGGGATCAGCTCAGGCGATCCAACCGGAATAACTCCAAAAAACGTGTCGCGTCGCATGAGTCGCGCGACTAGCCACGCGACCAGTCACGCGACCAATCACGCCTTGTAAGACTTTGTTTAAGTGTTTTATTAGTTCCAAAGGTATGCGGACGCAGATACGATCCGAGACCTGTCTCCTTCATTACGTATTGCGACATAGGTATCTGTTCAATAGTTGGTAGGCTACATATAGTAGGTAAGTTTATTAGAGAGATTTTAGACGCTTAGGAAACATTTTGGTTGCCTCTAATGATTTGTCTTATGGTTTAATATTTAAAGGAAGTTTCATTTTATTAAAAATCGTGTAAAATAATTTATTCATTCATAAAAATGGGTACTTACAATGATATTATATAGTACTTACTATGAGGTGTAGAGAGGGGGTACTTATTTATAGGAAAGAAACGAGTGTTCTCTTTGACGTCTTGGTTTATTCTCCTTATTAATTACATCGTACTTACCTAATATATGAATACTAATCTACACCCACTTCACCATCGGGGTGATGAAAGAAAAAAAAATGTTACTTATACATTTTTTTTTTATGTAACTTTATATAAACTTAAGTAAGTATAAAATAATAAACTAAGTATACATTGTTTTTTTTTTCTTCTTAATTACTATTTAACCTATGAATTCTTATGTACTAGTACTTTTTTTTATATATTTTTTATTTTATTTTGTGTAGTGTAGGTACCTACCTAAATTTAATAACTTATATTGTTTAAAGTATTGTCTTATTTCTAAGTAAATAAACAAATCAATTATCTTTTACAAATGGTTTTGTTCTGTTTTTATGAATAATTTCAATTTTTCCATTTTTCAAAATTTTTACATTTGGTTTTTGTTCTTCAATTACTAAATATGGGCCATTATACAAAGTTTCTAGTTTACTGCCTGTTTCATTTTTTACTAATAACATATCATTTGGTTTATACGTTATTTCATTTACATTTTTATCATAACTCTGTTTTCTTTTCTCTTTACTCTTTAGTAAATTTTCTTTCGCATCCTTATTAGCTACCTGTAATCTATATTTTAATTCTAAACAATAATTATCTGGATTGTACAATGGTTCTATGTCAGAAGAAATTCTACTGGGTAATTCACACGATTTTCCGAATACTAACTCGTATGGTGCATATTTTGTACTTGAATGTACTGTATTATTGTATGTAAAGCACCAAAACGGTAGCCATTGGCTCCAAGTTTCTGGATGGTTATCACATTGTATGCGTAAAAATGAACCTAGATGTTTATGTGCATTTTCAAGTGAACCAATAGTTTCATGATGGTATGCCGTAGAACTTAATTTTTCAATGTTAAGTAGTTTACATACCTCTGTCATTGTTGATGACATGAACTCTGCTCCACGGTCTGTAGCGATGACTTTTGGTATTCCAAACCTTAAAATGAAATTATTCACAAAACTTTTTGCTATACTTACCGTTTCCTTATTTCTAAAAGGATAAGCCTCGACAAACTTACTTAATTCGCATTGTATCGTTAAAATATACTTATTATCTTCTATATCTCTATCTAATGGGCCTACTACGTCTAGAAAAACTTTTTCTAAAGCAGAATTTGCTGTAGTCGTAATGACCATTGGTTCCTTAATATATCTAGAATGTTTCATTTTTTGACATTTTTCACATTTTCGTATATAATTCTTTACGTCATTTTCGATTCCTGGCCAGTAGAATCTACGTTTTATGTTATTAACCATTCTGCGTACCCCAGCATGTCCGCTTGTAGGTAGCAAATGATAGTCGTTTATAATAAAATTCTTTTCATCTTCACTTTCTATTCTTTTTATTCCTCTTAAAATACAAATGCGTGGTCCGGACCACTGGTCTATGGTTTTTATTTCTTCTACAAGATTCTTAATAAATAACGCGTTATCTTCTTTTTTTATAATGCATATTTCTTTAATTTTCAATTTTTCACATATTTCTCTCAATTTTTTCACAAAATAGTACTTACTATATAATATGTTTTACCCGCGTAAGTATCAAAATGAAAAGTAGCCTATAGTCTTCCTCGATAAATGGACTATCCAACACAAAAATATTTTTTTATTTCGACTACACTGGTTCGAATTAGCGCGTTCCTGAGATTAGCGCCTTCAAACAAACAAACAAACTCTTCAGCTTTATTATATAAGTATAGTATAGATTTAGTTCGGCCATGTTTCACCCTATTGACACATGAATACAAATATGCGAAATTTCAGTGATCTGTCGTTTTATTAAACTTTTTTAAAAGCTCATGTTTTCCTAATTCCCCATAACTTTCTGACGGCTTAACCGATTTTTATTAAACATAGCTAAGAATACTCCCGACTAATTCACCTTTCAAACAAAAGAAACAAAATCAAAATCGGTTCAGACAAACGCACACAGACACGTCAAACTTATAATACCTAGTCGTTTTTGCGTCGGAGGTTAAAAACAGAATACAGGGTTATAGGTAATTATACTAGCAAGCCGTTGAGGGCTATTTCTGTGCATCTAAACAAACAACTTTTGTTCTACGACTTTCGGAAATTCGAACATTTTTTTGAAAATTTTGAGGTTAGGTTAATTTGAAAATCAGCTGTTCCTTACACGAAGAGGTCATTAACCTTAAAATTTTACTTATTTTTTAAGTTTTATCTTCTGTTCTTAGTCTGAATGACCTTTGTTTTCAAAAATCAGCTGTTTTTCGAATTAACATAAACTCAAAAAAAAATTTTTTTTTCTAATTTCCAAAAGTCGTAGAACAAAAGTTGTTTGTTACGGTGCACAGAAGTAGCCCTCAACGGCTTGCTAATATAATTATCTACCAATTACCCTGTATAATGGTACGGAACCCTCCGTGCGCGAGTCCGACTCGCACTTGACCGGTTTACTAAACAAGACCTCCATGTAAGTTTAGAACGACAAGTTTTTTCCATATTCCGATTGAGCAATACGAACCAGAATTGAGTCTCAAGAATGGTGTCAACTATAATTACTCCAGTTTTTGTATCGCTGTTGTATTTCACATACTGTGGGTGTGTAATCTAGATTGTAAGTGACAGTTGTTTGGTTTTATACCTACTAATAAATATTAATCCTAACTATTAAGCACTTATTACCTCTCAGGTACCTTAATATAAGGGCCACTTGCCACCTTAATTAAAAAACGAAATATTCCGTAAAATAAAGAAAATAGTTCTACTTAGAAACAGGTCATTATACAGGGTTATTGGAAATTATACTAGCAAGCCGTTGAGGGCTACTTCTGTACACCTAAACAAACAACTTTTGTTCTACGACTTTTGGAAATTCGAAAAATAAAAAATAAAATTTTGAGGTTATGTAAATTCGAAAAACAGCTGATTTTTTAAAACAAAGGTCATTAAGATCAGGAACAGTAGATGAAACTTAAAAAATTAGTAAAATTTTAAGGTTACTGACCTCTCCGTGTAAGGAACAGCTGATTTTCAGGTAAACCTAACCTCAAAATTTTCGAAAAAAAATTCGAATTCCCAAAAGTCGTAGAACAAAAGTTGTTTGTTTAGATGCACAGAAGTAGCCCTCAACAGCTTGCTAGTATAATTTCCAATAACCCTGTATAAATATTTAATTTTGTTTTATTGTCAATCTGAAAAACAATTCATTTGTTTATTTTCGTGTTAGTTTGTCAATTATATCACAGAATATATTATTATAGATATTAGGATAATAATATCAAGATTTTAAAAAAACCTTAGTGCCCTTTAGCTAAAGCCTGATTGCCTGTGATGATTTTAAACACATAAATAAATTTAAAAAAATTTAAATTTCCATACAAAAAGCGGTAACGTTAGACTAAACTGAATTACCAAAAAAGAAAAACGTATAAACCTAGAATTAGATGCAGTGAATTAAATGAGACCAAATTTATTTCATTTTGTGAAGGATAAAGGGGGTAAAAACGTTACGGCCCGCAACATTATTTGAAAGCAAAATGAAGGCAATTACGACTGAACTTAAACTCTCTCTATCGCACAATACGGGTCATTTTTGAAAATACCTACTCGCGCCGTGTATCGAAAACTCATGATTTTCTTAAAAACAGTTTTTCTCTTGACTGTACTTACCTGTCAAAAAGAGTGTGGGGATCGGACCGGAATGATAAAGTTTATAGGTAATGGATCAGAACGGAATTAAAAAATAATAATAACCAGCAGCGGATCAGCTCAGGGGATCCGACCGGAATAACTCCAAAAAGCGTGTCGCGTCGCGTGAGTCGCGCGACTAGTCACGCGACTAGTCACGCGACCACTCACGCGACCAGTCACGCCTTGTAAGACCATGTTTAAGTGTTTTATTAGTTCCAAAAGTATGCGGACGCAGATACGATCGGAGACCTCTAGCCTAGCATGACGACCAAAACACGATACGATAAAGCTATATCACGCGATATAACTACATCAACTCTCAAAATATGATAGATAAAGCCGCCATGTTGAATTTTTATCATAATTTTTGTCGCAATTTATAATAAAAATTCAACATGGCGGCTTTATGTATCATATTTTGAGAGATGATGTAGTTATATCGCGTGATATAGCTTTATCGTATCGTGTTTTGGTCGTCATGCTAGGCAGGCTGTCTCCTTCATTACGTATTGCGACATAGGTATCTATTCAATAGTTGGTAGGCTACATTTTAGACGCTTAGGAAACATTTTGGTTGCCTCTAATGATTTGTCTAATGGTTTATATTTCAAGGGAGTTTTATTGATGTAAAACTTCTATTAGCGCGGTACGCATATATCTCTGAACTCGCGACACCGTTACGAGACGCAGCTATAGTGTGTGCACTGTGCATATATGCATGTACAATATTTTGTAGTTAATAATTATATTTATATTTTTTTTTAAGTTTAATTTTTTTTTAAATAAGTTTAGGTACACTTCTGTCGCCACTCCCAGAGTGCAACCGCTTTTTTTTATTAAATAATCGTGTTAAATAATTAATTGATTCATTCATAAAATTGGGTACAATGATGATAAATATATGGTATTTATTTAAATTCGGCCAAGTTTCACACTATTGGCCCGTGATTATTAAGCGAAACTTAAGTAATAGGTAGGTACTTCAACTGTCATTTTTGAATGAATGAATGTCATTTATTTGCTCGAAATATGGTACAAAGATGTCACATAAAAATATAGTTCTACATATTTCACCAGCACTTAGCTTAGCATGCAAATATTAAAAGTAATCTAATATGATAACTTTTTATAAGAGTTCATACTATACAGCTATAAAAATATATAATCATTTACCGTTGCATCTGAAACAACTAAATGGTGTCCTTTTCCAAAAAAAACTAAAATCTTGGTTGATTTCCAAAGTTTTTTATAATTTAACAGAATTTTTGGAAGATGACGAAAAATAAAAACACAGTATGTACTTACCTACTAATTTAGTTTAAGTTCTACCTATGTTTAATATTGTATGCTCGAAATGAGTAATCTGTTGGCACTTTATTATTTTTAAGACCTTTATGTACACAGATAAAACAATAAATGATATTCTATTCTATTCTATTCTATTCTATTCTATTCTAACTAACTAATCTATTTTGTCGTTTTAAACTTTTTAAAAGCGCTTATTTTTCTAAATCTGTGTAAACTTGATGCATTAGATTAGTGACAAAATAACAAGAAAATAAACAAATTAATCGTTTTTCAGATTGACAATAAAGCAAATATCTATCTAGGTAATGATCTGTTTTAAAAAGTTTTCTCTACTTCTTTTAAGTAATATTTCGTTTACAATAATATAATAATATTAAATTTATATTTATTTGCCTTATTATAAGTACTTATATCTTATTTAATTTGTTTGTATTCGTAACTGGCTATAATTTTGAAAATTCTGTAATTAACGTGGATAAAACTATATCATTTTTAGATTTACTACAACGGGCTACAGGCCTATAGGTTGAAATATTAGTGATCACATGCCTCTCTAGCGATGAATCTACAATTCTACATAGTAGATATTATTTCGCTTCTAGTTTTTACAACCGCTAGCAGTCAGTGGAGTGACGCAACTTTACGAACAGGTTTGACTTGCTTAGAGATATAGCCTTAGTTGAATAGTTAGTGGTTAGTTGAGATTTTTCTTAAGGCTGTGCAGAGCAAAAATATACCAAAAAATTAACTTGACTTTAAATGCTTATTCTCCATTATTTTCCAATTTAATTGTTTATATCTTTCTTTCTAATCTATCTTATTAGAAAAAACGGAGAATTTTATCATTTTTTTAAGCTATTGCATAGATTTTATCGCGGGCCTTGGGCGCGGCGACCGAATCAAGAAATTCCGTAACGAAAATAACCTAACACCCCCGACAAATTTATTGACGGACGATTATTAACGGACGACTATTGACGGACGACAAGTGACGGACGACTATTTTTTTTTTTTTCTATAAGTATACAGGGTTATTGGTTTCCAATCCAAAACCGTGCAGGGGGTGGTTCTCCGCATCAAAACGAATAACTTTTGTTCTACGACTTTTGTCTATTCTTTCATTTTTTTTTCATACAAAAATGAAAAAATAATATTCTGTTCTGTACGCGCTATAAGATCTGTAGTAAAACATAGGTAGGTAGACGGCACGCGCCCAGCGCCGCGCGGCTTGTCGAAAGGGGTAGCGGTGCGCGGGAGCAGAGAGGGGGGGGGGTATGTATGACGAACGCGTGACGCAGTGCTTAGCCACTTTAGTCTCTATTTAGCGCACGCGTAGTAACTACATGCCGGACCGCGCGCCGCCCGCGCACCGCGCCGCCGCGACCGCCGAAAATCGCGTTTAGTTAATCTTAACAAGTGCCTACCACCCGCGCTACCATGCCATACCGGTATAGTAACCTGGAGTACACTGAGATGGTCCGACTGTTGGCAAGGTGTAACGATAATGTTTCCGAGTGTAATAAATTCCGAGTGTAATCCGTGTGTAATAAATAATATTTTTGACGTTGTTTCAATTATTTTACCTATTGATATGAGTACAGCGACCTGGGCGTGGGGGCGTGAGGAGTGCGCGGTCGGGGCCGATCGACGTTCGAGTGACCGGAGCGCGCGCGGTCGCGTCTACGCGCTCGCAACTACCTATTTAGTCCATAGACCTAGCAATTACTCGCAGAACTTCAATACATTTTTCAAAGCTAAGTAGTAGGTTTTGACAAAAGTCGTAGAACAAAAGTTATTCGTTTTAATGCGGAGAATCACCCCCTGTACGGTTTTGGATTGGAAACCAATAACCCTGTATAATTCTTCTATCAATCCGACCCAATCAAGAAATTCCGTAACGAAAATAAAACCTAACGGCCGAGCTACATGATAGGCGGAGTGGGGAGTCCACTCCGCCTATCATGTAGCTCGGCCAAGCGTTCGCTTAACGTGTATGTATGTATGTATATGGTACGACTGTACGATGCTCGCACGACATAGCTTTCCGCGGCAGTCCCCGAGTGCCACACGTTTTTATTTTTTTTTCTATTTGTCTAAAATCTAAATTATGCTCAAGTATTGCCTTGCCATCATTCTTTCCTTTTTAGGGTTCCGTACTTAAATGGTAAAAACGGGACCCTATTACTAAGACTTCGCTCTCCGTCCGTCCGTCTGTCTGTCTGTCACCAGGCTGTAACTCATGAACCATGATATCTAAGAGAGTTGAAATTGTCACAGATGATGTATTTCTGTTGCTGCTATGACAACAAATACAGAAAAACAGAAAAAAGTTAAATATTTTTTGTGTATGTTTTTAAGAATTGTAGGTTATTTTCATGGCCAATAAATTAAAGTAATTTTTCCGAACGTTACATGGCAATTTTTTTTACTTTTAGGATTTTTTTGATATGTTTTTTTTGCAAGTAATGTCCCAAAGGATAGGTCGTTTGTTAGCAACTTATAATATGTACCTAACTCCTTCCTACTACATAGGTCTGTACATAATACCTAAACGTCCATTGTTTAGTTGCAATAAATGAATGGAACAATGCACTATTTGTGTCCAACATTATTAAAGATCTTACTGCAGATAACAAAATATAAACAAACTGCTACGAGTATAACGTTGTATAAAAATATTGCAGTGAAAATACTTTGGTTTATTTGAGAGTTTCTCCTCTAAGGTTTGGTAGTCCAAGTAATATAAATGACGTAGGCACAGTGAGCAAAGGACTGAGGGTAACAGGTGCATATTTTAAAGTTTTAATTTTTTTAATGACGGTTCGGACGGACAGTCCTTTGCTGACTGTACCAAACATAGCTTGTAAAAACCAAATAACACATTGTGACGTCATAATACGTTTAAAGACATCCACCCTTTTAGTATTTTCGGTGTTCGATATTTTGCAAGTTGTATTAAGCATCCAAAGAAATAAAGAAATTTGACTTTTACTTTAATTCAAACTCTTTAGCTTAGTTTATTGCATTAAAATGAGAATTAGGTATTTGGTTTATACAAAATGTTTTTTCGTCTCTACTGCGGCTGCGTCCATGATACAGACTGCTCGATTTTTTCATAATATGTATTACTAAAGAAAAGTCTAATTAACATTAAGATCTCGCGAGGAGGGAACTTAAATTATTATTGATTAAGTCAAAAATTATATTTTCTAAAATAACTCTTTATCAGTTGATTTTAATACAAAAATATCTATGAGTGGTATAAAGAAGACTTAATTTCGGACATTTCTTTCATATTCAACTTTGCTCTAAGTCTTATAGTTTACGAGTTATTTAAGCGAATAAAAAGGTTCCATAACATTATTCTGTTTGTATTTGTTGTTATAGCGGCAACAGAAATACATCATCTGTGAAAATGTCAACTGTCTAGCTATCACGGTTCATAATATACAGCTTAGTGACAGACAGACGGACAGTAGAGTCTTAGTAAAAGAGTCCCATTCTTACCCATTGTGTATGGAACTTCACCACATCAAAAAAATGGTTGTCTGTGAAGTCGGTAAACGATGAAAAATTTTTTTTTTTGTTTTTAATAAATAAGTATAGGTAAATAAAAATATACATGTATATTTTGTATAAATAAGTCTTCTTTTCGTCACTCGTTACCATAACACAAGCCCAGATGGGCGATATTATTACTAAACAATATAAAACAAACGCGGGACGCGTGCTAAAACAAACACGAGACGCTTGACGTTTACCGACGAAACATGACGGTGTCATGGTCATGTTACCATGACGCATGACGTCACACTTTTTTGTAAATGCAGTTGTTCATCTTAATATATATAAATCTCGTGTCACAATGTTTGTCCTCAATGGACTCCTAAACCACTTAACCGATTATAATAAAATTCGCACACCATGTGCAGTTCGATCCAACTTGAGAGATAGGATAGCTTACAACCCGATATTTCCACGGGATCGGGAGTTACGCGGGTGAAACCGCGGAGGGCAGCTAGTAAATTAATAGATGTTATCATGTAAAAAATCATCGATGTAAACCGAAAATTTTGGTAAGCGATTGACAGACCGCTTGACTGGAAACTTTAAATATTTAAATCATGACTCAATGTGTTAAAAATACCATCCAAAATTAGGTGGGCATTGGCCAGGCAGGTAGGTATTGAAATCTTCGACCTTTAGTAGGTCGAATATTTTGTATAAAATTCAACGGCGACATAACCGTTCGATTTAGGTATAATAATCAAATAATGACCCTTGAAAACTAGTTTCATGTGCCACAATAGATAGTGCTGACTAGAAAAGTGAAGAAATAGAATAAGATTTATGAGATACTAGCGACCCGCCCCGGCTTCGCACGGCTATTATGCATGTATTATACATATAAACCTTCCTCTTGAATCACTCATTATTATACTTATTATTTAAAAAAACCGCATCAAAATCCGTTGCGTAGTTTTAAAGATTTAAGCATACAAAGGGAAATAGGGACAGAAAAAGCGACTTTGTTTTATACTATGTAGGTAGTGATAAAAGATTTTACGGCAAATCTCTGAAAAAAATCTAAAAAAAAAACGAATATCTGCCTTAAGACTACCAAATTTGGTAGATCCCGTAGGAATATCGGAATAAAAAGTTAGCTTATGTTACTCCCAATTAATCAATGTATCTTCATATCTTCATACCAAGTTTCATCTGAATCGGTCCAGTAGTTTCGGAGCCTATTAGTTACAAACAACTAAACTTACAAAAAAAGCTATAGGTACTTTGTTAACAGTATATTTTGCAACTGCTTTATCGACCGGATCATGTCGACGACGACACTTAGAAATATCATTAAAATATTCAAAGAACAGTAACTGTGTTGGTTACAAGCTAATCATACGCAACGTTATTTAATCTAGATTCCTAGTAAGATATTACGTAGTAGTCGTTCATTAGATTGCATCTCTATACAGGGTTATTGGAAATTATACTAGCAAGCCGTTGAGGGCTACTTCTATGCACCTTAACAAACAACTTTTGTTCTACGACTTTTGGAAATTCGAATAAAAAAATGAAAATTTTGAGGTTATGTTCATTCAAAAAACAGCTGATTTTTAAAACAAAGGTCATTCAGACTAAGAACAGTAGATAAAATTTAAAAAATAAGTAAAATTGTAAGGTAAATGACCTCTCCGTGTAAGGAACAGCTAAACCTAACCTCAAAATTTTCGAAAAAAAATTTGAATTTCCAAAAGTCGTAGAACAAAAGTTGTTTGTTAAGGTGCATAGAAGTAGCCCTCAACGGCTTGCTAGTATAATTTCCCATAACCCTGTATAATATAGAGGTAGAATAAGGTAGAGAGATTCAACTTATAAATAGTTGTAGATAGTAGAAAACATATATTCTAAACCTTTTTAATCTTTTTTTACGACCTCCGTGGCGCAACGGGCGAACAAACACCCGCCTCTAACAAATATTTATGCAGGAAAAGCTGCGTTAGCGGTTTCACCCGCGTAAGAATTTTCTACGCAATTTTCTTATTTTTTATCCTTCTCCTGACAGTAACAAACTCAATAAAAAAATAATTAGCGAAATCGGTGCTGTTCTCGATATTTGCGCTTAGCAACACATTCAGCAATATATTTTTATGTTATGGAAAGATATTGTTTTTTCCTGAGTGTTTCTTTATGTAAGTAGGTATATTAAGTATGCAGGTATCTACAAAAGAAAAGTATTATTCCATCAGTTGTTTGATTACCATAACACAAGCTTGCTTAGCTTGGGGCTAGATGGCGTTGTGTGCAGTGTCTTGCAAAATTTATTTTATTGCTTGAGGAATTGGGTTCAACAAAAAGAAAAGAAAAGAAAAGTGAGAAAAGTTACTTACAAGCTGGCTTACAAGCGAACGAAATTGCGTAGAATATGCAATTTCGTTCGCTTGTAAGCCAGATTTTTTCCAGTTATTTTGATTTAAAAACCTACCTATTGAAGTGATTGTTATAATAATATTTCTATGGAACTAATTTAAAAATAAATCCTTTCTAATAAAAGAAAAAAACAACCGATTTGAGAACCTCCTTATTTTGAATTAATTTAAAAAGATTAATTCTCTGTTTTCCACTTATTATAACTAAACATCCCGATCCCGTAGGAATATCAAAATGAAAAGTATCCCAAAAAAAATTTAATTAATTCGAACCAGTGTTCCTGAGATAAGCGCGTTCAAACAAACAAACTCTTCAGCTTTTTATTATCAAGTAGGTATAGATAAGTTTTGATAAGGTTTTTAGATATTTTCTGTACTCCACTATATTTTAAATATCTTTTATCTTTAGGTAACACAGTAGGTATATAGCATTTTTAAGCAAAAAGTTTCTCATACGTCAACAATTTCACTGTGTTTATCTCTCAGTTTGCAATTTTAATGAAAATAATTGAGGTTGATTCGAGTTAAGTAGGTAGGTACTTAGACTTACTTAGGTGGTTAAGTTAATTTACTTAATTAGATTTACTTACTTTTCTTCCTAATGGCTAAGGAAGTTAAGACCTAAGTCGCACACTTCCTAGATAAAAGAAGTAAGTTGCATTTTGTAAAAATACATCATATAATTTTTTTAGCCCCTATATATTTATAGATAAGTAGGTATATAAATGCCTACTTATTAGTGTGTAGTGTAGTGTAACATACTTTATCCTTATGTAGTGTATATAAAATTCTCGTGTCGCGGTGTTAAGGTCGCTGCATACGTAACGTGAAATTTATCGTGCCGGACAGTACGTGATATTTTTATAAGCAACGATGTCAAAAAACGTCACGTCTCATCCGCCACGACAAAAATCACGTTACGTATGTTTAGGGACCATGAACACGTATGTATGCAACGACCTTTAGTTGTCAAACTCCACCTAAACGACTGAAGCGATTTATATGAAACTTTTTGTGTATATTCGTTAGGTCTGAGAATCGAACAGCATCTATTTTTTTCCTTTTTTTTTGTTAATGTATAATAATAGAATCTTCTGTACTATATTATATTGTAGTTTAAGTACCACCTATATGGGATATTAGTTTTCTAGCTAGGTTGATGAGAATATTACTGCATTGCTCTAATGGACGTGTTTCCATCGAAATACATGATTGTATTCGTTTTGAGTTGATATTACGCCACAGTATGGGAACACGGTAGAGCTAACGTTCTCTCACGCACGTTATTATTGGTATTAGAATACCTACCTACTTATATTTATTATTGTGAGTAGGTAAATATGACAACATTTATCTATAACTAGCAGCTCTCCGCGGTTTCACCCGCGTAACTCCCGATCCTGTGGGAATATCGAATTATATAAATAGCCTACCTCGACAAATGGGCTATCCAACACAAAAATAATTTTTCGATTCGAACCAGTAGTTCCTGAGATTAGCGCGTTCAAACAAACAAAGTCTTCAGCTTTATAATATGCTAGCGACCCGCCCCGGCTTCGCACGGCTATGCGTGTATTATATCTAAAAACCTTCCTCTTTAATCACTCTATCTATTTAAAAAAACCGCATCAAAATCCGTTGCGTAGTTTTAAAGATCTAAGCATACCTAAGGACATAGGGATATAGGGACGGCGAAAAGTGACTTTATTTTATACTATGTAGTGATAGTGAAGTATAGATAAAATAAAATAAGTCTTTATTTTTGTTAACAGTTTCACTTAATAATTTTGTTAATTCTAACCCTATGTAGATAAATGTCTTAATTGTAAATTAATAACATTTAACAACATAATAACATTTATCTATACTTCTATTCAAATTATAATAAACTAGCAGCGCTCTGCGGTTTCACCCGCGTAACTCCCGATCCAGTGGAAATATCGGGATAAAAAGTAGCTTATGTTATTTCCAATAAATCAATGCATCCTCATACTAAGTTTCATCAAAATCGGTCAAGTAGTTTCAGAGCCTATTCGTTACAAACGAACAAACAAAAAATCTTTTAGTATGGATATTATAGAGAGCAAATATTTTTCTTTCTTTATAAGGCATAGGCTTCGAAACTACTGAACCGATTTAGATGAAACTTAGTATGAGATTACATTGATTCATTGGAAGTAACATAGGCTACTTTTTATCCCGATACTCCCACGGGATCGGGACTTACGCGGGTGAAACCTTGGGGCGCAGCTAGTATTTCATGATAATATACCGTATCTATTTATTCTTAGGTTAATCTGAGTAGTAAGATATTGTCTGTTCTACTCCACTTGGAGATTTCCGCTTATTCAGCGGACGTTCGTCCGCTTCATTTCGCTCAATCTCCAAGTGGAGTAGAACAGACAATATCTTTTAGGAAAAATGCATAACCCGTAGGGTTTATCATACGTACGAACAGTATCGTCTTTTTCCAAAGCATTACTCTCAAAGAAATGACATGTTCGTTAGTAAACGCTAATCATACCTACATATTATTATCTACGGTTAAGAAACTAACCCATGTTAATCTCGAGTGCGAGGTAAGTTTGTAACTCGTCGTATCACAGAAAGCTATTGTGTTCTATGATCGAACTCATATTACCTACCTAACTTAATGACGTATGACCTTATACTTTGCACTCAATTATATTTCAATGCAGGTATAAAAAAATATTGTGTGACTTTAAGCTTTTAACCACATCTTAGACATGACAATTATTTAATTAGTGAGTGTATTTTAAATAAACAATACCAAACGAATGTTCGAATTATTATTATTATAACAGGTGTGTAAGTAATGAAAATTTATCCAAAAACATTTTTATTAACTTTACAACAATGATCAGATTTTTAATTATTTAGTGTTTCTGTCTTACTAAAATAGAAATGAATGGTATCATTCTGCATACAGGAAATCTGAAACAAAGAACATTTATGTTATGTTTAATATGATACAGGTGTTATTAAAAAACCTAAGCTGGAAGGTATATACCTAATTTATAAATTTGACCTTGAATGAAACTAATTCAAAAAGACATTATATAAAATATTATAATTATCAAAAACACGTCAGCCAAATTTACAAAGTTAGAGAAGTTTAGGGACTTTAAAAATTCATAACACATAAACACTAGTAAAATTAGAAAACTTCAAAGAAATCAGTATAACTCTTCCTCATATTATTATCTTAAACGTGAACTATCTTGACGACCCAGTTGGCACAATGGTCACAATGCCGGACTGTCAAACATATGGTTGCAGGTTCGATTCCCGCCTCAGACAAGTATTTATGTTTAGATATTTGTCTGTGGTCTGTTTGTTTCTATGTATAATAAGTATATATTTACAAAAGAAAAGTATACTAGATTAATTTCAGAATTAAATGTATTGACCGAAAAATATAATGAATTCAACTAGGATTTCTTTACCTACCTTAAACAAGAATCTAATTAAATAAGGTACTTACCGTTCGTTTTAATGTAGGTAAGTACTTAAAATGTCATCAAGTTATGAAGATACTGCTGTAGGTATTCCTATTTATTTAGGATGAATCCATTGGTACCTGTAAAAATAAAAAAGGAGGTAAGTAAATGGCGTAAACATTATTATATAAATAGGTTTACTTGATTTTTATTCAATGTTATTTATTAGTGAAAATCTTTTTTTTTTTTTTTTATCACTCGTGGAATTTTTAACCTCTTTTAAGTGTGAGATAAACACTTGAATAATAAAATCTATTCTACGTTGTTTTCTAATTCCTTTTGTAAAAAAAAAAACGATACAAAATGAAATAAAGTATCAATGTAAAAAGTATAATCAAATAAGGATACGAACATAAGTATTAATAGCTGTGAGGTACTTACTTTGTTTCCACATAATATTTTTATCACTTTTATTTACACAGGTTTATATAGTTTATAAACTTTTAGGTAGGCACAAGACTTCATATTATAATTAAAAACATAACCCTTTTCTTACAGTCGTAGTCGGGTAAAAATATGAAACACGACTCGTCATAACAAGTTGGTCCCACGATTTGTCGTTCACACCAAAAATGCTTTGTCGACAAGTAAGTTATCAGAAAGTAAACAAAACGATGAAGTACGTTGTAGTATTGCTACGTTGATTATTTTATACAATAACTAGTCATGCCTCGCGGATTCGACCACATAAATTTTAAACATAATGATCATGATGGGGATACCGGAATAAAAAGTACATTAGTAGGCTACAAGTTTGTTTGAATTTTATTAAATATATATGACGACCCAGTTGGCACAATGGTCACCATGCCGGACTGCCAAATACGGGGTTGCGGGTTCGCTTCCCGCCTCAGACATGTATTTATGCTTAGATATTGTGTCTGTGGTCTGGTTGTTTCTATGTATTATAAGTATTATAAGTATATATTTACAAAAGAAAAAATATATAAGTAGTATATCCGTTGTCTAGCACCCATAACACAAGTCTAGTTACTTAGCTTGGGGCTAGATGGCGATGTGTGGAATGTCCTACAATAATTCTTTGTTGCGCTAGTTGAACCGAATCAAGAACAAACAAACAAACTACCTTACACATTAAAAAAATAAAACATTAGACGAGATTTCTAATGTTGCAGTAATATTGTAGAAATGAAACTTTTTACAATTAAGTAATTGAGGATAAAGTTAATGAATATAAAACATTGTAAGTATGTAAGTACCTAATTAAGATTTTATAACAAATATTCGTAATGAAATTATACTTAGTTTTTAATACTAGGTAGAAATCTTACTTTAATTTTACCTATGCAAAACCTAAGGTATGCTCTTATTTATTTTTAACCGACTTCAAAAAAGGAGGAGGTTGTCTTTTTTTCTATGGATGTTCGCGCATATCTTCTTTGTTTATCAACCGATTTTTATATTAAGTATATTGTCGTTAGTCACAATCGCAATTCACCAAAAATATTCTTTACACTTTGACCGTAACTCGAGTGTATTTGACAAAGAGATTAAACCTAAATATTATTAGAGTGGACATTAATATTACAAACGTCAATCTAGACTGGATGATTTATTTGGGTGTAATATATGGTATAATAATAAAAGTTCTAATGATCATATAAGCTAATTTCATTTAAAATATAACGATTTAATGATTATAATGAATTATTGATATAATTTCATTTGCTTCTAGTAATATATTGAAAGTCTTTGACTTTAAGCTTTAAGCTATCGTTAGTTATATTTCATAAGGAACCTAATCACACTTAACATAGGAATCAAAGTACTTATTTGATTAGCACATAATTCCTTTTGGATTGGAATTAAAATTGCTGACACATTAACCTTATTTGCTATAAAATATCGAGCAAGTGGAATATTGAGCAATACAGTCACACATTTCATCGTGGTTATACAATTGAAGACCAATTTCTACTGCCTTGAAGACTACTTGGTGCTGCCTGTGAAGGTCATTTGGTGCTGCCTGTGAAGACTATTTGGTGCTGCCTGCGAAGGTCACTTGGTGCTGCTTGTGAAAACTGTTCATCGATTTTGTACTAAATATGTGAGTTAGTGAGTGTCATTTTTGTAGATTTAAAATCTTCGAGGTTCTTAGATTCTAATTCTGTTTTTATTTTTAATTTTTTTTTTCAAGGTCGGACATCGAATATTATTCAGAGTGTGAAGAACCGGCGCCAGCGCCCGCACCGCTGCCACCACAGCCGTCTGACAAGAAACCTGTCAAGACAAAAAGACCATCATCATCATCTTCATCCTTGAAGCGCAAGAGTGCACCAGTGGAGTAAGTATTGTTCTTTGTAGATTTGAAAAACTTTGATTTAATGTTCAAAAATTATTAAACTTTTTTTTTTTTTTTTTTTATTCAGATCGGACACAGAATTTGCGACATCAAAGTCAAAAACAGCGCCATCGACATCGTCAAAGCGCAAGATAGCCCCAGTGAAAAACGTTGCTGCCTTGTCCAAGCGTCCGACGACGCTGCTTACACCTCCAGATTCAGAACAGCAGAATTATCCGTGGTACGTATTAATTAATGTAATAATTACTTAAATAAGTACTTTATTGGTTTTTTATTCCACAAATGGGTTCTTCTTATGTAGAATACTACTTAGCATCACGTAGATTATCAGCTTATTATCATTCAAAAATAAATATTAGGTACTATCTTTAATACAATGGTGTATTTATTGCTTGTTGTACTTACACTGTTTGTCTTTATTAGTGACATGAAGTTTCAAAGTAGACGGAAAGAAAATATTCATCTCTGTGTATTAATCACTAAGAAAAAAGTTGTTGTCATTTTAAACATATTTTTTTATTTTTTCATTTTCAGGTGCAAGCAACAAAAGGACATATTTGCCCTGATCAAGGAGGATGAAAATACAAATACAAATACAAAAAAGAACTCGAAAACGCCCGACGTAAATGTGTCTTCATTTTGTATGAGGGTTAGCGGTGGTCAGACTAGACGCACAGTAGGAATTACCGAAGGTGAGTTTTATTGTGAATTAAAATTGTACAATACAAACGACTACAAAAATACAGCGCCTGAAGTACGATATAAAAAAGCTCTGACATCTGTAAAATTAAGACTGGACGAAAATTGTCGCGAGTGGTGGGCGCTACAAGATTTTTTAACCACAACTTTTAAGTTGTTCGAAGGTTCAACCACTGTTAAATTCAACGATAAAGATTAATTGATAATATTATTAATCATTTTTATCGTTGAGATTTAACATTCAAACAACTTAAAAGTTGTGGTTATAAAATCTTGTAGTTAGAGCGTATTTCAGGCGGTGAATTCTGGTAGTCGTTTGTATTGACCAACTTTAATTCAACATAAAATTTGTCTTCTGTACTAATACGGTGTGCCTAGGTAAGAGTACTAGTTTTTTTTTTTTTTTTTTTTTTTTTTTTTTTTTTTTTTTTTTTTTTTTTTTTTTTTTTGTATAACGTACTATTAGGTTTGCGGAAAGAAGAAAATAATTGTATAAAAAGTTCAAGCTTTGCTTTAGGGAAGTCTTTGATAGTAACGGTTGCTATTCCAACAAACTTGCACTACGTAATCAAACTGTTCTTGTGAGACTTAGACATTATTTTGTTTAATTAATTTCGTTTAGGTAATTAATTCTGTTTAATTCATTTGACTTTATAATCAAGTAGCAATTAAAGTTTGTCATTGGACTTTTATAGTAGCTAATAAGTACATTTTTTTCTTTAGGCTCTTTTTATATTGTAGCAAGTAAATTTTCGGTTTGAATATAATTTTTTTTTAAATTTATTTTGTTTAATAAATTTTGTGTAATTAATTTGGCTTTTTAATCAAGCAACAATTAATATTTTTCATTAGCCTTTTGTAGCAGCAAATAAGTACTTTTTTTTTTTATTATTAAGTAATTAAAAGTTTCTTTAGGCTCATTTTATATTGTAGCAAGTAAATTTTCGGTTTGAATATTAAAAATTTTGATTACTAGAGTATTTAATAGTTTTTAGTATTTTTATTTTATTTGAGTATAGTATTCCTAGATTTCTTGTATAGTAAAGATCTTAATTAACAAGTTTTTAGTTAGTTAGTTGTTTCGCAATGAAATACTGTACAGTTTGTAACACGTCTGTAAGTAGTAGGTGTTGGATAGGTCATGTACGAAGTAAAGTACATAAACAAAACGTTCTAAGTGAAACACAAAGCGATGGTATAGAAGTAGTAGCATCTGCATTTCAGAGTCGTATTATATCTTATCGAATAGCTGCACAAGATACAAATGAACATTCTATGGTCGTGTTTTTAGATTCTATACGAAACAAAGTAAAATTTCTTTTAGATGAATGTATAAAAAAACATATTTGTGTCAAAGTTAACTTTGAATTGTTTTCAAACTTTTTATTGTTTAAAAATAATGAACAAGCAATTAAATCTTTTAATACTAAGAATATAAATCTCTATGGAAATTATGATTTTGAAACTCTGTATTCTAATATAATCGATATACTACGAACAAAAATTGATCACTTTCAAGAACAAGATTCGGGTTGGACTTTTCTTAACTGCTTGCATATTGAAATAAATGTCAATAAATATCAACCGTTGCACGGTTCCACATACATTGAATTGCCACAATTTATCAAGAAAAGAAAAGCATGTCTAAATATTTGTAATAAAGATGAATATTGTTTTCTCTGGTGTGTACTTGCCGCCCTCTATCCAGTTAAAAGTCACCCAGAAAGAGTATCAGCATATCTTAAATATCGAGAGACGTTAAATATTAAAAACATGACATTTCCTGTGAGTTTTAACGATATTAAAATATTTGAAGAAAATAATCCAACATTAAGTTTCATTATTTTTGGTTTTAAAAATAGATCTATTACAGGACCGTTTTATAAATCGGAAACCCATAAAAAAAATAAGAGAACAATCCACTTACTTTTGATAGAAAATAATACAAAATCACACTATTGTCTTATTAAGAATTTATCGAGGCTAGTGAGGTCTCAAATTTCAAAACATACTTCACGAATTTATTTTTGTGACACTTGTCTGGTATTTTTTAAAACGGAAAATGACGTCGAAAATCACACCTGTAACGGTGTTGTCACCGTACTACCAGAAAAAGGGTCGGTAATTAAGTTCAAAAATTATGAGCGCAAACAAGATATACCTTTTGTAATTTATGCAGATTTTGAAACTATGCTACAAAATGTAAACGAATGCAAATCAAAAACTCACAGCACACACACTAGTACTACACAGAAACATGTACCAATAGCCTTCGGATATAAAATTATTTGTTCTTTTGACCAGACTTATAATAAATTTGTTATGTATCGAGGACTTGATTGTATAGATAAATTTATTTCCTCTCTCTACCAAGATGTTCGAGACATTCATGCAATTTTGACAAACAGAAATGTTTCCATGATTTTTAATGACAATGATGCAATCGATTTTAAGAATTCAGTTCGTTGTCACATCTGTCAGAATTTTATATACGGAGATAAAGTTCGAGATCACTGTCACCTTACTGGTCAGTACCGTGGGGCAGCTCATAGCATATGCAACTTGCAGTATAAAATTCCAAAATTTGTGCCATTATTTCTTCATAACTTAGCCGGATATGATGCACACCTATTTATAACCAAACTTGGTGACGCGCCTGGTTGCATAAAAATAACTCCCAAAACGAAAGAAAATTATATTTCTTTTACAAAGTTTATTCCAATTTCGAGAGACGAGTTTGTTCAGTTACGATTTGTAGATTCGTTCAAATTTTTAGGAACGAGCTTAGAAAAACTAGCCAAAACCATAAAACCCAATGAATTTAATCATTTACGCAGCTGTTTTCCACACGAGAATGAATTTGCTCTTCTAACACGCAAAGGCGTTTATCCTTACGAGTATATGAATACCTTGGAACGATACAATGAACAATCTTTACCTCCTAGAGAAATGTTTTATAGTACTTTGAACAATGAGCATATATCAAATGAAGATTACGAACATGCACAAATAATTTGGAAACAGTTTAATATTAATGATTTAGGCCAGTATACTGATTTGTATTTAAAAACTGATGTATTATTGTTGACCGACATATTCGAAAAATTTAGAAAAACTTGTAAGCACTACTACAATTTAGACCCAGCTTTTTACATAACCGCACCAAGTTTGTCTTTCGATGCTATGCTCTATAAGACAGGCATTGAGTTAGAATTAATAGACGACTTTGCAATTTTAGATATGATACAAAGTGGGATACGAGGGGGTGTGGTTATGGCCTCACACAGATATGCCAAAGCAAATAACAAATTTATTTCTAACTACAACCCTTCGATACCAGAATCGTATATAATGTACATAGATTGCAACAATCTTTACGGATACAGTATGTGTCAAACATTGCCTCTGTCAAATTTCAGATTTCTCAATCAAACTGAGCTTGATAAACTAGACGTGAATAACGTTTCTGATGATGCTGAGTTTGGCTTTATTTTAGAAGTTGATCTCATTTATCCCAAAAAATTACATCGGTTACATAATGATTTACCTTTTTGTCCTGAAAAAGATATTCCGCCGGGTGGAAAACATGAAAAGTTGATTCCGAATTTATATGATAAATTTAATTACGTTATACACTATGTACATTTAAAAACGTGTATAAAACATGGATTGATTTTAAAAAAAATACATCGCGCTATAACGTTTCATCAGAGTTCATACTTAAAGCAATACATTGATCTTAATACAAGTTTGCGACAAAAAGCAACATCCTCTTTCGAGCAAGACTTTTTCAAGTTGTTGAATAACAGTGTTTTTGGTAAAACGTTGGAAAATAATCGGAAAAAAGTCAAAGTTGAATTGGTAAATATATGGAATGATGAAGAAAATAAAACTAAAAAACGAAAAAATGCTGAAAAATTGATCGCTAGCCCAAATTTTCACAGTTGTGCAGTGTTTTCGGATAGTTTAGTTGCAATTCAATTAAAGCCTGATCGCATACTGTTGGATAAACCATTGTATATTGGATTTACAGTCCTAGAATAATCAAAATCACATATGTATGATTTTCACTATTCTATATTTAAACCTTTCTATGGAGACAAGTTGAAAATGTGTTACACTGATACAGACAGTTTTATATATCACATTCAAACCGAAAATTTGTACCAAGAATTAAAAAAATATTTTTTGAAGTATTTCGATACTAGTAATTTTTCTCAAGATAATTATCACAACTTGCCAATAATTAACAAAAAAGTACCAGGTCTTTTTAAAGATGAAATGGGTGGAAAAATTATAATGGAATTTGTAGGTTTACGTTCTAAATTATACTGTATTAAAAATACTGAAACTGAAATAAAAAAGGCTAAAGGTGTAAAATCCTGTGTAATTCGTGATCTTAATATCTTAGATTATAAAAACACGTTGTTGACAGGAGATATACTACGCAGGAAGAATGTATTGTTTAATAGCATAAAACATGAAATATTCACGCGTTCTGTTAACAAAATAGCTCTCTCTAGTAACGATGATAAACGACTTATTTCTCGTGATAAAAAATCAAGTAGAGCTTGGGGTCACATTTCCATTCTTGGTATTTAATAGCAAATGTAAAAATATTAAAATAAATGTCTAGGTTAAGTGAATCTATGTTAAGTTCAACTTTAAATATTATTGTATAATTTTTAGTTAGTAGTAAGATATTGTAATTTTTAGTCATAACTTTTATACCTAAATAAAATAATTATAACACCAAATAGTCTCATTTATTTAACATTCTATACTTACTTACACTACAATCAAAATGATACCATTCAGCATAAATGCACGTGCGCATCGACCGACAGGTCTGTGCATGATTTTGCTGAATAAACGAAACCTATAACACACATTGTTAGATTATTTCATTATTCTTCACTTGTACGTTACAGAGATTACACGAGCTTTGAGCTAACATCTTATCGGTAAGTTTAAAATTTTATGCCTGATGGTTTTTATTTGTCTATTTTTGTCATAATAATTTGTATTTTGTTTTTTGGTTTCAGATAATGACGGACTTAGCATTGGTAAACGATATCGAAACACCAGATGGGCTTTTTGGACTCAACACTCAAGACTTTTTCTTTCAATGCGCGCAAAATTTTCCTGATAATGATTATGATGAAAATGTGCCACTTACTAATTTGAAGAAAACTCCAAAGCGTCCAAAACGAAAATTAAAGAAGACAAGTGAAATTAAGAATCATCGGAGCAGCATGCAACGACGATCATCGTTTGTTTTGAACCGCGAGCCTTGCAAAGGGAGACGGTTAATACAGATAAAAATAATAGACATTAGTGGTGAAAATGGTGATAAAGAAAGTGATGTAGTAGTATCAGCTCAATACATAGTGAAAGAGTTTATGGACAGTATTTTAGATCAAACTGAGAGAGTGGTTAAAAATATATCAGAACATATTGTAAGTGAATCTTAATAATTATTATTTTTTTTAGTTAGTACCTATAAGAAATTGTAATTATTTCTTTAATAAAGAAGACCTACATATTCAAATACTTTCTTTTATTTATAACTCGATTAGATTAAATTAAAATAAAACAAAAGTTATAAGGATTATATTGGTATATAATTAAAAAAAAAAAAAATTTATTAAGCTAAACACAGAGAGAATCAAAATGTTCACTTAAGTTAAATTCATTTTTGTTATCATTATACCATTTTTTCATGCACATAACATTTTTTAAAGCACACATTTTCTTATGATGAACACAATTAAATCTTAAAATAGGAATATCGTAATTATTATACAATTTTGAAAAATTTGGACATCCTAGCTTCTCTCCTATATCTATTATTACACAATTCTCACACAAATCCTTAATCCACTTTATTTTTTCGGTTCCTTTAGTTAAAACGTTTTTCATATTCAAGTATGGTTTCACAATTGTACGCTTGAATTCACTATAGTCGATGAAACCGTCACTCCAATAAATTCCGCGATTGGTCTCTATCCATCGCACTTGTTTCTTTTCTTCTACCGATAAGTGTTTAAAATGGTATGGGGGTTTCACAAGAAACGTTTGTGTACACTCATCTTTTATAATAGCAAATTCTTTTATAATAAAATTATTGTCTGTATCCTTGAATCCTTGTAAATCTACGATTACAAATTCACTTGTGTCAGGATACATATTTTTTAAGATATTTTCTTCACTATATTACTCAACGGTCTGTACTCGATAATGGAATCGTTTAAAATGAGACAATATGCAGCCGTGTTATCAGGTATCTCTGAATCGCATTCAATTTCTACACGTACACTGACTACTGGTCCAGACTTTAGGTTGTCACATTGTCTAGAACAGTCTATCACAAACAATGGAGCCTTTTCTTTGAATTGGGATGGGCTGAGCAGAGGTTCACTTCTACGACCATAGTAAGATTGCTGGAATCTAACATATTCCTCATATAATAAAGCATACTTCTGATCGCTAAAATTAACATTTAAATTTTCATATGGAAAATAGACAGAATTAAGATACACTTTGACATCTCTCAAATTACAATGATCGAATTGTGATATATCTTTATCTGTTAAGTTCTTTCTATTTGTCTGTAAGCCTAATATTACATATCGTGGTTTTTCAATCTGTGAGGATGTTTTAATTGACCAAGTATGTTTAGTTGTTTTTGGTAATAACGGATACTCATATAAATCCCAATTCCTAAAAGCCAAATGGAGGGGGCGATCTTTTTCTAATAGCTTTAATAGATGTACTTTTTCTTTGTCAGAAACCTTGATGTGCGGCACGCGCCAAACTAATTTATTAATTATAATGTCTTCAATAGATTCACCAGGTGGGATTTTCAAACAGTTTGAATTTGTATTACTGCGTAACAATACTAGTTCATGTTTACAATTCATAATAATTTTCTTATAATCTTCAGCAAAGCCTAAAATGTTACTCAGAGGTATTGAACAAGAAAAGTTTCCCCCGCGAGTTGTCTTTGTTCCATTAATATCCCAACCCCAAGCTTTTGCCATCTTAGCCTCGTTTTCATTTAAAGACAATAAACCTTTCATTGTTGTTGTCAATCCAGCGTTTTTTATTCTATCGATTTCCACTCCATTTAGTTCATAACGAATATCTTGGAACAGAAAAAGTATTGGATTATTCGTGAATTCCATAGAAGTGACTTTTTGCTTCGTGCCATCTTCTATAATGTTTACCGTTCCTTCTATGTAGAGGGTACTCGCTGATGGTAATATGTACAAATCCTGTTGATTGATAGGTATGCGAATTTCATCATTTCTGTTGAAACTGGTAACGTAAGGCTTATATGAATGATATTCAATACCATCTATGCTATTGTCGTATGTTGGTGAACTTGTTATTTCCAAAATACTCATTTTAATAGTCCAATTAATTTCAGAAATTGTTTATTTTGTTTGGTTATTTTAATATTTTTCTTAGTTGTTCCTTTTCGGATTGTTCGATGAGTACTGATGTGTTTTAAAATAGTGTTAGTATATTTATTAAAGTCTATCATTTTTCCTGATATGCATATATAATTGAACTTCTTCACCTCTTAGATTTATCAAATTATTATTAATATCTAATAATCTGATATTTATAGAACTTACGTTATTTTGATTGATAGGAAAATAAATTATATTTTTTGGTACTTCTATTATTCGATACCCTGGTGGGACGTTTGGAGCAAATTCATAAATTATGTGACTTGATTTTCCATTAATATATGATCCGCTTATTATATCACATTCGATTCTCACCACTGTCGTTGATAAAATGTTAACTGGAAGCTGCGACTCGTGTATTATATTAGCTTTAAGAGTTTGTTTACCAAATCCAAGTAAACTTCCAAGAGAATCATTCTTTTCGAAATGTATGTCTTTAGAGCAGAAAATGAAAGTTTTCAATGTGTTGTTATTGCAAAATAAATTTATATTAGTTCCATTTTTAATGTTTTATTTTAAATATTCAAAAATATCTTGGAGTTCATAAGCACCTTCTGGTATTTCTATGACTTCATTATTACCATAATAAAATTTGTTGTTTCTATTATCGATGTTAGGGATTGAATTGAATGTTGACAAATACAGCAGAGCGCATTCGTATTCCCCATCAAATTGCAATGGTGGATAATAAGTGGAAGACAAAATTGAGGTGCTACCAGTTATTGACAATGTGAAAGACATTTTACAAATGAAGGAAATAAAAACAAGTTGATAAATATATATATAGTCACAATACTTTATTAAAACATTTTACTTATATTTAATTAACACATTATATTTTCCCAAAATGCATTTAAAAACTTTAAACATAAATGTCCACAATTAGATGTATCAAAATTTTGATATCTACAATAGTTATATGTAATATTATAATTTAAATACTTTAACAACTCTATTGGAGGCTTTAAATCACCAAAGCTATCAAAATATTCACAATATTTGAACAGTTTGACATAGGCTACCCAATGAGATCCTTCATTTTCTGAACTATCTAAATTAACAATCGCACACTCAATATTTTTAGGCTTTGTTGGTAGTTCATTTCTCATGAAAACACCTCTAAAGTAAGGTATGTGATCATTAGCATATTTTAATATGTCTATATTAGTAAGAGCGCGCTTGGGTAACCATTTTATTAGTTTTTTGAACTTTTTACAAAAAGCCCATTACCTGTCTTGTAAGGTTTTATATATAAGCCTTTTCCTAAAGCAATCGATTCCATCATTCTATTATGACGTTGAGCTTCTTCTAAGTTCTTTTTAGCTGATTTATGATCTTGTACAGCCTTAGTTATTCCTGCAGCACCTCCAGCTAGTGCGCCAAGAGCTGATAGTCCAGCAAATATTGGAATAAGTGGTAAAATTCCACCTGTTTTTGGTAATGGTATAACACGAGGAACGCAAACTTTCTTCTTATTTTTAACAAGTTTTTTTGCAGCTAAATAAGCTTCTTTTATTGCTGCAGCGTCACTTTTTGGTTTAGACTTTCTCAATTTCTTATGTATTTTAGAAACAATTGACTTAAATGATTTTACGCCTGCACCGTGTTTAACTTTGGTTTTCATTACTTTTTTCACAAGCCATGAAGCAAGTTTTTCACCTGTTCCAGCATCTTTAGATTTCATTCTCTGTTTTGCCATATTTATGAGTTCTAAGTCAGCTCTGTGTCGATCTTCCAAACTAATTGAATTGTTATACGCTATATCGTGTCTCATACAAGCGTTATCAAGCTCATTAACTCCTTTATCTCCTCTTAAAAGTCGTTCTTTTAATCGTGTACCAGGTCCACAATAATTATATCCAGGTAAATGCAATTCAAACGGTAAGTTATTTATAATACTATTCACAAGTCCTCCACCGCGCATAGTTAAATTATAAATGAGATAATTTCTTTTGTCATTCTCAATTTTATATTATTATTATGAGAATACAGGATCATAAAATAGCTTGTTTATCAATCCAACTATTTTCAGTTATAGGTAAACCTAACCATTTGACAAATAGTTTATTACCTTTTTTTCTTAAAACTTTTTCAATAAGGTACACATTAGAACAGTTTGTTTTCTGAAGTTCTTGTTCATAAAAACGCCCCAATATCGGTTGATGGTGTAGATCTTCTATTGAATATGTAACTGGTTTAGAAAGATGGACTTTTTTAACTAAAAACAATTCCGTAGACCAGTTGGGAGTATATCCCTTATCAAAGCTGCCTTTATATTTACTTATACGAACATGATCACCAATCTTTAGTTTACTAGTTTTCGACAGTTTATTATTAGAGTTTTGTGATTTTACTATATTTTTCATAACTTTACTTTGGTTTGACTGGTTTACATATTTTGGTTTATATTTTATTGTTCGATGTATTGTATCATTATATGTTGTTATAACACTTTTCAGTGGCTCACCAATCCATTTGTAATTACCATTAAAACTAAAAAGTTTATACAACTTATTTTTCAGTGTCTTTATTAGTCTTTCAACTATAGAAGCTTTTTTAATAGAGTATGTAGAGTAATGATTTATGTTATTCTTAGTCAAAACTTTTTTAAATTCATTGTTATAAAATTCTGTGCCCATATCAGTTTGTAAATTCTTTGGTTTTCGAAGATTTTTCACCAATAAGGTACTAAATGCATTTGATATTTCAGTTTTAGTTTTAGATTTAACAGCAATAGCCCAAGAAAACTTAGAAAAACAATCTATTACCACTAAAATATAACAATACCCATTGTTATACCTTTTTAAGCTTTGAAAATCAATGAGATCTGCTTGCCATAAGTCATCGATTCCTTTTAATACTACAGATCGTCGATTAAAATTCTTGCGAGCAGCTTTATGAATTTCATTAACAATTTGAAGTTTACTCATTTTTTATCCTTTATAAATTGATTTAACTCAGTTTTTGTACAATAATCTGCTTTAATAGTATCAAAGTGTTCTTTTACAACCGTCTTTAAAGCATTAACTATTGTATAATGAACTGCTTGCATATTATCAAAGTGTTCCTTTACAACTGTCTTTAATTCATTTACTATTGTTTCAAGCTCTTGCTTCTTTATATACATTTCATTTTGTCTATCAACATATTCTTTGTTGACGGCATCGGAATCTTTAAATGGAATTGAAACACCAGTCAATCTTGTGTTATGTAAATCAAAATCTCCGCTTTCAGTTCGCATCAATACCTTATCAAAGTTTTCTAAAACATCTGGTGAATGTCGTCGTCGTCGTTTATGAATGTGATTTCCAAACTTATCCATTATTGAGGACTGAACAGTTTAAGAGATGTAGTTGAAATGAAATATTTTCAAGAAAGGAATGCTATTTATTAAGGTATAATCCCGTTTTCTCGCAGTTCTTCTATAATAGATATGATTTCATTATCCAATCCAGTGTTACCTGCACCTTTTGAGGCAATCAAAAGCTTTAATCTTTCAATTAGTTCATTAGGATCATCCCAGTAAACGTAGTCAACATTTTTCTTCCATGTCTTCAACAGTGGTAAACCTTCACCTTGATATTCAGGTTGGCTACTGTCAGTACTAACTGAAACTTTACGGAACTTGAAGAGCGGCTTTATGACATTCAAGTACTTGCGACCCTTGTTACTTTTGATTGGTTTATTTGGATTGTAATCTCTTCGATGAGCATTTGTTTCTATTAACATTAACTTATAATGAATCAAATCTTCATCAGTTACTGCTTCTAAATTAGGAATTTTTTTAAATATTAATTCGTTTAATCCATCTGTAATTTTATACTTCTTCACACCGACTTGAATAAAACCATCAGACACGATCACACGTGAAGATCCCATCATGAGTTTACCGCGTTCATGTCTCACACCAAACGGAACATTAGCAGAACCACCTAAAGCTTCCGAAGTAGAGGACCATGAAGAAATGTCTAAACTTGCGCTTTTAAACGATTCCTCTCCTTCATCGGATTTAACTATGTCATCATCATCATCAACATCATCGTCATTATCACAATCCTGTGATTCACTAGATTCTTTTGGGTTTAATATATTAAATCCAATGTTAGATTGTCTCTTTAGAGTTTTATCACTGTCTAATGGACTTGAAGTCTCAAAGTTAATATCACTTTTTAAAGCTTTTGGAAAATTTAATGACTTTCTTTTGTCGGGAGATTCTATTAATAAAGAACTGTCAACCATTTTATTAAGGGGGTCTGTAATTGGTTTAAAAACTGATTCCAATATATTACTCTTTTCCGTTTCAATATTTCGCATCTTTCGAACCTTCTTTTTAACAGCTTCTGCAGCTTCCACAATTTGTTTTTTTAGATTTTTTTCCATTATATTAACAGACTTTGATTGAACTATTGTCAGTATCCTTGCGAAATGAAGGAGTGAGTTATATATTCAGCTATTTATAGTAGATTTCTCATTCCAATTAATTATTTATTTAGAAATACTATCGAATAAAAATCACCTAGAGAGCCACAACATGACCATAAGCATCGAAACATGCATTCAACCTTCCCTTTAAAAGCATCTGCAAATCGTTTTTTAGATTTTTTTCCCATTATATTGGACTCTATTGGTTGTAAGTATTCTCACAAAATGATAGTTTGAGTAATATTTTCAGCTATTTATATGTAAAGGATTAGAAATATACTTAGAAAATAAAAATCATTTATTCACTTATTCGTTTATTTAGAAATACAATTTAATAATTTTGTCGAATTGTTTTCTACATATTGGACATTTAACTTCAAGCGATAGAGAACACTCCGCACAAGCCACAGCATGACCACAAGGTATGAAACATGTATTTACTTCTTCTACTACACAAATTTTACAAATAATTGATGATGACATTGAGCTGGCTTTTAAATGTAAAGATTCCGATTTAAATTCATTGCACTTTTCTTCTTTTTCATCATTATTTAATACACTTTTCACATAGTCTTCTCCTTTCATTACCAACACATACGGGCATTTGTCAAACCAACGCGCATGCTCTTCCCATGGAACATCTCTGGGACTCCAATCTTTAAGTCTTCCATCACAGTAAAAACAGATAACTCTGTCGCTCCTTCCAGTATAAAAAAATCCAGCTTCAACCATTTCTTGTGGTTTTTGATTTAAGCCTTGTGGCCAAGTAACAAAGCTCCTTAATCGTTCCTCTTTGTTGGAAAAACGGCGATACATAGGAATGTAAGACATAATTTAATGATGTAATATAAACAAAACGCTCACAGAACTTGTGTTTTGAGCCACGACTCAACAAGCAATGATTCATAATGATAGATCAACGCTCTATTTTGTCAACTAATGAAATGTAACAAACGTATCAAATTTCTTCCGATAACATCCTTTGTTCTTTTCACAGTCCTTGTTTATTACAACATAACTGTAGGGTTCTTTCCATATATGTGCACACATTTCCCTGAATTCCTGCCATGACATATCTGTATTGACGTGTTCATCATAAATGTGTCTCATGTTTATATCATCTTGCTTGAAAATAATTATTAAATTTGCATTATCTCTCACTAGCTGTTTTGGTATTTTACTATATGTTTGGTTTAAGTAAAAACAGTCTATATATTTATGTCTACCCATTGCAAAAAAGTCACGCATATGATTTTGATTCTCACACGACACATCGTCGAATATAATTACTGAGTTACATTTTGCTGCATCTGGGCTAAGAACTTCTTGTTTTTCATGAAATTTTGAGAAGGTAACACCAGGAACCATTTGCAACACCTGTTCTAAATACACGTATTTCGGTTGATAAAGAGTTTTTGAATAAACATAAACATTATGAAATTGTAAACCGTTTTCATGCAATAGTAAGCCGATAACCAAGTTTGTTTTTCCACAGTTCGACGGACCACATATTATACAACGTATTGTATTTGGTAAAAGTTGTCCATGACGAGAATTACGTTTTTCAGACGCAAAATTAATATTTTGAAATTGTAATGATACCGGTTGCTTGATGAACTTCATTCTAACAATGCATTAAACGGAATGACTAAACATATGTAGTAACGATAATTAATAAACTCATGGTGGCTTTCTCGACTTATTAGCGTTTACTTACTTTCTGAACATGTCATTTCTTTGAGAGTAATGCTTTGGAAAAAGACGATACTGTTCGTACGTATGATAAACCCTACGGGTTATGCATTTTTCCTAAAAGATATTGTCTGTTCTACTCCACTTGGAGATTGAGCGAAATGAAGCGGACGAACGTCCGCTGAATAAGCGGAAATCTCCAAGTGGAGTAGAACAGACAATATCTTACTACTAATCTGGGTCATCTTGTATTTTATCTGGTTAGATAATTGATGCCTATCTTTACGTGATTAAAACGATGTTTAAAAAATCTAGAATATTTTTATTTAATTAAACACGGTCTATTGACACGTTTTATGGAATAATTAAATCAAATCTAGATAATAAAGTAATATCTATGTCAAGTCACGTAAGTTTACTGAGAATTGAATAAATATTACTTATCACAATTTTCACAAGGGCAGCCGAAAATTAAAAGATTTCGTTGATGTCTTTTGTATGAAACATGAATTTTATCATTGAAAATTAGCTAAATTAGGCGTTAAAACGTAACAGACAAAGTTACTTTCGTTTTAGGGTTCCGTACCTCAAAAGTTAAAAAAGGAAGATAACTTTCTTGTCCGTCTGTCTGTCTGTCACCACCGATTTTCTCAGGAACAGGGGGAACTAGTTATAATATTAGTAGGAATGATTTTTTGTATTTTTTATCTTATTATACTAGTAGCACACCGCGGTTTCACCCGTGTAAATCCAGATCCCGAGGGAAAATTGGGATAAACGCATTTTTAATGTTTCATTACCACCGCTGAGGAAAAGTACGGTCAACAAAAACATGGAAACATATTCCAATACCTACTAAGTTTCAAAAAAATTGGTTCAGAAGATTTGGAGATGTGGATATTATAATGTTACCCACCTTGAGGGTTCTTGTAAAATAATACGAACACTTAAAAGATGATAAATTCCCTCAATATTTATTTTTCAGAAGGCACTGATGGATGACACATTTTGATTTTCAGTTTACGACTACTTGACAACTCTGTTGATTCTCTGTAGCCTAGGTAACAATAAATCGCGCATCTAGTGCGAGCCAAAGTATCGACTCGGAGTATCGATATCGATATCGACAAGATGATATGATGAGAGCATGAAAGTAGGCCACAGAGCCAAACAAAAAATAAATAATAGGACAAAAATTTTAAAATTATATTTGTTTTGTTTTCATCATAAGTAAATTATAAGGTTAAGATATTTGTTATTGAAAGAGATTTGTTCCGTATTTTTTACTTTTATTACCATGGGAGTTATGTCTATGGGAAAATTTTACAATACCCATTGCATTGTCGATTGAAAAAAAAACATTGAGCTCTAGGAAGCTATATAGTTTACTAGCTCTTACCTGTGACTTCGTCCGTGTAGCGTTTGAATTTTTCCTAAATAATACTTTCTTTTACTAAGAAAGAGTTTTGGATATGGTTTAAAAATTTTATATATTCTTTTTTTTTTTTTAAACAATATAGGCTTGCATTTGACCTCATCTCACCTGATGGGAAGCGAAGATGAGGTCGAAGATGTAGCATGCTCGCCTAGAAGGTACCTATTCACTCTAGACTTGAAGACTCCAAGGTTGTAGTTTTGTGGGAACAGCGACGCGGGTAGAGAGTTCCATTTCCATTCTGTTTATGTATAGAGACAATTTGCAACACTGAATATTTTCTAGGGGTTTATTAGTTCTAATAATGACCTGGTAAAAAAATAAAAGACGATCAACCAGAAACAAAACCCGATCGAACCAGAAGCAAAAGATAAAGCAGAAAAAGAAAAAGATAATCGAACACGAAATAAAAGACTATCGAAACAGTAACAAATGACGATCGAAACAGTAACAAAAGACGATATAAATTGAAGCGAAAGACAATGAAACAAGTATCAAAAGACTATTGGAATTTGGGATAAGGGCAGAAAGAAGAGATTTGTTCATCTTTGCCCCACATTATGGAAAAGGCATAGTTTTTACTTCTTAGAGAATTGTAAAAGATGACGAAAAATTTGGTAGTTTTTCTTATGTTTTGATTTACCATAATAAACCTAATTCTAAATTAAATTAAAATAGTCGTTAAATAAACTCGAGTTTGTATACTTTTACAATAAAACATGATATAAGCAAAAGCATTGATTTATTTTATTAAAATGTAAAGTTACATCTAGTCTAAAATTGGATAATTATGTAAACGTTCTGCCAAAAATTACATAAAAATATACTTGTTTTTATGATCCAATTATCCTACTTTAGTCACACGTAATCTTTGAATTATTAACTACAAGTTTTTGACTACTAGTTTAATTAATAATTATAACTTATAAATGACTAAATTAAACTATTTTCATATTATAACAACAACAACAAGACAAGGATTATCACAGACAAGACAGACAAGTATTTATGCTTAGATATTTGTCTGTGGTCTGGTTGTTTGAATGTATCATAAGTAGGTATACTAGCGACTCGCTCCGGCTTCGCACGGCTATATTATGCATATATTATACACATAAACCTTTCTCTTGAATCACTCTATCTATTACAAAAAACCGCTTCAAAATCTGTTGCGTAGTTTTAAAGATCTATAAGCAATCCATAGGGACAGACAGCGGGAAGCGACTTTGTTTTATACTATGTAATACAAAAGAAAAAGTATATAAGGATTAATTCGTTGTCTAGCACCCATAACAGAAGACTAGTTACTTAGCATGGGGCTAGATGGCGATGTGTGGATTGTCCTGCAATATTTATTTATATTTTTATGAACCGTGATAGCTAGACAGTTGAAATTTTCACAGATTGTGTACTATTTCTGTTGCCGCTATAACAAATAATAAAAACAGAAAAAAAAGAAGTGGGGCTTCCATGCATCATGGTACGGATAACGGAACCCTTCGTACGCGTGTCCGATTCGCACTTAGCCGGTTTTTTTACAATTATTCAGAATTTGCAAATAGAGTCATCTACTTTCATAAATTTAACATAAAACAAGTAAATATTTTACGTATGTACGTCCGTTCGCTTTCTCTTATGTAATCTGTTAGAGATTTTTATGTAAATCTATGTAGGTAGGTAGATGTTACGTGGACTACCGCACCTAGTTCATGTCTCATTTTTTGCACTTATCTGTGGCACGGGTCAAAATTAGAATCCATTTAAAAATCGGTTACACAGAGAAAAGGTTTCTATTATCTTCTCCCAATTGACGCTAGATAATATTTTTTTGGTTTTTAATAAATGCATGTTCAAGATAATAAGCAGTATTGAATATTGCTTTTCCATTTAGAATACTGCATATCAAACCCTCAGCTTAGTTGGCTCTAGACTTATTGACAAGTTCTTTGATCTGAACCATTCGACTAAGCTGAGAGGCAGTATAGGTATAGGCCTTCTACATCCTTACACAAAAATGATCCAACTAAGAGGTCTAATTGCTGAAAAATATTTTTATTTAATTAATATTTTAATAGAGATGATTACCTAATCATCTCTATTAAAATATTAATCCCTCTAACGACCTTTAGAATAGCGTGGTATAAAATTTGTCGGGAAAACTGCGTCGCCTCGCGCTTGCGCCGTAAATATGATTATACAGTTTTATACATTCTTCTGATAGACAACTATTAAAGTTCTAGGCTTGAACGCACCTTTCCACATAAAATACCAAAATGACGCCAATAGAATTTTCAATTCCATAAAAATTACCAATTCAGCGTTAGTATTTATTACCAAGTCATTCCCCCTTATTCCAAAACGAAGTCTAAAAATTAAACTACGTTTTAGTGAGATTAAAACCATGGAATTAGATAAACGTTATTACAAAAAGAAGTTTACCGCTAAAACCAGGTTTGTCTGTCCTGTCAAAGATAAACTGCCGAGCACCCTAGTTTAACTAACTTAGACCGAAGTTTCTAACCTCAAAAAATTAAATTCTGACGTTCACCTTTTCCTCGTTACTCCAATTCTCGCTCCTTTTTAGGGTACCATACCCAAAGGGTAAAAACGGGGCCCTCTTACTAAGACTTCGCTATCCGTCCGTCTTCTGTCCGTCACCAAGCTCTATCTCAAGAACCGTGATAACTAGAGAGTTGAAATTTTCACAGATTTTAACAACATATTACGTAAACCTACTAAAAACATAAATAAGTAAATATTTTTAGTACGTACTTATGTTCAAAGAGGATATAATCACTACGTTTTCTTATGTTTTTGAGAAATTTAGGTTATTTTCATGTTTACTATTTTTTAGGTAATTTTTTTTTTATACTTCTAAAGGGGCAGGCAAAAGGCTTAAAGGCTTAACTCGAGCCGCGTTCCGATATACGCTACATAAATTGATGAATTTAAATACAACAACGTAATCGCGAACATAGAATAACAAATACAAGTCACACTATTTCACAATAATTGAACACACAATTTATATTTTTATCACTTTAGTATTCGATTTCTTATATAAGTTTTTAATATTTACTCACTTACCACCATTTTGTGAAAAGGAACGGTGTTTCGAACGCTGAACGAACAAAAGAATGGTTTGTTTCGAGTTTGCTATCTATTGTCTATGGTTGCGACTAAAACCAGGGATTTTCTGGTCCTTGGTCTATTTACTTTTTGTAATAAGAATCAATTTTAAACCAAAACTAACACAAAAACCTAGATCTTTTAGTACAGGTTTAAACTATGGTTTTGCAGTTTTTTTGTAATAAGAGGGATTGGGTTTAAGTTACCATTCACAATATTGAAAACTTCCTGTTTAAAACAATTTGAAACTTTATTGTAACTTCACTCAATTTTCCCCAAACATGATTCCTATTGAACATTATCAATTTGCTTCTATTGCCGCGTGTTTTCATAACATTATGACTTTACATCGCGATGACAGAATTGCATAAATTAATAATAATAATGTTTTTAATAAATTATTGATGAGTGTTTTGTGTTGGGTATGATTTTTCAGATTTATAACCTTAGTTTCTTTTGTATTTACTTATGTAGGTAACTTTTAAGTGTTCTTTCTACCTTGTTTTTGTTTGTGATGTGACTTTGTATGGAATACATCTTTTATTTATTTATCTATCTACTTAAACAACCCAATTCCTGTCAGCTTGCCTAGGTATAGGTTATCCAGCTATTTTGACGCACGTCAACAAACAAAATTATCTATAAGTACTTTCTCTTTCTATATCACTTCACTATTTCATGTATGCTTAGATCTTTAAAACTACGCAACGGATTTTGATGTGGTTTTTTTAAATAGATAGAGTGATTCAAGGGGAAGGTTTTTAGATATAATAGAATAGAATAGAATAGAAATCATTTATTGTTTAACTGTGTACATGAGCCGATATTAATGCTATAATTAGTAGACACAACAGTTCACCACACTGGGCATACAATATTTTGTGAAATGTAAAAATACATGCATAATACAGCCGTGCGAAGCCGGAGCGGGTCGCTAGTAGTATATAAAGTCACTTTTCGCCGTCCCTATGTATGTTTAGATCTTTAAAACTACGCAACGGATTTTGATGTGGTTATTTTTAATAGATAGAGTGATTCAAGAGGAAGGTTTATATGTATAATACATGCATAATATAGCCGTGCAAAGCCGGAGCGGGTCGCTAGTTATTATTATAAAAAAGGAAAAGATTTGATTGTTGATTGTTTGCATTGAATAGGCGCCAAAACTACTGGACCGATTTTGATGAAACTTGGTATAAAGATACATTCATTCATTGAGAGTGTTATAGGGTATAATTTTTATCCCGATATTCCCACGGGATCGGGAGTTACGCGGGTGAAACCGCGACGTGATGTCAAATAATTTGGTTTTCACATCTCTTGCGTGTTTCTATCGGCTTACCTTCAAAGTAAATTCACCCTCGCCACTGCTACGTAGTACCTATATCATAGCAATGTCTAACTGTCTAGGTAACACTTATTTATTCACCTAACTTTCAATTTAAAAATAAATCTAATTTAGACCAAATGTCCTTGGTTGGTTTGTAAACATAAATTAGCCTTAGGTGGGTGTTTGACTAAGCAGGTACCTAAGTAGGTATATAAGCAAATATTTTGGAATCTTAAAGTTCCGGTTAAAGCTTGAACACTTCTGCTTTTAAGTACCTACCCATTTAGGATTCTATTTTAAAACTAACTGCGCCCCGCTATTTCACCCGCGTAAGTTAGATCTTTCTCACCGTTTAAACCTTCCCTGGACTACGACAAACATTTCAAAACCAAAATCATCTAAATCGGACCAGCCGTTCTCGACTTTTAGCTAGACAAACGAACAGCAATTGATTTTTATAAATTAGAGATATTGCAGAACATTTGCACACAGCGCCAACTAGCTTCAAGCTAAGACTAATTAGGCTTGTATTATGGTGATTAAACAACTGATATTCTTTCTTTTGAAAGTTACATATTTATTATCTTAATATATATAAATCTCGTGTCACAATGTTTGTCCTCAATGGACTCCTAAACCACTTAACCGATTATAATAAAATTCGCACACCATGTGCAGTTCGATCCAACTTGAAAGATAGGATAGCTTGCATCTTAATTTATCCCGATATTCCCACGGGATCGGGAGTTACGCGGGTGAAACCGCGTAGGGCAGCTAGTACGTGTCTAAATTTTGCATACACAGTAGAAAATCTCTACCATTTGGTCTAAAATTAAAAATAAATTTTAGGCTGAAAGATTCCCACCGACCACAATGTTTTGTTTTTATGCTTTTTAAGCGCGTTTTTTTTTACTAAAGATTTCTATTAAAATATGTGGATTTTCGAGTAGAATTAGAGCCTCAACTTAAACTTTATCTATGCTTAGTCAGTGGTTGCAAAACTTTTTACGAAACTAAATTTCAATAAATTTCGCTTCAAAAAATTAATTTTAATATGTAAAAACCGACTCACCTTCAACAAGAATCCAATTTTGTCATCCAATCAAGAAATACCAAAGTAAACAAAATATAGAAATCTCAGTTACAAAATATTCTACTTGTCTTATTCCACTCACAAAACCTGTTTTTTAACAAGAATTCCAAGTATTCTAACGTCACAGTGTTTAAATTAATACACAGAATTCACTAGAATATAGTTTATTAAAGAATTCATTGAAAAATAACACGAAAATACAGTTTTTTTGTCCAGTTTTTTAATAAACATTCACTTTTTATTTAAATTCGCGACGCGCGTCTACCGCGCTAACTTACGAATGACTCTACGAACGCCAATGAATATCGCATTCTCTTTAATATAATACGGACAAATTGTAATGAATACTACAATATCTTAAGTTAACGAAATGCCTTACCTTTCTAATTAGACTGGGTTATACAAGTTTGTACTGATGAATACAAGGGAATTTCGTATTTTGTTAAAGGTAATAAGAGTTAGAATCGTGTGAGTTTAGGATTTTCTTTAAGGCTGATGTTGTAATCGTTTACTCACGAGAAATAAAGTTGAGAATTTTATAGACAATATCGTGAAACAAGTTAGAAGTTTAGTTTGTGGTAGCGCGCGCTCTAGTGTGGCTCTAGTATCTATGAAATGATGAGTTTTAGAAATCTTTAGTTCTAATTTTGGCCACAAGTCCTCATTATTTTCTCTATTTCTTTTCTGACTAAAATCTCTAGAGCAATATTTATTTTTATCATAAACCTACGTTACTCTATTTTCCTTTTGTATAACAAATAATTTTTGAAAGAAATATTACCTACTCATTAAAACAAAAAAAATACAAAGTACCTAAATCACAACCAAGAAAAAAAACATTAGTTTTATGAAAAACATTGATTGCTCTATCGTAAGGCATTATTCGGGAACTAAATATATAATAATTTTGTATTTATGTCACCATAACACAAGCCCCAGTTCCTTACCTTGGGGCTAGATGGTGCTGTGCGAAATGTTCTAAAATATTGATTTATGATAAAATCTCTTTTTTTAAACAATAACTTTAAAATCATTGAATTAAATCAAACTAGAAGAGCAGAAAGTAAAATTAAAATATGAAAAAATCTATTTATTTTTAAAATCGTGTAAATTAATACTCTCTAACTCTGCAAGTATGCTAGTTTTTAGAGCCAACGAAGGCCTAAAACATGATTTTATCAATGAAGTGACGTAACAGTTGCTTGCATAAAAACTAGGTAGCTAGGTAGGTATATTTTATTGAGGTAAGAATCTCATGGCTTCTGTTTACATAAGCATTCGATTGTTATTGTTATTACGTGGGTAAATACCTACAATATCTAATTAATTTAAATAGTTACATTAAAGTTGTACTGTTGTCATTAATAAGCGCCATCTGTTGACCAATAATCTATCGTTTGTCTTTTAAAAATAATAAAGTAGGTAGGTACCTACCTATGAGAAAATCATTTTAACCAACTGCAAAAAAAGGAGGTTGTCATTTCCTCGTGTATATTTTTTATGTACAATCCGGCAACAGAAGTGCAGACCCACTGTAGATTCTAAAATGGTATACAAGTACCTTACTTACCGATTACTCGAATACGGCTCGATTGAGATGATTCATTTTGTGTTAGAAATGGGATAGGTAGATACGCTCGGCTGCATAATTGCAGACCCACCGTAGAGCTCCAAAACGGCAGTTTTAGGAATGTTTTCAACACGAGCAAGATTCTAGACAACTCATCAATTAATCAAACTAAAAATATTAGAATGCAAACATTCCGCGGGCTGATTCATAGAGGGCTGCTATTATGCAGCCGACTGTACCTAAGACGTGGTCCCATAAGTTGTTGAGTGCATAACTTTGCCTGAAATCGAGTGGAATTTTCATAGGCAGTAGAAATATGCACTAAAAAGGACTAAATTTAAAAAAACCAGACTAGGTACAAAAATAAGGGTAAATTAACTCTGCCAAACCAACATAATCATAGTCAGGCAGCGACAGGCAGCCGAACTTTATGTGTATGTAAGTACAGTCCAGAAAATAAAACATTAAGTAGGTATACCTATCTTTTTTTTTTCTAAACTACATAATAAAATTGTGAACGTAAAATTTCCAGACTTCGAACATGTTGGTGGGGTTATTTTTCCCTTTTTTTGATCCTGGGATTGTTTTTTAAATATTACTTATTAATACATGAAACTTAGCTGTAGGTACCTAGTTTATAGATTCTATAGAACCTTCTCTCTAAAGTGGTATTATGTGGTACCTATGTAACCTACTGCATCACATTGCAATTATACGCTCAGTAATCGTGGTCATTACTTGAAGATTGCATCGGTTTACGTTCTAATTATATAGGTACGTATCAACATGGAGTGTAGGTAGGTAGGACTAATAGTAGGTAGATTGTCAGGTATCCATCTATATAGGTATCTAGAGTATCTACTAACTGCTATTTATTATGTAACTATTTACTACATAAGAATAGTTTTAAGAAAGATCCTTTAAACCCCTATTATATAGGTGGTATAAATAAATAAATATTACGTTTATTGGTCGTGGTCCGACTGCCGGTACAGGTCATTCCACACATCGCCATCTAGCCCCAAGCTAAGTAACTTGACTTGTGTTATGGGTGCTAGACAACGAATATAAGTACTACTTATACTTTTCTTTTGTGAATATATACTTACTTAAAATACATAGAAACAACCAGACCACAGATAAATATCTAAGCATAAATACATGTCTGAGACGGGAATCGAACCCGCAACCCTGTGTTTGGCAGTCCAGCATGATGACCATTGTGCCAACGGGTCGTATAGACTAGAACATTTCCTCTAGCATTTCAATTTAATGTTTATCGTTCTTAAAATGTTACAACGTTTAGACGCAAAACACCATAAACGCGAAACACCAACTCGAGGTTTTGTGGTGTTTTGCTGACTAGTAGAAATAATTAGGTAGGTACTACAATACTGGCAAATGCAAGGCAAATGTTCGAAGTGTGGTTAAACTCAAAATAATGACGGCAAATTTTAATACTTTTACAAGTTTTCGCGAAAATGTAAATTTGCCCATATCATTTTATCGTGTTGACTCAGGAACTTGATTTTTATACATATAATAGAGACCATAGACCTCAGTATCTGGTATGAATTTCAACTTGCTGTGTCCACCCTTTACTGAGAAAATCGGTGGTCACACGGACAGACAGACTAACAGACGGACAAGAAAGTGATAAGGGTTCCTTTTTTACCTTTTGAGGTACGGAACCCTAAAACAGTGAATGTTTAATGTTCTGTTAGGCAAAGTAGACAAGCATGGAGAAGCCGATGAAGATCACACACTGAACCACTTGACAATCACGTAACGCGTAAATAACATTGTTCAAATTACATTTCAATATCATTTCGATTGCATTTCGATCACAAATAATACCCTACGGACACTTTCATACGACGATTTTTAGTTTGTTATTATAACTGTCTATTTGTATAGTTTGAATGTCCGTTTGTATGTACGTCACGTATGTTGACGGAAGTAGCCAAGTAGGTACCTAGAGTACCTACACACAATGGTACGTGAGTGAGTGTTTAGTATATCGTTTCTATTAAGTATATTGATTCACTATAGCTTTTACCCGACTTTGAATCCCGATGTTGTTGATGTTGTGTATGTTCTCCGATATATATATCTAACATCGGTTAGGTTAGGTTAGGTTATATATATCTAACATCGGTTGAGTCGTCTTCGAATGATCGCGTAATGCTTATATACACACAAAGACATATTGTCGAATTGAGAAACTCCTCCTTTTTTGAAGTCGGTTCAAAAAAATAAAGTTGAAAAAATATAACCCCTTAAACTCTACTTCCCATAGAACTAGAATTTTTTCACTATAGTAAGTATACAGGGTTATTGGTAACCATACTAGCAAGTCGTTGAGGGCTACTTCTATGCACCTTAACGATCAACTTTTGTTCAACGACTTTTGTCAGAACCTATAGGTACATATACCAAAAAAATATATTAAAGTGTTTTTTGTACTGTCTGACCATTTTCTATATCTATGCGGCACAGAGCCCGCGCTTTACCATACGTGTACATACTATGATTGATTCTGTGGCCTATGTCGAGTTGAGTATTATTTGAACTGATGGATTTAATTTATTAGTTTTGAATGGATTTTTTTTATAATTAATTTACAAAAGCCTTAAGGTGTACAATCCACGGTCAAAAGTCTCTGCCCACCGTAACGTTTACAATCCTGTGCAGCACTATTTGAACATTATAACAACGTAACCTGTGGATCGAATCCACGTCGGTTGGTATAGCGGGTGCCGGCTTATACCACTCACACAACTAAACACATAGCTAACATGTTGAAAATAATAACCACACTGAGTACTTTTAATTCAAGTATTTAAGTTTGTGTGTAACGTCTATTAGAAGAAGGTCGTAACTCCATTATTTGTTAATAGTATTATTGTAGCAAACTGATAATTTACCTAAGATCCATACTGTACATAAGTAGCCCCCAACGGCTTGCTAGTATAGTTACCAAGAACCCTGTATACTAAGTCTACGCTCCTAACAGATGTTTAAAAAATAAAACAATATATTCCACGATGTAATCCTTTATTCACTGTCAATTTACCAAAATATTATCTCGGAATACATTTGAGATCATTTTCATTTTAACATTTTTTGGTCTTTAATACTTTTATACATTTAGTCGTATATTTTTTTATAAATACATATTGTAATAAGTACATAATTAAGAAGTAACTTTTAACACTTATTTTTAGAGGAATTCGTACAGGGTGCGCGCGAAATTAAAATATTTTTTCTAATTTATATTCAGTTAGAAATTGAAATGTTTTTTGTAGTTTCTGACTTTAAAACATTTTTTTTAATCATTAAAGCTTTGTGCCTTGTTGATATTATGTCCCACCCATATCATTAATTTCGCTTCTGCTACAGTCTTTTTGTGACCACGGCTAATGCAACATAGTCGAAACGTCGAGTATTATAAAAACAAAATACTTACGCGATTAAGAACAAAAATAATTCTTTAAAACTATCTCAAATTAATGCCCTCTTTGAAAAATTACTAGTCATCTCATAAGCCTACACATAAATATGGAATATTCATAAAGCTTAATTTAGGTTTTACGCTAGAAAATTACGTTTCACATTACTACGAAATAATGTTACATTTCTATTTCATTGAAACGAACAAAAAATAAAATTTGGGTGTACTTTTCACAGTATTTATATGGAAATACAAAATGAAAAAAGTGGAACAAGCGTTATTTCCAAATTATATCCCATTATTTCCATTGCAGCAAGAAAACGCAGTTGTGTTTTATTTGAGGATCTGTTTCAACTTTAATATTTATGACGGCCTTATAAATAAAATTCTAAAGAGATATTGAGAATTTAATCAATAGAATAAAATAAAAACACGACTTCTCGTTATTAAAAAGAAATGGAGACAAAATTAATCATTTTCCATTTTTTGAATAATTCCCCACCACATTACACAAAAAACTAGCGGTTTTTTTGCGCCACCGCCAGCAATGAAAATAGTGGGAGAAACTGTCCCAATATTTCTATCAATGGAAATTCATAATGGAAATAGTGGGATAACCCAAAAAATATTGAATTTCCCGCGCACCCGGTGACGTATTCCCGGTGCAACATCATTTTCAACCAGACTAGATTCACACATTCTACTTTTCTTATAAATTAAGGTTAAAGGGTACCGGCGCTCTCTCCATACAAACGTAGTCGACTGTTTCCTCCCTGGATAATGACAGTACCACAAATATTTTTGTTGCATAAAACCTATATCTGCCATGACTATGTCTTGTTTTTTTTCATTTTCTAGTTATCATAGAAATCAAGAATAAAAAAAAAAACAAAAAAAGACAAAACATAGGGGCACGGTCATGGCAGTTATAAGTTTTATACAACCAAAATATTTGTGCTAGTATCATTATCCAGGGAGGAAACAGTCGACTACGTTTGTATGGAAAGAGCGCCGGTACCCTTTCCTCTTAAAAACAAATATTCAATTCTACCCTCAATACTACTAACAAAATAAATGTGAATTTTTTTGTTACTTCTTTACGTTAAAACTACTGAACCGATTGCGATGAAATTTTGTGTGTAAATAGCTGAAGATTTGGATTAAAACATAGGCTACTTTTTATCCCGATATTCCCACGGGATCGGGAGTTACGCAGGTGAAAACATGGGGCGTAGCTAGTATAAATATGAACTATAATACTACATATCACAAATCTAATACACGATCACAAATCAGTCCCTATCTTTTCTATTAAGTTTTATCAATATCGGATTATCCGATATTTTACATTCACTGGTCCGTTTCTATCATTTTATCAAAGTTTTATGAAATTGGGACTATCCGATTTTTTTTGTACTGTTTCTATCATTTTAATTAAAGTTTCATCAATAATGGATTATCCGACCACTGATTTTAACATTCACTGGTCCTTTTCTATCATTTTGTCAAAGTTTTGTCAAATTGGGACTATCCGATTGTTGTACTTAGTTCTATCATTTTGAATAGGTTTTATGAATATTGGTCTATTTCATTCAACATTTCACGATTCCTCGGTTGCTATCAATCATTTTGTGAAAGTTTTATCAAATTGGGACTATCCGATTATTGTACTGTTTCTGTCATTTAAAGTTTAATCAACACCAGTCTATTAAAATCGACATTATTCAGTCAATATCTATCGTTTTTTGATAGTGTTATCAATCTGGGACTATCCAATTGTTGTATATCTCTTGCCAGTCAATGTTTTTGAAATATGGATGTTTTTTTATTTCTTCGATGCCATCTTTTCCACCGCCTAGACGTTCTGTTGGGTCGTAGGTTAAGAGCTGAAAAAAAAAAAATTAAAAATATCACGTTTTAATATTACATTGTGTCACGAGGGAGTAAAACGTGCTTTTAGAGGGCTGTATGTGAGAGAAATCATATATAAAACAAAGTCGCTTGTTTAATAAATTTCAAAATAAGAAGGGGTTCTTAATTCAACACGTTTATCATTTTTTAATTTTTAACACTAAGTCAAAACATCTTTATCATTCTTTATTCATAGGGTATCATACAATTTGCACGGGATCTCTTTAAATCGTCTTAAAACCAAGTTAGTAACACAAATAAACTCCACTTTCAGTGACTTTGGGTATAATACGGGCCCAAATCAATCAAAACTTCGATTTTAAACAAAATCCCGAAAACTGAAGGAAAAAAAGAAAGATTATTTGTTTTCTGTTTGTTTGTAGCGAATGAACTCCGAAACTACTGGACCGATTTTAATAAAACTTGGTATGAGGATACATTGATTCATTGACAGTAACATAGGCTATTTTTTATCCCGATATTCCCACGGGATCGGGTCTTATACGGGTAAAACCATGGAGCGCTGCTAGTATAATAGATTACCTGAGTCAACAACGATTCCTCTTCAACATTCAATCCATCTGGCAATTGTAGGATTGTGTGAGATGTAAATATATTTCTATGATAGTATGATAACGGCTGGAAAATAATAATAAGTACTTAAAAAACAGACAGACAGACAGACCAGAAAGTTATCTTATAACCTTTTTTTGAGGTACGGAACCTCAAAAATACTTAATGATGTTTTCGATCGTCTTTTGTTTCTTTTTTCGATCATCTTTTGGGTTTTTTATCGCCTTTGTTCATGTTTTTCCCTGGATTAGGGGATACGATGAGATTGTTTTTTTAACAGTTTAGCTGCAAACGTTTTTCCCTGGGGAGCAAAGAGCATGATCCGCGAGACCTTCATTTCTAATTTTAATCCTCCGAAACGGTTGAACCGATTTTTATGATTTTTTTTGTGTATATTCGTTAGGTCTAAGAATCGTATAACATATTTTTTTGTATATGACAAAACGTTTGCCGGAACAGCTAGTATACTATACATATAATATAATATCACAAAGAGGAAAGATTTGTTCGTGTTTTTATTTGTAACGAATTGGTACCGAAACTAGAATAGAATAGAATAGACATTTATTAGAAAAGCACACGGACAAAAAAAACAAATATAAAATAGGTAGACATAATTACAAAACAAAAAAATAAAATAAAACAAATGAAAATAGAACAGACAGAATTATCAATCGATAGAATTTAATAATAGGCACACAATAATGAAAAGTCCGGGATGCCGTGTGCTGTCCTAAATGGACCGACCTCAGCTGAAATGCTGCAGCAAGCATAACGCCAGGCTACAGCGCTGGTCTTCCGGCCAGGCCCAGGGCAGCGATGCAGAAGGCACCGCTGCATATCCCCGTCCGTCCAACCTCACGCATCATAAATCAGCATCATAACAACTGGATCGATTTAGATGAAACTTGGTATGAGGATATATTGATTCATTGGGAATAACATAGATTACTTTATATCCCGATATTCCCACGGGATCGGGATTTACACAGATAAAACCGCAGCATAATATTATTAGCTAGCTAGATGGCTAGCTCTAGCTAGATGGGTCTGGCCGGAAGACCAGCGCTGCAGCTAAGCATGCTTGGCTGCAGTTGTTAGCTGAGGTCGACCCATTTGGGTCAGCACACGACACCTCTTTATTTTGTCTTGTTCATTTCTTTATTCCTGTGTTTGTCGTGTGTTTGTACTCAATAAATACTTTCTTTCTTTCTTTACAATAAAACTTACCACCCCACAAATAAGTTGGTACATAACAGCACCAAAACTCCAATAGTCACACTCCATCCTCTCACAGTCCAACACGTTGTCATATAACTCTGGTGCTATATACATATTGTATACACCGGGCTTGTAGCGGCTGTTGTATGATTCTGGAATTTATGGAAACAATATATTAATAAACTAGCTTTTATAGTTATTATTTTCCCGGGTCTATATCGCATGTATTTTTATTTCTCTTACCTCGACGTTTCGACTATGTTATGACTATTGTAACATCACTTCACTACATAGTATAAAATAAAGTCACTTTTCGCCGTCAATATTTCCCTTTTTATGCATAGATCTTTAAAACTACGCAACGGATTTTGATGCGGTTTTTTTTAATGGATAGAGTGAATCAAGAGGAAGGTTTAAATGTATAATACATGCATAATATAGTCGTGCGAAGCCGGAGCGGGTCGCTAGTAGAGAAATAAAAATAAAAAATACGCGATTAAGAACCGGGAAAATTATTACTACGAATACTATACGAATGCAAATAGTTTGAGTTTGAAATAGTACATTGCTATATAAGTGTGGAAAATTGATATTCGCATAGAGGCGGATTAAACGCGCGAGCGGTACGCGAGCGTGTTAGAAACCGAGATGCAAAGATCAATTCCACACGCGTATCGTACGACGTTTTTTATCACAGTTGCGAATAGAAGAAAATACTTGAAAATAATAAATAACAAAATATTTGTATGATATGTCTATGTTTACAATTTTTCTAGGCTATTTTTTTTTGTTAATTATACTCTCGAAAGGCCAGGCAAAAGATTTTTAACCTATACAGCCTCGTTTGACATACAATATTTTCTAGGGTTTTTTCCATTTGTTTTTGCGTCGGGGGTTAAAAACAGAATATAATGGTAAGGAAAAAATATATATATGTAAAGGAAAAACAAAACTCCATTTTTATTTGTTTTCTGACGTTATCACGTAAAATTATCGTTCGATAACAGACTTTAGAGACAACCTTTTGAAAAGAAGAAAAAAGGTACCAACAAAGAGTTTTTAAGCCTTGCTGGCTTAAAAACTCTTTGTTGGCTTAAAAAATGCTTTGAGTGTAACGCCCTCTGGTTAACTCTGGTTAAGTTAAAGTGAAGCGAGGGGTTCAAGCCGCCCAAGACGAAGACATGCTTTATCCCGAGGTGCATACTCTACTTTTCATACCGTCAGTCCAATTTTTTTTTAAATTCTTGTGGTGGCCAGTTTCCCTACTTGAAAAAAATCCAGTTATCAAAAATGAGGCAATTGCAATGAGATGGTAGCATGCTGGTAAATATTTGGAAGGTATGATAGGCAAAACCTATTTGCTTAGACCTAACGTAACAATAAAAAAAAACATTAATCGTGGCCTGCTAGATTTTTGTAGACCAATCAAATGACTTATTATAAATAAAACCTATTTGCTGAGACCTTCAAAATTAAAACCAAGAGTTTTCACACAAATTTCAACGTTCCAAATTCAAATCACTTTATTCCCTTGGGAGTTTCATACAACATTATCTCCCTTGGGAATAAAGTCTTGCTTTAAGGTGAGGTTAATAGGGCTTTAATCCGTGATTAAAGTGCTGCAGGTGTGAAAAGTTTATTACACTAGCTTTTGCCCGCGACTTAATCCGCGTAGAAGTCGAAAATGGACCAAGGAATTACGTTGTGTCACATAAAAACTAAATTACACAAACATTTTTTTTCCTTTTTGTTACTTTAAGTATTATTTTTTTATTCATATTTTTCCTTTTCTTTTTTTCTTTTTTTTTTAAATGGTAATTACAACGTTTTCCGGGACAGCTAGTAAGTAGATATATTTTTCGAAAATATTACCCCTCATAATCCGGGAACGCGGTGACGTCACACTTTTTCGTGAGTGCTGGAAGAATGAAGGAACCTTTATAAGTCAAGTTTTACCTGAAATAACCCCTATCCTGGAATACGCATCATACTCCTCTGGAATCTCCTGAATTGTTGAATTAAAATGATGACTATTATAACTACTTTGATGTCTACACATGTTGTTTGTCCCTGGGTTCTCTTGTATCTTGGCTAGAGACATGTCTTGTCCGGGATAGTACGTGATGTATGTTAGAGTTATTTGTCCACAAGATGCTAGGAGTATGTTGCTTGGGTTTAGATCTCTGGAAAATATAAATAGTGTTATTAATAACTAGCGATCCGCCCCGGCTTCGCACGGCTGTATTATGCATGTATAATATCTAAAAACCTTCCTCTTTAATCACTCTATCTATTTAAAAAAATCGCATCAAAATCCGTTGCGTAGTTTTAAAGATCTAAGCATACATATGGACAGGCAGCGGGAAGTGACTTAGTTTTATACACTACTAGCTGTCCCGGCAAACGTTGTTTTGCCATATAAAAAAAAAACTAAATCAAAATCGGTTCAGCCGTTCGGGAGCTACGATGCCACAGACAGACAGACACACACACACACAGACACGTCAAACTTATAGCACCCCGTCGTTTTTGCGTCGGGGGTTAAAAATCATACAAATCGGTTCAGCCGTTTAGGTGTAGTTTGGCAACTAACACCGCGACCCGATTGACGTATAAATATTGATTTATACGTCACTCAATTGTTTTGCCTTCCCGGAACCTCTCCATTAAAACTTGAACTTTATGTTATGGTACTAAAGTTGTTATTGACTTGTATTATTACGAATCGTTTGTATGGTATGGAGTATAGAAAAGTGTTGTTTTTAGACATTTTCAGGCAATTTTTTAAATTTTTCTCTCCGTAAGAACCATCCTCGTACCTTATGGAATATTCTAAAAAAAGAATTGGCCAAATTGGTCCAGGCGTTGTTGAGTTATGCGCTTACCAACACATTTTGCGATTCATTTTTATATTATAGATGTAATGATAGTAAAGTGATAGTAATGTTACAAACCTGCATATAACTCCCATATTATGTAAACTTTCCAACGCTGTTAATATTTCCGCTCCCCATTTACATATCGCTGAAGGGGGGATGACGTCACGGGGGTGGGGGGATACCTGAAAAAAAAAACATGAAATTAGGGTGGCATCCATTTTGAACCCCCATTTTCAACCCGCAAATATTTTTCCATGTTCTACCTAAAATGTATTCCATTTTCAACCCAAGTGATTATAATACTTAAGGTTCCGCTGGTCGATCGTGTTTCCATACAAATGAATTTAGAGTGTTATCCATTTATTCTTTATGGAATTTGAAAAAACAAAAGTTAAATCTACATAACAAGACTATATCTGACGACCTCTGATGACCTCTTTGACGACCTCTGTGGCGCGTCGGGCGAACACCTGACTGCGACGCAGAAGGTTGCGGGTTCGATTCCCGCCGGGAACAAGTATTTATGCTGACCAATTTTATGAATTCTTGTTTCTGGTTCTGGGTGTTTCCTATATGTATAATATGTATATATTTACAAAAAAAAAAAAAAAAAGTATATAAGTAGTTTATCCGTTATCTGGCACCCATAACACAAGCATTAAGTTGCTTAGCTTGGGGCTGGATGGCGATGTGTAATATGTTCTGAAATATTTATTTATTATTTATATCTAGCCCATGTAGGCGACGAAATAGACAAATTATATTTAATTTAATATAAATAATATATAAATAAATTAAATTAAATATGATTTGTCTATAAAAAAAACACGATTGACCAGCGGAACCTTAATATGATGTTTTTTTGTACAGACAGAAAAATAATTCAACATTTTAAAGTCGTATTTTAACTATATTATAATTAACACTTTTACCAAAACTATGAATCTATTTTTTTCTGTTGACGTTACTTGAGTAAAAATTAGGTAGGTAGTTAGGTACCCACTGCGTATTTGGGTAGAAAATGGACTATTCATTTGCAGGGGGTTGAATATGGAGGTATTTTAATTAAAATTATGCCGTGGGTTGAAATTGGCGGTTGAAAATGGATGCCACCGAAATTAGACTAGTAACGCTACGCTGCACTGTTTCGCCCGCGTAGCTCTTGATCCCGTGGGAATAGATAGATAGATAGATAACTTTATTTGTACAACACAGAAAGAAACAGAACACGATAAACACAAAGTAAAGTAAAAGCTAGAAAGAACAAGTTGCACAAATGGGCGGCCTTATCGCTGAAAGCGATTTCTTCCAGGCAACCTTTGGATGGAAAAGAACTGATTTAGCTTAAATGGTAGGTTGTGAATAAATAGGTGATGATATAAAATATTTACATAATTATGGTTTTTAAATATTAAATTATATATAATAAGTACATACCAAATAATTATATGCATAGATACATACAATTAAGTACATACATACATACATGTATACATACATAAATAATACAGGAATATATACGGATATTAGACAGTACTAAGGTAGTGATCAGTTACCATAGCTTTGAAAATGGGTAGGGATTTAGCAGAACGAATAGGTTGAGGCAGGGAATTCCAGAGGATGACAGAGTGGAAAGAAAAGGATTTATTATAGAAAGAAGAGTTGAGAAGAGGAGCTTGAAGGAGAAGGGATTCTGTCGAACGGAGTTGTCGTGAATGGGCGTCACTCAGGAACTTGAAACGTTCTCTGAGGTAGTGAGGAGAGGAGGGAGCGAATAGGACTTTGTAGAGGAAGCAAAGGATATGAACATTCCGGCGAAGGCGGATTGGCAACCACTTGAGCTTATGGCGAAATTCAGAGACATGGTCATATTTGCGAAGTCCAAATATGAACCGTATACAGACGTTTTGAAGTCGCTCAAGTTTGTCGAGTTGCTCTTCGGTCAGATCGAGGTAGATCGGGATAAAAATGCCTATCTGTTATTCCAAGGCAGTTAGCTACATAAATACCGAGTCTCTACAAAATCGATCCAGTAGGTTCAGAATTCATTTTCAAAACTACTTATAAGCTATGTAGTTTTTACTAAAATAAATAAATATTGCCGCATTGGACACAGCGCCATCTAGCTCGAAGCTAAGAAACTAGGCTTATTTTATGGTAACCAGACAACTGATAGAATACTTTAAAACTTTATATTGTACATACGAAAACACCCATACCACAACAAAAAATATTAAGGTGAAAGGGTACCTGAGCTTTCTCCATACAAACGTAGTCGACTGTTTCCTCCCTGGATAATGACACTAGAGCAAATATTTTGTGCCATAAAACCTATAACTGCCATGACTATGTTTTGATTTTTTTCATTTTCTAATTATCATAGAAATTAAGATTAAAAAAAATAAAAATAAACAAAAAATAGGGGCATGGTCAGTTATAAGTTTTATGCACCAAAAATATTTACTCTAGTGTCATTATCCAGGGAGAAAACAGTCGACTACGTTTGTAATAGTTTGTATGGAAATAGCCCCCGGTACCCTTTCATCTTAAGGCGGGAATCGAACCCGGAACTTTTTGCTTTTGAGATGGTCAAAATACTTACAACATTTGTACAATTCTCTTCACTCTTCAATTCACTATTAACTTCTTCAATAGCCTCTTCAGACAACACTTTATCAACATTCAACAACAATTTCTGTGAATTCAACAACATTTCCGCAACGGCATCAACATTTTTATTATCTCCAGCATTCTCATTATCATTATGGACTTTTCCATTATCATTATGAACTTTTCCATAATCATTATGTACTTTTCCATTATCATTATGAACTTTTCCATTATCATTATGTACTTTTCCATTATCATTATGAACTTTTCCATTATCATTATGAACTTTTCCATTATCGTTATGGAATTTTTTGTTATCAACGTTATTTTCCGAATCGTAATTATTTTTCGGTTCAGTGAATACATTTTCTAAGTTAACTTCTCTTGCCGGCGTGTTAGGTATTGATTTGGCATATTTTTTTATATAATCTATTAGTTTTTCACCTGGAGCGTAGGAAAGTATTAAAAATATAAGGTTTTTAGTTTCAATGTAGCTTTGTAATGGTACCATATAAGGTATCACTGTTGGTAGGATGGGTGATTTAGTTTCTGAAGTACGTTGTAAGAAATATTCATCGAATTCCATGAGATTGTTCGGTATTTTTTGTATTACCTGTAATTTGAAATGTATATTAATTTCATGGTTAAATATTGTGGCTTTGATAGTTTTGAAAAAGTAGCCTAAAGTTTAAGTGGTTTTCAAAATCCTTTCTTGGCATCCCCAGGATTTTGATAGCACGCGTAGACTACGTCGCCGCGCGCTGCGTCGTAAATCTGACTTTATATATATATTTTTATTCTAACTAAGTAGAATAGAAAAGAATAGCATAATATTTATTTCCAACAGTTACAAAGGATGAATGACTAAAAAAAATTTGCAAGACATTCCACACTTCGCCATTTAGCCCCAAGCTAAGTAACAAGACTTGTGTTATTGGGTGCTAGCCAACGTATATATTACGTATATACTTTTCTTTTGTAAATATATACTTATACATGGAAAGAACCAGACGACAAACAAATATCTAAGCATAAATACTTGTCTGAGGCGGGAATCAAACCCTGTGTTTACAAATAAAAAAGAATACAAGTATTTGTAGGTTTTGAACGCACCATTTAAACTATCTTTGTTTATATTTTATAGTCAATGGCTACAAAGGCTCTTCGAGTGGTTAAAAATGGTTGTCTGTAAAGTCAGTTTACGGACGATAATTTTACGTGATAACGTCATAAGAAAACGATAAAAAATTGAGTTTTTTTTTGTATGTCCTTTATATAAGTCAACGTCACTCTTCACCATAACACAAGCCCAGTTAAGCGATATCACTACATAGTATCAAACAAAGTAGCTTTCTCTGTCCCTATATCCCTTTGTATGCTGAAATCTTTAAAACTACTCAACGGATTTTGATGCGGTTTTTTTTAATAGATAGAGTGATTCAAGAGGAAGGTTTATATGTATAATACATGCATAATATAGCCGTGCGAAGCCGGGACGGGTCGTTAGTTATTATTAAACTAGCGACTTTATTTTATACTATGTAGTGATACGGAAGATAATTTTACGAAACATTGTTTATGGAACGTGAGCGTTTCGGGACAGTGAGCGAAACGCGATGACGTCACACTTTTTTGTGAGTGCTGCCGGTGTTCATCAATATAATAAAATTATCACGTCAAAATGTACATACCTTCATAGCGTAGCACCTTTTATCTGTATTATTCATGACCAACATCATGTTATCCCCCAATATACCCAACACTCGATACAATGCCAGATCTTCGTACGGACGGTTCAACATCGATAGAGGGATGGTACAGTGGCGGGGGTTGCTCTCTTCTGATGGTAGAAGCTGGAATTTACAACATTTACATCAGCACTAATTGGACGAACGAACGAAGCGAGTGAGGCGTTTCTGCTTCAAGTCTAGCAATCTATAATATAAAAATGACGCCCCCACTAATGAGAAGAAAGCACAAGAACTCAAAAGGTTTTTTGTGATTAATTTCACAAAGGTACAAACTTCAGTATCGTGAAAATGGTGTTTGAAATATCGAGCTACACAAAATTAAGACATGTAAGTAACTATTCTGTTTTAAATAACTTTGGTAGTGAAAATAACTATGACAGTTTTAAATCTTATATTAAAGTTAATTTTAGAAAAAAATAGTAATAAGGGCCACTATAAGGTTTTAAAAAAACCTTGATTTTAGTGACAAAATAACAAGAAAATAAACCAATCAAATTGACAATAAAGCAAATATGTATATAATGACCTGTTTTTGCAAAAGAGACATTGTGCGAAAGCGCCATTCTGAGAAAGAGACATTTTGCGACTAGGCGACATTTTGCGAAGTGGCCATTTTGCGAATAGTTTTTCCGTAATATTTTTCCTCTTTCTTTTTTTACGTAATATTTAGTTTTTAATTAAGGTGACAGGTGGTATTTATTACCCGCATGTAGGCACCTTATAAGTTTTCATAATATGAATAAAATGAAATACTTACACTTCTTTCAACATTGCAAAGATGGTTTTTGTATATTTGTTCGGCGTGTGATAGATATTTATTCGTTTTCTCCTTTATTAGTGCACGCCGCTGGGGATCAGAATCCGCTGAAATATTAGAAACATAAGTTAATGAATTGAGATAGATAGATAGATAGAGAGAGAGAGAGAGAGGATGTTGCCCTGCAGTGGGACACCACAGGATCTAAAAGGGAGGTCCATATGCCATCGACCTTGCTACACAGGTTACTAAAGGTGGACGAACGCGTCGAATTTTTGCCGTCCACGAAAAAAGGTAAACCCCGCGCAGCGAATGATGAGCTCTGAGGTAAGTGGAAGGGGTATGCGCAGAACTCGATATTTATATGAAAATTGAGTTCTGCGCATACCCCTTCTACTTTCCGTCAGAGCTCATCATTCGCTGCGCTGGGTATACCTTAGAATAATAGAGATAAGGTACATTTATATTTCCGATGACGTCATCAGAGTCGTTCGCATCGTGAGAGGCCGCCGACTCTGAAATAAATAAATGAATAAATGTACCTTATCTCTATTATTATAAGGTACCTTTTTCCGTGGACGGCAAAAATTCGGCGCGCTCGGCGCGTATTAATGTGCGGGAACCATAAATAGTTACTACCGGCAACGGTCGCCTTCGTTGGTGAACATTGTTGATTGTTACGTATGTGTTTTGTTTTTCTCAAAAGTGCTGGAATTGGATGGAATTGTAGGTGAGATTTTTACCGACATTTTGGTGTGATTTTGAGGCAAAAATTCCCTATAGTATAACTTTGAATTGACAAGTAATTTTAGTCTTAAATAACCCGAAAATATGGGTCGGTGTCGTACTAGACGTTTATACGAACAACTTTTGTAAATTTTGTAAAATCATTGTGTTTTAGTATTTTTTATTCTACTGGTTTGAATTATGAGTTTTGTCACTGGCGATATGTAAGGTCGTATGTTGCCAAATAGCTTAGGAAAAAAAAAACAGCGCACTCCGGGAGTGCAGGCAGAAGTGAAAACAATAAACTTGTTATTTCTCATAGAATATTTCTTGAAACGATCTGCTACTGCCATCTATTAGCACTCACTTAAACAAATATAGTTTATTTTTTATTCGCTAGATGGCAGTAAAAAATTTAAATCAGCGCCATCTACATTCGAATAGCGGTCTTTCTAGAAACTAAGTTTCTCAATTTGTGTAATAGATGGCAGTATAAGTTAAACAAAAAGACTAACACAAATAAAATCTCATCTGTCGCGTCAAAATCTGTCGCGAGAACGGCTGAAAATGCTCACCCACAAAAGTGCCCAACGCGCCATAAGAAGTTTTCACTTCAAAAATAGAAATGACATTAGACTTGAGTGTTGATGCGTTTTGACGTTTACCCAAAATCGGGGAGTTTATTTATTGTCACGATGACAGATTTCAGAAGGTTCCCGTTATTTTAGGGTTTTATACAGGAAAAGTATTTTTGTAGTGCACAAATTTCGGTATGTTTTAAGCTCATTAAAATAAAAAATACTGTTTTTTTTATTTTGGAGCTAACTCAAAAACTCTCAGAGCTATAACCATTTAAGTGTTTCTAACAAAACGACGAAGTCCATGAACACAATACTAGCGCCAGCGAGTTTAAGCGCGCTCTTGAAATGAAATGAAGTACCCTACGTGTCACTGTGTGTATCATACTGAGATGCCCAATAATTTAGAAATTGCAGGAAGTTTTTCACATTAAGTTTTGGTTTTTTTTTATTTTTTTTTTTTGCGTAAATGTACTCCACTGTCGACATATATTCAGCAGAAAAAAAATGTGCACTACAAAAATACTTTTCCTGTATATGAAACGCCAGGATAGCCTTCATAATTATTCATCTTGTACCAATTTAGGAAGTGGACAAAGTAAGGGTTAAGAACAATGTCATCCAATGACAGTCAGTATTATTTATACACTACAAGTAACTAGATTCAAGTAGTTTTCAATGAAACACTTAGTTAACATCACAATAACTCAAATCACTACATAGTATATATCGGCGCAATTATGATTATTGACCTAAACTTTGACTGGTAAAACTATCTTTCATCTAGAATTCATGAAATTATTGATTATTCAAAACAATATTGTTGTTTTGCAATAACATGTTTTCATTTCGTTGTAATAATTCTTGAAACTAACGGTTAATTTAAACTACAATAATAAACAGTTAGAATTTAATTGATAGATCGATTTACATTGAATTTAACTATTAAAAACAAGATTCTAGTGTTTGAAAAACATTCAATTGACTTAAACACAAAATCACTATAAATACAGCCGCAAAACAGTAGGAAAGCCATTCCAGCGCCAGACTTCAGACCGAGCGGACCTCCCTACAACCTGAGGTTTCTACTCAGCACCATCGAAGCTAGTATTTGAAGACGAAGCTCCTAATCGAAGATTGGTCTACCTGATGACGTCGGCTTCACTGACGTCATTAATATTTCTAACCAAAAACCACTTACAAAAACTACTAACCGAAGAGTCGTCAAGTGGACGATGAGATTGGTGACGTCAGCTTTGCTGATGTCACCGATATTATTTAAGTCCATGGAACACCTCCTCCGTCATCAGAAGTGGGATCGGAACGGAATCCGATCCTAAACCACTTCCTTATCAGCTCGTATACCACCTGATATCAACCAACAAACTCTGTAACCACTGGGGCATCTGTTGCATCCAAGGTAACCATGCTGCTGCTCCCGCCTGGGTGCTGCTTCATAACCTATGGCACCAATAACTTCCAGCATCACCATCGGCATCGGTGGTTGATCTATTTATGGATGGGCTTTCACCACAATCATCAGTAATAATGAAAGTGGTACAGGAAATGTTAAACCATTGTTGTTTCACCAGCTGAATTTAATAATAAGAACGTCAAGCTACAATCATCCAATCCTGATCCACATTAACCATTTCATCTGTTACAGGTAGAAAGCTCCGATTCTTCTTACTTAGAGGGTCTTATATTAACACTTTCATCATCATCGATTGTGTCACTTCAGTCAACCAGCTCCTACCGGAAGTAAGCTCGCAGAAGGAGGTCGACCCGGTATGCGCCACGTTCTCGCAGTGACGATTAATTAGTTTTGCCCAACAATTCGCCGAGAATTATGAGTTTCAGCCGAGTTACATCAGCAGTAATCACAACTTGAGAAGCGAAGGTTGTTCTTCGTTGATTAGGTGTAGGATAACGCACTTCAATGTGAATGCTTCACTAACCTCGAATCCAGACTTTACTCGTTTTAGAGAGGCCTCCACCGTCGTGTGTGTGAGACTTCCACAGCAAACCGTGGGACAAAGTGATGAAAATGTTCCAAGATTCACGATATCTATGTTGATATTGAAAACTACCCGCAAATGTTAATATGCCTGTCGCAGAGTTAGAAGCGCCATCTGTTATCGTGCATGGAAACTTCGTAAATTCAGTGTTGCTGATGTACGAAATAATATTGTCGTTTCGATACTTGGGTTTGATTTAAACAAAGGGCAATCTTGTGTTAAAAAACAAGTTAGCAACAGCTTCACTTTTTGTTCGACCACAGACAGAACTGTTCACGTTCCGCTTCCACTGTATTTTTGAGATTTAAATCTAATTAAATCACGCGGATCCTTTGAGATTTTGTGAATCAGATTATTGATTAGACAAAATTAAATATCGAGAAGACTAACTGCGTCCTTATTTTGCTTCAAAATAATGAGTGACGTGGAGTCAGGTTCTGAGTCATATGCCAACACTCACCCCACTGCGTCATGCCAATGAAGTTGACAGAAATAACTAAGCAATGTCCACTCTACGGAACAATGGGTAAAGAGTTGTTAAGGCACGTCACAAACAACTTTGGAATGAAGGTTAAATGAAAGTTTAAACCTCTTTTTCGTTAAAATTGTTGTTTATTCATTTCACCCGCTTCACATACGATTCGTGAGTAAAAATTCCTGTCATCTACTAAATGATTCTTATGCAAACAACTTTCTTCGGTCGGTTTGTCCCAGTATAGTTAAATGACTAGTTATCACGGGTTTTAAATCTGCGATTCTTGACAGCTGCTAGGGTGCTTAATAGCGATCGTTCGTTTCATCTGTTCACAGAGCTACCGTAGATAAATTTCATTTTATAGACGCCACGCCGGTACACTGATAGTGAATGGTGTACTCCAACGTTCCTATCTATTATTCTACTTTTGTTTTCTTAACATGGACCCAATCTTACTTTGATACTTAGGGGTCATAAAACTTGAGTTCTGTTTACCAGCGATGTCTTCATAGAACGAATATTATGGTGAAATGAGATGTTGAGGTATCGATTATGTCGACTGTCTATAGTCACTGTATTTTGCCATGACCTTAACATTCAAAAGAAAACAAGGTTCTGTTCAAATCCAATTAGTACAAAGACTTGATTTAGAAGAATTTAGTCATTTGTGGTGATACCTAAGACATTAAGATGAAGTGATGTGGTCATGTCAATGTACCTGTCGCTGTATGTAGGTCACGCCTTTTTAGACAGTGTAGCATTCGGCTTGGTTTGCAAGTAAGGCTTTGCTTAATTGTCTACAACTTTCATCGTTTGTTTATCAAGTTGCGCGACCATAGCTATGCCATTACCCGCAGAAGGGAATAATGTCATCATCACTTCATCACCATCATCCTCCTAGTGGATTTCGACTTCGGTGACTGGTATTTGTTAGAAAAAAAAAAAAAACCTTGTGGTTTGAAAGTTCCGTCCTTAGGTAACTTTTGTAACTTATTTTGTTTACAAAGGTTCATCCGCAGCAAGCACACGTCAGAACTCCGTTTACATAGTTGTAATCAATGGCAGAAGGTGGCTTACTCTTCAGCTGATCACGCTTGTCGTCTAAAGCACACCTTTGCGCGTCCTCAAACTTAGACATCTGAGTCTGCACTCACCGCCTCCATTCCGGACGCCTTGAAGCAAATGACTCCCAAGCACAAGGGTCTATGTCGTAATTCTTCATTTGTCTTTTCTGAACATCTTTATAGCGAGGGAACTGGCCACTGCGCTTCCGCTTACCATGTTCAAGCTCAGAAAATATTATGCGGAATAGTGGTAATATTGGGCGAGTCATGTAGGCATGGTGCTCGATTTCCTTCTAGTGAATTCATCTGTGACGTCATCGATTGGATCCGCTATGCCCTTTATCTACGGTAATCTCACCTTATTAGGTTGAGAAACTTTTGGGTACCTACTTAGTTAAAAAAAACCGTCAATTATAGAAGCAGTCCAAGGTCGTTGAATTTGCTCGTGCCTTCATACAGCTGCGCTGACCGAGAGTATTCTAAATTTCATCGAACAATCTCATCGCCACATTCAAATCTGAGAATAGATATCCTCGTGAGTCATGATAATGTAAAGATATTTAGAAAAGACGTCTGTTACTCATCTACGAATATTGCTGAGTATTTTCCACACGACTAGGTTTTATAAAAAATAAAAATATGCACCAAGGACAGCTTGGATAATAAGGATGAACTCGAGACCATGAAAAACATGCGTCATCAGTTCGAATAAAGCATACCCACTTAAATACGAATTCTACAATATCTAAACGCTAAAGGTATTTATTTCAGAGCAAGTCATCTACACCTAGGTATCATATTACCACAGAAGAACCCCTTATGGTTTAAACCTACAGAAACTAAAAAGACTCTAAAAGTCACTATTACTTGCAGAAAATTTAAAACCAGCACACATTCAATGTACTTTTTAGAAGGCAACGTTCACTAATTTCAAATTGAATTACAGAATCCTCAAAATTGCATAATATCAGGAATAAGCCGAGCGAATGCGCAGACTGAAAAACTTCATCCATCTCACTGTATCAGCCTTTCCTTGTTTAATCTGGGACGTAGGTCTCCATCATCTTTTTCCACTACCAACCGTCTTGAACCATTGACGTTCAATCATAGCCTGCAGTCTTTTAGTATCTTCTTTTTATCTAGAAATAAAAAAAAGGGCATCGCCAAAACTTATGACCGCGGCGAGATTTGAACTCATTACCTCCTGCTTACAGTGTGGGTGTAATAACCACTGCGCTACGCGGCCAAGTAACGCTACAGACCGAAATTCAGGATATCCAATTATCTTGCTTGTTATACAAATCAAGGTTTGTTAGAGTCTTTTAAAGTCATTGGTGGTCTATCCCAATAATGTGCTCGTGGAGCTACTTAAGCAGTCTTAGCGTCCACCTTTCGTAGCTTATTGTGCAATATCTACTTACGCTTAACAATCACGTTAACTATGTCCCTAACTGTGATCTTTGATCTGAAGTATTCTTCTTACTTGAAAATCTCGAGCATAGCTTTTTCCATACGAAATCAAGATGTGGCATATCACACTTGATGTAATGAACTACAACTTGCAATACGTATAGTTGCACAGTTCATCAAATCACTGGCAGTTTCACGACTACTAACTTCGTTTTGCGTTTCGTTTTACTTTATAATGATTAAGAACTATACGACTCAAACTGTGGCATAACACACTTGATGTAATGAACTACAACTTGCAATACTTATAGTTGCACAGTTCATCGAATCACTGGCATTTTCCCGACCACTAACATTGTTTTGCTCCACGATTTGGAAATTAGGAAACCGTATCGGCAGATGTTAGACAAACTCCACAACTCCAAGAATCTACGAGGAACTACTTAATTTTTTCAGACTCTTCAAGCATCTGCGACAACCCAATAAAACTGTTCAGACTCAGTGAGTATGAACAACAACTTTTCAAACTCAGTACTAAAACTTTTGACTCGCCGAGAACCTGCATAAATCTTCGAGAACCTGCATAAATCTTCGAGAACCTAAAAAAAAATCTTCGAGAACCTACAAAAATCTTCGAGAATCTAATAAACATTTCTTTCAGAACCTATGAAACCCTTCGAAGACCCAATAACAATTTTTGCTAAAATAACCTTCCAAAACAACAACTTTTCTTACCAGGCTGGTGCAGAGCGCGCACCGCCTGTCAGAATGGCCGTATCGGCGCAATTATGATTATTGACCTAAACTTTGACTGGTAAAACTATCTTTCATCTAGAATTCATGAAATTATTGATTATTCAAAACAATATTGTTGTTTTGCAATAACATGTTTTCATTTCGTTGTAATAATTCTTGAAACTAACGGTTAATTTAAACTACAATAATAAACAGTTAGAATTTAATTGATAGATCGATTTACATTGAATTTAACTATTAAAAACAAGATTCTAGTGTTTGAAAAACATTCAATTGACTTAAACACAAAATCACTATAAATACAGCCGCAAAACAGTAGGAAAGCCATTCCAGCGCCAGACTTCAGACCGAGCGGACCTCCCTACAACCTGCGGTTTCTACTCAGCACCATCGAAGCTAGTATTTGAAGACGAAGCTCCTAATCGAAGATTGGTCTACCTGATGACGTCGGCTTCACTGACGTCATTAATATTTCTAACCAAAAACCACTTACAAAAACTACTAACCGAAGAGTCGTCAAGTGGACGATGAGATTGGTGACGTCAGCTTTGCTGATGTCACCGATATTATTTAAGTCCATGGAACACCTCCTCCGTCATATATAATAAAGTCGCTTTCTCTGTCCCTATTTCCTTTTGTATGCTTAAATCTTTAAAATTACGCAACGGATTTTGATGCGGTTTTTTTAATAGATAGAGTGATTCAAGAGGAAGGTTTATATGTATAATACATGCATAATATAGCCGTGCGAAGCCGGGGCGGGTCGCTAGTTAATCATAAAATAGTATTATAGTACAATTCAGAGCGATTCGTGAACGAGCACGGTTCGCGGACCCCGTCCTGTTCGCCAAGCGTTCTAAGATGACAATCCGCGATCCATTGACATATCATGCTTCGCTAGATTGACTGATTACCATAGTCAATCTGACGTTATGGAGGGGAGGTTCGCCGTAGTATTTAGTTGTTTATCTATGGATACGCCCGCGCCGTCATATATGTAGTAAATAGTTGAAATGTAAACAAATAGCAGGAACACGCACAGAGTTATATTAGTGTCCAGAATATGAGAAATTGTGTAGGAAACGAAGTTCGTGTTATGTTAGTTCATGAAAACATGTTCATTGCACTTATAGGTTTTTTGCTACAAAAATATTTACTCTTGGGTCTCTCGGGTCGGCAACCTTTTGAGTCGGAAGAGTCAAAAATTACATAGTTTTTAAATAGCCACATAAATTAACAATAAATAGTACTTGCATAAATAAAGTTATAACATTGAAAATGTTCATCAAATTAAACTCTATTAAAAACAATTTAACAATGTTTTTTTAGAAAATTAATATTTTATAAACAAAACTAGTGACCCGCCCCGGCTTCGCACGGCTATATTATGCATGTATTATACATATAAACCTTTCTTTTGAATCACTCTATTAAAAAAAACCGCGTCAAAATCCGTTGCGTAGTTTTAAAGATTTAAGCATACATACATAGGGATATAGGGACATAGGGACAGAGAAAGCGACTTTGTTTTATACTATGTAGTGATAGTGAAGCCGCATGTGGCTCCCGAGCCGCAAGTTGCCGACACCTGCTAATGTCATTATCCAGGGATGAAACATTCGACTACGTTAAATGTGTAACTGTGTACTTAAATGTGTTAATCCCGATATTCCCACGGGATCGATTCCCGCGGACTAGACTTACAATCATCCGACGCCTCGTAATCCTGTATGTAGTGACATAAATGCAAGAAGTCCATGTCGACGTGGTTATTTTCAAGTATTTAGAACACGACTGCACGGTTTTCGATAAAACATTGATAATGTTTATCTTGTTGTTCGGTATAAGGTATGGGGATATAGCGGTTTGAATTTCAGTATTTGTCGCAGTTATTTTTTGGAAAATACTAAAAATAAAAAAAAAACAGCGCACTCCGGGAGTGCAGGCAGAAGTAAAAACTGTATATCTGTGTAAAATCTCATCTGTCGAAATCTCATTTGCGCGAGAACGGCTGAAAATGCTCACTCGTGTATCAGTGATGGCGCTAGCGTGCGACGCGAACTGCGTACGGCAGCTCGCTGCGAACCTGCACCATCCACCGAGAGATGTCGCTGTTAACACTGTTGTACAGAAGTGAGTATCGTAATTCGGCCGTTTGCACAGAGATGGCGCTGTTTTCAATATTGCATAGTAGTAGAAGCACAACAACTGTTAAAATCTCATCTGTCAAAATCTCATCTGTCGCGAGAACGGCTGAAAATGCTCACCCACAAAAGTGCCCAACGCGCCATAAGAAGTTTTCACTTCAAAAATTACGTTTGCGTCTGCTTCACGCACTCAATTGTATACTACCGAGCGAATCAATAATTTTGATGTTTCAATAATGCCAAATCGGTTGAAAGTTTGTTACAGTAAAGCTTGTATGTATACAAATACACTAGTTTTTATTGTAGTCCAAAATAACTATTAGTTTTGATTTTGATTTTACAGGCGATTAAACTTACGTGACCGCATGTGACGTCATTGTATATCGCTCCGGTTAGTAACGCATCAAGTATGAGTTCGCGTTGCACGGTTACTTCTATAAATCAGAAGCTAATTGGCGTATCGAAGTAATTCTTTTACTTGTGTCAATAACAAAACGAAAACGACTGAAGGAAGTCAACAATACAGTGCTTCATTTGATGTATACGTCAGGGCGCCGCCATCTTGACTACTGTTTGGTGTCTATAAATAGGAATAAAATGACGGAACGTGGTTCATTCTGTCGCAGTAGCTTCATGATGCCTGAAACTTTTCATGGTCGCACAATTTATTTGAGTTAATTAGTTTAATACCTTTTGGTGAGTGGATTAGGCGTTGTAGTAAAATAACGCTGATGGGTATGTAATTTATATGATTAAAAAAATTTCTGACAATAAGTGCCTTTCGATTTACGTAACCTACGCTCAGATTTGGTTAAAATAGCTAGTCCTTTATACTTGTATTTTTTATTTTTGACAAAGAATATGGAGAGCTATTCAAAATTAGTTAACATTCTTCATTACCAAGGTGTTACTAGTTCCTAATCGTCGACCCTTGTCGGATTGAATAGAAATAAGTGAGATGCGATATCGTGCTAATTCAACCGAATTTAGCGACAATATTTTTTTCAGTTGTTTAATAACAACGGCGGGGAATTATTCTCGGTACTTAAGACAAAATAGCTCCAAAGAAAGGATAGAAAATATCATTGACATTGCATTACAACTTGTATTGTGTGTGGCAATATCTTTGACGACCACTTCAAAATGAGTATTTTCTGGTTTATGAAAAGTTTAAGATTGATTTCTATCAAACCAAATTTTTAAAAGCTGAGGTCGAATCGTTCAAGTCAGTTCGATTTGGAACTTCATCTTAAGAGAATTATGAGTTTTCGGTACGCGGCGCGAGTAGGTATTTTCAAAAATGACCCGTATCGTGAGAGAGAGAGAATTTAAGTTCGAACGTAATTGCCTTCATTTTGCTTTCAAAAAATGTTGCGGGCCGTAACGTTTTTACCTCCCTTATCCTTCACAAAATGAAATAAATTTGGTCTCATTTAATTCACTGCATCTTATTCTAGGTTTATACGTTTTTCTTTTTTGGTAATTCAGTTTAATCTATTAAAAAACAATTGAAACGCTCGATGAAGTTTTTAGGTCAAAAATATCTTATGCAATATTTCTTTGGGGGGGAAAACGTTACCGCTTTTTGTATGGAAATTTACAGCCTCACACTGGTCTTAAGGCTTATCGGGAAATAATTTTTGTAAAATATTTCAGTATACAACGCTATTACTTATGACTTTTACCACAAAAAGGTCAAGACACGCATCAAATACGTTTTTACGAAGAATTCAATGAAAACACACATTATTTTAATGTTAGTCATAAAAGTGATATCAAAGTAGGTTACTGCCATTTTTTTTTTAAATTGTTCGTATAAATAAAATAATGACGACCCAGTTGGCACAATGGTCACCATGCCGGACTGCCAAACACAGGGTTGCGGGTTCGATTCCCACCTCAGACAAGTATTTATGCTTAGATATTATTTGTCCGTGGTCTGGTTGTTTCTATAATTTACAAACATAGTATAAAATAAAGTCACTTTTCGCCGTCCCTATATCCCTATTTCCCTTTGTATGCTTAGATCTTTAAAACTACGTAACGGATTTTGATGCGGTTTTTTTTAATAGATAGAGTGATTCAAGAGGAAGGTTTATATGTATATTACATGCATAATATAGCCGTGCGAAGCCGGGGCGGGTCGCTAGTAAACAATAAAAACATGATTAATATCTCTTATCTATTTAAAACATACGTTAAAATTCTTTGTAAATATTATGAACTAGCTGCGCCAAGCGGGTTCACCCGCGTAAGTCCCGATCCCGTGGGAATATCAAAATAAAAAGCAGCCTATAGCCTTCCTCGATAAATGGACTATCCAACACAAAAATAATTTTTCAATTCGAACCAGTAGTTCCTGTGATTAGCGCGTTCAAACAAACAAACAAATACTTCAGCTTTATGATGTTTACTAGCAACCCGCCCCGGCTTCGCACGGCTATATTATGCATGTATTATACATATAAACCTTCCTCTTGAATCACTGTAGTTTTTTTAAAAATCCGCATAAAATCCGCTGCATAGTTTTAAAGATCTAAGCATACAAATCCCTTTGTCCCAAATCACTTTTCGCCGTCCCTATGTCCCCATAGGGACGGCGAAAAGTGACTTTATTTTATACTATGCACTGATAGTGATAAAGATTAATAAGGCAGGCCGCACCGACCGTTAAATATTGCTAAGTTTGTAGGAACCATACGGGACGCCTATGTCATACAAAGAACACACCCTCCAAGTTTCAGGTCTCTACGATCAGCGGTTTAGGCTGTGCGTTGATCCGTCAGTCAGTCAGGACAAAGCATTTTATATGTATAGATAAGTACTTACTTTGTACACCAATAAGCATTTTTTCAATCCCAGATTTATAACATTCGAAAGCCCTTTGATAATCGCCGACATTTTCACATCTACCCGCTAAACTCAACATGTACCCCGCTTCGAAGACATAACTATCTTCCGTCCTTGTCTTACTTTCCACGTTAGAAAGAGACAAAACACTTTTCTTACTATAAAGCGATAGTTTCGAACTACTTCGCCTCTCAAAATTCGAACTCAAACTCTCTGTATCCGTATCTACCATTCTGGTAGAACTTGTCAGATCAGTGTTGCTAGTTGCGGAAAAACCTTCCAATTTGGTAGAATTTCGTGACGTCGACGGTGCGTCGAAATTAATTAAATCTGGTAACATTTTTCGTATTTGTGGCTTGTTTTTGACTGTTAGTTTGTTCAGTTCGTCATAGAGGTCGCTGTCTATGGAATCGATTGAGGTTATAGATTCGAAACTAATCGATTTTGGAAGTTTCGGTGGTGATTTCCTTATTTCTATATCGGTACCTTCGTAGATTGGTATTTGAGATATGAAGTCAGTTTCGTCCCGGGATGAGTTTGCTTCTGAAGGTCGGGCTGTAAATAAAAAAAAGTTGACTATAATGTCTTGCAGCGCCATCTAGGTAAAAATAATATCTTAAAACCCCAATAGGTTGAAAATTAAGGGGGGATCTCTATACATACATTAGTTTAACTTGACCCTTACATTGTATGGGCACCCAAACGAAATAGGGGTCAAGTTAAATTGGTGACTACCATATCACTGCAAGGGTAGGGAAAGAAAGTTGAAACTAATGTACGGAACCCTCGGCGAACGAGTACGACTCGCGCTTGACAGCTTTTAATTAATTAAGGTTTGTTAAAAAAAACCAAAAGTCTGATTACCTGCAGTGTAATGAATTTAAACACAAATTTTGTTGATTTTTTATATGATTTTATTATAGTTATTTTAAGTTCTGTTTATGTTATTTAATTAAGATAGTCAGTTTTTTTTTTATTAAGGTTTGTGTAAATATTAATACCAAAGGTTGCCTGGAAGACATTTAAGCGACAAGGCCACCCTTTGTAACACTTACCCCCTTATTCCAAAACGAGGTTTAAGGATAGTCCTAGATGTGGATTTAAACCTTAGATTAAGACACAGATTTACTCGTGAACTATAGTCTAAACACTATCCCTGTAGATTGTATAGGGAACTATAGTCTAAACACTATCCCTGTAGTTTGTATAGGGAACTATAGTCTAAACACTATCCCTGTAGATTGTATAGGGAACTATAGTCTAAACACTATCCCTGTAGATTGTATAGGGAACTATAGTCTAAACACTATCCCTGTAGATTGTGTAGGGAACTATAGTCTAAACACTATCCCTGTAGATTGTATAGGGAACTAATAGTCTAAACACTATCCCTGTAGATTGTGTAGGGAACTATAGTCTAAACACTATCCCTGTAGATTGTATAGGGAACTATAGTCTAAACACTATCCCTATAGATTAATATGGATAATGTTTAGACTATAGTTTACGAGTAAATCTGTATCTAAATCTAAGGTTTAAATCCACATCTCGGACTATCCATAAACCTCGTTTTGGAATAAGGGGGTTAGACTTAAGCTATGTTTTTAAGCTATTGCATAGCTTTTATCGCGGGCTTTGAGCGCAGCGACCGAATCAAGAAATTCCGTAACGAAAATAAAACCTAACACCCCCCATTCCGCCTACCATGTAGCTCGGCCGAGCGTTCGCTTAACGTGTATGTATATGGTACGACTGTACGAAGCTCGCACGATGCAATAGCTTTACCGCGGCAGTCCCCGAGTGCCATACGTTTTTTTTATATTTAACTAGCGACCCGCCCCGGCTTCGCACGGCTATATTATGCATGTATTATACATATAAACCTTTCTCTTGAATCACTCTATCTATTTAAAAAACCACATCAAAATCTGTTGCGTAGTTTTAAAGATTTAAGCATACATAGGGATATAGGGACAGAGAAAGCGACTTTATTTTATACTATGTAGTGTTATGTAATGATACAATTTAAAAATGGTGTTTACAATAAAGCTTTTCTTTAGGTTGGGATTTATACTTGTTCAGGGTGATTGTTTTATTACCTGAATGGCTAGGGCTTCGTTCGTCATCATCAGTGGGGTACTCCAAGGGAGGATTCTCTTCTATAGGCAGGTGGAGTGAGGATCGTATCGTGTTGATCACACCACTGGGCCTGTCTGGTTCCGGGTATCCTGTCTGAAAATTAAAATATAATAAGTGAGCATCTTAGGCCCCATCGTCATCTCCCTTCAGCAGGTGGGTTGTGATATGGTTGTGATAGTGGTCAAACGGTACCTAACATCAATAAAAAAAACTTATTTTGGCGCACATATACAGGGTGAATTTTTTATGTGGGCCTTCAGGGCTATATCCTAAACTATAAGAGATAGCGAAAAATCCTGAAAGGAGTTGCGTGCCCGATTTTGACAAAAACTAAAACTGCATCATCAGATATTTGAAAAGTTCACTACCCTAGCCAGGAATCGAACCTGTTGATTTTGCTAAAAAAAATAATCATCCTATCCTATATTTTTATATAAATAGATGGTCTTGCTGATAGAGATCAATCCTTGGAAACAAACATAGTATGTCAAATCAAAGGAAATAGCTAATTTTTGTAGTCTTCTGTAATTTTCATACTACTGTCCCTGAAAAAAATGTAGTGATTTAGTGATGCAGATAATTTAGAACATATTAAAAAAGATAGAAAAATATTACTTCTCTTTTATGCCTCAAACGCTATTATTTTACCAGAGACGGCAAGATGAAAATTGTAGAAAACTACAAAAAGAAACTAATTTCCTTGGTTTGCCATAATAAGTTTGTTTCCAAGAATTGATCTATATTGGCAACACTATCGATTGGTATAAAAATAACAGGGTACAGGGTAACACAGGGTAGTTAACAGGGTACGGAACAGCTCTAACGCAGTCATGATGATGATAGCTAATAGATGGGATTGTCCGTTTATGCGGCACTGCTGTGAAAGGCACAATCCAATTACACGTAGGCCACGTAGCTACGATTAGCAGTAATTTTAGTATATCTTATTTGTGTGTGGATTATGTTTTGTATTTTATAATGATTTGGATTGAAATGATATTTAAAATTGACTTTTACTTTGATCTATTGTTTGACTTATCATAATATATTTTACTTATTGACTTTTCTAAATTTCACATTTAATATTTAATTTGCATATTTTTATTTTTATTTTGAAAATTATGATATTTTGATTTGTTTGTATTGATATCTTTTAACATTAATTATCTGTAAATGGGTGTAATTTGCCTGAATAAAGAGTTATTTTATTTTTATTATATAGGATGTTTTTTTTTTGCAAAATCAACAGGTTCGATTCCTGGCTAGGGTAATGACTTTTTCAAAAATCTATTGATGCAGTTTTAGTTTTTGTCAAAATCGGGCACGCAACTTCTTTCAGCATTTTTTGCTATCTCTTATAGTTTAGGATATAGCCCACATAAAAAATTCACCCTGTATATACTTTTTTTTTAGTAAAAGTCAATTAAAAAGATTAAACAAAGAAAATTACCTCACCTGTAAAAAGTTAACGAAGTCAGTACTGGTGAACAGTAGTCTATGTTCCGCCACAAATTCCAATAGATTCTTTATTGTCTTTGCTCTCTCTTGAATCACCTGAAAAATATTAAAGTTAAAAATGTATTATTGACATTTATGTCAAAGGAACAAAATATTCAACTTAATTATCTCTACACATTCCTGAAAAAAAGGGTCTTGACAGACACACAGACAAATAGAAAATCGAAATTATTTATTAAGGTGAAAGGGTAACGGCACTCTCTCCATACAAACGTAGTAGATTGTTTTCTTTCTGGATAATATTTTTGTAGCATAAAACCTATAACTGCCATGACTATGCCCCAATGTCTTGGTTTTTTTCATTTTCTTATTATCGTAGAAATTAAGATTTAAAAAAACATAGGGTCAAGGCTTATATTATAAGTTTTATACAACAAAAATATTTGCTCTAGTTTCAGTATTCAGGGAGAAAACAGTCGACTATACGTTTGTATGGAGGGAGCTCCTGGTACCCTTTCCTCTTAAGAGTCCCGGTTTTGCACAACAATGTTACCTATAAGTTGGATTTTAATGGTGTATTTTCAGCCTTGAGGTCGGACTTCAAATGAATATGACGAAAACAAAGTTAATGACCAACGGCGCCAAGCGTAATATCACAGTGGGGAGTACTACGGTGGAATATGTCCATGAGTACATTTATCTTGGCCAGTTAGTTTCCTTCCAGGCGAGACAAGAGAAAGAAGTTGCACGACGCACAGAAAACGGCTGGAGGAACTACTGGTCAATGAAAGATCTATTAAAGGGAAAACTACCACTAACTTTAAAAAGAAAGCTCATGGACATGTGCATATTACCTACCCTCACTTACGGAGCGCAGACATGGTCATTAACTAAACGTCAAAAGTCCGACTTCGGGGTTTGCCAACGTGCCATGGAGCGCAGTATACTCGGTGTCAAACTTACTGACAAGATCAGAAACACGGAACTGCGCTCCCAAACCAAAATTAAGGACGTTGGCCACACTGCTGCCGAACTTAAGTGGAACTGGGCTGGACATATCTGCCGCATGCCCAATCACATGTGGGCAAAAACCACCACGGACTGGTTCTCGAACAGCAGGCGCCCCCGCGGCAGGCCCAGAAGGAGATGGCGGGACGAGTTGGACTCGCATCGTAGGGACTGGACCCAGCTGGCACTAGACAGGGAACAGTGGAAGGAGGGGAGGGAGGCCTTTGCCCTGCAGTGGGACGGAATAGGCTAAAAATAAATAAATAATAATTTTCTGTTACTTTTGGGTGATGACAGAATATCAGTATTTCCTTGCTAGACTGAAATTTCATGTTGTGAATACTTAGGATTTTATCATAATATATCACTACATAGTATAAAATAAAGTCACTTTTCGCCCAACCTATGTCCCTATTTCCCTTTGTATGCTTAGATCTTTAAAACTACGCAACGGATTTTGATGCGGTTTTATTTAATAGATAGAGTGATTCAAGAGGAAGGTTTATATGTATAATAACATGCATAATATAGCCGTGCGAAGCCAGAGCGGGTCGCTAGTATGTAAAAAATAAATAAATATTGGAGGACATTCCACACATCGCCATCTAGCCCCGAGTTAAGTAACTAGACTTGTGTTATGGGTGCTATACAACGGATATACTAGGTACTTATATACTTTTCTTTTGTAAATATATAATACATAGAAACAATCAGACTACAGACAAATATCTAAGCATAAATACTTGTCTGAGGCGGGAATCGAACCAGCAACTCTGTGTTTACAAATAAAAAAGTATACATTTACCTACTTGTAGGTTTTAAACGCACCATTCCAACTATCTTTTTTTATATCTATAGTCAATCAGTGGCTAATCTTGTCTGTAGCGGGGATTGAACCCGCAACCCGGTGTTTGGCAGTCCGGCATGGTGACCATTGTACAATATGTGTTGTATTTTCGATTAATTAGTGAAGGAATTGTAATAAATTTAATTTTTTTTTTTAAATAATTGTCACTGCTCAATGCGAAATAGAAAGACGAAACGAAAATAACTGGCTTGCTTTCTATGAGAGAGAGAGAGACAGAGAAACACGTGCACGCCGCCGCACGGCTTACAACTATAGCAAAGTGTCTTTACTACTCAAAAACTGTCGTTACAACTTTTGGTCTTAACTTTTTCCATCTAGCCCCCTTTCGCAACGCGCGATAAGGAACTTTCGTTTCAAAAATATTATGTGTTTTGAGAAAGAAATAGGTAAAATCTTTCAATGTTACCTCCTTTTGAAACCTCTTGAAGTAGCTATATCGAGGTAGAGCTGGGAAGGATCCTCGAAGGTGTAACCCCGAATGCAGCGATCTCATACTCTTGTGCAGACGTTGTATGTCGCTGTAGCGCTTCCATACTGACACTGAGGTTACTGCCTCCGGTGATTCCAGTGGGAATAGCTGAAATAAAGAATAGATAGATAAATTCTTTACTGTAAACACCATTTTTAAGGTTCCATACCTCAAAAGGTAAAAAAAGGACGCTTATAAGATCACTTTCTTGAGCATCTGTTTAAATTACATAAAAATAAAAACAACTTGCAAAATCTAAATGATCCTGAGAAAAGTACGACACACGAACAGACAGACAGACGGTCAAGAAAGTGATCTTATACAGGTTCCTTTTTTTCACCTTTTGAGGTGCAGAACCCTAAAAACTAAAAGAAGTTGGGGGTTTTCTGTGAGCTGATGTTTAATATTGTATTTATTTGCCAGATGCTCTTGTAAGAACGTATCATGAGTAAAGACTCCCTCAACAACAACCTTGTACCAGTTGTCACACTCCTCGGCAAGGTTGTAAATTTTTTTTTAGTTGTTTAGTTGTTTTATCCATTGTAAATTTATACAATGGATAAAACTCATAAAATATAATTAACAAACACACTAACAAACTTTTGAATTATCTGTATAATAATGTTTGTAAAAGGAAAAAAAAACATGATTGAGACCAAGAAAATTAGAAAATTATTTTAAATAGATATAGTGATTCAAGAGGACGGTTTATATGTATAATACATGCATAATATTAGCCGTGCGAAGCCGGGGCGGCTTGCTATTATAGTTTACTATAATTTATTGAAGTTATACTTCTTTAGGCGCGTTATGAAAAAATGATGAGAGTGAAATTTTACAAAAGCGTCACACAAAATTCTCACGTCACACAAAATTCTCACGGGAGAAGTTGTTTAAATCTAAATTGAACTTTATTGATTGTGTTGACAATCCTTTTCCAGTCCAGAGTTTTTTGTCGGACGAGTCTTTTGTCGGACGAGTTTTTTGTCGGACGAGTTTTTTGTCGGACGAGTTTTTTGCCGGACGAGTTTTTTGTCGGACGAGTATTTTGTCGGACGAGTTTTTTGTCGGACGAGTATTTTTTTTTTTTTTTTTTTGTTTTTTTTTTTTTTTTTTAATAATGCCAAAGAAGTATAACTTCTCACGCGCGTACATAAGTACACGCACCCATTTTTGTTTTGTAGTCAAAGTTAAGTTAATAATGAGTTGAGCATTCGTGTAATAAGTGTGAATTTGGCCGCCCCCTGGACGTGCCGCCCGGGGCGTGGGCCCCGGTCTGCCCCCCCCTAGATCCGGGCCTGATACATGCATAATATAGACGTGCGAAGCCAGGTTGCTAGTAATATGAAGTTACGGATAAAAGCAAGTACTTATCTATTAAAGTCCTACTACTTTATGTGAGGCTTACTTTAACACTAGAGTGCACGCGCCCTAAAATACTCCTTGAGCGCACGCACGGGGTACATACGTAGCCCATTTTTAACTCATGTTGTTTCATAATTATTTAAAAAATATATAATAAACCGTCATGTGTAAATATTAAACATCTTTATTATAATCATATGAACATAAAAAAGTAACAAAATTTAGCTTTATAATTATAATTTCAAACCAAAACACGAATACTTCTTAAAATCAACATTATTTGGACGCAATGAGATCAATCAGTCTTAGTTTTGATTAGAGACGTTATACTTGTTAAAATTATCGTTTATAATAATCTAATTGAACCATTAGGTATATTGTAATATAAAGTTTTACTCTGATGGCATGCATTCAGGGCAAATTAGTGTCTGATGGTCGGTAGAAATACGCCGCATAAATTTGCTGCATTGTTTACGCGTGCTGCGGTCGCGGGCTCTAGGGTAATAATGAACAGCGACCAGGTCCTCTACGAATTGGCATACTGTGACTAGTGGGAAGATCCAAGGTCAAGAATTTTGCTCCTCGCAACCTTCTTTCTCCTCAATGTCACTCGATCTTCGTTATACTCCTGCACCCATGATTTGAACTTCCCGCCATCTAAAAGATTTCAAAAATATAACTATACTACATTACAACTACGTAAATAACAGTCAAAAATAATAGCATAACAAAATAATTGATTCCAAAACAATTTTATTGAAAATATATCATATTTACCTTAATTTGTATTTCATCTCTTAACAAAATAAAACTTCCTCGAACGCATACGCTGGGTACATGTGTAGCCCGCCGACTTCAACAACGCTTAACTCAGACCTCCATGTGCCGTGGGACTCGGCATGACTACTGATGAGTGTAGGGGTTCAACCTACAGGAATACATGGGACGGTAGCGCCGCAGCGCACCAATTGTTGTAATTAGACGACAATATTACACACTGGGTTACATATGTAACCCAAGCGTGCACTCTAGTGTTAATTTAGAACAATAGGTTCATTATTATTTTAGATAAATGACTCATTTAAATACCTATTTTAGTTATTTCCCATAGATTACAAATGGTAATGCAATAGGTAAATCTTTTGGAATTTCCTTTAAGACCAGGCAAAACCGATTGATATGAATAGGTGTTTTAACGTATTTGGACAAGACTATTTACGATAAATTTCATGTAAAATAAAAATAAAGATTTATCTTTCTACAAAAACCATTGGTAAAAGCACTAAAGAAGGGAATTTTGAACATACCTATTTACATCTAACTATTTAAATAGAAAGTATTGTTTCAATATGTACTCACGACTGAAGTAATCTTGTAAATAGTGAAACCATTCTTGTGTTTTGATGTTTCTTCGACAGAAAACCGGCGAATCCATTTGTCTTTAGCCGACATTGCGAACACAATAACACCGTTCTAGTTCACTTTATCAGTACATTAGTCGAAATTGATGATACTTTCGTGTTTATTATGGAACAAGGTTAATTACAGCGGAATTCATACCAAATTGAAAAGAATTTGCAGTACAAGTTTACAAAACAAAATACGCGTCAGCCTTTATTTGCCAGTTGAGTTCGATCGACTGACTGACTGACAGGTTGGTTTTTTTTACAAACGAGGTTGAAAATATGGTCATCTTTGTCTAACTAACGTAGTTCGATATATTCTGTTTCTCTCTTTCCTTGTCAAAATCAATTTGACGTTTGAACAACGTTCCGTTTCACGCAGACACTTATTTGTATAGGATCCACGGAGGAAATTATTGGATCCAGTTTCTGGTTAGAATAGGATTATAAGCTCGAAGGACCCAGTCAGTTAATTCGTCCAACTATAGTATGATTTTTATTAACTATTACATAGTTTAAATAAAAGATAACTTAATGTAAATTAATATTCTATTCTCAAAAAGTTTTAATTTTTATATCGCCACTAATAAAATTATTTTATAGGGTAAATGGTCTACATTTTGATCATTTTTCTACACATTATTATGTTAGATACCTACTAGTCCTACTACAGTAGTTAATATTTTTTTTCTATCTATGGACTAAAGAATAGATAGATAAACACTTTATTTGTACAACACACAAAACATTAAAAATAACAAATATGACGAGAAAGCTTATTAACTACGAAATTGTACCTACTTATTGTACAAACAGGCGACCTTATCGCTTAAGGCGATTAAGAAGAAGAATTAAGTTAATACAATGAAACAAACGCAAAAAAATTATAATTAGGTAATAGATTCGTACCTTACTTACATAATTAGGTATTTAATTATTATTCAACTACCTACTACGATTACAGGCACGATTACAGCTTAGTAACTATTACTAGAAGTCATCGCGACCTAGTCATCGCGATATTTATAAAAACAACAACAAAAGGTCATACTTGCAAGGAACAGTATATTTGTAGGTAAGTATAGGTACCTACCGTATGCCTGCCTTGCTTGCAGCTTCACTTATCCCCACTCCATCACTCGACCAAATGGCGCGCGGCGAGAGGTTGTGCGGGCTCGCATTTCGTCCGTAGTGTCGTGTTTCTCGTGTCCTCGACTCCGTTTGCGATATAACATTCCCATAAAGACATGATCACAGTTTGTACTGAACAAACTATTTGATTCAAACCGAACAATATGTGCAAACAGTAACTTAATAACAAAGTGCGTCCGTGTGACCCGTTTTCTTTAAGATTTGTAAACAACCGGATAACATGGGTTCGAAAATCGAGTACGTGGATTCTTCGCATTTATACGCTACTAACTATGTCCGTAATTCCAAAGCGATTGGTGTGCTGTGGGCTATATTTACCATTTGTTATGCCATTATCAGCATCGTTGCTTTCGTGACTCCGGAGTGGATTGGTGATACGGACACTGAATACCCGAGGAAGTTCGGTTTGTGGCAAGTGTGCAGAGTAGACGGCTCCGTGGAAGACTGTAAAGGGAGATTGGATGACTTCCTTTCGATAAATGGACTTGTTTTCAAGATTGCAACTGTGCTAGTGGGTTTAGCGGTAGCGCTGGCCCTGTTCACCATTTGTGCGATGTTGTTGTTCTTCTTTTGCCAGTCAACAACCGTATTCCACATTTGCGGATGGTTACAGCTACTATCTGGTGAGTCCGGGACAATAAACTTACCTAACCAGTAATAACAACTATTACTATATTAATAACTACATTACTAACAAATCCCGAAAATGTTGACTCCAAAATTGGGTCAAAAAGGCCGCAACTATTGGGAACACCCACCGAAAAATAAAGCCCAATAACGGTTTGACATTATCGGACTCGTTTCAAATGAAAGTTTGTGCATATAGACAACGGCGTCAATTGACCTTGTGTCTCAAACGAGTCTTGATGGAGGTTAGCATCGGAAAATGATTATGTAGCTTCTGCCAATACTGAGTAGACCTCATCAAAACTGTTCCAAACTATTGCCTCAGTCCAATCGGTCAGTCAACTTATTACGTAGAGGTTCCAACCTAGTTCTAAGTTGCGCAAATATTACCTCCATACATAAACAAAAAAGAAGGTTCGACCAATGTGCAAGAACCACTAATAAAAAGTTAATCAAAAATCTATTTCGTAGTCGAACCTACATTTCAACGTACAATGAGTATCTTTGCTAAAAGCTTGTTACGCCACAAATGGTCTATTAATTCCTTGAAAGACATTTCATTTGGACCTTAGATTAAACGCAATTAAGCTATTTTCAATCGACAAGAAATCTGTATTACAAAAAATTACGTCATCATCATTTTGTTCTCTGCGTGATCCAAGTTTAATATCATTTTAGATACCTATCTTCAAAACAAATTTCATCATAATTGATCGAATAGTTTCAAAGATTACCCCTCATAAACATTCAGATTAAAAAACTTTATGATGATGTAGGTACCTACACGATCTAAGAATCCATGGGCAGGTGTTTGGGTCAGGCTAAGATTCTTATAGCATCCGGTGTCAGGTAGAAGCGAGCGAGCAGGTGAAGCCTTGTATTACGTTTTTCTCGTAAAGTAAATATTGCAAAATTCAGGGTACATTGTCTAAAACGTACACTTACAAATACTACCATTGTTTGAAGTGTGTAGTATAATAATTAAATCTAACTTTAGGAATTCTTGTTAAAATTGGTTTTGTGTACAAGCAATATGTATGTAATACATATTTATAACTATCTACCTACATCAGGTTATTTAAATTCTTGTCTATAAATGCGAAGCCTTGATTTTTATGGATCCGATTTTACACTATCGTTTTAGCATACGCTAACAAGATCATTTGCCTTGGCATTACGAAATAGTTTTTTGACTTAGGACACAAAAAATACAATTTTTAATAGGTACCTATGTGATCAACGGATCATAAAATTCCATAAGTTCAACTTGCGTATTCACTAATTAGGTTCCGCATCAAGACAAAGCATGGAGTTTTAGGAAATGTGATAGCAGAACTAAAGTATTAACTTACATTAATAGGATTACGAGTGAAGCATGCGAGCAAGGCTGTATGGTGAAGATTTTATAGTAGGTAGTAATATAAACAAACGGTAAAACTAATGAATAAAGACAATAGGGTTATGAAATGATGAAAGCACAAGTCTTTACGAATTCTATAGTTATTTCAAAAAAAATAATTTTCGATTATGATCATTATCATTCTGTATAAGATTTTAAACTAACATGGTTTTTTTTGATGCTTAGTCGCCTTTTACTTTAACTATCAAAATATTACTTATATAAGTACGCAAACTCCAGTCTCGTGAAAATGATAAGTAGGTACTCGAAAAATCAACGAAATATAGAGCTCAACAAAAAATTCGGAACCCTAAAATACTCGTACATGGTAAAAAATAATATCCCGTTTTAAATAACTTTAGTAATTACTAATACTTTAGTCATTACAATGATATTTAACACGAATAAATTAGATGTGAACAGTTTTTTAATTTATATTTTAGACGAAACAATACCATTGCTATTTCTATTCTATGTTCTAAGTCGATGGAACACATAGAATTGATACTGACTGAGTCAAACCCAAATAAGATTTAAAAATCAGGAGCTTACAGAACATCTTATAATCGAATTATCTTATTTAAGCAGATACTACCTAGTTTTGTTTCAAAATGATAATAACTACCTTCGTGACTAATTTGCAACTCCGTTCTTGGAAGCAAAGTCATGCTTAAAGAATTTTCACAAATCCAAGCACGACCGGTGATAGCGAATCAAATTTGGCATTTTATTACAATTTAAAACATAACAGGTTGTAGGCAGGTATTATAACTGTTTTGGTTAAATGGAAATTGTTTACAATTTTTAGTGTAACGTATTTGAGGGATATCCTGTCCATAATAATAGCTAAATTTTTATAAAGTCTGCAATATGCACTCAAAAGACTGACTGCGTCCAACTTTTCTTCATAGGAAGCGTGTTTAAAATGTTCTCTTAGTTTCTTTTTCTACTTTCCGTTTTCTATGTTTACCAATTTTGTGTCTTCTTTGCGTTCTTTTGTGTATTTGTTCTTTAATAAAACGTGTTACATTTTATTTCTGTACTTACTCGTAATCTTCTGTTGTATTTTGTTTACATAATGTCTTGATTCAAATATAGTATTCCCATCACATTTTTATTTTTTATAAAAATTTACGTGCCTTCACAACTCAAGCATACTTGTTTATGTTTTATTGTAATTAAAAATATTGACATCTAGATTAACTTTCAAGGAAAGCTGAGTTTTCACATATTCAATCAATATTTTCAATTATAAACACGGAAAGTCCAACAAAAGTATGATTACATGTAACATTGTATAGGTTACTAACATTAATCATTTAACATAATAGAAAATAATTACATACATTCAATCAGAACAAAACCAAAGTGACAGATTAATTTAATTGATTAATGATAAATACCGTAAACGCTTGCGGAAAACGACAAAAATCAAATTAAATCTAGAAAATTAAAATCATATAACTGAAATTACAATTCGAATAACTTATCTGATTCGTTATATTATTACCTATTGTATTCAATGTTTGTAATAATCATAAAATATAAAATGTACAGTTTTGACTGATTGATTAATATAAATCCAAAGCACAGCTGACGCCAATGTACGAAACAGGCTAAGAAAATTGAACACCCTACACGAACGAAATCCCAGGTGACAGCTAATTTGACGCAGTCACTCTGTTTAAAGTCTAACAAAACTGTCAAAGTAAAAACCGATAAATTAATAATAATTATAAGTCTTGAAGTCTTTTCCAAGTGCCTTGTTTAAAACCTAACAAAACTGTCACATTAAAAACCAATAAAGACGACAAACTATATGTTCTAATTTTCTAATTTTATTCTAATTTCTGTTCTAATTTTGTTTACTGATAAGTTGGTGGCACTGTAAGAATGTTTTGTAACATTAAAATCCGTTATTCGTAAAACGTTGCCTAATTATTTATGTGAATGCATTAAGTTACATTAACTTAATTCTGATTTAAGTGCAGTAGTCGTTCTCAATACGTAATGGTTTCTTAATTAACTTTTAGGTTATGGACAGAACGTCTAATGAGTTAATTATTAGTTTTGTTAAAGTTACCATTTATGTAGGAAACTCTAGAAATATCTAAGTATGGGATTTCTTTTGTTGGTTCTATTTTTAGAAATGAAAAGTGTTTAAAGTTTACAATATTTGTTTCGGATCTTGATATTTGGTTTAGAGATTCAGAAGGTCCTTAAAATTACTGATGAGCTTTCCGGTCTCAGCTTGCAAGGCATAATTATTTAGATACCTAATTCTTATAAACACCAATGGAGTATGTCTACATATTACCTTTTGATGTAGGTATAAAAATCTATAATTAAATCAGAAGACGGATATGACGTCATAATACTTCTTAATTAAAATTTGTAATAGATGCTGCTAATTCAACTTGTTTGAGAAGTTTATTTCATTAAAATGGGAACTCTTTGGTTGAAACAAGATGTTTTTATAACTATTTCGTGGCTGGCGTCCCTGCTACAGTTTAAACGTCTTTTTAACATTTAGGTTGGTATGAAATACTTCTCTGTCTAGTAAAATAAGCCAAGAATGCCTACCTATACGATTTCACAATTAACACGTTCATCAAAATGGAATCCATAAACACAACTAGACCACCATTTATGACTGTTCATATATTATCTACCAACTTTCCATGTTTAGCAACAGCTCATTTTACGAAATTAACACGTAAGTCACACTATTTTATACTTTACTGGGTATTTTCAACTTTATTCCGTTGAAATAAGAATAACAGAAACAAGATTAAAATTTTCTGGTGTATCTTTCTGACCGTGCGTAATTTTTTTGCCGGTCACGTAGCGGTTTAGTGAACTCACGGCTGGTGATGAGGTCAGAGAAACACGGAGCTTCTCTGTAATCGCTATTATGTTAGCATCGCTGATTCTGATCTACACACAGCACATCACAAGAAAACTAAACAGCATGTGCTGAGTAAATTATAGTAACTGTCCCATACGCACGTAACGTAGGCAAACTGAATCAAGCAAGAAAAAGACAACACATAAATAATTAGGGTTACCAAAAAAAGGAATAGGTCTAGGTGCCTCAATTTGATGGTAGAAACAGAGAGAATTGACATATCTCTGGGTAGAAACATCTTTACATCAAGGAAAGTTAAAAAAATCTGAAAGATGTCTTACCAGTAAGGATCGACGAAATTTGTAAAGACGAGGCTATAATATGAGCTCACTCAACAGTCTTTTTCTTCCTTGAATGGGTAAAATTAAAGAATAAATGTATCTAATTCTCTTGATCAGAGACAACGGTGGCTTTTAACATTTAAACATTACAAATTAAACACTACATTGATTAAAAACTTGAATAATAATTGGTGAGTTTGCTTTGGATTTTTGAATGTTTTTTTTCTTAATACGCTTATTATTACAACAAATTACGCCTTCCTTGTCAATAAGAAACTTCATTTAAATAGTCATTAAATAAATTCTTCTCATTTAGTAGTTAAAACAGCAACACTACCGGGTTGACGATAGTTGTAGCATTTTTAACAGCAGTTTCCCAAGTTTCTAACCTCCATGCGGAAGCCATTCCAACGGTTACAACTGCTACATGCTACATTAAGCCACTCCTTCTACTTAATTTTAAATACTTTAGTCAATTACGTACGAGACAACATTTAACACCTTCAAACATTGTGTAATATGAAGTCACCTTTTTACAAAGTAAAATCTCGTATCAATGCAAGAATTGGCACTAGTGTAATAAATATTCTTGTTTTAGACGGATGGTAAATCAATCGAAATGTCAGCAATTTCATAATGTTTGGTAATAATAATTAATATTTTTATTTCAGACACGAGTCCATTTACCTATTCTTGTTCAATATAATGTGTTGGCGTGTCTACTATTTTTGTAATTATTAAAATCTTTAATAATACTAGCTGTCCCGGCAAACGTTGTCTTGCCAAGTACAAAAATAGGAAAAAAATAGATGTTGTTCGATTCTCAGACCTAACGAATATACACAAAAAATTCATACAAATCGGTTCAGCCGATTCGGTGTATATAGGTAACTAATACCGCGACACGAGAATTTTATGTAGGTAAATAAGGATTATCTTCTAAGGAACAGAAGGCAAAAAGCTTAGGAAACTTACAAAAAGTAGTAGAACAAAAATGTACAGTTTTGAACACACGCCTGTCCGTCTGTTTGTTTCTCTGTTACTTATACAATTAAAACTACTTAATTAACCAATTCAAATCTAATTTTCACTATTGGATAGCTCTATTTTCAAAGAAGGTCGTGGTATACTTTACATCGAAATCCAATTAGTAGAATCTGAGTGTGCAACATAAAGTTTTAAATAATTAAGACGCCACAAAAACTCAATAGAGTTATATGTAAGGGACGTCAGTGCCGTTGACTAAAAAGCCCCACTTAAATAATACAGAGTCTGTTTTTAGTTATTATAGTGGCAACATAAATACATAATATGTGAAAATTTCAACTATCTAGCTATCACGGTTAATAAGATACAGTAAAGCCGGTGACAGACAGACGGATGGACAGTGACGTCTTAGTAAAAAGATCTCGTTTTTACCATTTGGGTACGGAATCCAAAAAAACGATATGATACACAGTGGGCGAAAACCCTATCTTGTCTTAATATATATAAATCTCGTGTCACAATGTTTGTCCTCAATGGACTCATAAACCACTTAACCGATTATAATAAAATTCGCACACCATGTGCAGTTCGATCCAACTTGAGAGATAGGATAGCTTACATCTTAATTTATCCCCATATTCCCACGGGATCGGGAGTAACGCGGGTGAAACCGCGGAGCGCAGCTAGTTAAAATATAAACGGTAGCTTAGGTGCTCAACAGCGGATTTTTAATAGTTGTTAAGAGCAAGGTTAATCAAACAATTTACATGCATACAGCCATTACTCGCCAAATAACAATCACATGAACACAAAACGACCAATGGTCAATTTAACATCGTAAAAAGTAAAAGTTAATTGTAATATAATGACAATACTATTCAATGCCACGGTATTATTAACGCTTTTATAGCAATATCTCTACTGAGTTTCAATTTTGCATGAAAGTAGAAACTAGTTTTTTTAAATACGTACCTACATATATTTTATTTATCGTTTACAAAAATCGTGTTAGAGAACAACGATTAATTGTCACTTTCACTGTATTTTGTATTTATTATATACTAAAAGTATTATAGAAAATGTAAGCAATTAAAATTGTACTTTTTTTAATCTTATAATATTGGGCAGTATTTTGAGAGTTTACCCTATTTTCCTATATCACAGAAAGAAAAAGTTAAGATGCTTAAACGAGAGTTACGTTTCATTTTTCAAAAAACAGGCATAGTGTTTTTGGCGGGATCATGATAAAATGTTGTGTTGTGTTTTGTCTTCGTTATAGAGTCAAATTGCTTAATTTAAAGCAGATTTTTTATTTAGTTTGATTCATCGAACGTGCTCAATTAGTGTAAGGAAGATAAAAACATATTTTAGCCCTATTTAAGACTTAGGCACACTTAAGGCTTTATAAATCGCGCGAAGGTTTACTAAAAAAAGGGTAAAATATATTTTTTTCTTTTAGTTACAAGAAAAGTGTACTTTAGTTTCTAACTCCAAGTTTCTTGATTTTAGTACTTTCTTACGTAGAGCTAGGTAAGCAAGCGTGCTTAGGTTGTTGACCACTTTCACAAGCTTTTACTTTGAGTAGGTTTGTTTTACCTATAGGTACCTACTTACTATGAGGTTGGTATGGTAGGTACCTATATAATATCTATCTACGTTAAAACAAACTATCGATCAATTGAGTTACCAATCTATTTATACCGCATTAAGTTATAAGTAGGTAGATCTAGCGAAGTGGAGGCGTAAAAGTAGGAAAGCGGACCCCGGGCTCCTGAGAGGGATGCAACCGGCAATATCGCTCGGATGATGAAGTTATAGGTAGGTAGGTACTAAGTAATATGATGAAATTCATTGACCTATACTAAACTGTGTTCCCTTATGAATCAAATCTACATGTTTCGGTCAAATCAACTTTTGTTTTAGTAATTTAACCTTTTATCACCCACCTTTTTGATGTCTAACTGACATAATCAATGACTGATGCATGACAGCTTTGACTGACAAATAAGCTCTGCTTCGGTCCAACAATTTTTTTATAAATATTTACCTACGTTTCGAAATAATATTTGAAATCTCCCAACAAAATGCCTTTTCCGGAAGATGACAAATGTCCAGTCGTATGCCGTAATATCGGGGCCTTTAAGAAATCTGAAAAAGCCCCAGAGAAAGCCAAGGAAGAGATTCAGGAAGCTGCCGAAGATAAAGCAAAACCTGTAGAGGCACCTCCACAGGCTCCTATGGAAGAAGAATTTACAATGAGACCCCCACCTTCAGGCGAAGAACATTTACCAGAATTAAGGCCTGGTCAAGATGGGAAAGTAGACTGGACACCTCTCGGTGGCATGACAGGCACAAGACCACCCGTCAACAAGTATTCCATCAGTAGATACTCTCTCAGCGAATGGAGGCATCATAACGAGAAAGTGTTAGATCCCGAGGTCATTACCGAGTCAAACATTGTCGATTATAATGCTAAAACATCAATGATGCAAGCTTTCGGTAATATTGATAAACAACAGTCCGAAAATAATAAAAGATTGAAACAGAAAGCAAGAGATATTTATAGATGGAAAGTTGAAGTGGAAAAAGCTTGTCAAGCTATTACAGATGAAGTAGAGCTGCTTGAAATTGAGAGGCAAAGATTGAAGGGAGCGTCGCGAACGCTCATGCTTCCAGAATCAATATCAAAAGAATGTCTCGATTTACGCTCTAATCGATTTGAACCTGATTTAGTAGCTGATTTAGCTGAACAGGAACTTATCAAAGAAATGAACCTAGTCAGCGAAGTAAGAGCTACTTTAAAGGCTACTCTAGACAAAATTGAAGAGCAAATGGCTATAAATAAATCCGCGAAGCACAGAATCGAATACGATTGGTGTGACAAAACTATGGCCTACAATACTGAGGTAACAAATATAAGCCTTAACCCTAAATCTAGTACTATTCTATTCAGACCAGGAGCAACAAGGTTCGGCGAATACAGCGCTCCTTTGGAATACTGGGAATTCTTCTGCAGAGAAAATGTCCAAAACTGTGAAGCTGCTAGGCAAAAGTCAGCTGATTTGCGAGGTAGTCTTAATGCTATTCTCGTTCAGGGTGGTAGAAAACTACGAAACCAAGCTGACAATACAGACATGGCATTAGCTGAAACAGTTGCAATAACCACTGAACTCTGTACGAAATTGGAAGAAACATTACGAAATACGCTACAAAAGATCGCAGACATGGAAACCCTGATTGACGATTTAAAAAAATCCGTTCAAAAAATGGATGCGGCTATGAAACTTGCTCAGACCAGACTCGATAATAGAAATAACTGGAGACCTCATGGAGAAAGCGTAAGAGATCAACCTCATTTAGGGCTTATCGAGGAGGTCAAGAAAATACATGAGACTGTAACCTCTTTGCTCGGACAATTAAATAATGCAGAGAGAGTGAGAGGAGACTTGTTGAAGAAGAGAAATGAATTGGAGAAGGATATCGCTTCTAAAAGGAAAACTTTGAATATTGATAGAGATAGGTGTGGTATGGTCAGGTCACATTATCCGTCTGCTTCGGAATTAGCGGGTTATTAAACTTACATAATCTATACTACTTTTGCTAGTGCAAAAGACTATGTAAGTGGGTAGGTACTTCAAGTTTCTAATCAAAGATAAAGCGAGAATTTTCATGATTTTTATTGGTCTTAAAATAAATTTTAGTTCTATTACAACGGTATTATCGTTTTTCGGTGTATCCATAGTAAATTAATTAATTTATCTCGTGTTTTGAAATAAGCTTTACGTAAAAATGCTAAAATTCTTTATCTACTCTCCGCACCTTTCGGCAAAAATGCGAATTCCACCCAAACTAATCATATCTCGTTACGCATATTAATTCTTAAACCTACTTAAATATTTATTGTTAACTTTTACGTAATTTATGCGAAGACAAAGCGGAACCTCGAACTCCGATAAGTGAAAGGATGAAGTATCAAAAAGTAAAGTATTAGGTGCAAAACTTACGCAATTTAAAGAAGAAATCGTACAATTCGTAGCTAAGTGTTTTCATAATAACAAGATGATTGTTCGGTATTTTCGTTTGTAGCTAGCGAAGCATTACGAGCGCGTAATTGGTGATTTGAAGCAGATATTGAAACCAAGAACTATAAGTATTATAATATAGGCAGAAATCATGCAGTGCATTATAAGTTTCAAGATAATCGGCGATCGATTCTTGAGCGTTTTCGATGTTGATTTGATGGAGAAAATCGAGCCGATTAGAGCTTAATTCTAGGTGTAATGTTACTCTCATATTCTGTAAATTTCTTTGTAATAGGAATGTCTTCAAAATAAGTACCGGCACATAACGACATAGCATGGATGCTTATGTCGTCACGTCATGCTTAAAGTGCTGGAAGAAGGACGTCAGATTTAAGGCAAACCCCAAAAACGATGGCTCGGCAATTCCATGAATATAGGTCAAATCTAAAAATATTTCATATGGCAAAATGCATTTCCAAAAAGTGCAAACAAAAAGCTCGCGACTTTCTTTTCTTTTACTTTTAGGAAATATTTCTTTCTAGAAATTAAAAAACCTAAAACCGAATTGCTTGGAAGGATGATAAAGGCCCTTGCACAGCAGTGGGACAAAATAGACTAATAAAAAATCAATTCTAAGCATCAGCTACGGTAAGGACACGGTTGATTTTCCACGGTACCCTTTTGAATCGCTTTGGAAGAGAACTTTCGATTTATTTGCAAGTATGGCCTGTGAAAACCTTATAGGCAGATAAATAGTTAAATAATCACAAGCATTATTTTATATTATTTTCTTAGGAAAACATACAGTGAAACAAAAAAATTGAAAACACACCGACACCCTTTACACGTGTTTGCGTGTAAAGATTACAAAGCTTTATACTTGTACACGGGCTGTTTTCCGCAATAGACCCTTTTTTAACCGACTTCAAAAAGGAAGAGGTTCTCAATTCGTCGCGTAGGGGCACCTACTACCTACTACTACTACCCTCTCAACTTAGTCGACAGTGTTCAGATGAAAGCTTGTTTAAAAAAAATAGATGAAAATTAAAAACAAAACCAAAGAGGACAAAGCGAAAACAAAGTAAAAGATGCTGGTATAAAAAAACTTTATCTTAACGAATAAGCTGGTTTATACAGTTAGGTAAATTCCAACCTTTGTTTGATGATGTGAACATTGAACAATAGGTTAATGTGACCTTAGATATTATATGCCAGTGTTCCCATATGAGGAATAGTAAGCAAGTAGGTAGATGTTTCTATGTTTTATACCATACCGTTATTAAATGTTCTAAGAATAGTAGAAATATTTGCTGGCTAACCGTTTGACCACTATCTCACATGAAAGTGACGATGCGTTCTCAGAAGAAGCAGGCTTTTCTAGAAAATACTAATACGTTTGTGACTCAATGACCCCTAAAGAAACGGGGGAACGCGAGTCGAAGACGGCAGTGAAACAATATTACATTGTTACCCTAGGGATAAAAGTGGGGAACAAATGTCTTGCCATGGCGCCTCCGCCGGGTCGTGGCAGACTGGGTAGACCCAAGAAGTGCTGGCTTGATCTCGTAAAGGGTGATATGCGTGCAAATGGCCTTACAACCCAGGATGCCGAAGATCGTGCGAAGTGGAGGCGTAAAAGTAGGTAAGCGGACCCCGGGCTCCCCAGAGGGATGCAACCGGGAACATCGCTCGGATGATGATGATGATGACCCTAGGGATAAAAGTAACTTATTTAGTCCCGAGACGGGATTTCGACCCGAGGTAAACTCAAGGAGTAATGCTTTTCATTACGAATAAATCTCTGCTACCTACGGAAGTATAAACAAAACTTTACAATAGTTGATTGAATCCGGCGATACTTTTCGGAACTCCATATCGATCTTTTTTAGTTCCGAGAACTAAATAATTAAAACTATACAACTCGAAAAAAAATGAAGATCGGATTGCCGCTTTCCCGCCTATTTATTAGTTTCTGTGGCCCACCTGCTATTCTACCATTATTTTTCATTTACATCATTGAAAAAATGGTAAGTAAATATTTTCCTTTAGACGCATAACACCATTTACATACGCGAAACACCAACTCGAGGTTTTTGTGGTGTTTTACGGATAATTAGAAATAATACGTAAATTACCAACTACGCACAATTCTACAAACGCAAAACACCAGCTTGTAATTTTGGAGTGGAAACGCAAAACACTACCTTATAAATTCTATATCAGATTCCCTAGTCCAAGGAAATTAAAAACAAAAAAAAACTAAATATTTTGCCCAAATCTAAATTTTAAACTAGATTTCATTAATATTGTAATTTAATATGAAATAAATAAAATTAATAGAGACTTAAAATTAACTCCAATAAGAACTATTTGCTAACAATTTTACAGAAAATATGACGTTTATTCCTTGACAACAATGACATTTTAATTTTAATAATTTATCCTTTTAGTTACTTTAGGATAATTTTAATTAGTTTACTATAGAATTTAGTTTTTACACCAAAATTCCCGTTAAAGATGAATTCAGCCGACTTAGCTAAGATGACTTGCCCGTATATTTGTCCTACAACACCGAAGGAATCCCAGAAACAAGATTACCTTGAAGCTGGCATGTCCAGAGGCAGTGAGAATCCCTTCGCAGCACCTTATGTACCAGGATGTATCACTCCGAGGGAGAAAAAGGTTTACCCTCCTGGGGCTCCCCCGATCTACCTGCCTCAACCTACAGATAGCACAAGTGGGGATATCCTGGGCATGGGTCCAATAGGCCCATGGGCTGCTGGCCACGTGGACTGGACCCCACAAGCCGGCATGACTGGTGTCAGACCTGTCGTCGATAAATACTCTATCACAAGGTATTCTACTGGAGAATGGCGAAAAAATAACCAGAAAATCCTCAGTGCTCTCCCAACAAACAAAGGTAGACTAATGGAAATTAAAATTAAGAAAGAAATTGAAGATGCTTTCAAAAACTTAGACAGTAAAGGGAAGGATTCATCAAGGACACTACAGAAAAGAGTCAAAGATTTATCACAATGGAAGAAAAAAGTAGAGAACGCTCTCAACGCGATGGATGAAGAAATATTTAAACTAGATGCAGATAGATTTAAACTAAAAAGTGCTTCTAAAATTCTAATGATGCCTGAAGCTATTTCCAGAGAATGTTTAGACCTTAGATCTAATAGATTCGAACCTGATTTAGTTAGAGATGATGCTGAGCAGGAATTGATCAAAGAGATGGCTATTGTTGGAGAAATTAGAAGAGTATTCCAAACTACGTTGGCCAAAGTCGAAGTGCAGATGGCTAATAATAGAGCGGCAAAGTCTGCTATTGAATTTGATTGGAGTGATAAAATGGTGTCTTTAAATCTAGATAGGAAAAATTTAAATATGACACCGGACTCTACATTAATATTGTGGCATCCAGGTGTAGCAAGATGGACAGATAATTCGACCTCATTAGAATATTGGGAACATTTTTGTGCCGAAAGCATAAAAAACTGCGATGAAGTTCGACAAAAATCGAAAGAACTACGTGCTGATTTAATGAACTGCATACTCAAAGGCAGTGAAGACATGAAACTACAAGCTGAAAGAACGGACCAAGCAATGGCTGAATCAATTGAAGCAACACGACAAGTTTGCGCCAAACTAGAAGAGACATTGAAGAATAACTTACAAAAGATTGCAGATATAGAAAATTTAATAGATTACCTGAAAGATAGGTTAAGACGACTAGATGAGACGAATAAATTGTCTATGACCAGACTACAGGCAAGGAATTATGATAGACCGAACGTTGAAAACTGCCGCGATGAAGCACAATATGCACTAATGGGTGAATCAAAGTTTATAAAAGAGACCACTCAAGCTTTCGTCGATAAAGTAAGAGAGGCGGAGAATATAAGATCTGAATTAATGAAATTTAGGGGTGATTTAGAAAAAGAAATAGCTTGTAAACGTAAAAGTTTAAATATTGATGAAGATAGATGCGCAAGAGTAAGATCTTTCATGCCTACACCTGAGGAATTTGCTAACGCTTAAAATCAGATTAAAATCACATAAAATTAATTCGTCTTTTAATGAAATCGTTGAGAGTAGATTGATGAAGTCGTTAAAAATATCTTGTGTAATTTTTAAATGAAATTTAGACAGTAGTAGCATATAACTTTTAAATAATTTATTGGTTAACAAAGTTAAATAATGTTTGGCTCATCTCTGTCACAAGGAGCATATTCTAGTTTTTGGTTGAGAAATAAATTTTGTAACTTAAGGCGTACAAACTATCAATAAATTTAAATTAGCCCATTTATTTATATTCGATATAAAAATTATGAAGTTTCTTATAGCTTTTTAGATGATTGTGGGTGAGGTGATGAATTTAAATAAACAAACAGGTGTTTTTTTTGTGAAATAGTGACTCAGCTAAACGTTGTTGACAAAGCGGTATAGGTACCAATTTTAAGGTAAATATAATTTATAAGTATTTATTACGGTGGCTCTGGCAGATCATGACATAAATTTTCGATAAAGGTACTACTAACGAAACTAGCTCTTTGTAATAGTCTTGTACCCTTATCAGAATATTACGTGCCACAAAAACATTCCAAATGCTGCTTACCAAAACATAAATAAGGGTTATAAAACGAATAAATAGATACTGAATTCGATTCGAAGTCTAATGTACTATACGCAAAATGAACACAACATCCAAAATAAACCATTCGTAAACTGAACAAAACGTATTAATGTGCAAACAGCAAAATGGCACAACATGCAAAATATATGAAAAAATACACACGCATCATTGTGTTCCTAATCACTACATAGTATAAAATAAAGTCGCTTTCTCTGTCCCTATGTCCCTATAACCCTTTGTATGCTTAAATCTTTAAAACTACGCGACGGATTTTGATGTGGTTTTTTTTAATAGATAGAGTGATTCAAGAGAAAGGTTTATATGTATAATACATGCATAATATAGCCGTGCGAAGTCGGGGCGGGTCGCTAGTATAAAATAATCTAGTTACATGTGTGAATGTAACGTTATTTGGCCATAGCAGCGCAAGCGAGGGAATGTCGGGATAAAAAGATGTCTGTTACTCCTAAGGATATGTATTCCCCATACTAACTTTCATCATTCGATTTGTTGGTTTGGTGCCGTTTTTACTGCTCTGTGCCTCAAAAAGTAAAAAGAACCGCATCTAAATCCGTTGCGTAGTTTTAAAGATTTAAGCATACATAGGGACAGAGAAAGCGACTTTGTTTTTATACTATGTAGTGATGTAGTGATGATATAACAATACCAGCTGTGCCCCCCAGATTTACCCTCGTTAGTCTCTATGTGATATTGATTTCCTACAAACACAGAATACGTAATAAATTAATACGAACTACAAACTTTATTAGCCATTTTTACCACTTCAGATAATAATATCTAATTTCCATAAATCCTTTCTTAAGGTTCCGCTGGTCGATCGTGTTTTCATACAAATGAATTTAGAGTGTTATCCATTTATTCTTTATGGAATTTGAAAAGAAACAAAAATTAAATCTACATAACAAGTCTATATCTAGCCCATGTAGGCGACGAAATAGACAAATTATATTTATTTATATTAAATTATATTAAATTAAATATAATAAGTCTATTTCGTCGCCTACATGGGCTAGACAAAGAGAATTTAAATACTACGTAAGGGGCTAGATATAGACTTGTTATGTAGATTTAATTTTTGTTTTTTTTTCAAATTGCTCACCTATGCCTATTTCGGACTCGTAGCCATAGACTAACAAATCTACATCCATGCTCGTAGCTTTTAAGCTATTGCATAGCTTTTATCGCGGGCTTTGAGCGCGGCTAACGAATCAAGAAATTCCGGAACGAAAATAAAACCTAACACCCCCCACTCCGCCTACCATGTAGCTCGGCCGAGCGTTCGTATATGGTACGTACGAGCTTCTATTCGTACAGTCGTACGAATAGAAGCTCGTACGATGCAATAGCTTTACCGCGGCAGTCCCCGAGTGCCACACGTTTTTTTAGTTTCAGAGATTTCTTTAATGAGTCTTTATCTCTTTATGAAAAAGATTGTTAAGCTTATTTCCGACCACACCATTTCCCATTGCCTATTAAAACGAATCCATTAAATTATATACAAGTTCTTTTTAGGGTTCCGTACCCAAATGGTAAAAACGGGATCCTATTACTAAGACTCCACTATCCGCCTTTCTGTCTGTCACCAGGAGCCCTATTTTTGAATCGTTCGCCCCGCGTCGAGCGCTCGATTTCTACTAATATTCGTTCGACATCGGAAATTCGCTATTTTTGAATCGCTCCATCGATCGTAACGAAACGAGTGGTCTCCACCACTCGTCGCCGACAGGCGAGTGGTAGAATAAACATCAAATAATCATAGTTAAACATTCGGAAACGGTCTTTGAAAAATATTTATATCTTTTGGGATAATTTCGGATGTCCGCTGATAATTACCGCTTTTCAAATAACTGCGTAAAACGAATAAAAATTGACATTTTAAATTTCGACGACGAACGATTCAAAATTACAGTAAATTTGTGTCATGCGACTTGGAAGTCGAGCGTGACTTGTAGGCGTATACGACGAAGCTTTGTCACACGTGCGATTCAAAAATACGCGACGAATTGAAAAAGTCCTCCTTTTTTGAAGTTGATTAAAAACAGAATAGTGCACGGAACTCTTTGTGCTCAAATCCGACTCACACTTAGCTGGTTTTTTATTCTCACGTAATTTAATGTGGGCCATGCAAATGTAATAAAGAATTTCGTAAAGATGGATTTGTTATCTTTAACCGACTTATAGTGAGAGAATTATGTAAGATAATGTTAACTATGCTATTGTTTGATTTAAGTTCAGTGAATGTTGCCCGGGTGCACAAGAAAATCAAACTTTTAAATGCTACCAGACTTTGAAAGAATTTTTTAACAAGAATTTAAGAAAATCTTGATTAGCTTCTACAGGACTGCTAAATATCGTACAAGTACGAAATTTCTCGTACAAATCTCGCACTTGTACGATATTCTTGATTCAAAAAATCTTGATTCGCGTCTACAGGACTGCTAAATATCGTACAAGTACGAAATTTATCGTACAAATCTCGTAGGTACTTGTACGATATTTAGCGGTTCTGTAGACGCGAATAAAGATTTTTTTTAAATTCTTTTAATAACTGACTAGAGCACAGAGTACTTTATTATATGTATATTTCACCCGCGTAAGTACCGATCACGTGGGAATATGTGGATGAAAAGTACCCTATGTTAATCCTAATGAATCAATGTATCGTCTTACAATGTTACATCAAAATTGGCCCAGTAGTTTCAGAACCTATTCAAGGCAAACGATCAAATCTTTCCTCTTTATAATTTACTAGCGACCCGTTCTGGCTTCGCACGGCTATATTATGCCAAAACCTTCCTCTTGAATCACTCTATCTAATAAAAAAAACCGCATCAAAATCCGTTGCGTAGTTTTAAAGATTTAAGCATACAAAGGGATATAGGGACATACTGACATAGGGACAGAGAAAGCGACTTTGGACTTTGTTTTATACTATGTAGTGACTAACTGCTGTTACCTGCGACTTTTACCCCGGTAAACGGTTTCACCCGCGAAAGCCCCGATCCCGTGGGAATAGGAGTGATTTCGACTCTTTGACACAAGAAGGAAGGGTTTTTAGTTAGTTTCCGGTTTAAACCGCAACCTGTGATCCCACAGTAACTTATATAACTGTAGCAAATAAAGTGTCAAATGAATTAGCTATACTCTCGATATTCGATGAGCATAACAGTTATTTTCCTAATAGTTTCACCTATAAAAGTTATGGTGATGTCGAACTAGCTGCGCGCTAAATTCAATCACTATCACTACATAGTATAAAACAAAGCTTTCCGCTGCCTGTCCCTTTGTATGCTTAGATCTTTAAAACTACGCAACGGATTTTGATGCGGTTTTTTTTAATAGATAGAGTGATTCAAGAGGAAGGTTTTGGTATAAAAAACAAAACCACCACGCGTACGAAGTCTCGGGCAACAGCTAGTATAATTTTAAATGGGATATTTCTGTGATATTTCATTTTGATATTTAATGCTGTTTCAAGCTTAACACGAGACTGGAGTTTGCGGGAAAACAAAAAACATGATAAATAATTATGTTTTAAATAACTATAAAAACAAGTGAAGATAGTGAAAATAATTATAGTTTTAACTGCCTGTCCTGTTTGACTGACTGATAAATCAACGAAAAGTTCTAACCAGTGCATGGATCGGGCCAAATTTTGGCAAATAGATAGCTGTTTTATCGAAGGTATCCGCTATGAAAAGATCGCGGTCAAAAGCTAGTGCTTAGCGAATGGCATTTCGCTTTGTACGTATATACAGGAAAAGTATTTTTGTAGTGCACAAATTTCGGTATGTTTTAAGAACATTAAAATAAAAAATACTGTTTCTTTTATTTTGGAGCTAACTCAAAAACTCTCAGAGCTATAACCATTTAAGTGTTTCTAACAAAACGACGAAGTCCATGGACACAATACTAGCGCCAGCGAGTTTAAGTGCGCTCTAAATGAAGGTAGGTACCTACGCGTCACTGTGTGTATTAATACTGAGATGCACAATAATTTAGAAATGGCAGGAAGTTTTTCACATTAAGTTTTGGTTTTTTTTTTATTTATTTTTTTGCGTAAATGTACTCTCCACTGCCGACATATATTCAGCAGAAAAAAAATGTGCACTACAAAAATACTTTTCCTGTATAAATGGATAATGGGTACCTACGTGATGTTAATGATTTCATGATAATTTGTTGACTTTTATTGCACGTAGCGTAGGTAGAAATAATAAATAATTTTCAACGGGTTATAATTTAAAGATTTTAATTCCGCGAGCGTCTGTGTCAATACTACGTAGGTACCTATGGAAATTTTGTTTTAAAAGCGCGTTTTAGAAAATAGTGTTAGATTTTAATTTCAAACTAGACTATTTAAAAACAACACAGTGATCTTTTATATGGGTTCCTTTTTTACCTTTTAAGGTGCAGTCACATTACCAATTAGCTGAACCCCACGTGACCTAAAGCTCATTCGCATATTATCTGTAAAAAATATAGTATTTACCTATTTTCTTATTTTTTATATTGTATTGTATAGTAAGTATATTGTTTAAAAAAAAACAGAATCAGGTAACATTCTTTACAACCTAACAGATTTGCGAGTGAGCTCTAGGTCACGTTGGGGTTCAGCTAATTGGTTATGTGACTGTACTTACAGAACCATAAACACTTTTTTTTTTAATTTATCGGGCAAGTAGGTCAAAATATCTAACTAGATTTCTTTAAAACGTAATCGGTGCATCACCTCTCAAACTCTGAAGTACATCTTCACACTTTACAACCAAATACAATACCTCGTTTCGGTCCAGTCGGTTAAGCCAAGACTTATTGTTCAGACGGGTTTCCAAAGATTATATGAATTTCCCTTTTACTTGATAACAAAGACATTCATAATAAGTAGTAAACTAGAGAGAACATTTGAACCTTTTCCATAGAATTTGATCCTGAGGCTTTTTTATTTACTTATCACCTATAATATTTTTGGAACGATAGTTCCTTATCGCGCGTTGCGAAAGGGGGCTAGACTGAAAAAATTAAGATCAAAAGTTGTAACGACACACTTTGCAATAGTTGTAAGCCGTGCGAAGTGCGCGTGTTTCTCTGTCTGTCTCTCCCTCTCTCTCTCTCGTAGAAAGCAAGCCAGTTATTTTCGTTTCGTCTTTCTATTTCGCATTGAAAAGTGTGGTGTCGCCACGATAACTTACAAAAAAAAATTACAATTCTTGGATTGAATTTCTTCTTGTTCTCAAAGGAACTTCGTTCCATCCGGGTGTCCCTTAACACCTCTCAAGTTTTTTATTTCCCGCAAAGGCCCGTTTTTCTAAACAATTTTTCCAGAGTCAGGGAAATTTTCAAAATGTAACACCGCCATTTTTTTTCCATCGGTCTGAGACCGAATATTCTGGCTCGTTTATCACAACTGCCATTGATCAAGATTTTCTGTTTTCCTTTTCTTGTTTCTCTTCTCTTGTTTTATTTTGACGTGACAACGTCTTATAAATTGGTTTGCCGGGTGACACTTCAAGAAACTGCGTTACGCTCCGCTCACGTTATGCGCTCACAATGAGAGCGAGTGAGAGGCACGCGGGCATGTTTAGCCCGCCTAAGAGCGAGAGAGACAGACATAAAAAGTGAAAGGCACGCGTCCCTTCCACTCGAGCACAGTTGTTGTCACGTAAAACTTTCGCCCGTATACCGACTTTACAGGCAACCAGTTTTTTCCTTACACCACCATTATAAGAGCCCCCTGCCAGTCATGGTGTTGCCACATCTTGGAAATTCTAATTCCAGAGTAATTCCCCAAACTTATTAAATATAACACATAATATTTTCCTGCAGAAATATGTTTTTTGTACCTACCTACGAGTACCAAAGTGGAATAACAGTGATCATTTTACACGTTTATTCTACACAATATTATTAAATGTCTTTGATAGACAGTAGTTATTATTATAATAGCTATCGAAAGCCGCGCCTCGGTCCGACGACGCAAGAAAGCTAGCCATTTTCACTGAGAGGGTAATGAAGGGAAAATATTATATCGCCTGATGGCTATTACGTTCATTCAACCATGTTTCTTTCTATTTTACTTAATTAGGGTTCCGTATCCAAAGGGTAAAAACCGTACAAATCTCCAATGTCCGTATGTCCATCCGTCTGTTTTCACCAGGCTGTATTTCACTCATGACCCGTGATAGCTCTCTCTCTCTGGTCGATCCTTCATGACTGAAGATCGCGACCACCACTCTTCTTCACCCAGCGGCTTGTAAAGGTCCTCCACTTGATTTTGTATGCAGCCATTCGAACCACTTCCTCAAACCTGGACGAGTTCTCCTGTTCCAGCAGATCTGACCATCTCATCGGGGATGTACCACGTGACCGTTTGCATTTGCACAGATGATCAGTTTCTCCAGGTTCTCGTCTTGATAATGTGACCGAAATAGCTGAGGATACGTCGACGCGTCGCGACGCGTTGAAGTTTTCACAGATTATGCGTATTTTTGTTGCCTAAAAACAGAAAAAAACATATTTTTATTTGGAGTTCAACATGGTACGGAACCCTTGTTTGCGAGTCCAACTCGCACTTGGCCAGTTTTTAACACTTCGTACTTTGTCCTGAAGAAATTCAAAGACCATCAAACAGGCGACTCAAGGCACAACCAACAATATTTCATGCTAAGCAGACGGTACTGAACGGCACTAAAAGTTTGGTATAACTTTGTATGCATTCCTTTGCTATGACTTTCATTAAACATACAAGAAAGTCAGTTAAAGTAAGTAAATACATATTGCTGTCACGATTTCTCGAACTGGGTGACGAGGCGGACTTTACTTTGCTTCATATAACAAATCGAGAAATAGAATATCTATTACTTATCTAGGTTAAATCTTATACACCTAGCATCACTTAGTATATTCTTTTAAAATGTATTATGGGAGCAAAAACACATTTTTAACCGACTTCAAAAAAAAGAAGGAGGGGTTCTCAATTCGACGGGTTTTTTTTATGTATGTTCCGATTACTCGAAAACGCCTGGACCGATTTGGAAAATTCTTTTTTTGTTTGAAAGGGAATAACTCACAGATGGTCCCATAAAAAGTGGATAAAGATCTGATGAGGATCTTCGGAGTGATGAACAGAATTGCACCTCGAGAGTGCAGCAAATTGCTCAGTTTTCGATTTCCACCATTAGGGTAGAAATCGAAAACTGAGCAAATTGGGCTTTGCCCTGCCGTGGGACAACAAAGGTTAATTAAAAAAAAAATGATAGTTCAGTGTTTGACCGCTATCACGCCTGCCTGATGGCAGGTGACGGTAGCACGCGTCTGAAGAAGATACCAAAAGGCCAATTCTCCTAAATTACATTGGAATATCATTCCGATTGCATTTAAATTACTTAGCTCAAAATACCCCCAAAGTCAACTTTTGGTATTCTCAAGAATATATTTTGTAATTGAAATGCAATCGAAATGATTTTAATCGTACGCAGGCAACTGACCCCATTCCCTTACAATATGAAGATGAAACATCTTAACGTTATTTTTCTCTTGGTTCCAGCTGTTAGTATGGTGGCAGGTGTAGCAGTATACCCAGCTGCTTGGAGTGAACAATCAGTTCAAGAGACATGCGGCCCTACGGCTGACCAGTATAATATTGGTAAGACATTTTATAATAATAATAATAAATTACATTTATTTGACATCAAAGGTCCAATTGTTAGTAAAACAAACACAACAAAAAATAATAATAATAAAAGTTAGCACACTTACGTACATGAAAAGAAAAAATACTAGAAAAACAAAACTCAAAAAGCTACCCACGTTTTTGATACACCAATGCAGAGACAAAGTGCCTAAGCATTGGTGTATCAAACTTATTAGCTAACATGCTCAGCCTGCCTAGCATGAAGATCAAAACACGATACGATAAAGCGATTTAACTACATCAACTCTCAAAATATGATAGACTAGCTTTTGCCCGCGACTTCGTCCGCGTAGAAGTCGAAAATTGACCAAGGAATCGCGCTGTCCCATAAAAACTTTGCCACCCTTTTTCACCCCCTTAGGGGTAGAATTTCAGAAAGTCCTTTCTTATCGAATGCCTACGTCATACAAAGAACACACCCTCCAAGTTTTAAGTCTCTACGATAAGCGGTTTAGGTTGTGCGTTGATCCGTCAGTCGGTCAGGACAAAGCATTTTATATGTATAGATAGATAAAGCAGCCATGTTGAATTTTTATCATGAATATCGCAATTTTCGGTAAAAATTCAACATGGCGGCGGACTGACTCTCATTCTGTTAAGCAGTGAGCTTGTCTTTTTCCGATTCCATGTTCTTACCCTTGATTGGAGCAATGTCCCGGTAAAGGTGCATACGTGATATGATTTTTCCCGTGCCGGACGGAACTTGTTTTTTTTTACATGAAACGCTGTCAAAAAATTGTCACGTTCCGTCCATCACGGTTAAGATCACGTTACGTATGTTTAAAGTCCACGAACTCTTTATGAACAATGCATGCAATGCAAGTATTTATGCTTAGATATTTGTCTGTTTGTTTATATGTATTGTCCAGTCTATGGACCTTAATTACATGTGGAAAATATTTCGACAACTCGACTAACCTGTGGTGTTTCTGGAGGCCGTCCTTGTTGTGCACAACACTAAATAAGAAACTAGGAATCGTCTGGATGACACTGTTCACGAATTTAAACACGCAGAGTCAGTAAAACTTTAATTTTTGATAATTTTTGGACGTTAAAATGTTCATATCACAATAGCGGTGAGGCAAGTGAAGTTTTTGCCGTGTGGTGGCGCCACTGTGCGCTGTCGTCACGGACGGAGCGCGCACGATGATATTTTGGCGCGAAGAGACAAAATGTCTCAAATGTCGAGTTGTCATGAACCCAACATGTATTATAAGTATATATTTACAAAAGAAAAGTATATAAGTAGTATATCCGTTGTCTAGCACCCATAATACAAGTCTAGTTACTTAGCTTGGGGCTAGATAGCGATGTGTGGATGGTCCTGCAATATTTATTTATTTATTAATGTCACGTCCCTTTTGAAGTTTTATCCCATTACGTGTGCAGCGACCTTTATTCTATAATAATCTTTACCTCTAGTTTCATTCTGAAGGTCGTGGGTTCGATTCCCGGCCCGGTCGTACAACGATGAAAACTCATGAAAAAAATTATGTGCGCAAAAACATCGTGATGAAACCCGTGGCTTAGCTGGCTCCAGACTAATTTACGAGTCATTTTTTCTAGACATAGTCGACTAAGCTGGGAGGCTGGAATAGTCATTGGAAAGCCTACTCCATCTAATACCTCGGCACTGTAGCGACGCATGACTGACTGACACGACTGTATAGCACGGATTAAGGTGAAACAGTGGACTACGTTTGTATGGAGAGAGGTACTCTCCATACAAACGTAGTCCACTGTTTCCTCCCTGGATAATGACACTAGAGCAAATATTTTTGTGCCATAAAACCTATAACTGCCATGACTATGCCCCTATTTTGTTTTTTTTTATTTTCTAATAATCATAGAAATTAAGATTAAAAAAATAAAAAAAATATTTAAAAAAAATAAAAAAATAGTTGCATGGTAATGGCAGTTATAAGTTTTATACACCAAAAATATTTGCTCTAGTGTCATAATCCAGGGAAAAAACAGTCGACTACGTTTGTAATAGTATGTATGAAGATAGCCCCCGGTAGTTGTAAATATTATAAACACTTGGGTCAAATTACCACAATTCGTTTCCAGGTGGTTGTTCAATCCGCTGGGCGTATACGCTGGCAGTGATAGGATGCCTCGACGGTGTGGTGCTGTCAGCTCTTGCCTTCATCCTCGCCACGAGGCACGTGTCTCTGCAACCTGACACTGTCTATCCACCGCATAAGCTGTACAAAGGTAACTAAGGGGTTTTATACAATTTGTTTTTTAATTTTTAAGCGAAGGGGTTCTAATAAAGGTGGTTGTTTTAGGCGTCTAGGCGAACAACTTTTGTTCTACGACTTTTGGAAATTCGAACATTTCGTTCGAAGTTTTTGTATGAAACAGCTGATTTTGAAGTAAAAATTCCCTCAGATATTGAAAAAAAAGTTCGAATTTCCAAAAGTCGTAGAACACTTAGAAGTCTAGAACAATCCCCTTTGGAAACACATGGTAAACACTAATATAAAGAGAAATTATTTTTTATTTGTAATAATTAACTACGAAACTGCTGGACCGATTTTGACGAACCTTAGTTTAAAGTTACATTGAATCCTAAGACATATACCTATGGAAAAGTGACTTACGCCGCCCGCCGCCGCCGGGCTGATAAATGGGCCAATTTTTTGGCATGAAGGCAGTTAAGCTGCCTTCTTGCCAAAAAGCTTCTGCCCTACAACTTATTAACCAAGAAAAGTTAGGATGCGCTCGCGCATTTTTAAGTCACATTTCTAACCTAATCTAACCTACTGATTAAATTATTTAAAATAGTATATTTACCATCTTTGTTTACATAGCAACCGTGTTAGTTTTAAATCTTAATCGAACCTAACTTTTCTTGGCCAACAAGGACAACAAGCCCTTAAGTGCAGGCCCAGGCACTTTAGGGCTTTTCAAGAAAAATATTTATAAAATTATTTCAGAAAAGTAAACATTTTAACATTAATTAGGTACTTTTCTAAGTGCTATAGGCAGGAATTAGCGCTCGTTGCGCTCGACCAAATCTAACCTAACTTTAAAACAAGCACTACCTTTCCGTAACCTACTTTTCTTGTATATAAATAAAACCTAAACAAACTAAAATTATGTAACAGTATATAATTAGAAACATTAGGTATTTATCTAAGTATGTAGTACATAGTTTAAGATAATATTCACGCTCTGTTAGGTTGCAAGTAAACTATACGGTGTTGATTTCAAAGGCGAGTGTTGGTTCTGATAGTGAACGTTTTAGGTGTGGATGTTAGTTTATTTAATACGTACTAGTTGCGCCCTGTGATTTTACTCGCGTTTGACTCGATTCTGTGGGAAAATCGAGATAAAAATTTTCCAAAGAATCTTAGCCGCAGAACGGTAAAAAATTCATGGGTATAAAAAAAAAACAGCGCACTCCGGGAGTGCAGGCAGAAGTGAAAACTGTATATCTGTGTAAAATCTCATATGTCGCGAGAACATACGCAAAAAGAGTTTTAGATGAAAAAAATAAAAATAGTCGGACGACAAATAGTCGTCCGACATTTGTCGTCCAACAAATTGTCGTCCGACATTTGTCGTCCGTCAATAGTCGTCCGACAAATAGTCGTCCGACATTTGTCGTCCGTCAATAGTCGTCCGTTGAAAAATACCATATGTACGTCTTAATACACTCACAGCCAAATTAAAAACAGTAGGCCCAGGCCATGCCCAGGCATACATTTTCGCCGCGCCGTAGAGAGGGGATAGCTGTCTACTCTCCATCCGTCTTACGCTTTTTCGATCAGGTCACGTGTCCTGACGCGAGTTTAAGATTTTATACCCATTACAGAAAAAGTGCTCAACGCCGCTAAAGAAGTTTTCACTTCAAAAATTTACTACTTTATCAACAAATTTACGACAAAATTGACGAGACTCCGGTCAATTTCGACTAAGCTGAGAGGGTATTAAAGAATCTGGGCAAGCCTACACCATCTTTAGACATGTCTTTAGCACTACAACGAACGCCCTGAATAGCATGGGCTGTATAAATAAATCATCTACATTAGATATACCTCGGGTATCACTACATAGTATAAAACAAAGTCGCTTTTTCTGTCCCTATTTCCCTTTGTACGCTTAGATCTTTAAAACTACGCAACGGATTTTGATGCGGTTTTTTTTAATAGATAGAGTGAATTTATTTGAACGGATATCTTCGCGTTTTTATTTTTATTTTAAACCTGACGTTACGGGAACTTTGCAGATCCCATGGTCACAGGCAGACTAAGATGACATTCGTCTTACAAAAATATTATGTGAAATGCTGTCAAACTACCGTCTACTTAAAATTAATAAAAAAGTTTCATCTAACGCAGAAATGACTAACGGTGTCCCGAGGTATTGCAGCTTTTGCTTTTTGATGAGTTCAAGTCGCGAAATCTTAGAAAATACTAGATAGAGTTATTCAAGAGGAAGGTTTATATGTATAATACATGCATAATATAGCCGTGCGAAGCCGGGGCGGGTCGCTAGTTAGATATATAGGTAAATAGGTAGGTAGGTACTTACCTCGGGTAATTAATTAATAAGGGCCACCTTTATTAAAAAGTAAATTGTAAATATTTCGTAAAAATAAGAAAAACTTCATTAGAAAAAGATTTGCTTTATTGACAATCTGAATAAGGATTCCTTGTTTGGACTAGGGAACCCTAAAAACGATACATTTGTTGGTTATCTTGTTACTAGCTGCGACCCGCGGTTTCACTCGCGTAACTCCCGATCCCGTGAAAATATCGGGATAAAAAGTAGCCTATGTGTTAATCCAGGTCTCCAGCTATCTAGATACCGAGTTTCATCGCAATCGGTCCAGTGGTTTTTGCGTGAAGAAGTAACAAACATACATACACACACACACAAACTTTCACATTTATAATATTAGTAGGATAGGATTTTGTCACTAACTAGGTATCTAATATAAATAAATAAATATTGCAGGACATTTCACACATCGCCTTCTAGCCCAAAGCTAAGTAACTAGACTTGTGCTATGGGTGCTAGACAACGGGCATCATTATCATTACATAGTATAAAACAAAATCGCTTTTTGCCGTCTGTGGAAGAGTAGAAGTATTTATGTCGCTAGTACTACATAAATACTTTTCTTTTGTAAATATATACTTACTAGCGACCCGCCCCGGCTTCGCACGGCTGCATTATGCATGTATTATATCTAAAAACCTTCCTCTTTATTCACTCTACCTATTAAAAACCGCATCAAAATCCGTTGCGTAGTTTTAAAGATCTAAGCATACATAGGGATATAGGAACGACGAAAAGTGACTTTATTTTTACCCGACTACGGCGAAGCCAAAAGGGAGGGTTATGTTATACTATGTAGTGATAGTGAAGTGAAAATACAATAAACAACCAGATCACAGACAAATTTCTAAGCATAAATACATGTCTGACGCGGGAATCGAACCCGCAACCCTGTGTTAGGCAGTCCGGCATGGTGACCATTGTGGCAACTGGGTCGTCCGTCCGTTTTTAAAAAACCTTTTAATGGGTTATCACCTCTACCTTATTATTAGTTTTTGACTAGGTAGTTAATGTTCAAAGGTTTTTAATGTAGAAGTATGTATTTCCATGTCCTAATCTACCCAATCTTAATAGCCAGTTTAATGAGTGTTCTCACGGCAAATGGCTACCGTGAGAGGCCTTTGTCTTCATGCCTTGTGTTAGGTAGTATAGTAGGCATCTTAACTCTGACCCCAAAAGGGTTTTATAAGCCGCCTATTATGCCACTCTAAAAATCACAAAAAATGGTTGTCTGTAAAATCGGTTTACGGACGATAATTTTACGTGATAACGTATAGAAAACGATGAAAATTTTTGTTTTTGAAGTGAAAACTTCTTATGGCGCGTTGGGCACTTTTGTGGGTGAGCATTTTCAGCCGTTCTCGCGACAGATGAGATTTTGACAGATGAGATTTTAACAGTTATTGTGCTTCTACTACTATGCAATATTGAAAACAGCGCCATCTCTGTGCAAACGGCCGAACTACGATACTCACTTCTGTACAACAGTGTTAACAGCGACATCTCTCGGTGGATGGTGCAGGTTCGCAGCGAGCTGCCGTACGCAGTTCGCGTCGCACGCTAGCGCCACCACTGATACACGAGTGAGCATTTTCAGCCGTTCTCGCGACAGATGAGATTTCGACAGATGAGATTTTACACAGATATACAGTTTTCACTTCTGCCTGCACTCCCGGAGTGCGCTGTTTTTTTTTATATAAGTCGTCACTCGTCACCAAAACACAAGCCCAGATGAGCGATATTATTATTAAATTACTCAGTTTCCTAACGGTAACGGACGCGTCATGGGCTCTATTTTTGAATCGCTCGTGTGACAAAGCTTCGTCGTATACGCCTACAAGTCACGCTTGACCAAGTCGCATGACACAAGTTTACTGTATTTTTGAATCTTTCGTCATCGAAATTTAAAATGTCAAATTTAATTTCGGATGTCCGCTGGTAATTACCGCTTTTCAAATAACTGCGTAAAACGAATAAAAATATACATTTTAAATTTCGACGACGAACGATTCAAAAATACAGTAAATTTGTGTCATGAGACTTGTAAGTCGAGCGTGACTTGTAGGCGTATACGACGAAGCTTTGTCACACGAGCGATTCAAAAATAGAGCCCCAACAGTTGAAATTTTCACAGATGATGTATTTCTGTTGCCGCTATAACAACAAATACTAAAAACAGAATTTAATGGTACGGAACCCTTCGTAGGCAAGTCTGACTCGCTTTTGGTTTTTTACACATTGTAAATCTATGCATAAAATGGGTGCGTGTACTTATGTACGCGCGTGAGAAGTTATACTTCTTTGGCATTATTAAAAAAAAAAAAACTCGTCCGACAAAAGACTCGTCCGACAAAAAACTCGTCCGACAAAAAACTCGTCCGACAAAAAACTCGTCCGACAAAAAACTCGTCCGGCAAAAAACTCGTCCGACAAAAAACTCGTCCGACAAAAAACTCGTCCGACAAAAAACTCGTCCGACAAAAAACTCGTCCGACAAAAAACTCGTCCGACAAAAAACTCGTCCGACGAAAAACTCGTACGACAAAAAACTCGTCCGACAAAATACTCGTCCGACAAAAAACTCGTCCGACAAAAAACTCGTCCGGCAAAAAACTCGTCCGACAAAAAACTCGTCCGACAAAAAACTCGTCCGACGAAAAACTCGTCCGACAAAAAACTCGTCCGACAAAATACTCGTCCGACAAATATAAATAATTAATTACATTAAAATAATTGACCGAACGAGCGAAGCGAGAGAGGTCTAGTGTTGAGAAGGGTCGGTCGCTCGTATGTTTGTATGTTTGTATGTTTGTATGTTTGTATGTTTGTATGTTTGTATGTTTGTATGTTTGTATGTTTGTATGTTTGTATGTTTGTTCGACGATAACTTGAGTACCGTTGCTCTGATCTTCATGATTTTTGGTATACAAGTAGTTGAGGTCCATAGAATTTTTAAGTTCGAACATGAGCAGGATCGGTCAGGGGGTTACGGAGATAGGGGCCCAAAAGGGGATCTACCTATATGGCACACAAACTATACTGCAAATATACCCGAGTGGGGTATCAAATGAAAGGGCGTAACTTCGGTGACAATAATATGGTACCATGGAACTGATCTGATGATAGAGCTAGAGGGAATCTGCAGGAATTATCTCATTATCCATACTTCATAGTTCATTCATTCAAACTACTCGTCAAGAATCGCCTTGACGAGTAGTTTGTCTTTCAATGGTAACCAGGGTCTGATGATGGAACTGGAAGGTTGTCATAGGAACTTCGCAATGAAACGACACAACCTCATCGAGTTTGGGCTCGTTAGAATCGTCTTGACGAGTAGTTTGTCTTTCAATGGTGACCAGGGTCTGATGATGGAACTGGAAGGTGGTCATAGGAACTTCGCAATGAAACGACAGAACCCCATCGAGTTTGGGCTCGTTAGAATCGTCTTGACGAGTAGTTTGTCTTTCAATGGTGACCAGGGTCTGATGATGGAACTGGAAGGTGGTCATAGGAACTTCGCAATGAAACGACAGAACCCCATCGAGTTTGGGCTCGTTAGAATCGCCTTGACGGGTAGTTTGTCTTTCAATGGTAACCAGGGTCTGATGATGGAACTGGAAGGTGGTCATAGGAACTTCGCAATGAAACGACACAACCTCATCGAGTTTGGGCTCGTTAGAATCGTCTTGACGAGTAGTTTGTCTTTCAATGGTGACTAGGGTCTGATGATGGAACTGGAAGGTTGTCATAGGAACTTCGCAATGAAACGACACAACCCCATCGAGTTTGGGCTCGTTAGAATCGTCTTGACGAGTAGTTTGTCTTTCAATGGTGACCAGGGTCTGATGATGGAACTGGAAGGTGGTCATAGGAACTTCGCAATGAAACGACACAACCCCATCGAGTTTGGGCTCGTTAGAATCGCCTTGACGGGTAGTTTGTCTTTCAATGGTAACCAGGGTCTGATGATGGAACTGGAAGGTGGTCATAGGAACTTCGCAATGAAACGACACAACCTCATCGAGTTTAGGCTCGTTAGAATCGTCTTGACGAGTAGTTTGTCTTTCAATAGTAACCAGGGTCCGATCTAACATATTAAGTTATCAAAGACCAAAAAGTATAAAATAAATTAATAGAATAAAAAACTAAAAAAAACACGCTTTAATAAAAAAAGTCCAACTAAAAAATAGAAAATAAAATCTAATAAATTTGGATTAAGAATATTGTACTTAAATAGTAAGCGTGTTACATTGTGATTGCAAAAGAAAAATAACGAAGGTGTAGCATCACAAATTCACAATGTAACACGCTTACTATTTACAATATTCTTAATCCAAATTTATTTAAATTTAAAATTTATAGAAATTTATTACTTTGCCCCAAATCGTCCGAACTCTCTTTGCTTTATTTCCTATAATTATTTATTTCATAATCATGGGCTGTTTTACAATAATAGTGGTGGATAGTATTAAATAGTAGGAATGTTCGGTTCTAGCCGATCTAGAGACTCTGATAATTATAAAATTTGTGACTAATTTTTTTATAATTTTCATTGACTTGTTATATTTTAGTTTAGGGACTTATTACAGGACATATTGGCCTCAAACTTCTCTAATATATTCTCGTTCTCGAGCTTGTCTTCTCGTTTCCTCTTACGTAACATTATGATAAGTAGATACATAAGGAAGGAAGGAAAGGAATTACTATCTTCTGGATATTATGTTGGACACATTCAAAATGTCTTGAGTAAAAATAAAGAGTCAACGGATGTCCAGGGTGTGATGATTGAGCTGGCCTATGCTTTTAGAACTTAACAACAACAACAAGTTATGCCTATCGTGTTTGGATTCTCTAAATCATCCAATGTCAGATAATAGCGATACTAGGCACCTATCATTCAAATAAGATAGACCTGTCGTATTTGGAGTCTTTCGTCGTTATATTATACATTTTAGTACTTTACGCTGAAATATAATAAACGCTGAAAAAAACTCGTGAGGTCTCAGTTCGGGGCGAACTACTAGTTATGTAGTAGTAGTACCTCTTTGTACTTACTTAAACTATTTGGTTTTATGACAGCTGTCATCTTGCGGTTTGCGGACAACTTCAACATGGTTTGCGGTTTGCGGACAACTTCTCCCGTGAGAATTTTGTGTGACGCTTTTGTAAAATTTCACTCTCATCATTTTTTCATAACGCGCCTAAAGAAGTATAACTTCAAAAATATCGAGGAAGTTAATGTGTGTTATAAATGTCTAAATTTGTCAAAGAATCATGAATAATTTAACGGATTTTTAACACAGAAACCTAGAAAAATGGTCAATAACCTAAATACCTACTCTTTTTCTAATATTCTGTGTACCAACTTGGATTTACGAAATACCTACGAAATTATTTTAAATAGGTACTTAGATTATAGAATCGCATTTTTTAATTCTTTATCAAACTGATGCTGCCATCTATTGAGGCACCTAGAACTAAACCATTTTTAAAGCCTTTTTTAGGCCTTTTGAGTGTCAATGACCAGTAAAAATTGACGAAGTAAAATAAGCTAAGAAGTTAAATAAGCTGTATGAGCTAGTAATTAACTCTTTGCCTTCCCTGAAAAGGGAATGAAGAAGAGAAAAAACATAACCCTTTCCTTTCAGTCAAGTAAAAAAAACGGCACTCACTTTTAGGCACTCACTGATTAATTCTATGCCCTGGAATAAGATCTCCGCGCTGTGTAACAAATGATTCAGAACTGCTTTAGAAAAAAAGCTAATCTAAGCAAAGGCGACAGTATGACTAGATACAATATTGTTAAAACATGAAATAAAGGTGGCGCTAGTATGTAATAAGTTCTAATTTGTTTATTTAGGGAAAATAGAGAATAAAGGTTGAAGGAGGTACGTATTCATTCATGTGGCAAAGACTTATTTTATTTTTGTTCGCAGGCGAAATAAACAACGGTTACGTCACAGACGCGACATCTGTGAGCGGTTCCAGGAAGTCTCTCGCCCTTCAACCTGTCCTCATAATGCATCCACACTCCCAAATGGATATGGACACATATTCACACTATTCCGGAAGAACGGCACGATCGAAACACGGATTATACGCGAATACTATGCATAATTATCAGTTATAAATACAGTAAAAAGTAAAAAAAACTCGGTTAAACAATTAAGCTTTAGTTCGGCAGCTAAAGATGGCGCTATTTGCTATGAACAAAATTAGAACCGTGAAGTTTTTCCGTCGTAGTTCCACTACTTAAAGCAAGATGGCGCTGTTTTAAATATAAACTCTTACCTCTTATCTGAACTGCTTTTTAGATGGCGACGTAGTACTATTACAAAATAATAGATGGCGCTATTATATAATTTTAGTAAGAGATAATTATGCCTTAGTGTAAATATTATAAGTGTACGTAGTTTGTTTGCCGTTTGTTTTTTATGTAATTATTTTATTGTAACAACGAAAATATCCAACGAACGATTTTACTAGTGCCTTGTAAAGAAATACGTAAGCATTTTAGATTTAGGACTTAAATTTTGTAATATTCTTGAAATAAATATTTGTAAAAAATAAGTTTTGTTTTATTAATCTTTATATTTAAACTTACATTGGTAGGTAGGTAGTGTAGGTACTTACATACATTTAAAAAAAAACAAGAGTAAATCAGTAGATAATATTATTCAGTTTAGAGAGCGGTGTATGGTATGGCCTCTAGGCCAGTACACCGCCAGTTTGAAGCTCGCCCTAACGAGATTCGAACCTACGACTATCATTCCGAAGGTCGTAGGTTCAAATCTCGGCCCCTGTGTTTGGCAGTCCGGTATGGAGACCATTGTGCGAATTGGATAGTTAGTAGTAGTACAGGTAGTAATCAATTAATTGTTAACTAGCGACCCGCCCCGGCTTCGCACGGCTATATTAATAATAATAAATAATAATAAATTTATTTATTGAACAAAAACATGTTAACAATTTACAAAATGAATCTGCTGGCATTCGACTAGTCGAGACTGTGTTCCGAATGCCAGTTTCTTCTCCCATTGTAGTGAAACTAGGTAATAATCTGTTTTCGTATAAAACATTATAAACAAACTAATATAAAGAGAACATTGTAGGATTAAAAATAAAAATTTGCAATTATGCCTGTATTATACATAAAAACCTTCCTCTTGAATCACTCTATCTATTATAAAAACCGCATCAAAATCCGTTGCGTAGTTTTAAAGATCTAAGCATACAAAGGGACATAGGGATAAAGGGACGGCGAAAAGTGACTTTATTTTATACTATGTAGTGATGATTTGACAAACAGTTGCAGTTGTAAATCCTCTGTTCTCAATGCAGCTATGTTCAGGTAAGTCGTATATCGCTAACTGTGTGAAGTTGGCTCTCATACGGTCAGTTAAACCATGTCTTCCGGGATCGCCTATTATTATCTAGAAGAAGAAACAGAACAGTTTTTGTTGTTGTGGGTCCATACGCCACCGACCTTGGTACACAGCCTACTAAATAGTTACTACTGGCAACAGTCGCCTTCGTTGGTGAAAATTGTTGATTGTTACGTAGGTATGTGTTTTGTTTTTCTCAAAAGTGCTGAGATGGAATTGTACGTGAGATTTTTACCGACATTTTGGTGTGATTCTGAGCCAAACATTTCCTATAGTTTTGAATCTATCCTAAAATTAAGAATTAAAACTAGTCAAGCTTTGAAATGACAAAGAATTTTCGCCTCAAAATTACTCCAAAATACCGGTAAAATTTTCACCTACAATTCCATCTCAGCACTTTTGAGAAAAACAAAACACATTCGTTACAATCAATAATATTAGTTGTAAGCGACGGGTATTTCTGGCGCGTTGCGTTTAGCAGCATAAGCAGCCTTATGGTGAAGTAGGAAATGAAAACCCCTTTCCCTTTCCCACATGCGTGCCGCGCGATTACTCTATCCCTTTCCCCCGCGCACCTCGAAATTTCCATTTAACTGTTTTATGTAATTAAAAGACTCACATCTATTTTAGTGAAAAACCATCTGTACTACCATATGGGATTTGATGTAAAGTTTATAAAAAAAAAAAAAACTGGTTTTTTCTTTACAATCGCCGTAAAATTGAAAAAGCTCAAAAATATTATGTTTTTTTTTGGATTTTCACTATTTTTTATCGAGGCATATCACTCTAATCGTGTTTCGAAGTGTATGACAATATAAAGCATTTCTTCACCTTTACGACAGTAGGAATACCATTCTATGGATTTTGGTGGTTGATACCCAAAAACTGTTTCTAAGGCCCGTATTAATAAATCGCTCTCAATATCGATCTTGAGTGCGTATCAATCGAGTGAGTCTTGAGATGTGGTCACTACCTTAAGTTAGGCGTTAATTAATAGATAAAACTCAGGCTGATATCGCTCTTGAGATTTGAGACTGATCTTGAGAGCGACCTTGAATGACAGTAACGCTTTGTTCTTACCTTGAATGATATGTCCTTACCCTATGGTAGCTAGTGTCGTTATATTTTGCTGTCAACTTGTTTTAATGTGAAAATATTTTACAAAATGTAACATTTGTATGACCCGCAATCAGACTTGAGTTCACGAAACTACATCTTTAGACATATCTTGAGAGCTGAGTTTGATTTATTAATACAGTATGACTCAAGTGATACGTCGCTCTTTAATCGCGTCTTAAGATAGGTTTATTAATCAGCGCAACAACTCAAGAGCAAACTCAAGATTGAAATCGATATTGAGTTCGGTTTATTAATACGGACCTAAGACTTCTTCGTTCGAAGTTTTTGTATGAAACAGCTGATTTTTAAGTAAAAATTCCCTCATAATATAAAAAAAAAATTGGTTCGAATTTCCAAAAGTCGTAGAACAAAAGTTTTTCGCCAAGACTTCTCTAACAACTCTCTTTCGTATTATAACCCCTTCGCTGAAACACATTGTATACGTCGGCATCTTATGAAAGGATTTTAGAAAATTCAACACTTATGCCGACGAAGTCGCGGGTCTTTTATGGTACTAGCGAACCGCCCCGGCTTCGCTTGGCTGTATTATGCATGTATTATATCTAAAAACCTTCCTCGTTAAATTTTTAATCTTATTTTTAATTTAATTTATAATACTTAATATGGAAAATAATATGTAAATGTTCTTTTTTCTGAAATAAATGATTTATTATTAAACTCTCTATCCATTAAAAAAATCCGCATCAAAATCCGTTTGGTAGTTTTAAAGATCTAAGCATACATAGGGACATAGGGACGGCGAAAAGTGACTTAATTTTATATTATGTACTTAGTGCTAGTGATTTGTATGTAGTTTGTAATTAAAATAAGTATTTTACAAACCTTTTTCCCATTTTTACTTAGAGAAAACAACCATTTAAACAATTTCATAGCGAATTCTTCGTCATAGAACATGTCTCCAATGAAAATAGTATCAAATTCAGTACAGTCTTTTCCAATAAAGTTCTCTGTAGTTGTATCAAGCGTTTGTCGGTTTAATTCTGCGTTAACTTTTGTAGCTGTTATTGCATCTGAAATCAATAGTTTAATAATTTCAAACACCTAGATACATGGGGATGTAGCTCAGTGGTAGAGCGTTCGCTTTGCATGTGAAAGGCCCCGGGTTCGATCCCCGGCATCTCCAAAAATAAATTTTGCAAGTCTTTTGCTTTTTTTTTTAAATATCCAACATACTATGATTATTATTATTATGTAAGTTTGTATGTTTTTTACTTCTTCATGCAAAAACTACCGAACCCTTTTTAACCCGAACAATTATTATTAGACTCGGTTTGAGATAACTAGAGGCCTCGATATAAATATTATTTTAAACTTACTAAACTAATCTATGTCGTTTGCCAAAACATAATTAGCTCCTTTTAGTTTGGATGCAATAGAGGTGGCGCCACATCCGCAACCAACGATTTCTCACAATATTTTCATTATCTAAAATATATCTGAAAAAAAAATGATAGTAAATAAAAAAAACAATAAACTTGTTAATCTCATAGAATAGTTCTGGAAACGAACTGCTACTGCCATCTATTAGCACTCACTTAAACAAATATAGTTTATTTTTCATTCGCTAGATGGCAGTAAAAAATTTAAATCAGCGCCATCTACATTCGAATAGCAGTCTTTCTAGAAACTAAGTTTCTCAATTTGTGTAATAGATGGCAGTATAAGTTAAACAAAAAGACTAACGCAAGAAATCGTGAGGGAAACGAACACAAAGATTTATTTATTCTTTAACGCTTGAAAATTAACAAGCTTGCACTGAAATGTGTTATTTATTATAACAAATAATTTTCTCAAATTAGCACCTCTAATAGGTAGGTATAATACATGAAAATTGTGGTATTTTTTTGTTAGAAATTTGAGGAAAACGAAAAACTAGTGGGTAACCTAAACCTACCTAGGCATAATGACTTAGTCCTATCGGCCCCGCTGGCTCTGCCCCGTCAGCGGGGCAGATGGGAAAAAATGTTGCATCGGCCCCGCTGAACGCAGACGAAACTATAGCGGAACCCTCGGCGCTCGAGTACGACTCGCACTTGACCGGTTTTTTATTACTTACATATTTTTAGACCTAGAATCAACAACAAGCCTTAGCTGCTTTTAACCGAGGAAAAAAAATGTATGAACTCACGCATAACTTTTACAAAGTAGATTCCGATTTTAATAATATTTTTTTCATTGTATGTACTAAAATAAAATTAAAAAAAAAAAACTAAAAATCATTTATTTCAGACAACTATAATATGGTTCATAAAAAAAGTGTTAATAATAAAAAATAAAATAAAACTGATACGACTAGAACTATTACTACCTTCCCTTTCGAAAGTTTTTGTTAATTTTTTGGAATTTAATAAAAAAAATCGATAATAGTTTTATCTTATCTTTGGGAAAAGTTATTCGGATTTTCCGATCAATTATCAATGTTATCTTATCTTATCATTATAATTAATGGCTATCTATCAACATAGCAATTAGATAAATACAGTCTGTTATAAAAACACTGTAATCCTCTTTTAGATACCTACTTAATATATATAGGTACACCCGGACCTTACCCACAAAAATATAAAAAAACAGAATAGAACAAACATTTTATTGGGAAATACTCTAATTTATACAGGGTTATTGGTAATTATACTAGCAAGTCCTTGAGGGCTACTTCTGTGCACCTAAACAAACAACTTATGTTCAACAATTTTTGGAATTCGCATAATGTTGTGACGCCAAAAACAAACGCTGATTTTCAGTACAATCCTATCTGCTGAGTGACCGATGCGCGATGTACAAATAAAAGAAATATTTAAAAGGGTTGATTAAAATTTAAATAAGAACTATTATATATTTTAGGAAATCGATATCACTTTAAAAAGCCACTAACGCAGGTAAAATCGCGTGCCACAGCCAGTTTTTTGATATGAATCATTATTTTAACTGTAATATGTAAGAGATATAGCTAACTTCAATATTTCAGTATGACTCACTCCGTGAAATTCAGAGCAAATGAATCATACTCGTCCTGTCTCTTTCTTTCTCGGTATATTACTATATTCCCATCACTTTCTTTGACCTGACGGAATATTTAAAAGGTTCGACATTAAAAAAACTTACTTTCATTTAAGTAAAAAACTTAATAACACAAAAATAATAATTTCAATCAGTTGAAAAATAAAATTATATTAGACCAAATGTTTTTTTTAAACGGACTTTCAGTGGATTTTAAAAAATAAATATTTCCTTTAATTTGCCATACTAAGTTTGTTTCCAGGAATTGATCTCTATCATTTAAAGTTAATCTATCTATTTATATAAAAGAAAGTTGTGTTAGTTACACTTTTTATAACTCGAGAGCGGCTGAACCGATCTGGCTGAAAATTGATGGAGAGGTAGCTTAGAACCAGGAGAAGGACATAGGATACTTACTTTTTTTTTTATATTCAAACAAGATCGGGATTTACGCAGGTGAAATTAAATATACGTAACTACGAAATATTCTATTTTTTTTTTTTTTTTTCGATATTATATACAGGGTTATTGGAAATTAATTGACACGGCGTTAAGGGCTTCTTCTGTGCACCTTAACAAACAACTTTTGTTCTACGACTTTTGTCGAAACTTTAAAAAAAAATTTTAAGTGTTTATTCAAAATTCGTTCGTTTAGGTGCACAGAAATGGCCCTCAACCGCTTGAAAAAAATGAAAAATTATTTTGTGTTGAATACTCCATTTATCGAGGAAGGCTTTAGGCTATATAATATCACGCTGCGACTAATAGGAGCGAAGAATTAATGGGAAATGTGGAAAAAACGGGGAAAATTATTTATCTTTTAGGGCTTCCGTTGTTTGTTTGAACGCGTTAATCTCAGGAACTACTTTATCGAATTGAAAAGTTATTTTTGTGTTAGATAGTCCATTTATCGAGTAACGCTATAGGCTACTTTTTATTTTGATATTCCCACGGGATCGGGACTTACGCGGGTGAAACCGCAGGGCGCAGTTAGTCCTTTACAATCGGATTGAGAACCTCCTTATTTTGAAGTCGGTTAAAAACAGAATATAAAGTTAAAAAATGCTAAGCAAACAATGTTTTTAGCAATACAATAATATTCATTGATAAAAACCCGAATTAGAATACAAAACAACGTAAGTGTGGGTTTTTTCATGTTTATTCTTTTAATTTGAATACAGTTAGCGTTAAATTCCGAGATTTGTACCATATTTGGTATAATGATTGCAAAATTATGGTGTGTTAATGAAAATATAAGCTATATATAGCAGATTTCTTTGAATATGATTTATGAGGATCACGACCTTCGGAATGAAAGTCGAAACACTAAAGTTTGTTTGTTACTAATCTATACTTAATATTATAAAGCTGAAGAGTTTGTTTGTTTGTTTGTTTGAACGCGCTTATCTCAGAAACTACTTGTTCGAATTTAAAAATTCTTTTTGAGTTGAATAGTGATACTCTAAAATAAATTCAAAGAAACTGTTGCCAACGTCCATACCACGTTGAAAACACCGGTTCTCGTCCGATCACCGAAGTTAAGCAACGTCGGGCGCGGTCAGTACTTGGATGGGTGACCGCCTGGGAACACCGCGTGATGTTGGCTTTTTGATAGATTTTATATTACCAATAATTTTTTTGACGTTTCTAGCCATGAATTTCTTACAAAAATTGAGACTTATTACTTTTATAATTTGAAAAATAAAGAAATTAAGGCTTAAAATTCGAATGTGATTAGAATTAATACAACAAAAAAAAGCTAATTTATTTTTGTATGATTTACTTACGTACACTGCATAATAAAATATGTCATAATACGAGACGCGTTTGTTTTTAAAGGTTTCGTGACATGCGTATTAAAATGCATAATGCAAAAAAGTTCCCATATGTACTGAGACGGGGATTTTTTTATTTTCCGAACGGTAGGTATTTTGTTATCCTCATTATTTAAGTACCCAGAACTCATCATACCAATTCAAAAGGATAAAATTATTTAAAAAAAACATGCTCCGCGATTTCTGAAAACGTTTTCGAATTGTTTTGACTGGGATCATATATTGTTGGTAGAAAGAGGGTTATTCCCATAGAATCAAAAAAAATGTCTAGGAAAATAATTGCAATTAAATTCTCAGACGGCTCCAAAAATACAGTATTTTTAAAGAAATATTATTTTAAGTAGTATTTGTGTTTTTGATTAGGTACTTATTTGATTTTTTTTTGTAATATTTGCAATTTTTATCCGAGTTTGTTTTGATGCAATTATGTTGCTTAAAGTTTGAAAAAAATAAAATAAAGAAAATACACTATAACAAACATAAAAATATAGGTTTTTGTTAATAAATCGTTTTTATAGAGTTTTAAATAGTTTTAAATAGTTTTAATTGAATATTTGTATGTTTTAGCGTGTTTTAGTGTTCTATACCTCAAAACCTAAAAAAGGGAATTCTTATAAGATGGCTTCCTTGTCCGTCTGTCCGTGTGTCACGACCGATTTTCTCAGGAACGGGTGGAACTAGCAAGTCGAAATTCATACCAGATACTGAGGTCTATAGTCCCTATTAGGTGATAAAAATCAAGTTCCTAAGTCAACAAGATATGGGCAAATTTAAGTTTTTGCAAGAACTTGTACCAAAATTTACCTTAATTTTAAACTTTTTTATATTTTTATACTTGTGCTGTAAAGTTGTTTAAATTTACTTTTAATATTACAGACATACCTAGTAATAGCCTGTCCTCCAGGCCAGTAGAACGCCCAAAACGGGTCCTTAAACGGCAGCTGGTCTTCAGAAGCAGTCCAAAGAGGGCAGGTCTCATCTATAACCCTGATAGCCAGCTCTGGAGTGAGGTGCCTTCGAGATACCACCGTGTGTTTAATGATGAGGGAAGTAATGTATTTTAACATCGTCTGAAAAGAAAGATAATAAATAAAAATTATATAAGGAATATTGCAATACATTCCACACTTCACCATCCAGCCCCAAGCTAAGTAACTGAACTTGTGTTACTACTTGTGTTACTGTGAATATTCTACTTATATACTTTTCTTTTGTAAATATACACTTATAATACACAGAAACAACCAAACCACAGACAAATATCTAAGCATAAATACTTGTCTGAGGTAGGAATCGAATCCGCAACCATGTTTTTGGCAGTCCGGCATTGTGCCAACTGGGTCATTGTTAAATAGATTTATTTTAGACATTTCGTCGCAGAAGAAAAGCTGTTATTGAAATATTTATTTATTGATTTCGCTGCAGGTAAAGATTACCTACGTTGTACTGACTCATAAAAATACCTATTTGAAACAGCATAGAAATAAAGCATTTCTCATATTGACGTGACAACGTCTTATAAATTGGTTTGCCGGGTGACACTTCAAGAAACTGCGTTACGCTCCGCTCACGTTATGCGCTCACAATGAGAGCGAGTGAGAGGCACGCGGGCATGGTTAGCCCGCCTAAGAGCGAGAGAGACAGACATAAAAAGTGAAAGGCACGCGTCCCTTCCACTCGAGCACAGTTGTTGTCACGTAAAACTTTCGCCCGTATACCGACTTTACAGGCAACCAGTTTTTTTTAGATTTTGAGATTATTATGTGCTCCAAATATATTATGATTTGATAAAGCTTATTATTTTGTGCTCGATGATTTCCCAAAAACCTATGACCTTGTTTTTAATTTTAATATAGAAAGACCTTGGCTTTATAGGGTTATTCCCATAGAATCAAAAATGTTGTTTACGAAAATAGTACAATGGTAATAAAATTCCCAGTTGGCTCCAAAAATACTGAACAGTAAAAGTATTAATATGTATATAAAAATAAGTAATTAAGGCATTTCTCATATTTTTTAGTGTAAGAAAAATCTAAAAGAGATTTTACGAATTACCACGGGATGTCAAGCAAGACCTTAGCAAGTGAAACCACCGTTTAAATAATTATAGCTATAGATTAACTGCTTTAAAAAAAATCTACACGTCGGTTTTGTCTTGAACCTTGGGGGTTTTCCAAGAAATAACGACCTTCACAATAAAAACTGTCGAATAAAACAAATCTATTGCAAAAGAAGCCGCCAAAATGCCTCAGGTGCGAGAAAAAAGTGAACTACAAAAGTATGACGATTTATTCCGGTCGGATCCCCTGGATCTGATACCCTGGAGGATTAGTTTTATTTTAAAATATTTAATTTTTAAAACTATTCCGGTCTGATCCACCGTGCAGGGGATCACAAATAAGTTTAAATATTTTATTCCGGTCGGATCCCCTGGCTACCTATTAACAAACTTTTGGGACAATCACCGACAAAATATTTATTCAGGGTTTATATTTAATACAAAATATTTGAAATACATGTTTAAAATACTACTTACTGTAATGAAAATGTTTAGTATTGGAGAACAATTACCCTACTTGTCTTGGCTTGTCCAGTCTTGGCCAAGTCACAGAATTTATTGTAATATTTTTTACACTTATTTTAAAATTAAGTTTTGTCCAAAAAAATACCAAATTTTAATGTCTGACCTGTGATGATTTTAAACACTTCGTTGATTTGGTGTTCATTTTATAGGGTTCAGTTCCTTGAAAGGTAAAAGATAATAGGGACTATAGACATTAGAATCTGGTATGAATTTCAACTTGCTAGGTTCGCCCGTTCCTGAGAAAATCTGTCGGTTCCTGGTTCCGTACCTCCCGTCTGTGTGTCCGTGTGTCGCCACATATTTTCTCAGGAACGGGTGGACCTAGCAAGTTGAAGTTCATATCAGATACTAAAGTAGTTCCTATTAGATGTGTAAAAATCAAGGTCCTGAGCCAACACCATAAAAAGATATGGGCAAATTTACCAAAATTAATCTTAATTTTCAACTTTATTATATTTCGGAATTTTACCTTTACTTGTGCTATAAGACCTTGCTTTTTGCAAAATTGACAATTCCCAGTCAACCGAAGTACCCCATAGCTTTTGGGTCGAAAACCTATAATGGTAGTTCCCGTTGACCTAGAATCACAAAATTTGGCAAAAAAACAAGGCCTTACAGCACAAATAAAGGGAAAATTCCAAAAAAATTAAAAATGTTGAAAATTTAAGGTTGTCCCCATACATACATAGTTGGACCAATTTTATTAAACTTGACCCTTAAATTGTATGGGCGCCCAAACGAATTAGGGCTCAATGTAAATTGGTAACTACTAACTACCATACCACTGCAAGGGCAGAGAAAGAGAGTTGAAACTAATTTATAGAACCCTCGGCGCGCGAGTACGACTAGCACTTCATAGGTTTTTATTAATTAAGGTTGGTCCAAAAAAATCCAAAAGTCTGATTACCTGTAGTGTGATGATTTTAAACACTTTAATTTTGTTGAGTTTTATATGATTTATTATATTAATTTTAATTTCTGTGTATGTTATTTAATTAAGTTAGTCAAAACTTTTTATTAATTATGGTTTGTCCAAATAATAATAACAAAGGTTGCCTGGAAGACATTTGAGCGACAAGGCCGCCCTTCGTAACACTTATACTTAAAATATGTTTATTTTTAAATATTTAATGCAATTTAAAAATGGTGTTTACAATAAAGAATTTTTATCTATCTATCTAAAGCTTGCCTGTGATGATTGTAAAACACTTAAAAAAATTAAAAAAATTACATTAAAACTGTTTTTCTCTTGACTGTACTAACCTGTCAAAAATAGTATAAGGGGATCGGACCGGCATGATAAAGTTTATAGTGGATCAGAACGGAATTAAAAAATAATAATAACCAGCAGGGGATCAGCTCAGGGGATCAGACCGGAATAAATCAGTATGACTCATATAGGGATTCCGAACTCCGAACTAAATAATGCATAATTTCACCATGACTCATACCTTAGAAATTCAGGGAACGTTATCCGTCCCTTTCACTCAGCACTCAGCCTGGTATCCAAAAAGAGATAACGAATTAAACAATACTTTTTCACCTTTTTATTAGTCACGTGTTACAAAATAAATAAAAATATATTTATTCAAATTATACATTTTTTGCACGAAGGGTTCCGTACAATTAATTCTGTTTTTAGTATTTCTTGTCATAGCGGCAACAGAATTACAGCACATGTGAAATTTTTAACTCTAAACATATCACGATTCATGATAGATAGTTAAAATTTTACTTACAGCCTGGTGATAGAAAGACAGACAGACGGACAGTAGAATCTTAGTAAAAGTGTCTCGTTTTTACCCTTAAAATGACCTAATAAAATTCAAAAAGTATGCCTGATAGAGTTTACCAAGACGAAAACTTGAAGAAACTGATCATTTGTGCTAACTGTAGAGAACTAGAAATCATGTAGTAGATATGAGATGATCAGACCATCTGAAACAGAACCCCTCCAGGTTTGAGAAAGAGGTTCAAATCTTACGGAAAAAGTGGGGGAGTCTTACAAACAGCTGGGTGATAAATGGTGGTCGAATCTTCAGACTAAGGATCGACTTCAGAGAGTATTATGCCTGAAGGATCAATATTAAACATATAGAGACGGTAGCATAGTACCAGTGAGTCATTGTGTAGAGATTAGGATTAGGTATGAAGTTTGTATAAAAAAGATAATGTGTCAACACTCAACTAGTTAATAAAATTATCTCTAGCTGACTAATATTCTAACTAAACTATTTTGTAATTTACATGAAGGCAAGCAGTTTAGTTTTTATTGAATAAAATAATAGTGAATATAGGTACCTCTAATTCGTTAATTTCGTACTTTAAAAATCCATAAGTGCGCAGTAAAATTCCTACTACTATCACTAAAAAAAGCCCAAGAAATACTTATAAATGAAAAATTAGTTTAGTGATGTTTTATTTTTTTAAAGTGCTAAGCCTGCACTGGGCTATCTGAAAAGAAGATGAAGATGCATTTTTCCTTAAAAAAATATTTTCAAATTAGTTTAGTATAGTAGTAAAATTTTATGGGATACCAACGTCACTGCGAAAAACTTTTATCGTTATTTCTATACTGCGACGCCTTATTAAATCGATGCTACTGCGATGTAACGTTACATCGAAAAACTATACTGCGAAGGATTTTACTGCGCAAATACCATACTGCGAAGACTTGTTTAATCGACATCTTTTATTCTATACCCGCCTTTGAGACAGGTACTTATAGAATACAAAAAAATCATGGCGTAGATAAGAACTAAGGAAAGATAGAAATCAATATTCAGATCATCCTTGGGAGTAAGATGATCCACTTTTTATCCCGAATTCCGAGACACCTATTTAAATATAGTGTAATAAAGAAGATAATTAAAATCAATAATTGATGTGAATTTTCTGGAATCACACCACACGCATTGATCAGGTTTCTTCCAATAAAGCACATTATTTCTTCAATACACGTCACTATTACGTTTTTGAACCAATTATGTCTACTACGTAGTTCATAAACAATCACCATTCTAAGCCTTATTACAATAGTTTTAACGTTTACAATCCTTTGGCAAATAAAAACAGACACACCCACTGATAAAATTGATTTAGAAAAAAAATACGTCATTGAGTTTTGTTGTGGAAGGTTTATAAAAATAAGTTTGTTATCGAGATCTAATGATACAGATCATGTGACTGAAGACGTGTGCAATCAATGGTTACGTTGCGTAGATCGTTTCAGGGTCGTGAGGTGATAATTACGAATCCCGGCCGGCATCAATGAAATTTTCTTAGGAAAAAATATGTGAGCATTGCTCTTACGGTGAAAGAAAACATCATGATAAAACCCGCAGCTTAGTTAATTCCAGATATATTCTTTCCTATGTTGGACATGATCAACTAAGCTAATAGGATAGTAGATGCTGAGCAAGCCTACTCCATCCTCACTCAAAAGGGCCCGTCTAAAGAGTTATAGTTGCTGAAAACAGCCCGAATACAAGTACGTATATTCAAGGTCCACCATTGTTGCAGACTTACCTGTAGTTGAAGCCACTGGTGTAGTTTTCCGAATGCAGTTATTTTTAAAGCTAGCAATATTAGGCTAATAATGATAACAATCAAAATCAATCAATCCTATGCAACACCAGAATATATCATATTTGGTCAAAGAAAGATTACTAGCTAAGCTACATAAGAAAACCAAAAAAATATATAACAGAAAGAAATACAGAAAGAAAAACATGAATTGGACACAAGGTATAAAGTAGGTAAAACAAATGAATATAGAGATAATAACAAAAATTAATTCAACAGGAGCCATAAATGCCTTCATCATAAAAGTTATCTATGTATCAAATTTTTGCCAGATGCGTCCATTCTTTGAATTTGTGTTTAGATAAGTGTTGGACATTCATTAATTAGTTTTTACGAACGTAAAATTGTTATCGGTTTTTTCCAACTATTGTTTGTTTTTGCGATGTTTAACTGTTTTGTTATCAATTTTGTTTCCCCAATTTAATTGCTTATTTACTTTGTAATAATTTCCATTGATACTTTTTGGAATAAAAACATTTGAGATAGTTTATTTGGCTTCTTAATATTGGCATCTAATGTAGATTGCTATAGAATCATGCTATTCAAGGCGCTTGTTGTAGTGTCTGGGATATGTATAAGATAAAGTAGGCCTGCCCAGAAACCACTCTTTTAACTTAGTCGACCGTATCCACTATCCAGAGGAAATAGACACAACTAAGCCGCTGGTTTCATCACGATGTTTTCCTTCACCGTAAGAGTAATGTAAAATAATAATAAATAGTACATGACATTCCACACCTCGCCATCTAGCCCCAAGCTAAGTAACTAGACTTGTGTTATGGGTGCTAGACAACGGATATACTACTTATATACTTTCGTTTGTAAATATATATAATACATAGAAACAACCAGACCCTTGACAAATATCTAAGCATAAATACTTGTCTAAGGCGGGAATCGAACCCGCAACCCTGTGCAGTCCGGCATGGTGACCATTGTCCCAACTGGGTCGAACTGGTAGTGTTTACGGTGTAATTGGTATTAGAACTCGACTTTTATTACATTGGTTGCCTTATAAACGCTTTTTCATTAACTCTTTCTTCAAAGTTTTATCTTTTGCAAAATCAGTGAACCCGTCGTCGAGTTCAGTCACATCTGAAACCTATGAATTTGGTTCAATATCATCTCCCAAGTCAAGAACCTTCAGGTTGGCAGAAGGTTAGGTCTATGACACTTTGTATTTACAAACATTAGCCTGTGTTGATGGGCGGGTTCACTGAATTTCAGACGAAAGTGTATGGTTTTATCTAGGCATTTTTGCTTGCGACCTTGTCCATGTTGGGTTGGAATTTACAGTAAATATATTTTAGAGGATACCTACAGTAAAACAGCTATCTGAAAACTCTAACAATAGGTGAGCCACACCAATATACAAGATGAAGAAGAAGAAGGACAGCTATCTGCAAAATTTTAGCCCAATCTTCCGTTGGTTTGAGCTGTGCTTAGATATAACAGTCAGTCAGTCAGATTAAATTTATTTTATGCTATAGAATCAGCTCTATGCTTAAAGTGCTTGTTGTAAAATTCAAAGGTTTTATGTAATGTTTATTAGTCCTTCACGCAAAAACTATCAAATCGATTGTGTTACTTGGAATGTATAAAGCTGGCGACTTGGATTAATTAATTATCCTGATATTGCCACAGGGTCCAGGATACTTAAAAAATAATATTGTTTTTTGGTTTTTGTTTCAAGATTGTCTCTGAAATTAAGATCGATTTTGATAAAACTTGATATGACTGAATCCTTGGGAGCAACATAGGCTACTTTTTTTCCCGATATTCCCACGGGATCAAGACTTACTAGGGTGAATATGCCTCAATACTAAAATTACAGAACATATACATTGATGTGACATCTGAACAAAGTTTCATTATTAATTACAAACAAGCACATCCGACCCTAAAGAATCTAGCGTGTGTAAGGTTAGCGAGTTTAGTGACTCATCTGCGTCTAGCAGAGTAACCCGTGCCAGTTTATGTAATAGTTAGTACTAATATAGGTCGTTGTACGGCCTCTGAGTCATGGCACCGACCTTGTTTGGTTCAGTCATGTGACCTTGAGGGAGGGCGGGAGGTCTGCCTGGATACTGAGTTTTTCTTTCTTATTTGCATAAATTTTTCATTTTGATTAATATTTCCAGTTAATAGCTACAATTATTGACCGAGTGAGTGAAGCGTCTCTGCCTCAATTCTGATCGTATTTTACAACCGATCGTGAAGAAATGGTAAGTTTATTTTTTGTGTTCGGGAGTTTTTGATTGGAGGGGTGCCTGACCGCTCAGTAAAAGCGAATTGAATTCCCATTAGAATTTGTTTTTAGCCGTAAAAATATTTTTAGAATATTTCTTTCATCACTTTTTCTAATATTAAAACCCTGTTGACAATTTTGACGTTATGTTTGCAATAAATTATTTAATTAAATAATAACTCTAAACTCAATAAACAAGTAAAGGGTCGTTAATATTTAGTTCGAATTTCTAAAAGTCATAGATCGAAAAATATTACCCTAGTCGGGAAGAATAACTTATTTTAAAATAGGTACATTGATTCGATTTTAGCTAAAAGTAACAAATGAATATTTAATGATCATCAAAACTTTTTTCCCCAAATTTAATTCACAAGGTTTTTTTACTCTGCTTAAAATATCTTGTTTTCAAACATGTTATTGAGGTCAATAGAATTAAATATTAATATTTTTACGTAGAACTTCATTTTCCATGTGCGACCGCATCACAAACAAGTTATTAACAAGAATTACTTTACGCTATAAACTTGATTTGAATATCGATGATAATTTGAAGGTAAATTTTGCAGCAGTATCTTTTTTTTGTCTTAAAGAAATGACACTTTTTAACCGACTTCAAAAAAAGGAGGAGGTTCTCAATTCGGTTGTATGTTTTTTTTTATGGATGTTCCCGCATATCTTTTTTGTTTATCAACCGATTTTGATGAATCTTTTTTTTGTTGGAAGGAGTTTACCTCAAGGGTGGTCCCATAAAAATTTGGTGAAGATCTGACGAGGATCTTTGGAGTGATTAACAGAATTGCACCTCAAAAGCGTTTGAATTTGTATTATTTTGTATCTGCCGAAACATCTTATAGACGCGTTCCAAAAAAAATTGCACTAAAAGGCTAATACATGATGAGGATCTTCGAAAACATGAAGAGATCGTTCCACATAATCAGTTCAGTTTTTAACCGACTTCAAAAAAGGAGGAGGTTCTCAATTCGTCTGTATGTTGTTACGCGATCATTCGAAGACGCCTCAACCGATTGAGATGATGCTTTTTGTATTCGAAAGGGGTGGTCCCATAAAAATTTGGTGAGGATCTGACGAGAATCTGCGGAGTGATGAGCAGAATTGCACCTCGAGAGTGCAGCAAATTGCTCAGTTTTCGATTTCCACCAATACAATTGGTCCATAAACGAATAGTTACCGATAAATGGAATATCTGAAACCACCTTCTCATCAGATAACTCTTCAATCGGTTTCGATTACAGGTTACAATTTCAAGAATTTAGTCGAATTTAGTCGCTGGACTGGGTTTGAATGAATGTTGATAGAGAACCTTAACTTAAATGCAGTTCTGATGAGGATCTTCGAAGTGATGAACAGAATTGCACCTCGAGAGTGCAGCAAATTGCTCATTTTTCGATTTCCACCAGTAGAATTGGCCCATAAAGGAATAGTTACCGATATATGGAATATCTGAAACCACCTTCTCATCAGAAAACTCTTCAGTCGGTTACGATTACAGGTTACAATTTGAAGAATTTACTTGAATTTAGTCGCCAGACTGGGTTTGAATGAATGTTGATAGAGAACCTTAACTTAAATGAAGTTCTGATGAGGATGCTCGAAGTGATGAACAGAATTGCACCTCGAGAGTGCAGCAAATTGCTCATTTTTCGATTTCCACCAGTAGAATTGGCACATAAACTAATAGTTACCAAATGGAATATCTGAAACAACCTTCTCATCAGAAAACTCTTCAATCGGTTACGATTACAGGTTACAATTTGAATAAAATATTCGCTTTTGCCTCGCCGGACTAGGTTTGAATGAATTTTGATAGAGAACCCTATCCTAAATGAAGATCTGATGAAAATTTTCGGAGTGATGAACAGATCTGCACAGCGAGATTCAACAAATTGCTCAGTTTTCCATTTCCACTAATAAAAGTGGCCCATACACAAATAGGTACCTATGAATGGAGCATCTGAAAACACCTTATCAAAAAACTCTTCAATGGGTTACGATTATTAGGTACAGGTAGCAATTTGAAGAAACAGTCGCTTTCGCCTCATGGAGTAAAATTTTCAGTGACAGTGGCACTAAAAATGGTTAAATAAAAAAATAAATTTAAATTTAAAAAACCGACTTCAAAAAAACCTGAAAACAAAAATTTTAAAAACCTGAAAAGAAAAACCAAAAATTGAAAAATAATCCATTTTGGGTCACTAAGTCAGCAGATAACTTAAACATGAGTACTTACTTGGAAGTCGGACTGGTGACACCATTTTTTCTTTATACCGCTCAACATTCAATCTTACCCAGTCCGACTTCCAAGTAAGTACCTACTCATGTTTAAGTTATCTGTTGACTTAGTGACCCAAAATGGATTATTTTTCAATTTTTGGTTTTTCTTTTCAGGTTTTTAAAATTTTTGTTTTCAGGTTTTTTTGAAGTCGGTTTTTTAAATTTTAATTAATTTTTTTATTACTATATTAATTGGTTCAAAAACTCAATAAATAAAAATAAATAAATAAAAACAATTAAAGTTAAATGACCGCTAAGTCCGAGCAACAGCTGTTTTGCGACAAATCATAAGCTCAGCGTTTCGTTCGAATTTCGAGACGGAATATATTCGCCTAGCCGCGAAGAACAACCATCACATTGTAGCAAATTTCAATATTTTCATAGATATTTTTAAAGTTTTTTTTATGTAAAAGTAAACTACCTAAATATTTTTATTAAAAAAAAAAAAAAAAAAAAAAAAAAACAGCGATTGAGCAATTACTTTTTCCCCAGTGAATCACGTATCAAGGATTTTTTATACTTTGATAAAAATAACTTGTTTTTAAACATTTTATGAGGTCAATAGAATTAAATAAATATCAATATTTTTACGTAGAATTTCATTTCCATGTGCGACCGCATCACAAACAAGTTAGTAACAAGAATTACTTTCCGCTATAAACTTAATTTGAATATCGTTATATATGAGAATTTAAAGGTTTTATTTGCAGCCGAATCTTTTATTCTATACTAGCGACCTGTCCCGGCTTCGCATTTTATGCATGTATTATACATATAAACCTTCCTCTTGAATCACTCTATCTAAAAAAAACCGCATCAAAATCCGTTGCGTATAGTTTTATAGATTTAAGCATACATAGGGATATAGGGACGGAGAAAGCGACTTTGTTTTATACTATGTAGTGAAGTGATTAAATATTAATTGTTCCAAAAACTCAATAAACAAGTAGGTATACATACAAACAAAAAAAAAACAACAAACTTTCGAATTTATAATATACTAGCGACCCGCTCCGGCTTCGCACGGCTATATTATGCATGTATTATACATATAAACCTTCCTCTTGAATCACTCTATCTATTAAAAAAAACCGCATCAAAATCCGTTGCGTAGTTTTATAGATTTAAGCATACATAGGGATATAGGGACAGAGAAAGCGACTTTGTTTTATACTATGTAGTGAAGTTATTAAATAACTCTAAAGTTTAATGACCTTTAAATCCGAGTAACAGCTGATGTTTTGCAACCAATCTAAACTCACAATTTATTTCGAATTTCCTAAAGTACGGAAAATATTCGCCTAGATTTGATCCTTTCAAAATACTTTGCATTCGATTTCAATATTTTTAGTGGATATTATTGAAGTTTTTTTATCTGAAAATAATTTGACTAGATTGCACAATTCAAAACATAGCTACCTTTTTGAAAATTAGTGAATCATGTATCACGGCTTATATAAATTCTTTTTAATAAAAATAACTTGTTTTTAAACAATTTATTAAGGTCAAAAGAAATAAATATCAATATACATAGAACTTCATTTTCAAACTGCGACCGCATCACAAACAGGAGCCCTATTTTTGAATCGTTCGCCCCGCGTCGAGCGCTCGATTTCTACTGATATTCGTTCGACATCGGAAATTCGCTATTTTTGAATCGCTCCATCGTAACGAGTGGTCTCCACCACTCGTCGCCGACAGGCGAGTGGCAGAATAAACATCAAACCATCATAGTCAAACATTCGGAAACGGTCTTTGAAAAATATTTATATCTTTTGGGATAATTTCGGATGTCCGCTGGTAATTACCGCTTTTCAAATAACTGCGTAAAATAAAAATTGACATTTTAAATTTCGACGACGAACGATTCAAAAATACAGTAAATTTGTGTCATGCGACTTGGAAGTCGAGCGTGACTTGTAGGCGTATACGACGAAGCTTTGTCACACGAGCGATTCAAAAATAGAGCCCCGGTTAGTAACAAGAAACAAACACAGCTATAACTTAGTTTGAATATTCTTAGTTACCTAAAGGTAAGTTGACGTACAATTTGTTTTTCTGCGAGATTTTCCTCTAAGGATAATTCCAATTATTTATATTTACTTACATAAATTTAAATTATGTTGGGAAATACGTTGTTATTGAGCGGAAATACTTTTAAAAGTCCCAAGTTGTGGTTAGCAACCGGCATTGGTGTTACTAGGTGTGGAAAATAAACAATGGTGAATAAAAAAGGTGGTTTATGTTACGAAATAGCGTAATGGAAATTAATTAGTCATTATAATAATATTATGGCCTGGAAAGAGGAAAATAATTTTTTTGGGAATGCTTTTGGAGCGCTAAATCAGGGCATATATTTTAACATTATGTTATGGATATATTGTTTACTTTATCATAAAGTTCGAATTGTAGAAAAAAAACGCTAAAAAAGCTAATAAACAAAATGATTCAATCGCAGTATGAACATGTAACAAGTTTTTGACGTGACAACGTCTTATAAATTGGTTTGCCGGGTGACACTTCAAGAAACTGCGTTACGCTCCGCTCACGTTATGCGCTCACAATGAGAGCGAGTGAGAGGCACGCGGGCATGGTTAGCCCGCCTAAGAGCGAGAGAGACAGACATAAAAAGTGAAAGGCACGCGTCCCTTCCACTCGAGCACAGTTGTTGTCACGTAAAACTTTCGCCCGTATACCGACTTTATTTTTAATTTATTGGTAAGCCAAATTATATTTTAACATAACGCTTTGTTGGTTGGTTGGAGTAAATACATAAAAATTACTCATCCCACGGGCTCCAAATTGATCGTTACAAAAAAATTATACTTTTAAACATTCCCAAAGGCTCCAAAACTTAATTTTTTGTCATATTATTACGAATACTTTTTTTTTTTCTTTTATTATCAATGTAAAAAAAACTTAAATAACATTTATTGTGTGTAGCATAATAAACCACAGAGGTTTGTTGTAATGCTACATTAACGATTTAAAAATAACTTAAAATACCTACCGACATACAATTCACCAACAGCTGGTGCCAGTAGGTACACAAATACTGATAAGTGGGTAGGTAACGATTGTGTGAGGCGTTGGGTAGATACAGCCCCCTTAGACAAGATTGCTTTCTATTAGCGATATCGCCAATCGACAGACTTTTTTATTATTTTTTTTGTATTAAATTGACATCTAAGTTAACGAAAAGTCACTTAGCCTTGTGTTAGAGAAAAAAAAAGATAAATAAGTAGCATCTTATGCCAATTTTATACAATGTTTTATGTCAACTTCATACAATTAAATCTATCGATTGGCGATATCGCTAATAGAAAGCAATCTTGTCTAAGGGGGCAGGTAACATTATAACAATAGATCATCGATATTATAGTAGTTACGTAAATTGTTTAGGTAATGCAATTTGAGCTTGGATTTAATGTTTTTTTTTTCACTTCGTATATTATGTAAACATAATATTTAAACATTTGTATTAAATGTAAATCAAATATAATTATGTATACAAATAAACAAACAATAATTAAATAATAAACTAATAACATACAAATAATAATTATTAACCACAATTTCCAACAAATTAGAAGTAACTTTATATTGTTTTCCCCTTAAATATACTGGGAAACCAAAAACGGCTGCATGTTATTGTTTACGCGAATTATCAGCTGGGTTTTCAGAGGTATTATCTCGTACTAGACCGTGTCAGTGTAATGTTTTGACCAGGAGATATCACTTCCCAGTACTGTTTACTGTTGGACTTCTTGTTAGGTAATTTACGCCTACTTTTATTATGCGTGAAAATGTTTGTTGTTATTGTTATCCGACTGCAAGGAAAGGGTTATGTTTTTAAAATTAAATAAAAAATCATTTATTTCAGACTAGCTGCGCCCCGCGGTTTCACCCGCGTAAGTCCGATCTTTAAATTCTCACCGTTTAAACCTTCCCTGGACTACAACAAACACAACAAAAAAAGAATTGGCCAAATCGGTCCAGCCGTTCTCGAGTTTTAGCGAGACTAACGAACAGCAATTGATTTTTATATTATAGACTAGCTGCGCCCCGCGATTTCACCCGCGTAAGTCCGATGTTGCTTACCGTTTAAACCTTCCCTGGACTTCCACAAATAAATAAAGACCAAAATTAGCCAAATCGGTTCAGCCATTCTCGAGTTTTAGCGAGACTAACGAACAGCAATTGATTTTTATATATATAGACTAGCTGCGCCCCGCGGTTTCACCCGCGTAAGTCCGACGTTTAAACCTTCCCTGGACTACAACAAACACAACAAAAAAAGAATTGGCCAAATCGGTCCAGCCGTTCGCGAGTTTTAGCCAGACTAACGAACAGCAATTGATTTTTATATTATAGACTAGCTGCGCCCCGCGGTTTCACCCGCGTAAGTCCGACGTTTAAACCTTCCCTGGACTACAACAAACACAACAAAAAAAGAATTGGCCAAATCGGTCCAGCCGTTCTCGAGTTTTAGCCAGACTAACGAACAGCAATTGATTTTTATATTATAGATAACTAGATCCATACATTACATTTTATGATTAAATTGAATTAGAATAAAAAAAAAAAACAATTAAACACATTAAAATAAAAAAGTTTTAACCCGACTGCGCAACGCAAAGGAGTGGTAATGTTTTCATCAGTCTATGTATGTAATGTAAGTTTGAGCTTATGTGGCTCTCTAGAGCCCAAACGCGTGGGCCGATTTTGATGATTCTTACGTTAATCGATTCGTCTTAACCTTGCGAGTGTCACTAAAGATATTTCAACAATAATAATAATAATAAAAAATGTTTGTAAAAAAAATATATCTTCCAAACCACTTAATGGATTTATTTAAGGTATCGTAAGATTCGTCTCATTAGTTTTAGTTAGTGTTTTAGATAGGTGACATAAATATAATATGAGGACTGCTAGATTTAATAGTGAATTTATTTTACATTTAAAACAACTAGGCTTTTCGTGTGACAAGGTAAAAATATTATTCACATCAGATGCAAAAAAAATTGGTAATAGAAGTTTGATGTGTGTATCTGTCTGTCACATCGTAGCTCCCGAAGGGATGAACAGATGTTGATACAGTTTTTTGTTTAAAAGGTGACTTAATTGAGAGCGTTCTTAGCTATGTTTGATCGAAATTGGTTCAGCCGTCTGAAAGTTATGGGGGATAAAAGTCAAGATGACGACAAAACAACCGAATGTAAGCAGTTATGCCCGAGTGAGTAGGGTATCAAATTTAAGGTCATGATTCGTATTTCATTACAAATAGCTATATTTTGTGAAAATCGGTTCAGCTCTGCCGTTTAAAGTAACGGAGTGATTTCCAGAGGTATTATCTCGTACTTGACCGTGTCAGTGTAATGTTTTGACCAGGAGATAATCACTTCCCAGTACTGTTTACTGTTTGTCTGCTAGTTAGGTACTATACGCCCAATTTTATTATGCGTTTTATTCAGTGAAAAGGTATGTTTTTGTTTAATGAATTCGCTTATAATTTTAATTTTTTTTACTGATTGTATGTTTGTATATTTACAAAATAATAATTTCGTATTATTTACATTCATATTTGCCTAAATAATCGCGATCATCAGATAAAATTACGTCCGCTTGTTAACATTGCTCGGTGAAGGAAAACATCGTGATGAAACCCGCGGCTTAGTTGGCTCCAGAAGTATTGACAAGTTCTTTCCCCTGGACACGGTCGACTAAGCTGAGAGGGTAGTAGGTGCTGAACAAGCTGACGCATCATCACACAAATAAGAATCAACTAAAGGTTGGGAAACAGTTGCAGAAAAACAGCAACCAAGAACAACACGGTTTATAATAGAAGTCCCAACATAGGTTATGTTGGGACTTGGTGTTCTTGGGTCTCTTTCCCATAGTAGGTGAACAATATTCTTAAAGGAGGGTTGGTGTCAGACAGGTAGGTGTCTTTTAAACAAGCCCATAAGATATTGCTTAAAAGACATACCTGCATACAAACATTTTTTGTTATTTTGTTTGTAACGAATAGGCTTCGAAACTACTTTACCTATTCAGATGAAACTTGGTTTTAGGGTACATTAATTCATTGAGTGTAACATAGGCTACTTTTTGTCCCTAGATTCCCACGGGATCGGGAGCTACGCGGGTGAAACCGCGGAGCACTGTTGGAATTAAACCCTTTATTACATCAGTCAATGACAGCTAATGGAATTCAATTTGTAGTTAACTAGCGACCCGCTCCGGCTTCGCACGGCTATATTATGCATGTATTATACATATAAACCTTCCTCTTGAATAACTCTATCTATTAAAAAAAACCGCATCAAAATCCGTTGCGTAGTTTTAAAGATTTAAGCGTACAAAGGGAAATAGGGACAGAGAAAGCGACTTTGTTTTATACTATGTAGTGATGTATTGTATCCAAGTAAACATTGAAATCTACCTAAATACTACATCCTATTACCTATCAGCTGAGTCACCATGAGAATGTAGTCTACTTGTCCACTATCATTCATTTCTTGTAATAAGTTATTATTTACTTTGATAATTTTAATAGCATGTTGATAAATAAAATTAGTGATAACTCTTAAGTTTATATTTTGTTGGGAATTAATTAGCTTTTGTGATTTACAATGTTTTCGTTGTTATGTTTGGGTTATTTTGATATTGGGTTTTTGGAATGAATTTTTATGAGATAATAAAATTAAATGACTGTTAATTATTTACTTAAACTTCCTTGTATTTTTAACTAAAAAAAGGAGGAGATTCTGTTAATCTACCCTTATTGGATTTTAATTCCATTTGAACTTCTAATCTTATTATTATGATTGAGGACCCAGTTGGCACAATGGTCACCATGCCGGACTGCCAAACACAGGGTTACCTATGCTTAAATAATTGTCTGTGGTCTGGTTATTTCTATGTATTATAAGTATACTATACATGGACCCTGTTTTCGCCCTCAGGATCGTTATGGGGAAATACAGGACGAAGAATACGTCTCTTCATTTTCTATTCCTAGATTTGCAGAAGGCCTTCGACTGTGTTCCTCGCATGATGATCTGGTGGGCGCTGCGGTCCAAAGGGGTTCCGGAAGCTTATGTTGAAATCATCAGAGACATGTACCGAAATTCTGATTCTGTGGTGCGAACTGCTGTTGGCGACACTAAGCCCTTCCCTGTTACCGTTGGAGTTCACCAGGGTTCCGTCCTAAGCCCGTTCCTGTTCAGCGTAATATTGGATGCACTGTCCGTTGCCATCAGGGATGCACACGAGCAGCCTCCATGGCTGCTCATGTACGCTGACGATATTGCGCTGGCGGATTCGGATAAGGGGCGGCTGGTCCAACGTGTACACACGTGGAAGGAGTCGCTTGGGAACGGCGGTTTGCAACTGAATGTGGCGAAGACAGAGTACTTGGCTTGCAATACCACAGATCCCACACCTGTCTGCGTAGACGGTCATATGGTCGAGCGGACAGACCAGTTTAAGTACTTGGGATCTGTGCTTCACGCGTCCGGCGACATCGATTACGACGTCAAGTCACGCATTTCAGCGGCTTGGGCCAAGTGGCGTGAGGTGACTGGTGTCATTTGCGACCCCAAAATGCCGGTTAAACTAAAGGGACAGGTCTATAAAACCATCATTAGACCTGTCCTTTTGTATGGTAGTGAGGCGTGGCCGGTACTTGAGCGACATAAGCAGGAACTGCGTGTCACGGAGATGAAGATGTTGCGCTGGATGTGTGGAGTGACGCGAAAGGATCGCGTCAGGAACTCCCGCATCCGGGGCAGCCTTCATGTCCGAGACATTGCAGATAAATTGCAAGAATGTCGCCTACGCTGGTACGGTCACGTCTTGCGAAAACCGGCTAGTTACGTGGGGAACAAATGTCTTGCCATGGCGCCTCCGCCGGGCCGTGGCAGACTGGGTAGACCCAAGAAGTGCTGGCTTGACGTCGTAAAGGGTGATATGCGTGCAAATGGCCTTACTAACCAGGATGCCGAAGATCGTGCGAAGTGGAGGCGTAAAAGTAGGAAAGCGGACCCCGGGCTCCTGAGAGGGATGCAACCGGGAACATCGCTCGGATGATGGATGATGGATGGATAAGTATACTATATTTACACAAGAAAAGTATTATTATTAAATTTGTCTAGCACCCATAATACACAAGTCTAGTTACTTAGCTTGGGGTTAGATGGCGATGTGTGAATTGTCTTTGCAATATTTATTTATTAATAGTACTAATTAGGGTGGCCCAGTCTGAGAGTTGGCGAGTCTCCGCCTGCCATTTTTACGTGTTTATTGGACATTGTTACGGCAGGTGCCATAGTATCCATAGTTCCCCAGTATCTCATCCACTACCATCCCATCACAATAGCTCAAATAGTTTTGTCCTGTAGATCTTCTTCTATAATATAAAAATCAATTGCTGTTCGTTAGTCTGGCTAAAACTCGAGAACGGCTGGACCGATTTGGCCAATTCTTTTTTTGTTGTGTTTGTCGTAGTCCAGGGAAGGTGTAAACGGTGAGAATTTTAAGTTCGGACTTACGCGGGTGAAACCGCGGGGCACAGCTAGTCTTATATAAAAATGAATCGCAAAATATGTTGGTAAGCGCATAACTCAACAACGCCTGGACCAATTTGGCCAATTCTTTTTTTGTTGTGTTTGTTATTGTCAGGAGAAGGTTCTTATGAAAGAAAATATTAAGAAAATTGCGTAGAAAATTTAAATTATTACGCGGGTGAAACCGCGGGGCGCAGCTAGTTGTTAATAGTTTTATCCAAACCGAAGGTTGTCCTTGGTTGCACTTTATAGTGTAGACAGGGATAATCGCCGGTTTAGAATCCACCCCATTGTTTGCTATTATACTTGTTATTGTAAAGGGCCTCTACGTGTTGGCTTCGGCTCCACGCACGCTTTCCAAAGGTCTGAGGCTCCATAGCCCCGTGATACAGGACAGACATATTAATAAACTAAAAACAAAATAATACTTTTTAATTATCAACAATTATTTACAGGGATATTACGAAGGAATTTACACACCAACAACAAGTAAAACAACAAAAATATCGGATAAACTTGGGAGTTCCCTGTATACGGGTAATACCGCCCGCCTCTAGACTCTAACCAGATAGCTATTTCCTCGAGTGATAAGTGAATAAAATAATGACCAAAACAAACAAGTTTTACTGAGGATAATGTAAAATAACATACTCTGGGTATAAACCATTTCATTTTTACTAATACAAATACAAATACAAAATATATTTATTAAAATTCATTTTACATAATAAACTAAGCACTAAATATTAAAGAGAACAAAAATAACACATATGCCTGAACTAGGTATTCCTGTATCTCAGGCGAAAAAGGACTTACATAATCTTAAAAAATAAATTAAAACAATTTACTTGCAAAATACTAAAAACAATCATTAGGTAAAAGTGTGTATAAATATTAAATAGAAACAAACTTTTCATTAATTAATTAATCTAGGGCATAATATAATGATCTCTACTTTACATAAACGAAAATATGTCAAATACTTGCATGTCGCAGCCAATACACCCAGTATTGGCTGCGACATGCAAGTATCCGCGTCATCGGAATAATCCGGGTCAAAGTCAATGTTGCATAAAAATTCTATTTATTATTTAATTAATGCTATATTAAATATGCGTATACTAAGACTTCACTATAGTTATTATTTTTTAGGGTCTTAAGGTGCAAGAGTGCCGGCGCTCTCTCCATACAAACGTAGTCGACTGTTTCCTCCCTGGATAATGACACTAGAGCAAATATTTTCCCGGACCCCCAAACCCCCCCCCCTTATATACGTCCGTGCGCAAGGCAAAGCTACATTATGCTTGCATAATCCTCCACGTGTCTTCAAGTCTACGTGAGAGAATGCCTTGGCCAGTGACCTAGTTCCAATGTTTATAATGCTAAGTTCGTATACGTGATATCCATCATGGTTGTTTGTACTAAATTAGGTGTTTAGGAGGCACGTAGAAAGAAAAGTAAAATTTAATTTATAAGATAAATAAACAATGAAAGAAAACGTGAGGAAAATGGAGCTAGAACTCGTTACTGTTTGAATGCATAATATTATGATAGGACATTTGTCAATCCGGAGTTAGGCTTCTATGACGTCATAAATATGCCATCATTCTATAATAAACAAAAAAATATGTTTTTGTTTTGGAGAGGAAATGGACGGGGATTCAAGTTTAGGTGGTTTGAAAACAGCCGATTTTTCTCTTGAAAACATAACGTCAGAATTTTCAAAAAGTTGGTATTTCATAAACGTCGTGGAACGAAACTTATTCACCATTTCATATGACATTTCATATTGTAATACTTACCTTTTTTATTATTTTTTACTTTGTCCCAAATTTTTTTAATTTGTTTTATTTTATTCCCGATGGTTATGATGCTTTTGGGAAATAACGCGTTTTTCCCAAAAGCATCATAACTGAAATTATAGGAATACAATATTTTTCATAACAATTAAATAATTAAAACTTAAATTTATGTTAACCATTACCTATCACATTTAATAAAAATAAAAGTCCAAATTTGAGTCCAAAAAACCCTAGAAGTGTGCCCAAGAGGCTGGCTGCGGTACCTCGTTGAATGGCGATGCTTCTCTGCTGTCCAAAGAACCAGCCGCCTTTGGTCACCAGAAATTAAAAAACAAGACATTGTATAACCAAATGATAAAGTTTTGATTTCGTTATACATTTTCAATTAACTTCTTTCGTCTTTCAGAAGAAAACTTCTATTTTCGTAATTTTTTTCTGTAAATAGATTAATTCTAAAGAACCCTAAATATTGTTTGAAAAAGTAATTCCGAATTTGTTTACAGTCCAATAAAAGCAGAACAAATTGGCTAATAATTTCGTCAATCTGATGAAATATTGTTGTTGCGATGTCCAAATTCCAAAAGTCGATTTTGTTTTGGCCACGTATGTAGTATCATTAGTATGATTTTCTCAACAGTACATCTTGTTGTTTCAAATGTTCATATTAAACGGCTGCTTAGTTAGATAGATTGAGCTTTGAGCCGTGTCAATGAACTTCATACGGTTTGTCTAGTTAATACAAATATGGTGACTCAATGATGATCTGTTTATTAATATTATGCAATTTTATTGTAGACTGAACATAATAATATAGAGATAAATCTAAAACTTTGTATAGGAACCCCTTTTAGGACGTAGGCGCGCATTGAGAAAGCATTTTTTGGAAGGACGACATTTGAAGGGCTAAAAATGGCTGATGTAGGTAAATAAATATTTGTTGTGTGTGGTCTGGGTGTTTTGTTTATGTATCCATAATAAGCTGCTATATATTTTGTTTGTTTTTTTTCTTTACCACTTTTTTTTGTTTTGTAATTAATTTTCATTGTCATGTTCATTTCTTTATTCTTGTGTTTGTCGTGTGTTTGTACTCAATAAATGCTTTCTTTCTTTCTAACTATGGTAGCCAGACAACCGCTAGCTTGGGCCGGTAGGCTTGTACCTATAATTGCTGATATTTAAGCTAGATGGCGCTTTGTGCATTGTCCTGTAATATTTATTAATGTTACTTTTACTGTTTTTGACTTGATAACGTCTAGTAAATTGATAGAACACCTGCATTCACAAAAAAGTGTCATATCAATATTGTGTGACGTCAATGTCACGTTCCTATTGTGTGACGTCATTGTCACGTTCCAGCGCATCAGGCATCATTAATCGTTTTCTTAAGACATTATCATTATCGTCCGTAACAGACAACTATTTTTCCCCAAAACTTCCAAAAAGTCTTGTTTTGCAAAGTTTCTAAATTTTTCCTTCACCACATTATCGCACTTATGACGCAAAAGGAATTAACTAAGTGAACGTAAGAAACAAACTTGTCCCAAAACTACAAGGAAAGTCGGACAAACCGGATTGTCAAGTTGCGTCACGTAAGTTATTATTGTAACATTAATTTATTCAATGTCTATAATGCTTTTAGTTGTTGTCATTGGTCAAGGTATAGAAACAAAACAGTGTGGCACTCGGGGACTGCCGCGGTAAAGCTATTGCATCGTGCAAGCTTCATACAGTCGTACCTTATACATACACGTTAAGCGAACGCTCTGCCGAGCTACATGGTAGGCGGAGTGGGGGGTGTTAGGTTTTATTTTCGTTACGGAATTTCTTGATTCGGTCGCCGCGCTCAAAGCCCGCGATAAAAGCTATAAAATAGCTTAAAAACGGTGACGTATTGTGATGTAGAACTGGTATTCAGTTTAGTTGGGTATTCAAAAAAATGGTTGTCTGTAAAGTCGGTTTACGGACGATAATTTTACGTGATAACGTCATAATAAGAGGCTTCCGGCGACTGGGACCGCAATCAACTGGAACCGCGGTCCCGGTTGCCGGATTCATTTATTTTATTATTTTCTTCCGTCGAGTGGGACCGCTCGCAAATAAACAAAGAAATCAATTGTTCAAAAAAAATAGTACAGTCAAACGAAACGATTTTCGAATTTCCAAAAGTCGTAGAACAAAAGTTGTTTGTTTAGGTGCACAGAAGTAGCCCTCAACGGCTTGCTAGTATAATTACCAATAACCCTGTATATATTAGAAAAGATTGATAGATGAAAATAATGCCCGTTTAGTTTTCATATAAAATGCGCAGTTCGTAATTTTTTTTTAAGGAAGATACTTCCGAAACCAATAGGAAACTCCCACACTTTTTTTACACAAAATGGACGCTTATCGCTTACTCTTATTTGCATGATTGTGTTTGATTGTCTGATAATTTGCGATAATTGCGATAAAGAATTTATCTCAGTGGATATTTGTGACGTGTACCTACCTACAGAGACTAGACAGATACTAATGCTAAAAAAAGGAAAATTATTGATTGATAAAATTAAAATTTTTATTATAGAAGAATTCGTCTAAATATTAATTTGAAAATTTCACACATCGAAAATTAAGAATTAATAGCTAATCTTCGACGCGTTTTTTTCAGTAATTTGATTTTAATTTTGATTTGACAGCCATTGGAATTAAAAATCGGCTATTTCGGATACCCATGAGTATACATTGATTCATTTGAAATAACATAGGCTACTTTTTTAGCCCGATTTTCCCACGGGTTCAGGATTTACGAGTGAACACAATATTATAATTTAAAAACCCTTAAATATACAGGGTTATTGGAAATTAATTGACACGGCGTTAAGGGCTTCTTCTGTGCACCTTAACGATCAACTTTTGTTCTACGACTTTTGGAAATTCATTATAAAAATATTCCATACAAAAATAAAAAATTAAATCCAACAGTTCAAATAATACTCAACTCTACGTCTACGTCACAGAATCAATCATAGTAGGTATGGTACAACCCGATCGGGTCGCACGCAGTGCGCCCCGTGCCGATCGCGCGCGCGCACTTGCCGCATAGACATAGAAAATTACCAGACAGTACGAGAAACACTTAAATATTAACGCTGTGTCAATTAATTTCCAATAACCCTGTATAAATAACAATCGCATTTTTTAAATATTTTAGTTGAAGCTTCAATTTAGCATCGATGGGAATAAAATGCTAAAATCTTGGAACTTTGGGAATAACCTATAAATTAAAAAAATATGTTAACATTTTTCGACCTTTGTTTATACTGAACAAAACGTTATTCCGATCACATATTAGATAAAAATAATCCACTATCAGTCACGCAAAAATGATACCTTTTCTACGCAGTTCGTTTCAGCACTAAAGTAAATACTAATTCTGATGAAATTAATAATTTGAATTTCATACGAGCAAATGAACTCAATTTTATCCTTTGATAATGGTAATGGCATAGAAACATAGTGAATTTTATCAGAAATTAACAAAAATATAATAAATTGATGATTTCTCGCCTGCGACGCATAGAATTCCCGAATTCCGAGTTCGCTACCCGCTGTCGAACCAAAATTTGTATTTATTTACAAATATTTGTTAACAAATATTAATATATATAATATATTAATATTTGTTAATATATTATATAATTTATTTAAGTATAATATAAGTAGTATGGGTGTTCCTGTATAATAGATACTTATTTTAAATATATATAGGTTTAACAGACCTAGTTGTTTAACTTGGGGCTAGATGGCGCTGTATACATTGTCCTGTAGTATTTATTAAAAACTAGCAGCGCTCCGCGGTTTCCCGCGTAACTCCCGATCTTGTGGGAATATCAGGATAAAAGGCCTATGTTACTCCCAATTAATCACTGTATCCTCATACTCAGTTCTATCAAAATCAGTCCAGTAGTTTCAGAACCTAGTCGTTACAAACGAAAAAAAAAAAAACATTTTCTTTTTACTATTAGTATAGACAAACTATAAAAAAATAAAGTTATCACACCAAAATAACTAAGATTTTGATGAATTTTGGTATATTTAGATATAGATAGGACTTCGAACAAGGTACCTATATCCCGATATTCCGATAATGTAATTTAATGAATTTTTAATATTGACATTGTTAATTTTGATTTGAATTGTTAATTTTTATTACTATTTATTAATTTTTATATGAATTGAAACTTTTGTTTTGAAGTTTTTGACTGTGACTGTAAGAAGATATTTATTTTTAAACATTTAATCTTTAGTATTTTTATTATTTTTAATTTAATTGTTATTATAGATTTTAATATCTGAAATAAATGAATTGATGATGATGATATTCCCACAGAATCGAAACTTATGAGTGAAACCGCAGGACACAGCTGTTCAGCTATTCGCTATCAAATAATGTTTACTGTTCAAATGGCAAAACATTACGAAATAACTTTCGATTTATCTTTCATGATAAAAAACATGAAATCTTATCTTTTATTTTATAAGATCTTATCGGAAAACGCGCGATTATTTTACCAAATATGGCGCCATTTATCTGTACAAAAGATAAACGATAATAAATTGGTAATATCACCGTTGCTTAGCAATATATGAATTAATAAAAGTAATTAATTGAAAAATTAAAAAGTAAGTTTTGGAGCTTCTGGGAAATCGTGACACGAATGGGAATAACTTATTGACTTTTTTTAAGGTTACGTTTACTGGAAAATCAGCTGTTTTCAGAAATAAAGACTAAATTAGTGTTTGAAATAGTATTCCAAACTTAATCTCTACATATAATAAATTCGAAGTTTTGGAAGTAAGCGTTCTACGTCCATAATGATCTTAGCACTATAGAATTCGCTAACCTTATATAGCTCCGGTAGAAAAAAATCTTGCATGCGCGATTCAGGTTTTCTTAAATTTAGAAAATCACAAATTAGTTGATTATTCTTTTTGTTCTGCTTATAAATTTTGTACACTTATGTATTTTAAGAATACATAGCAATATACACATTTTTTAACTAGAAAATAGAGTAATTAATTTAATAAGATATTTTTTTTAATTTCAAGTAACTAGCGCCATCTTTTCGTTTTCGCGAAACTACCATTCATCTCAGAAAATGTTGATTTTATTTGTTTACCTTTGTTTGTGCAGTCTAATTTCGGGAACTAGGAAACAGATTTTAACATAATCTTCACGAATGTGTTCAGAAAATATCAGAAGAGGTTTAGGTATTTCAAGTAGATTTATGTAACTAATTAAAATTTGATATTTCTTGGCGTAAAAAATAAACCATAATATTTTTGCATGAAAACGTACAGAACGTAGGGATGATGTCAAAATTGTCAGTTTGACATACGGAAAGAAGCATCTAGCGCCATCTCTTTTTTATTTATAATTTTACTATGGCTTCGCATTATTACTATCGTGCATATAGCCAGTGTCGCGGTCAAAGAAAATTAAATCCAATGCAGGAGCGTTTTTTGAATTTGGAACATTACAACGCTCCAGCAATTTTGTATGAACATGTGTATGAAGCGGCGTGCTGGGGTTATTAAAAACTTAAATACTCTTTGATTGGATCTCTTTTATCAAAGTACTAGCGACCCGCCCCGGCTTTGCACGGCTATATTATGCATGTATTATCTTCTTATCTATATCTATACATATAAAATCCTGTGTCCTGACTGACTGACTGACTGACGGATCAACGCACAGCCTAAACCGCTGATCTTAGAGACTTGAAACTTGGAGGGTGTGTTCTTTGTATGACGTAGGTATCCGATAAGAAAGGATTTTCCGAAATTCTACCCCTAAAGGGGTGAAAAAGGGAAGCAAAGTTTGTATGGGACAACGTGATTCCTTGGTCTAATCTACTTCAAATTTTGCATAAACTTTTTGACAGAATTAATGGAACACGTGTTTCATATTTTATTGAAATTCATCCTCTAACGGGGTTAAAAAGGGGTAGAAAGTTATTTTGGGGGTGATTTCCTCCGAAGTTGATATCAATACTCCTTTTAAATCACCTACATTTGACACCCATTTCGATTTTATTCAAAAAAGGTTGCACTTTTAGGAGACGGCCTCATGGGGACGTAGAATTCGAAATTTGAAATGGTAGAACATTGTCTCTACATAGTATGAAATATACGAATCATTCTATATTCAAAAGTAGCTGCACCTCGCGGTTTCACCAGCATGTCCCGATCCCGTGGAAATATGGAATAAAATGGGTTATGCGTGGGATAAAAAGTATGCTACACTATTATGTATTCTGTGACGTTCGTGTTTAGTGGGACGCGTTCTTGTCGTCACGGGCGGCCGGGGTTTCTCGAGCGGCTGCAGTTTTTCGTTGATTACTCAGGTTCTACTTATTGGATTTAGATGTAAAGTATAACACGACCTTCCTATCCTAGCTATTTTAAAGTGAAAACCAGATTTCAATTGGTTTAGGCGTTTTTTATTGTATAAGTAACAAACAGACAGACAGATAGACTTGAACTTTAAAAACTATACATGTTTTTGTTTCAATATTTTCAAAGTCCCTCAAAACCATTTTTTTTATTTGCTTCCAAGTAAATACAGAATTTTCGTCCTCTCTGCCTTTATAATGAGTATCAAAGAAAACATGTGAAATATAAATATAAAATAAACTAACCTACCGACTTCGGTAATTTTAAAACCCAAAGAAGTTTATTAGAGTTAAAACCAATAAAAAATCCTATTAGAACCATTTTGGACTTATACGCGGACGAAGTCGCGGGCAAAAGCTAGTCTATACTAATATTATAAAGCTGAAGAGTTTGTTGGTTGTTTTTTTGTTTGTTTGTTTGTTTGTTTGAACGCGCTAATCTCAGGAACTGCTGGTTCGAATTGAAAAATTCTTTTTGTGTTGGATAGTCCATTTAACGAGGAAGGTTATAGGCTACTTTTTATCCCGATATTCCCACGGGATCGGGAGTTACGCGGGTGAAACCGCGGAGCGCAGCTAGTAAACAAATAAAACCCCACGGTCAATGAACTTTAACTGCATTAAACAGCTGATTTTAGACTAAACGTTAACCTAAAAATTCTTACATATACAAGTGAATTTCAGAACCTCCCTTTTTTTAAGTCGGTTTAAATATTGAATAATTTACACTTTTATTAAAAAGAGGAAATATTTGATTGCTTGTTTGCATTGAATAGGCTCCGAAACCACTGGACCGATTTTGATGAAACTTGGTATGAGGATACATTGATTCATTGAGAGTGTTATAGACTACTTTGAATCCCGATATTCCCACGGGATCGGGAGTTATGAGGGTGAAAACGCATGGCGCAGCTAGTCTAATCTTCTAATATACTATACTAGCGACCCGCCCCGGCTTCGCACGGCTGTATTATGCATTTATTATATCTAAAAACCTTTCTCGTGAATCACTCTATGTATTAAAAAAAACCGCATCAAAATCCGTTACGTAGTTTTAAAGATCTAAGCATACAAAGGGAAATAGGGACATAGGGACCGCGAAAAGTGACTTTATTTTATACTATGTAGTGATGATGATAATAGTGACTATGTAGTATGTAGTGATGATAAATTACGTGTCATTTTAATCAAAGGAGATCTGCAGATCTTCATAGAACCTTGGGCTTAAGATGAACAAAAATGAAAATTGACAATTTGCAATCCACATTTAATAGTAATTTCATAAATATCAGCTTCATAACCCTAGCACTCCGACATTATGAGATATTTGCAGTCATACTTGACCAAGTTATTGTCAATTTCATTACTTAATTCACTGTATTTTTATGTTTGCTATCACTCCTAGTTACCTTTAATGAAACTAAAGATTTTGCCGCTTCTGTCTGTCAGTGCCTGCCTTTGAATATAAACGTTGCAAAAGCCAGTCGATTTGGAAAAAACTCGAAAAATACACAAAACATACCGAAGATTTACAAAGCAAAAAAGCAATGAGAACAACAAACATCTGTCAATCAATCTCAGAAAAAAAGTGCCACAGATTCAATATCGATCTAGGCATAATCGATTAATAAATCGATTAAATTTTTATTTCGTTCGATTAACTTAATAATTGATTGTAGCTTTAGTATTAAACACAATAATTATCTTTAGTTGTTCACAAAATGATAGATTTCATTATTTAAAAACCACTCACCTCCAAAGTACCTACTAGATAAAAACGAACAAAACGTAAAAGGGAATGTATCGGTAAAAAAATATTATTCGATTCTAAATCGTTCGATTATTATTGACCAAGCAATTATAGTCACTCCTGTTTTTAAGAAATTGCCATAACAAAAAAAAAACATGAAAATGGTAGCTTTTTGAGGTAAGTGAACCTGTGATAAATAATATTTTTATAGTAAAAAATGATTCCCGAGTGGTAGGAGAAATTTAATAAGCAGGCAAAAGACTAAAAATATAGCACTATTCTTTGAATATATCAAACATCTTGTCTATCCAAGCCCAAGCTTGCATATCTCCTTTGCACACCGTGTGCAGTTTGATCCAACTTGAGAGATAGGATAGCTTACATCTTAATTTATCCCGATATTTCCACGGGATCGGGAGTTATGAGGGTGAAACCGCATGGCGCAGCTAGTAAATTATAAAATCAAAAAACTATATTTGCTTAGTTTGCAGATACTTATTATTAGCTACTAGCTTGTAGATAGGTGTGGAGTGTAAAATGTAAACATTCTCGAGTTGATGCAACAATTTGTAATGAACTTGCCACGTTTATCTAAATCTGTTGGCTATTTACACGTGGTAGTATATTAGGTACCTACTAGGTAGGTAGGTAGGTAGTAAACATATAGGTACTAGGTACATAATATGTTTGTTGGTTTTTATTATCTGGGTTGTTTTTAATTTATTTTTGTGCCGGGTCAGGCTGAAAACCAGCGCTGTGCAGCTGCGTCTCACAGCATCACTACATAGTATAAAACAAAGTCGCTTTTTAACCGACTTCAAAAAAGGAGGAGGTTCTCAATTCGTCGCGTATATATTTTTTATTTTTTTTTATTTTTTATATATGTTCGCCGATTACTCGAAAACGCCTGGACCGATTTGGAAAAATCTTTTTTTGTATGAAAGGGGATAACTCAGAGGTGGTCCCATAAAAATTGAATGAAGATCTGATGAGGATCTTCGGAGTGATGAACAGAATTGCACCTCGAGAGTGCAGCAAATTGCTCAGTTTTCGTTTTCCACCAGTAGAATTGGGCCATAAACTAATAGTTACCGATAAATGGAATATCTGAAACCACCTTCTCATCAGAAAACTCTTCAATCGGTTACGATTACAGGTTACAATTTGAAGAATTTAGTCGAATTTAGTCGCCGGACTGGGTTTGTATGAATGTTGACAGAAAACCCTATCTTCAATGAAGATCTGATGAGGGTCTTCGGAGGGATGAACAGCATTGCACCTCGAGAGTGCAGCAAATTGCTCTATTTTCGATTTCCACCAGTAGAATTGGCCCATAAACTAATAGTTACCGATAAATGGAATATCTAAAACCACCTTCTCATCAGACAACTCTTGAATCGGTTACGATCACAGGTTACAATTTGAAGAATTTAGTCGAATTTAGTCGCCGGACTGGGCTTGTATGAATGTTGATAGAGAACCCTATCCTAAATGAAGTTATGATGAGGATCTTTGGAGTGATGAACAGATCTGCACAGCGAGGTTCAGCAAATTGCTCAATTTTCCATTACCACTAGTAGAATTTGCCCATACACTAATATTTACCTATCGACGAATGGAGCATCTGAACCTTCTCATCACCAAACCCTTCAATGAGTTACGATTAGGTACAGGTTGCAATTTTAAGAAATAGTCGCTTTCGCCTCATGGAGTAGAATTTTCAGTGTCAGCGGCACTAAAAATGGTTAAATAAAAAAATAAATTAAAATTTAAAAAACCGACTTCAAAAAACCTGAAAACAAAAACTAAAAAAAGCTTGAAAAAAAATCCTGGTAACAAAAACTAAAAAAAAACCTGAAAAAGAAACCTAAAAACAAAAACTAGAAAAAGACTGAAAAAAAAAAAACTAAAAAGTGAAAAATAATCCATTTCGGGTCACTAAAACAGCAGATAACATAAACATACTTGGAAGTCGGACTGGGTTAGATTGAATGTTGAGAGGTATAATATAGGAAACATGGTGTCACCCAGTCCGACTTCCAAGTATGTTTATGTTATCTGCTGTTTTAGTGACCCGAAATGGATTATTTTTCACTTTTTAGTTTTTTTTTTTCAGTCTTTTTCTAGTTTTTGTTTTTAGGTTTCTTTTTCAGGTTTTTTTTTAGTTTTTGTTACCAGGATTTTTTTTCAAGCTTTTTTTAGTTTTTGTTTTCAGGTTTTTTGAAGTCGGTTTTTTAATTCTGTCCCTATTTCCTTTTGACTGCTTAAATCTTTAAAACTACGCAACGGATTTTAATGGGGTTTTTTTAATAGATAGAGTGATTCAAGAGGAAGGTTTTTAGATATAATACATGCATAATATAGCCGTGCGAAGCCGGGGCTGGTCGCTAGTAATAAAACATGCTGAGCCTGCTCCTTTTGCCACACTTATTATTAGTTTATTTAATGTATAAAAATTGTAATTTTATGGCCATAAACGATTATTTTTTTATTTTTATGTATGGGTCATAAGTAAATGATCAGTTTGCTACAATAATACTATCAACAAGTAGGTATTGGAGTTATGACCTTTTTTCTAATAGACGTTACACACAAACATAAATACTTGAATTAAAAGTACTTAGTGTGATTATTATTTGTCAACATGTTAGCTATGTGTTTAGTTGTGTGAGTGGTATAAGGGGCCACCCGCTACACCAACCGACGTCGGTTCGATCCACAGGTTACCCACCGAATTAAATCTTATAACAGCCGCTTTGGAGGTCTCCAAAGCGGCTGTTATCAGAATGTTTTCAACACAAGCAAGATTCCAGGCACCTGCTTTAGTTGAAGTTTAAAGTCTTCTAACTCATCAATTAATCAAACAAAAATTATTAGAATGAAAACATTCCAATAATAGTAATTTTCAAACTCTACCGGGGGCTGCGATTATGCAGCCGACTATCCTATCCTTTGAAAAATCTGTATAAATAGAAGCCGCAGAGCGCTCTACGAGACGAAAACAGCGCGAGCGTTTATAGGTTTTCTTCGTTTATAATTCGTATTATTTTCGGGTGAATATAACCACAGAATATTTATTAGGTAAGTACAGTAATATATAACTTAAAAAAATTTAAATTTATTTTAACCAAATATTGTACAAAAAGGTTTGATTATGCGCCTAGACTAGAAGCAGGCCTTTATTGAGCTAGTTATAACTAGTTTCGCCTGCGGTTTTTTTCGTTTTAGTCCCGATTCCAATTCCCGAAAAATAACAGCGCGCTATAACCCGCGGCTTACAAATATCGATGGTCTAGTAGACAACTGCAGTAAGTGAAATTTTGTTATTTTACAGGAGTGTTCGTTGTAAAAATATTATTGATGTTCGGACTAGAATTTAATTTATTGCAGTTACATAGAAAATAAAAATAAAATTATATTATACTTAGTTTCTGTTTTCCATGTTTATTAAATTAATGACTAGTTTAAAATAAATATTTAGATTATTAGACATTTAGATTATGGTTGGCCCAATTTAATAAGTCTGACTCATGATAATAGAAGTTCTGAAAAAACAAACATCCAACAGGTACATAACAGTTCAATGTTCGTCTACACGTTCCAACCGGTTACAATTATTTTGACCTTGTTTTCCTCAAAAATACCTAAATGCAATTTCATCGGAATGGCGCAATCCCAACATAAAACACACTATCAATCGTATTTATACCGTAATACAGTTGTCATTTGCTCGTCTTCTTATCTTTGATTTCAGAACGTGCTACCTTATCAGTGACTTAAACTGATAAGGTGAAAACACTGTTACAATGATAAGGCCATCAATTAGGTCCGTTTTAGATATGTGAATCAGTTTTCTATTTTATGAATTGTGAATAATTCATTTGCAAAAGTTTTAATACAAAATATTTATAAGATTATAGAATTATAAGTAAATAACTGATAACTGTTATTATATTAATCGCATTTGTTTTTCTGAGAATTCCTATAAATAAAATGTTGGAAAATACAACTAACCTATGAAAAACAAAAACAAAAATTGATCGAACTGAGACTTAGAGAAAAATTAAATGTTTGAGTGCGTTAAATAACTTCGAAAAGTGTAACACAAAATGCCACGTCCCCGTAAGTTTACTAATACGAATAACTTCACAACGAATGCACGTTACCACGAAACAGTGCACAAGCCATGCGATTTTGTTTCATGTCTGTAATCACCGGCACGCTCTTCAAATAAGGACATAGTAGTGCAATTTTAACATTCAGTTAGTTCTACTGCAGCTGCGTATCCTTAAATTGTCTTTTAAAAAAACCATGAAAAGCTTTTAATAATTAAAACTCATTTCCCAGAATTAACTTAAGCTTGTCATTAAAATCATTTTCACTGGAACTTCAAAAACCTAGGAAAGTTCGATTTTCTCTGAAATTATAAAACTTTCAATGCTTGAGGATTTTCTCACTAAGCAAATAAATACCTATCGGTTCTCTGAACTCGTTATAGGTTACGAAGGGGTGTCGGTGTTAGTAATGTCGAAAGCTCTATCGAAATAACGATAAAGTTAGCGACATTCGATAGAATTATCGATTTTTTTAAACTAGGTGCGCAGGGTATAAATTATACTGATCAAATAAATCAAGGATATAAATTCTTACTAAAAATTTGTATATGTGCGTATAAATAATTACTTACGTACATTAAGAGATTCAGTGCATTAAAAATAATTTAGGATTGAATTGTATATACATTTATTAAGATTTCGTTCTGAGACATAAGTTTGTTCCTACCGAATTGTAAAATGCTAAAAAAGAATCGATTGTTCTGTTAGAGTTATTCAATCTTTTATTAATTCCCTCTATATTAGAACATCACTAACAACCTTGACTCTTGACTTTGCTTCAGAAGCCTTCTACGAAAAGTCGATATGGAAATATTACATCGAATTGTTGTAAAAGCCACATGAAATGTCAACTTGATTGTCATTTTATTGACTAAGAAAGCGATAATTTACATTCAATTGAATAAATAAAATCAAACAATTGTTGTAGGAAAATACTAATGTAATTTTCTTTCAACGATTTTAGGGAAAATATAAATTCAGAAATTATGTGCAAAAGTTGCAAATGAAAGAAGATAATGTGATTTTTTTATGCCTTGTGATGATTATAGTAACGCACTAGAGTACCCTTCGTAGGAATTATGAAAAATCTCTCACTTGTGAGTCTTGTGACACAAAGAAACCTCTATGGAAAGTTTCCGTATCACGGACAATTATCTATCATTAGGTCTCCATACGGCTAAGTTAATTTAATTTTGCTATGGAATTCAACTAATTTAAAATTATATCCCACGTGCACTTCTTGTTTCCACGCATGTATCTCTAGGTCAAAACGCAAAACCACAATCATTGTACATTGTACCTACTCTATCATAAGAACGTGTTTAAATGATTAGTGATTAATAAAGTTTAAAGCGCGCCACTATCACGAATACCTAAAGTCATAAACCTATTACCTACTTATCACAAGTTCAACGTTCTATCACGATGTTATGTAATTGCAAACATAGTATTTTAACTGTCATTGTAAACTCATGTGTCAAATAAAGTTTGTAAGCACATGTTTTATTGTAAACGCATGATTTGTAGGCCACGAGCCATAGGTATATTGAGGTGTGTCTTTGGGACTCTCGTTAAGTTGCATTGAATTTGGTGAAAAAATGTACTAACTAGATGTGTATTTTGAGGAATATAATTACAAAAATTTAAGAGAGTTGGAGAGATAGAAAGAAAAAGCATTTATTAGACAAGCACACGATATTCCAATTAATAACAAAATAAAATACGATGTCGAAGAAAAACATTACCTACAAAGTCAATACTTAAGTTAAAGAAACAGTAAGCTAGAGCTTATTGCTAGAGTCTGCTAGAGCACAGGGCAAGAAATAACTCAGAAGTCTCAAAACTTCAAACGGAAGGCATGGAATTCAGAAATAAGAATTGAGATAGGAATCTTGAGAAGGAGAATCGTCGTGGTGTAAGCATAGTACGGGTGAAGCGTTTACATAAGATTAGTCTTGTTTATTTAGTGTGTTTACAGTGTTAATTGTAAAGATTACTGTTAATACGGTTAGGCACTACAGTAAAATAATCAAATCATTGTTTACATTTATTATTTTAAGGAAATTGTGTGAATTAATTAGTAAATATTGAACTAGATGCAAAGACCTAGGTGTAAACTTGTGTTTAGTGTTGTAGGTTTGATACTGATAAGAGGAATGCATTGGCTGATACACAATGATAAAGGACCTGTATTAAACAAATAATCTAGATTTCATACTTATTTCATCAGCAAACAAACCTGAGAGTCTAATTTAGACATAATTTTCACACAAGCAACACAAGAAGTAAAATGGGGTAACTCAAAAACCGTAATTTCAAAACTAGGTCGTTGTTAACGTCAGTCAACTGACGGATCTGAGCGCAAAAAACGCGGCTACTCTAAAAGTTTCCGTTCAACATCCGCGAATGTAAATAAAACCCAAATTACAAAACTATTGCAACCATTCTTTGCTATCGAGTAAAAACCACACGGGAAAACCGTACTGCATTTCAACGGATAACCTTAGCTTTTATTGAGATCTCTGGCCGATTAGCACTAGCCCCCGTTTGTGATACTGTTTGTTTGATAAGCAAGGGGCGAAACAGCTCAACTTACGCTGGACAGTTGTTTCCAACGCGCTGGGACAAGCCGCGTTTCTCACTATTCCAACTCACACATAGATAATTGTATAATACACGGTTTATGAATGAAACACTGAAGCAAATAACGCACACGACGAAAAATACAGGCGTTTTTCGCGGAATCTCCAACAACACTGAACCGGGCGCCACACACACATACGTAGATTGACGCGTGCGCGGCGATTGGTATATAAAGCCGACACGACGTCACATTTGGCATTCTTCATCCAACTCTCGCATTGAAACAACGTCGGATTATTGAGTGAAGTTGTGAAATCATTGTGACATAGCGTTTGATGTGACAACAAGTTCAAACGTGCCCACCTGTGGATTGCATAATAATAAATAACTGTTTTTGTGAGAAAGTGCATTCAACCGTGACAATTCCAAGCCAAGGAAGAGTTCCTGTTATAGTGCGTTCAAACGTGAAAATTCCTAGTCAAGGAAACCTCCCTACTATTTGTGAAAATTCAGTTCTTCGAAGCATCAGAGTACCCAAGATGTACGGTTCGGTGATACCTGTGAAATCGGAGTCCTTCAGCGGAATGGCTGCTAAAAGGTAATTGTTATGAAATATTACATCAAATAAAGTCAATATTCCAAAAACTTATGAAATTAAATAAAAAAAAAACTTTTAAAAATCCTTTTTATCCCCCAAATTAATAATTGTTCAATTTCGTTTTTATTATATTTTTTTAACTATGATATTACAATACAAAACTTTAGTCGTAAGTGTAACCTGAAAAGTTGAATAATTTGGGTTACATTAGTTTTCATCTAGTATCCCGAATTTTGATTATTTAATTAAATTTAAGTGTAAAAGCAAGTGTTCAATAATTTCACATGAGATAGTAAGATCTTCGGTAGTATAGTGGTCAGTATCCCCGCCTGTCACGCGGGAGACCGGGGTTCGATTCCCCGCCGGAGAGTTCCTTTTTGCAATTTATTATTTATGAAATTTATGATTTTTGCAATATTTTCTAATTTTTATTTTCTTTCTTTGCAGCCCAATCAGCTCCTGCATCACGGCAGTGCTAAGGCGAGCATATTTGGAGAAACGCCTAACTGTAGGCCTTCTTCCTGCCATCCAATATTTGTCAAGCAACTGCGACGGGGCGCTGTTCTGTGTGACAGCCGAAGCGCCCCCTGGTGACAGTGCCACACACATGCAAGAAGTGCTGTTGCAAGCATTCTGCGTTGAAAATGGAATTCATACAATCAAAGTAAGTATTTTATACTACATAATTGAATTAAAAAAATATTACTTTTATTTTTGTCACATTAAAATTAATTAATAAAAAATTACTATTTAATTACTTTTACATTTTCATATACAAAACGAATTAAAAGACATTAATAATTTATTGAATTTAACGCCATCTATATTCGAATAGCGGTACTAACTGTCTCTCTCTTTTGTTCACAGGTAGACTCTCAAGACAAAATGCGTCGTCTGCTCGGATGTCGTTCTTCAGCCGACTTTAGCTGCGTCCTCATCCACTACCCCTATACAGACCCATTCAGCGACAGCCAACAAATCGACTTGTCCATACTCTCCGAGCCAGAAAGACAATTGATCGACTACTGCGACAATTTTGACTACACCAAGATGCCAGTTGTTAAACTCCCCGAAAAGTGAAATTAATACGGAACACTATTGAGAAAAAAAAGAAAAAAAAATGAGGTTTATTCCTCGGATTTTTCCCGCCCGCCATTTTGTGTGCGGCTACGGCAGTAATGCCATCTAGTGTTCAGTAGCTGAACTAAGTCTAAGTAAATTCGTCGTAGACGAAATGTTCTTTGAAATGAATTTTGGAGTGACAGACGATTGCTTGAGATTAAAAATCATTGAAAATATGAATAAAATATTATATTGTAATATAATAATGTATTGAGATATCTAACTTCGCCGATTTTGGCTTTATGTAAGAACTAAGAATTGTATTTTTTACTCGTATAAATGAATTGTAAAGATATCTGAAATAACTTAAATATAATTTGATGAAGGGAGAGTACCGCGGACCGCCACGGTAGTAAAAAAAAAAAGAAAAAAAATGAAGATTTGTAATTAGAACTAAGAAAAGATAAATAAATTGTCCTAATGAATATTTTATTTTTATTTTTTCCTTTTTGCCACAGTCATAATAAAAAGACACATGTAGGTAAGCTTTAACTGGTAGAAAAACAAAGACCTAATAAACAAAAACAGATAATAGGTACCTAAAACTGTAGGTTAGGAAGCAATTTTATCTCCCTTTATAGGTAACCAGCGACCCGCCTCGGCTTTGCACGGCTATATTATGCATGTATTATACATATTATTATAAACCTTCCTCTTAAATCACTCTATCTATTAAAAAACACCGCATCAAAATCAGTTGCGTAGTTTTAAAGATTTAAGCATTTATGACAGACAGACAGCGGGAAGCGACTTTGTTTTATACTATGTAGTGATAGATAGATTGTAAAAATAAGGTTTAAAATTAAGGTAATAATAAGGTAGGTAGATAGATTTTTTATACCACAACTTTAATTATTATTTATTAAATTATAATATACTATAGTTATGGTAGCGACATCTGTTGTCAAGTAGCGACATTAAAATAAGGACTGACTATCTATAACCTTAAATTAAGAAATCAAGACATTTATTGCAAAGTTATAAATAAATAAATCATTTATTTCAGGTAACAGCCTTATAAATAAGTACAGACCCATATAAAATATATACCTTACAGACTAACATACATATAGATAATATTATAATTCGAAGTTAGGTTTGGGTTGGGTTATGTACACTAGGATCTTAAAATAGGCTTAAATAAGTAACAATAACTTACCCATTACAGGCATGCATTATATTAAACACTTATATACCTACTTATTAGGTAGGGTCTAAAAATATATTAAATAACATCGTAATAAATAAATAATAATAATCAGTTATATGAGAACTTTATTTTTAACAAGCCCATTTATTTTGAAATAAATTAAACTATTTTTTTAATAAAAAAATATTGTACAAGTAGCAGATTCTTAATTTCGTCATTGCATCTATGGCAGTCGTGGCCGAGTGGTTAAGGCGTCTGACTCGAAATCAGATTCCCTCTGGGAGCGTAGGTTCGAATCCTACCGGCTGCGAATCCTTTTGCATTAGCAATTTTTTTGTTATAATCGAAGTAATTTTTTGTAAACATATTTCACGAAACAGCTTTGTAATATTTCCCAAGGTGTGAATTTATTAATTATCAAAACGTAAATATTTTTTTTAGGACGCCTGGTAGAAAATAGGGGTTTGTGTGAAAATTAAATGCCAAATCATAAAAAAATAAAAAGTTAGGCCAAAATACATTTACAATACTCATAAGAATCGGTCAAGCCGTTTCGAATGAGTTAAGGGAGACACGAGAATTTTATGTATAAAATTGTATAAATTGTAATTGTAAAATAATTGTATAAAACTCCTAGAGAGTTTGTTGCATGCAAAAGATGTTGACGCATTTTTTTTTGTGCCAACTTTTATATTTTAAAAAAGTTTAAAAAATAATTAATTCACAAAAACGACGTTTTTCTACAAGCACAGGGGACACCCGGGTTTGAACCGGGGACCTCTCGATCTGCAGTCGAATGCTCTACCACTGAGCTATATCCCCTCTGCGTAACAAGTTGAAATTATCCAACACAACAGACTTGAATAAAACGCTTAACCGACATAAAATGTAAAGAATGTATCTTTAAACAAATAGATAACAAGCCATGGATTTTACAACAGTTTTGTCCTGTTTTATTCCTTTTTATAATTATAATTTAAAAAAATATATAATTATTAGAAAAATGAGTTACTTAAGGTGAGAGGGTACCTGCGCGCTCTCCATACAAACGTAGTCGACTGTTTCCTCCCTGGATAATGACACTAGCACAAATATTGTTGTGCCATAAAACCTATAACTGCCATGACTATGCCCCTATGTTTTGGTTTTTTTCATTTTCTAATTATCATAGAAATTTAAATTAAAAAAAAATCAAAATTAAAAAAAAGAAAAAATAGGGGCATGGTCATGGCAGTTATAAGTTTTATGCACCAAAAATATTTGCTCTAGTGTCATTATCCAGGGAGTAAACAGTCGACTACGTTTGTAATAGTTTGTATGGAGAAAGCCCCCGGTACCCTTTCCTCTTAAATATCATCACTACATAGTATAAAATAAAGTCACTTTTCGCCGTCCCTATGTCCCTATTTCCCTTTGTATGCTTAAATCTTTAAAACTACGCAACGGATTTTGATGCGGTTTTTTTTAATAGATAGAGTGATTCAAGAGGATGGTTTATATGTATAATATATGCATAATATAGCCGTGCGAAGCCGGGGCGGGTCGCTAGTACTTAATATTTTAGTAAAATTATGTACCTACTTAACCTGAATCTGTCTTTATGCAAGCTAATACAAGCTGTGAGAAGCCATAATTAACAAGTGCGAGTCGGATTCACGCACGAAGGGTCCCGTAGCATGTTTTATTTACGCTCCACTTAATTATTTTTCTGTTTTAGTATTTGTTGTTATAGCGGCAATAGAAATACTTACATAATCTGTGATTTACACTCTCTAGCTATCATTGTTCAATATACGGATGTAATTGGGTTCCGTTGTTACCCTTTGGATACCGAACCCTAAAAACTGCATCAAAATCCGTTATACATAGGGACAGACAGACAGCGAACGGGAAGCGACTTTGTTTTATACTATGTAGTGATAATTAAACTAAAATAAGAAAGAGGAAAGATTGACTTCGGTTTTAGGAGCTCTTCGTAAAGTAGGACACTGTATCCCAATCAAAATAAGAACAATTATCTATAACTCTTTAGTAAAATCACATCTTGAGTATCTAATAGAGATCTGGGGTTCCGCTGCTCCAACTAATTTAATTTCCTTGCAAAGAATCCAAAACAAAATTATCAAAGTACTACATCATTACGATTATTTTACACCCACAAACGAATTATACAAAAAAACGGAACTACTCAATTTAACTCAAATATACAGGAAAAGTATTTTTGTAGTGCACAAATTTTGATATGTTTTAAGCACATTAAAATAAAAAATATTGTTTTTTTTATTATGGAGCTAACTCAAAAACTCTCAGAGCTAGGTATAACCATTTAAGTATCTAACAAAACGACGAAGTCCATGGACACAATACTAGCGCCAGCGAGTTTTATAGCGCGCTCTAAATGAAGGTAGGTACCTACGTGTCACTGTGTGTATCAATACCGAGATACCCAATAATTTAGAAATTGCAGGAAGTTTTTCACATTAAGTTTTGGTTTTTTTTTTTTGGTTTTTATTTGCGTAAATGTACTCCACTGCCGACATATATTCAGCAGAAAAAAAATGTGCACTACAAAAATACTTTTCCTGTATAAATATAAAACTTGTGTTCTGGTAAAGAAAGCATCCAATAATCTAAGTTCTAATATAAAACTCAAACAAAACCTAAAAACACAACGATTAAGAAACAAAAATAAATTTGTAGAAAGACCACATAGAACTACATATGGGAAGAGAACTATAGTATCTGAAGGAGTGAGGCTATACAACGATCTGCCTGATGATATTAAAGAATCGGATAGTGTAAATATTTTTAAAAGAAAACTTAAATTGCATATTGCCAAGCTAGAATAGTAACTTCTTTTTATTTTTCTTTCTTCTCAATTATCTTGTTAAAACTACCTACTTAAACACGTCAGAGGTGAATATTTAACTACCTATTTTTATGTTTGTATCTCATTTGTCTTATGAGAATAACTGGACCGATTTTGATGAAACTTAGTATGAGGATACATTGATTCATTGGCAGTAACATAGGCTATTTTTTATTCCGATATTCCCACTGGATCGGGAGTTACGCGGGTGAAACCATGGAGCGCTGCTAGTTCTTACTATTTTAAATTGTTTCTGCACACTGCACAGTAATGGATTTATCTGAATAAATAAATGAATTAAATTAGCTACGCTGCTGCAGTAGAGACGTGAAAACTTATTGTTTAAACAAAGATTTCTAATACCAAACAATTAAAATTAAAAAAAACCAAAAGAGGTTAAGTAAAAAACATCTGATAAAAAATTAACTCGTATAATTATGACGTCACAGGATCACAGGTAACCCCCTACTGGCCCCTTTCTACTTTGATGACAGATTAAAAAAAATATCAAAAACAAACAAACATACATAGTTATGCGGGAAAAACACAACCATTCCTTGTTTATATCATGTAACAGAATATCACTACATAGTATAAAATAAAGTCGCTTTTTCTGTCCCTATTTCCCTATGTATGCTTAGATCTTTAAAACTACGCAACGGATTTTGATGCGGTTGTTTTTAATAGATAGAGTGATTCAAGAGGAAGGTTTATATGTATAATACATGCATAATATAGCCGTGCCGGGGCGGGTCGCTAGTATTTAATAATTTTATACTATAGGCACAGAGTATGGGTTCCATCTTGCTACAAAATGTAAATAAAAATATAATATCGAAACTATGTCAAGTCCCATACTATTATTTACATCTCTTTATCTAATTTTTAGTTCAAGTCTATTATATCTCTTTCATAAGTGACGTCACGATCCAATGAAATAACATTGCCTAGTTATGGTAGCGTATTTTCGAGCTCTTTGCCAGACGCCTCCGTGGCGCAATTGGCTAGCGCGTTCGGCTGTTAACCGAAAGGTTGGTGGTTCGAGCCCACCCGGGGGCGGTTTAGTTTTGCTGTTTTGTATAAAGAGAAAAAAATTCCTACTTTTTACAAGTATCTAGTTTTTTTATTGAAACCTATAGAACAAATGTTAATTGTTGTTGTTGTAAAAACAAATGTTGTTGTTTTTTTTGTTGATTGTTGTAAAAACAAATGTTAAACAATGTAAATGTAAAAAAAACATGCCACACCTCTTACTGGTTCAATATGATTGAATATTTCGATGACTCTCTCAACTCCCGTATGGTCTAGTGGCTAGGATACCTGGCTTTCACCCAGGAGGCTCGGGTTCGATTCCCGGTACGGGAATTTTTTTTGTTTTTTCGTTTTATTTTGATCAGATTTATTTATTTTCCTAAGTTTAAAAGTGATTTATTATAACAAAAGCAAAATATAAATAAAATCTGTTATTTTATCTTTTATGTTATCTGTTTTTAATCATAGTTATTTTTGTATCAAAGTACAATTAGGTTTTAAAATGTTTAAAAACAGACATGCGCATCCGGTGAAGTTTTTTAGTGAAAATTTTTTTTAGTCCGTTTGCTATAATAATTATTATAAACTAGCGACCCGCCCCGGCTTCGCACGGCTATGTTATGCATGTTTTATACATATAAACCTTCCTCTTGAATCACTCTATATAATAAAAAACCGCATCAAAATCCGTTGCGTAGTTTTAAAGATCTAAGCATACAAAGGGACATAGGGACGGCAAAAAGTGACTTTATTTTATACTATGTAGTGATTGTTTAAATAATATTTCTAGTCAATAATCATAAAAAGTAACTGTATAAAAAATTTAAGAAAAAAAAAGGCAAAACTTTTGTCAGAAGTGGGATTCGAACCCACGCCCTCAGAGAGGACCAGAACAACTCGGACTCATTTCAATGAGCAAGGTAACCTTGAGTCTGGCGCCTTAGACCGCTCGGCCATCCTGACAGATACGTAAGGTATTGAAATTACTGACTGGTTGCTTTGTGACAATTTTTGAATAGAAATTAAATGTGTTTACATTCTCTTGCCCATGAGAATTTTAGATAGACTTAAAATGCCTACTATCTATTTTAGAATAAAATATTTATTAAAAATTTATTTAGTAGAGCTCTTCTGTGGGAATTATTTTCGTTATTCTATACTTAATCTTTGCAAAACTCCAAAACTAACAAAATAAATGAAAATATTATAAGTGTTTTATTGAAAACAGTGACATCTATGAACTCAAGTAGAAACTTTAACGGCATTAACTTGGCCGACGTAATAGTTTGACTACTCAAAGTTAGATGGCAGCAAAAATGTTTTATTAGCGACATCTAGTAGTGACATATTACACTAATTAGTTTAACTACCTACTCAATTTCAGATGGCATTGTTACCAAATTAAATATACTACGATAAATGGAAGGACTTCGGTATAAAAAGTGTAAGTAAAACTACCTTAAAACGAAGATTTTCATGAATATTTGATGTTTATTAATAAATAAAGTATTACTAATTAATAAAGCTTACTAAATAAAATATACACAACTTAAATTTAAGAATAAAATATTATTTAAAATTTATTTAGTAGAGCTTTTCTGTGGGAATTATAGTCAGTCTAACCTTACATAATCTTTGCAATACTGCAAAACTAACAAAATAAATGAAAATAATAAAATGCAGTATTTTATTGAAAACCGTGACATCTATGAACTCAAGTAGAAACTTTAACGGCATTAACTTGGCCGACGTAGTAGTTTGACTACTCAAACGTAGATGGCAGCAAAAATGTTTTATTAGCGACATCTATTGGTGAGATAATACACTAATTAGTTTAACTACTCAAATTCAGATGGCATTGTTACAAAATTAAATATTTTGATTACGATAAATGGAAGGACTTTGGTATAAAAACTGGAAGTAAAACTACCACAAAACGAAGATAATAATGAATTTTTAATGTTTATTAATAAATAAGAAATAAAGAAGTATTATTACAATTAATAAAGCTTACTAAATAAAATACATATACACAACTTAAATTAGATTCCTAAAGCAATTTAATTTTCATGTGGTATTTACAGCTATCGATATTATTTAAAATTAGATTTTTTTTCTAAAAAATTGGATAGTTTTTCTATAAATGCCGATGCTGAATACAGCATCGGCATTTTTGTAAAATGCCTATTTTTTTTAAAGACTAAGTTCTCAGTGTCAATTTTGTTAGAGGATTATTTCTTATAAAGACAGGCCATTTCCAGCAAGAATTTAACAATCTCGATTTTATTAATTCTAGACTAGTCCAAACATATTTGATACAATTTATAACTCGATTTTAGCTTTCTGTCAAAATTGATTTAGTCAATTCATAATTTTGAATTTAAGGCGGCTTGCATGAAATTGTGCTAAAACAAATTAAGCTATATTCTAGCTAAATACATATAGCGGGTAATTTGACACTTTAATATTTGGCTAATCATGTTTGAGGTCTTAAGAGGAAAGGGTACCGACGCTCTCTTCATACAAACGTGGTCGACTGTTTTCTCTCTGGATAATGACACTATAGCAATTATTTTTGTTGCAAAAAAACCTATAACTGTCATGACCATGTTTATGTTTTGTTTTTTTATTTTATTTTTAAATCTTAATTTCTATGATAATTAGAAAAAGAAAAAACAAGACATAGGGGCATAGTCATGGCAGTTATAGGTTTTATGCAACAAAAATATTTATGCTAGTATCATTATCCAGGGAGGAAACAGTCGACTACGTTTGTATGGAGAGAGCGCAGGTATCCTTTCACCTTAAATGCTTTTAATTTTTGTTATGCAAGTCTTCCACGTTGAGTAAAATTTTTTTTTTTTATAATTTTGATGGAAGTGGCCTACTATGTAAAATTAGGTACTATGACAATAATCCTTTGTTGTATTAGCCATTATACAAGTGCGTCCTCTCTAGAGTCAGTAGCCATTTTGTAAACTAAACAATTATTTTTTACTAGCTTTACGTCAGAGGCCTGAGTCGGTCACGCACTCAAACATACCGTATTCACGACCCAGTTGGCACAATGGTCACCATGCTGGACTGCCGAACACAGGGTTGTGGGTTTGATTCCTGCCTCAGACAAGTATTTATGCTTAGATATTTGTCTGGAGTCTGGTTGTTTCTATGTATTATAAGTATATATTTACAAAAGAAAAGTTTATAAGTAGTCACATTGTCACGTAGTTTACATTGTCCAGCACCCATAACACAACTGTAGTTACTTAGCTTGGGGCTAGATGGTGGTGTGTGGAATGTCCTGCAATATTTATTTATATTGAGTATTGAATTTTTTTTTTTTTTCTTCAGTTATGGCTTCGCACGGTTTGTGCATATAGCCAGTATGAAGTAATATTTTGCATCAAGTTATGGCCCGATTTACAGAAATCGGGCTCAAAGTGTTTCAAGATGGTCAAGTCGTCAAGTCACAGTTTGTCAAGTCAGGGGTCATAGTAAAGCGGTGGCTACTTTACTATAACCTTGTAGGAGATTTTGGAGGCAACGAGAAAAGTCCATGTTTGACACTGATTTTTACTTTCACTACACTTGTGCACTTTCACAGAACTAAATTAGATAACTTTCCACCGGAATTATACAATTTAACTCGGTTTACAACTAAGTTTCGTGTAAATAAAACTGCAGCACGACATGTTGTTGGCTCGTTCCAGCCAAAACCAGTATTGAATATTGAGTATTCCTTTGAAACTGAGCAAACAACTATAAAAGCTAGTCGATCACTTGACAATCATCATCATCAACAAATCCACCATGGAATGCATCATCTAATATATCATTTCTATTCTTCTTCAGCTCGTTATTTATAAAATTTCTTCTTTCTTCTCTTTTTCTCAATTCGGCTAACTGTTCTGGTGTTTCTTTCTCCATCAAACCTTGAAAAAATCAAGAAACAAAGTAAGGACTTGAAAATGTCTTGTTTAAATGAACGAGTTCTCATTTAACGATCCTTATTAACCTAGAGAGGTTGGATTAGCAACCTCCTCCAAAATAAAACGTAGGCAGAATGGTTCTGGCCTAAGTGGTAAATAACTTGACTTTCATTTTGAAGGTCATGGGTTCAAATCTGGTCATGGTGATTGACATTGACATTGCTCAGCGGGCTATGAAGAGAGCTATGCTCAGAGTTTCTTTATGTGATAGAATCGGAAATACGGAAATAGAAGAACCAAAGTCGCCGACGTAGTTCTCAGGATTGGTAAGCTGAAGTGGCAATGGGCAGGTCACATAGCTCGCAGAACTGACTACCACTGGGGAGTAAAGGTTCTCGAGTGGCGGCCGTAATGCAACGCGAAACGGAGTGTTGGGAGACCAGCTGCCCGGTGGACCGACGACATTGTGGCGGTCGCGGGTAGTCGGTGGATGGAAGCGCCTCAGGACCGCTGTTTGTGGCGTCGTATGGGGGAGGCCTATGTCCAGCAGTGGACGTGTTTGGGCTAATATGATGATATTGCTCTATTTGCTCTTACAATGAAGTAAAACATTATGATGAAATCCACAGCTTAGTCAACTGAGAGGGTAGTTTATAGGTGGTTGTCAAATCCAGTCCATTTTCACGCAAAGAGTACCCAACTAAAGAGGTTTAATCACAGAAAAACAACCCTTAAACGAGTAAAAGTAAGATGTAGGCACTCTTAGCGCTTAACTACATTGATTAATCTAATAATGTATCTTTATTTTAATAGTTTTATCACATAATGACGACCCAGTTGGCACAATGGTCACCACGCCGGACTGCCAACACGGGGTTGCGGGTTCGATTCCCGCCTCAGACAAGTATTTATGCTTAGATATTTGTCTGTGGTCTGGTTGTTTCTATGTATTATAAGTATATATTTACAAAAGAAAAGTATATAAGTAGTATATCCGTTGTCTAGCACCCATAACACAAGTCTAGTACTTAGCTTGGGGCTAGATGGCGATGTGTGGAATGTCCTGCAATATTTATTTTTTATTTTTTATTTATAATACAACTTATTTAGGGTTGTCTTTACAAGAGTGACAATAAATATAATATCTAAGAGTTATCAGTCAAAACTTTTTTTGCATACCTTTTGTAAAACTATAAATAACAGTTGTAAAGTCTCCATCAACGAATGCTAAGTTCACAGTAGGTCCAGTTTCAATCGTACAAAGATTTTCTTGTATCCTGTTAATATTTTCTATAGTAACTTGTTTGTGTGTAGGAAAGGGCACGTAAATATTCAATTTCTCAGTTTTACTCCGTCTTGCGACGATGTACAGTGTGTCTATATCACTATTATAACAGTATTCAGTGTCGTGCATCAGTTTTTCATCCACTAGGTGGATATAAAGTTGATAAGCTAAAGAAATATTCATGTCTGAATTGCAGCCGAGTTTTCTCATGTCTTCTTTTATTTTTTGCTCGACATCCATTTTAGCAGTTGGTTTTAGCACTAAAGAACGTTATTTGGTAAATTGTTACAGTAAGTTAAGTTTATTTTCAGAGTATTTCGGCAAAAACGGAATTGTAACCTCAAATTAATTCAATGTTTTGATTTTTGACTTTGACAGAATTGACAGACAGGTTGTTGACGTTTGGAAGTTATGTGTTGTGAACTATTCCACAATAGATGGCGGTGATTGGTACTTAAGTTTTATAGTACAGCTATTTAATAATAGATGTCGGTACATGTATACTAATTTACGTAGCTTTCTACTTTCTGCTGAATTTTCTAAATATCAAATCAAATTATGATAGACTAGCGACCCGCCCCGGCTTCGCACGGCTATATTATCCATGTATTATACACATAAACCTTTCTCTTCAATCACTCTAACTATTTAAAAAACCTCATTAAAATCCTTTGCGTAGTTTTAAAGATTTAAGCATACAAAGATATAGGGACAGAGAAAGCGACTTTGTTTTATTTTATGTAGTGATAGTGATGATGATAGTGATAGTGATTTGATTATCTTAAATGTACATTTTTACCTACATTTTTGTGATAAGAGTACTAACCCAAACCCAACCCAGAGAAATTATGTAATTGGTCTAAGCTACGCTAAGTATTATTCCGATATAAAACGATAAATTTCATTCACCATGTATTAACTACTGCTTTCTTATCGTTTACTGTCGTTTTGTCTCATAGTATTATTCATAGTTAATAGATACCTAAGTAATTCAACTACGAAAAAAGGTCGACACGATACTTGGAGATGCATGGAGAATAACATCCCGCGGTTTCACCCGCGTAAGTCCCGGAGCCCTATTTTTGAATCGTTCGCCCCGCGTCGAGCGCTCGATTTCTACTGATATTCGTTCGACATCGGAAATTCGCTATCTTTGAATCACTCCATCGTAACGAATGGTCTCCACCACTCGTCGCCGACAGGCGAGTGGTAGAATAAACATCAAACAATCATAGTCAAACATTCGGAAACGGTCTTTGAAAAATATTTATATCTTTTGGGATAATTTCGGATGTCCGCTGGTAATTACCGCTTTTCAAATAACTGCGTAAAATAAAAATTGACATTTTAAATTTCAACGACGAACGATTCAAAAATACAGTAAATTTGTGTCATGCGACTTGGAAGTCGAGCGTGACTTGTAGGCGTATACGACGAAGCTTTGTCACACGAGCGATTCAAAAATAGAGCCCCCGATCCCATTAGAATATCGGTGTAAAAGTTTCTTACGTGTTATTCCAGGCTAACAGCTATCTAAACATCAACTTGCATTGTAATCTTTCAGTAGTTTTTGCGTGAAGTAGTAACAAACACATTCAAATTTAAAAATAGATCCATTTATTTGTTGAAATTTTGTGTGTATAAGATTATGGCTTAGATTTAGATGTTTTATAAGAAATAAAATTTCCAAAATAAAATTTATATATTTTTATTATTGAAGTTACAAGTTACAATGGGCATTGATATTCAAGTGGCAATGAATGGTGGGTAAAATGCCGTATAAAAGAAGAAAGAAATAAATTAAACTAACGTTAGAAAAAAACTAAAATAAATGTTAAAAATATTTCAGTCATAATATTTACACTAATTAGTTGAATTAATATTTTCTCTTAAAAATACTATAATACACGCTTTATGAAGTAAAAATTTGCGCCAATATTTTTTCACGTTTAATTTTAATAGTCACAAAAAAAGACTTATGTAAAAAATATACAAATTTTGAAGCTCAAAATTTTAGCTAAATATAAAATAAAATAAAAACTGTAAGTATGTAAGTAAGATTTTTGTTACGAATTTTTTTTTCAAAAATTCGTATCAAAAAAAAAATTCGATTGAATTTTTTTGGGTTAAATTTTGTTACCAGGGAATTTTGCTTATATTCTAGTTTGCATCCCTTAAATTGCAACTAAATCTTATGTTATTATTTTAATCTCTTAAATAGTTTGTATTCTAAAAAAAATTAAGAAATACAAGCCTAAATAAATTAGTTTGGGTAAAAAAATATTGGTGCAAAAATCCTCCGTAAAATACACTTATTTCTAACTTATTTATAAAATGGTGGAATCAAGTAAAGAGAGTTCAATTTACAAGATTCCACCGTGTTTTTTTAAGGGTAAGTGAAGTTTTAGAATTAAGTAATTAATGTCTTACTTAAGTAATTGAATGACAAAGTAATTCATACGTATTCCGAGTAATTTAAGTAATCATTTCATTAAACGCATTTTTAAAAAATCAAAAATAGTTTAGAAAGAATGGAAATCAATAAGACTATCATACTTGCTCCAGTCAATCGCAGATAAGATCCGAAATGGACATAATAGCTTCGCGTAAGTTCTATAAGCACATTTTAGTATGCTCAATGCTCATGCTAGTCAGCATGCTGTAAACGCTGTTCATCAAAGAACCGCAGCATTATTTGACTTGCAAATTAAAGAAAAAGATATCCACAACTAACTAGATCAAGTATGAAAGGTTAACAGTCTAACAGTCATTATTTTTCAAAAAACAATCGCCTTGTAAAACATTTTTTTCCTTCCATAAGAAAACCAATGGCTTCTGGTTCTAATTATAAAAAAATTAAGCTAAATACGATTTGAACTCAGCCTAACTCATAGAAGATCTTTACTAGTTTTTATACATTTACCTCTAAAACAAATTTCTGTTTCGTGTGAGACTTCAGTTGACATTGAAGTACTAATTACATTTGCTGGATCGAAAGAACTAGGTGATGCTTTAGGCAATTCTGTACTTTCATCAATTTTTTTAACTTCTTGCGTAGTTATTTCATCAGGAATGTATGAAACTTCAGTAGTTACCATTGTTGGATTAGGTTTTTCAGTGGTAATATCGATTTTTGTATCATTTTTGCTTTCATCTTCAGATGTTAATCCAAATAAGTAATCCATAAAGCTATATGTATTAGATTTTTCAGTTTTAACAGTTGTAGCTTCTGTTGTTATATAAATATCATCGATTGTAGGATCTGGGGAGCCTGTACCTAGATCAAAATCTCCTGAACTAGTGATTTTATCTGTAGTTTCTTCTTGTTCTACTGTGGTTGTTTTTTCCGGTTTGATTTTAGTTATTTCTACAGCTGTGGCGCCAATTTCAGGGTCTTCGTCCTCACCGAAGATGTCTTTTATAAATTGAAAGGCTGGTTTGTAGGTTGTGGCTTTAACTTTGGGTTTTTCTTCAACTGTTATGTCGTTGTTAGTTTGTTTAACTTGCTGGCCTAATCTGTTGACAGTGTTAGTGTAGTATTGTGATTCGGCGACGTCAATTGATTCTGTGGTCACGGGGCTTACTTTGACTTTCTTCCAATAACCTCGACGTTGATTCTTCGGTTCATTTTCTTGCTGTAATTAAAAAACAACGTGATTTAAATTTTCATATTCATTCATAAGACAAAAAAGATATCCTAGATAGATAGATAAAATCTTTATTGTAAACACCATTTTTATATTACACCAAATTGATAAAAAAATGGTTGTCTGTGAAGTTGGTTTCCGGATGATAGTTTTACGTGATAACGTCTTATGAAAACATTAATGAAATAATTGAGACAGGAGACTTGACAAATGGTTGTCTGTAAATTGACGGTAACGTGAGCGATGACGTTACCTTTTTTGTGAGTGCTGCCGGTGTTCATCGATTTAATAGACGTAATTACGTCAAAAAAACAAAGCTTAAGTCTAAGTGTTACAGAGGGCGGCCTTATCGCTCAATTCCAGGCAACCTTTGTTTTATAATTTGTTTATTAATAAATTTTTTTCGTATACCGCTGTATGTTTTTTAATAATATTCATTAGTGATTGATTGTTTGGGTGAGAATTTAGAAAAGATATTAGCATTTTAAAATTAGCAAGAATTTTAAAAGTAAGTTGTTTTCCCTTACCTCATTTGAAACTGTAGTTTCAGCCGTCGTGATAGGTTCCACTGTCGTAGTTTCTTGCTGTAATGGCGTTGTCTTACTATAAACATCTCCAGAAGAAATAATCCTCTCCGGTGGTATCTCACCAATTTCACCACCTTTATGCTTCATAACGTTAGAAGAATATTCGTTCTCATCTTGTTCTTCTAGACTTTTCATTACTTCTTCAAGCATGCTTTCGAAAGTAGACATAGTATCTCCTGAATCGCTTTTAGTTACCTTACTTTGTTCGACTAAAGCTTCTAGCGTTGGTGGAATTTCAGGTATCTTTTTGTTGTTCCTATTATTTGATGCAGGAGTTACAGTTAAAAGGATTTCTTCATCGTAATCATTTCTTGCTGTAATTATATCCATTTCCTTATCAGATCTGCGTTCTGTTGTAACTATTTTTTGATCATCTATTATGTCGTTAGGATTGTATGGCTTAAAAGAATCGCTGTTTATTTTAGGAGACCATTGACTGCTTTCCGGTTCAAGGTATTTTGGTCTGTTGATTGAATAGTTTGATTCTTGGTCTTCGCTTTCTTCGGGTTCGGGTTTTTTGTTATATCTTTCGGATAATTTAGGTCTTTGACTGTACCTTGAGTATAAAGGTCTCACAGTAGTAGTAGTTCCATCAGTTTGAGTGTCAGGCTTGTCTGTTGATTTCTCTGTAGTGGGACGTCTTCCTCTGAACCTATTCTTGACTTCGTAAGTATTTTTTCTAGTAACAGAACCCTCAGTTGATGTGGTAGTGTAGGTTGGTCTTCTCCTACGGAATTGTCCTCGTTTAGTAGTCACTTCTACAGAAGCTGGTACATCTGTAGCAGGCTCTGGTTTGTAAACTGGATGTCTATAGTCTTGTACATCCGGACGAGCGTGGACTTGCTTTGTTTTCAAGTCAGCTTCAATTTCGTCAATACGCATTGTCGTTCTTCGTTTATCGAAAGCTGGTCTGTAAGTTACTGGTCTACGTCTATCGATTTTAGGTCTCGTAGATTCTGTAGAGGCTTGATGGTATTGCTTGATGACGCCTGGACGGACACGTACTCTGTTATAAGACGGGGTTGTTTGAACAATGTTCTCTTCCTCTTCTTCTTGGCTGACCTTGGTCACTTCAATATCAGGAGTTATAGTAGTTTCTTCTCTTGGTGAATATTCGTCTTTTACAGTGTAACTTAAGCCTTTTGAATCATTGATATCTACTGTTGGTTCTGTGGCGTAAACTGTTTCTTCTTTTTGAACAGTGGTTTGTTTAGCGTAATCCTCTTCTTTTTCTGTCGTTTCAGTATAAGGTATAGTATCTACAGGATTTCTCGAATAAGTATATTCCTCAAGCGGTGATGAATTCGAAATGTAGGAATATTCTTGAGCTACAGTAGTTCTAACTGGGATATCTTGAATATCATCTTTAGGGTTTGTTTGTTCGTAATTGAATTGACTTACTGCCACTTTTTCATTTGTGTAAGCATTCTCAGTATCGTAGCTTTCAGTGGCGGGTTCTAAGTCCCTAGTCGATGATATTTTAGGACTCGGATCTGTGATAGCTTCAATGTCAACAGTGCTCATTCTTTCCATTAAAGTGACTGGATAATTTTGATGCAATATGTCTCTTTGATAGGCTAAGTCTTGTTCTTTAGTTGAAGACGTTTTCTTTTCGTAATATTCATTATTTTCTGAAGGTCTGAAAGTCACACGTCCCCTATTTCTGATTCTGGTGGGTTTTGTTGAAATTTCAGCACTGACACTAGTATCTGTCGGCCTTCTTGTCGGTTTTTCTGAAGTTATCTTATTAGGTTCGTATCTAGGGCGAGAAGGTGTGGGTCTCCTTTCCCTTAAGGGTCTACGAGTGGCTGTTCTGGTAGTAAATTCTCCGGAATCTATTCTTGGAGTGGTGGTGTATCGTGGACGGCCCCTACTTCTTATTGGAGTTCTTCTAGTAGTTGACGTGCTGGTCGTAGGTGTTTTACTTTCGCCAGAGTTATAACTTTCATATCTAGTATTCTCATATTGATTGGTGTTTTCTAATTCATAAACAGTTTGGGGTTCTTTTATTTCTTCAGTCGGGTTTTCATTTTGGAGATTTTGAACTGGTGCTTGTGTTTCCTGGTTCACAGCGTAATCTTGTATGTTAGAAATAGTAGGTTCATGTTCATTATTGGTAGGAATGAAGGTCTCTCCAGATTCTGCCTTAGTAGTGTATTCATTGTAATTAGGATATTGTGGAGTTTGTTTCTCTGTCTCATAATGAATTTCAGGGCTGTAGTTTTGTAAGTAATTTGGTGAGACCTGTTGCGGTACTTGTTGTTGTTGATAATAATGTTGTTTTTCTGTTACTTCTTCTGACTTATGCGGTGCCAATATAGTTACGGTATTGACTGTAGGCGGGGGTGGAGGATTCATTTCAGCATTGGGAGTTGCAACAGGTGCTTTATTTTCATCAACGTACTGATGGTAATCTAAAGGCGTACTGAAATGGAACGCTTGGTTTATCGAATAAGGATTGTGCGTTTCTAGGAGTTGACTGGGATACGTCGATGGTGGTTTCGTAGTCGTGGGTGTAGGGATAGGTCGTAGGGTGGACGAAGATTCAGGTTTTCTTTGTGTGTATGTCTTTGCTGGTTCAAGAATCTTTTGCTGTTGTAGTTGTTGCTGTTGTAGTGGTTGCTGTTGCTGTTGTGGTGGTTGCTGTTGCTGGTAATTGTTTGGTTGATTGTATTCTGCTTGAGCTTCGTTGGATAAGAAGTAATTTCCAGGTCTTGGCGGTGTAACAAACTCGTCATTCAGCGGTCTCAGCGTGGAAACTGTTTGCGGCTCAAACGAGTAGTAATTCGATTGATAATTTGGCACTTTACTCTGTGGTGTAGCGGCAGTACTGTAGTAGCTTATAGTCGGTTTCTGCGTAACTGGCTTCTGTTCTTGCGTATATCCTCCGACGTAGTAATTTGGCCGAATAACATCTGTTTCTTGATGAGGGGTTTCCTTGATCAGAGAGTTGATGACAACGGAGCCAACGTGAGGAGACGGGAAAGGTATTTTAGCAAATCCTTGAGGAGTGTTGTAACTTAAAGGAGCTACAAAGAAAGGAAGCTGTCGTAGTTTCTTGTCACTTTGTTCTATATTAGATAAGTAGGGCAATTCAAACTTGACGTAGCGTTCTGGAGGCAGCAGTGATGATGGGCCGATGAAGACTTTAGGAGCATTGAGAGGGTTAACAGAATCTAGAACTGCGACGGAATTGGCATTCTTAAGCGAGTTCAAAACGTCTCCCACTTTTATCTGATTATTTTTACTGGCTTCTTCGGTTAAGAATATAGCTAAAGGTGGTTGGTGGGGTTTTAATTTCTTGGGTTTGACCGTGGTCGGTGGGAGAGTCGGGAATGGAGTAGGAACAGTTGAGTATTTTGGTATTTGATCGATGTTGTTCAATTGAGCGTTGAATCTGGGGAAATAGTCTTGAGCAGCGAAGTTGTCTAGCGGTTTTGGTATTGGTCTGATTTCTGGTGCAGGTTGTTTTGCTCTTTGAGAAAATAAATCAGTATTTACCAATTGCGGTGATGCCATTGGACTTCTAAAGTTAAATTGACCTCGGTTCAAAGACTCTAAGGGTACGTACAGTAACTGTACTTCTTCTCTCTCAATTTTAGGTAAACCTTGATGCATTTGAGGCCTTGCAACCACGTCGAAGTTCTCTACCTTCATTTTGGGGAAAGTCATAGGTTTCTTCTTCGGGAAAGCGAAGTCGTTTGAAATATTTTCCATACGGTATCCATCAATAAACTTCGGAGCTTCTAGCTTCTTCGGTTGGTTGAAAGGTTTAGCTTGAGTGGACGAAGGCAGCTGAGTTGGAGTTGTCTTCGGGAAACTATCGAATTTAATAGGCGTTTGTTGGATTAATTGGGGTCTTGGTTTCAACTGCGGGATGCTTTCGTAACCGAATTGTTGGGAAAGAAACCCTTGGTTTAAGGGAAAGTTCGGCTGCGCAAGACCGAATCGGATGCTCTGGCCAAATCCTTGTTCTGTCAAAAAGTTCTGAGGAGCAGAAGGCACAGACGGCACGGATTGAAGATACAACTGCCTATTTGAAGGCGAATTGAAGTAAGCCCTGGACGGAAAAGCTTCAGGGGAAAAGCTCGTAGGTCTTAACGGTAATGGCTCAGTCAATATTCTGGGCTCAGCGACGGCTTGACGCTTGATCTGTGGTGGCTGTGCTTCTGGCTCTTGTACTGGTCTACTAAGGGGGACCCAGTCGCTGATGTCGGAGGTGTACGAGCTGATTTGCCGGGACCATCTTCCTTGGTCTTTGGCTGACGTCACTGTCAGTAGCAGGACCAGGGATGCGAAACGGTGCACGGTGAGGTGCGCCATCTGGGAAATAATATAAAAACGAGTTATAGAAAGATCTTGATAACAGCGGGTCAGCTACAAATGCAGAGTGATTGATATTTGAATAATTATAGTAATTTAAAGTGATTCATCGGTTCCAGTTTAAGTTACAGTTTAAGTTGTGTAAGTAACTGGTTTAAGAAGTAAATCGGATTACATCATTTATTGCTTTTTATTAGGAAACTAGATTCATAAAATAATGTTATTGGTTTTCTATTTATTACGTGACTACTTTTAATGCAGTAAGTTGTCTCCAGACATATTGATAGGTTATTTCTTTTGAACACGGTCGACTAAGTTTAGAGTGTATTATAGGTACTGGGCAAGTCTACTTCACCCTCAAAAAGAACCAATCAAAGAGGCCTAGTTGCGGAAAACAGCCCGTATACAGTACGCGATAAAGTTTAGTAAATTGATGCAACACCTGCATTCACACAAAAGTGTCATGTTTCGGTAACAGTCCCGGAAAGGGACGCATGGCGTCATGGTAATATGAGAGTGTTTAATAATAATATCGCTCATCTGGGCTTGTGTTATGGTGACGAGTGACGGATAGAAAACTTATATAGGGGAAAAAAAGGAAAAAAATAAAATAAAAAGGAATAACAAAAAAACCTAATTTTTCATCATTTTCTTACGACATTATCACGTAAAATTTTCGTCTGTAAACCGACTTTACAGACAAACATTTTTTTAACGCAATCTATACATATAATAAAATCCTTTGTCCTGACTGACTGACGGATCAACGCACAGCCTAAACCGCTGATTGTAGAGACCTGAAACTTGGAGGGTGTGTTCCTTGTATGACGAAGGCATCCGATAAGAAAGGAATTTCTGAAATTCTACCCCTAAGGGGGTGAAAAAGGGGGGCAAAGTTTGTATGGGCCACCGAGATTCCTTAGTCCATTTTCGACATCTAGCTATACGGACGAAGTCGCGGGCAAAAGCTAGTCTTTTACAAATCTTGAAGACCAATGACTCCAGGAAGAGCGTATGTAATCCATGTCAAAGTGATTACGTGCTTACACGTTATGGTGCTTGGGTATGGAAAATACTCGTATTATGTAAACATTCTAGTTTCCAATACTTTATTTTTGCAGAAGTTTTTTGCTGCGGTTTCTTAGGAGGTTTTTCTGAGACTTTAAGCTCTCAACGTGCTCTCAACCAAGTGGAATGACTAGTCTTAACGAGATGCAATATAAATTAATATTAAAAAATTTATTCCATAAAGTTGCATTCTGTTGCATTGTATTATTTAAAAAACAACGGACTATGTGCACTTTTTTTTTTTTTTTTTTTGCGATTTTTGTCGATTATTCAAAATATACTTAGATAAATTCTTTATTGGAAACACCATTTTTAAATTAGTACTTTAAAAAAACTTAATGCCCCTATGTTTTGTTTTTAAATCTTCATTTCTATTATAATTAGAGAATGAAAAAAACCAAAACACAGGGGCGTAGTCATGGCAGTTATAGGTTTTATGCAACAAAAATATTTGTGCTAGTGTCATTATCCAGGGAGGAAACAGTCGACTACGTTTGTATGGAAAGAGCGATACTTTAACAATTTTATTTACGAGAATTGGCCTTCTGAGGCAATTAACGTAATTGAAAATGAAATATCTGGTAACAATAATTATAAATATTAGCATTCGTGAAAAGTCGTTTGAAGTCCTAGGTCATATCAATTTCCTTAAAAAAACTTGCGAAAAAACAAACTCTGAAATTAAAGATGTTATCATTTAATTATCTACTAAGTTTTTCACATAGTATTATGAAATACAATGTACTTTATGTTTAGGTTCTCATGCTATATGAACTTTATGTAATTGTAGAATTACATAAGACAATGTTGATGGCTCTTAGATAGCTTTTTTTTTCAATTAGGTGAAGTTCATTTTTGAAAAAAAAAAAACATATCCTTGTATTTTCCAAGGTTTTTGTGACTTTAACTGAATTTTCATAAAACTATTTATATGGATATTATCGAGATTATTTTGTATTTATTTTTGTGAAAAACATAAAAAACGCTATACAGTCGCCTCAGCCTGTGACCATGATATCTGCAAAGTTCTCGAAACGTCAGGTTATTACAAAAATAAGTGGGAGTCGGACTCCCGCATGAAGGGTTCCGTTCCATGTTGTATGGAGCCTATATATTTTTTTTCCTGGTTTTAGTATTTGTTGTTATATATATAAATATAAATACTGCAAGACATTGCACACATCGCCATCTAGCCCCAAGCTAAGTAACTAGACTTGTGTTATGAGTGCTAGACAACGGATATACTACTTATATACTTTTATTTTGTAAAAATATACTTATAATACATAGAAACAACCAGACCACAGACAAATATCTAAGCATAAATACTTGTCTGAGGCGGGAATCGAACCCGCAACCCTGTGTTTGGCAGTCCGGCATGGTGACCATTGTGCCAATTGGGTCGTCAAATATAGCGGGAACAGAAATACATACTTAATCTGTGAAAATATCAACCGTTTAGCTATCGCAGATGATATACAGCCCGGTGACAGACAGACAGAGGAGCAGACGGACAGTTAATTAAGTCTTAGTAATAGTTTCCCATTTTCTTTGGGTACGGAATTACGGAATCCAGAAAAGGTAAAATGAGTTTAAGCCAATTTTTAACCCCCGACGCAAAAAGAAGTGTATTTATAAGTTTGACTTGTCTATGTGTGTGTGTCTGTGTGTGTGTCTGTCTGTGGCAACTTAGCTCCCAAACGGATGAACCGATTTTGATAGTTTTTTTTGTTTGAGAGGTGAATTAGTCGCGCGTGTTCTTAGCTATGTTTGATCGAAATCGGTTTAGCAGTAGATAGGATTCGTGCATTCTGGCTCACGGAATCTGGCCCCTGTCAAACGGTCTGAGCTGGACCCGAAAACAAAAAAAAAAAAAAAAAAAAAAAAAAAAGTTTGGTGTCTAATTGGGGGTTTTCGGGTATTGCGAATCGATCTGTGCTATCCGTTCAGCTCTATCTACAACCGTTACAGATTTAGCTTTTGAATTATAACAGCTCCACTACCCCTAATTAATTAGCGATAATGACTGCCTCGGCGTCTAATGAGCTTTCTGATTATGTTTTTATCTAATCACCTGATCAGCTAATCACCAGCCCGGTTCGTGTGCATTTTTGTAAATAACATCTAATCACCTAATAAGCTAATCACCTAAAATGAAATAATGGTAGGTATTTCTAAAATATTGATAACACATTATTTTATAAAAAACATACTTTATTCATATACAAAATAAGAATTAAACGCATTACACAGCAGAATGTCATTGTTTATAGTATCTCTACCAAATTGATTAGTAAACTCTAACAACGACTTGTTATTGAACTTATACAGTAAGTACATTAAGCAGTATTTTCCACACACTGAAGTCCAATCATTTTGAATCCTAGTATTATTAAAACTCCATTGCCTTGAATTCCTAATCAAAAACATTTTGTGAAATCCTGTAGGAGAACGACCGTATGTATCAAAATATTCACCAATACCGTGACTATCTATGTGAATACCTATCCAGTGAGAACCAGGTTTTGTATCTGGATCTAAATTGCTTATCAGATATGCTGGAACTTGAACATACATCGGTAATCTGTTTGCAGCATACACATTATATTGCAAGCTTGGGTGAATCTTTGTTAAGTATGTTTGTATTTCTAAAGTATCCATTACTGCTGCTTTCAAAATTGATAAGTATAAGACTTATTAACTCGCTAGATCACAGACAAGTGAAAGGATACAGGTAAGCCATTCGTTTTTAACATGTTGAGTGATGTTTTAAATAAAAGGTAAGGTAATTTCAAATCATTTAATATTTTATTAAAAATACACATTGTATGATAGCTTAATACTATGGGGTACATGTGATATTTAATACTATGTTAAACTTATTTATTTTTCCTAACTGCTATAGTCTACGGTTACATTTCGATTTTTATCTATCTCTATAACATTATCGAACTCAGCATATACAACACAGTTTATTGTTTGAGTAAGGGAAGATTCAAACCTAACTTCTAATCTCACACTACCATGTCTTATAAGGTTCCAATGACCCGATGAATTAGCTGATAAATCAGGTGTTAGATCGAATGCTAGCAAACAATAACCTTTTGCATATTTATCACGAGATATCCCATTACCTTCGTTGAGAAAATGTATTCCTGTTCCTGAGAATAATGTATGAAAAGTTGCAGTGAAAATATTATTATCAAAAGATGGTTGTAAAGCTTTCGAAGGAATTTGTTGACCATCTATATATAAACAAAAGGAATTCATGTTATAGTTTTCAAAATTGAACGGATTTTTGGAAAGACAACCATTAAATGCTGCATTATTTACAAACCCAACTATGCATCTTTTAGGTACTTGACCCATGAAGATATTATCCAATGTTTTTCCCTGAACCCCTGATGGTATTGTTAAAACTTTTACTTCAGCCCGTGTAATAGGATATTTCGCTGTAGTCGATGCTAAAACTTTTTGATGAGCAAGTAAAACCGATGGGTTAATTTTTGTTCTTCGTACCAGAAGAGTTGCATCAGTTATGCTTACTTTGTATTTTACATCATTCGGTGAAGCCATCAAGTTAAATGATTCCCGGGATCTAACCAGTTTTACATTCAATTCAACACCATTAATTAGAAACTTTTCTTGGTTGAATATGTCCCCGTGAAGGTGTCCTATCATTTCTACTTCTTTACTTTCAGATATGAGTGTTTGTCTTTTTGTAAAACCAACATTATTATTATCAGTTGAATCCATATTTCCATTTGTATCTTCATACCAAAGGCTACATGTTAAGTGAGATTCTTTAGCAGTAGGTGCATAATTAAGCAAAGTTTCAATGTATGCTCGATAGGCATATGTATTATTAGGAGGTGACACCAATTTCTGGTTTAAATAAACATCAAGTTGACTGAAAATAGAATGAAGCCAATTGTTTACAGGTCCCACAACAGTTGAAGCGGTCAATTTCGACGAATCCTCATTAAATATTTTGGCTCTTATATGTAGTAATGTATGAGACAAGTCAATATAGTCATCACCGGTTCCCGGTACAAGAAATTCTATTGGACCATCGTCTGCCAAGGATGATATAGGTTTGTAGTGGACCCACATTCCACTTTCTATGCTTGTTTGTGTTGATGGTAGAGCAAATAAATCTAATTCTGACTTTATGCACTCACAAGAATGATTATGTAGGAAAGACATTATATATTTATGAAAATATATCAACTTGATTTTTATTAGCTGCTTTTTTATTTTTTATTCCTTTCCCTTTGCTAGTCGGTGAAGGAATGACTGCAGTGAGACGCTTTCTTTTAGTTTTATATCCTGACCCAGACATATTCAATTTATCAATTTTTCCATCAGCCCTTCTCTTTAAATTAGAACCAACTTCTTTTAACCGTGATTTTATTGATTCTTCCATGGGTCGAGCATTAGCCATATCAGATAGAAGTCCTACGCCTGCACTCAAAGCTTCTTTTCCTATTGCTTTAGCACCACTAGAGAGTAATGGTAAGACAGATCTAAACAGTCCTCCTAAAAAACTTCCAATCCCGTGACCACGTTGATAGGGGACCCCCTTGTAGATAACTCCTACTCCAGTACCGGCCTGGTTAGTATAATAATGTTCATATGGACAAATATTATTATTGCGTGAATACATTATAATTTAATAAAGTGTAGTTTAATACACACTGTTCCAAATTGGAATGGTATTTTTTGACCAGTGCTTGATCTTATATCTATTTCAATCGTATCAAATTCTCTGCGCATGACTGGTAGGTAATGAGGTGGAGAGAATACGTGCATTTTATTCGCTCCATATATATACTTTGCAGGATCTAATGGTATAATTCTAAGTAAAGAGGACATTACATCACCAACAATCTGTGGTTCCACTATGTCGCAATAAACAAATAGTTGTGATGGTAATCCTAAATGTAAATTTGCAGGACACTTTCCAAAACCCTTTTCTACTAAATTCCTGTTAGGTTCGAACCCTAGTTGAATACCCAACTTGGGTGATAACACCAATGATATAATTGATTCATCCAAATTTGTCACAGAAACAAACTTGGATATTTCATCATAACGAAATTTTACTTTTTCCTTTATATTATTTAATGCAGACAAAATGTGATCAATATTATCGTAATTTGTAGCAGGTATATGTTTTTTAAAATAACATGTAGAAGGTCTATTCTCATTTGGCATTATCATCATTTTTGTTACATAAATAATATTTTCATGATCTTGAACAGTAAACATTGTGCATGGATATTGGAATTCAGCTACACCAACAGACCATTCCCCTTCTAATTTGATTGATTTTGGTAATTTTGTTGAAAAACTTGTTGTCATATTATCTGGAAAATATCCCATTGAACTATTGCTCAGTAAAGTTAAATAAAAATTTTCTTTCATTATATCTGTTTTAAATCCGAAAATAATATCCAACTATTAAATTTATCAGGATAACCTTTCCACTTGACCAACACTTGCTTTCTGTTACCAGAATATCGCGAAGTAATTATTTTATCTATTTTGTAGTCAGAAGTGGGGTTAGGTGGACTAACATTTTGTAATTCTTTTTCATAAAAAGTACCCTGAATATTTTCATTTTGTAAATCTTTAAGTGTGTATACAACCCAAGGTGATCTATCGATTATAGATGAAATAATAAATATTTCATCGCTCCAGTTAGATTCATATCCTTTTTGGAATATATGTTTATATTTTGTAATTCTTACATAATCACCAACATGATACTTTGGTAAAGGTACGTTTGTAGACGTTTTAATTTTTTCCTCACTATATAAATTATTCCAAACAGTCATTATATTGTTAGAAGTTACATTACATGGGGGCATTTTAATGCTTGAATGATAGCTATGATTATACGCATACAATAAATCTTGTAAGACATCAATGTATCTAAATGTATTTTTATGAGTAAAATACCGCCACATTTTTGACTTCAGTGTTCTTTGGAATCTTTCCACAATACTAGCTTTGATGTCTGGATTATTTGTTGTGTAATAATTAATATTTTTGCTTTTAAAATAGCGTTGAACATCTTTTGATACAAACTCCGTACCTTTATCAGACTGTATGTGAGTTGGTGTTGATTGAGCTTCATTAAAAATACTTTCAAAAGACTTTTTTATTGTTATGGAATTTTTATATTTCATGGATCTAACATAAGCATATTTACTGAATACATCAATTACACATAATATATAGTTAAAACCATCATTATATTTACTATAAGTTCTCATGTCGCTCAGATCAGCTTGCCAAAGTTCATTAAGATTAGATAAGACATATTTGTTTCGAGGAAATTTCTTGTGAACTGGTTTATGAAGAGTGTATGTTTCCTGTGACTGCAACCATTCCTTTACTTCGTTTTTAGACATTTTACCTTTCAAAGCTTTTGCAAGTTTGTCAATACTACTATATCCAGCAGGGTGCGAAGCATCATAATAAATGTCGTGAATTTCTAGTAAGGAGTCCATTTTTCCCAATCAATTTTCTTTCTTATTTTCTTAATGTACTTGTCTCCAGTTATAGGAGTAGAAAATTCTTCATCAGATATTTCCCCAAGGTCTTGTAACTGAAGTTTGTTTATATAATCACTTCTTTTTGGATTACTAATATATGTGAGTGGTATTTTAAGATCTTTTATAGCCTTAGCAAAGTCCTTCCACCCTATTGGATCACCAGTTTTTTTTAATGGTCTTAATAAATCATTTATTAAATCTACAATATTACTTCCAGTGATTTTATTGTTCTCTATAAATACTGTTCCATCATCATTCCAGTGCACTTTGTTTTTACTCAACGACAACAAGTTTAACAATAACTCACCCTTTTTTACATATGTTTTAGGTATCAAAGATAGAATTTGTTTATTTGAGTAAACAGGTTCCCTTTGAACAGTATTACTTTCCTGACGAGTATCTTCTTCGTTTGATGTCCGATCAACAACTGGGTCTTTGTTGTTTGTTTCATTATTTTTATCATGTTCTTCTTTTATCATTATTTTAGGTGAATCAATGTTTGAAGTAATTATTGGAAGTTCATAAGGTTGACGATCTTCTCCAGTAAAGTGTAAGTATCTTTGTAAGACTTGTAAGTACAAAATACATTTTTTTCTATCATCGTCATTGTTTTTTAGAATATTTTGCATTTCAACATCCAATCTAGTTTTAGGATTACTCGTATCACTTACATTTTTTTGACTTATTTTATCAATCAAACCGGGTTCTACGAGTAACATTTTCTTAGTATGTTCCATTTTTAAACAAGACTATTAACTAGTCCACTCAATATGGAACCCAATATTATAGGTAGAAATGAACCCCCCTTTTGAATAATTATATTTTTTCTAACTTTATTTGTAGTTTTACGCACGAGCTTACGCAGAATATCTATGTATTGTTTTAGTGATTTCTTATCCTTTTCTTTTATTGGAACTTTACCTTTCAATACATTATGAATACACTCACAAATGCAATTTATTTCATCTTCACCGCATGATTTTAACAAAGCTTTTTGATATTTGGGTTTTAAGGTATGCAATGCTACGAGCAAATCTTTATGCGTCTTTAAGCTTCGATGCATTATTTGTAAATGACAGAAATTTGATGGTTCTTGTCATATTTAAATCCTTTTTTTGGTACATAAACTGAACAAAACATGTCAGTGGGAAATATTTTTGTTTTAACACGACACATTTCATTAGTGTTTTGTTTAAGATCTATCATTAAATACCCATGTGCTTCCGTAGTTGCATCTTTATATGCTTCTTCGATAAATTTTACATTTTCTGGTACTACTTGACGTCCAAGATTCGATTGTGTTTTATCACGAGGGTTTTTAAAATAAATAATATAGTTTGAATTTAAGGAAATATCTCTTTGGCCTTTTCCTTGATGAAACAAATTTTGAGTTATATAGAAAACACTCAAATTCCTATGGTGACTACCTTTAGTAAATATATCAACAATACGACCATCGGATTCTCTCATGAGATCATCTATTATAATTAGATTAGCTTCTTTACCATCAAACATGTTTAGATCTGGTAACCCTTGAAAGTAGTTTACATTTTTCAAATTGTATAAAGGCTGCATTTCATCAAAACACCATGTGATTTGCGAAAAAGAAACATTACATATTTTTTTTCGGTGGTTAATAAAATTTGTTACAAAATTTGATTTTCCACATCCACTAGGCCCTGCAACTATTGCAGTAAATGGATGGATAAAATGATTCATTTTCTATACGTGTGGATTAGATGAGGTTTAAAAAAACAATGAGAGTTTTTAATTCAAAAAATGATTTTATTATATATTTCTTAATACTAGATAATACAATTGTTACAAATAAATATTAACAACTTTAAAAAATTATACAAAATAAAAATACAAATTTTACACAAAAAAAATCTCATATGATTTTATTATAATATATTTCTTAATACTAGATATTACAATTGTTACAAATAAATATTTACATCTTTAAAAAATTATACAAAATAAAAATACAAAATTTACACAAAAAAAATCTCATATTTATCTTTATAAAATCAACAACTCTGTGCATGTGAATATTAAATTATCTACAATAAAATGGATTTAAGATAAATTTATACAAACAAAAAAAAATGTTAAAAAATCAGTTAATCTAAATCTCTTAGTTTATAATGACCCCACGCCAAAGTATCAACATGATTTGGTAAAATGTAACGCTTGGTATCATTATATGATAACGATGTCTTATTAATTTTTTGAGTAAATATATTGTGTTTAATGGATCTGAATCTACACATATTGTGGTATTGAATATTTTGATCAAAGAGACAAGACTTATAATTCCTCATATTCAGTTTTTTTGTAACACTTTTGTTAACTCCTTTTGCTTTTGCTATAATCTTTTCACCTACTGTAAAAGCATACATTTTTGATCTTAATCCTACGAATTCTTCTAAAATGGATCCATTATTTTCATCTTTGAAATAACCTAACTTTTTTTTATTAATCTTAGGGTAACCGAACAAATTATCCGATGGATAATCAGAAGTATCAAACCGTGCAGCTAAATCAGGTTTGATATCCTCATAAAAATTATCAGTAAAAAATTGATAAATAAAACTATCCGTATCAGTATACAAGAGTTTAGTTTTATCACCAAACTTTTTTAGAATGTAATCATAATGGAATTCGTACATTAAAGTTTTCGAAATGTCTAATATACAAAATCCTAAATAAATAGGTTTATTATGTAGTATTTTAGTTTTTTGTAACTGAATAGCAACTAAATTATCAGAAAACACTGAAAGGTTTTTAAATTCTGGTTTGGCAATATAATCCTGTGCACCTAGTGACTTACCCCGATTTTCCCAATGTGTCAACAGCTTTATATTAACCCTTTTCTCTATATTCTCCATAGTTTTACCGAAAACAGAATTATTCATCAGTTTATAAAAATCTTTCTCAAAATCTGTTACCGCCTTTGTCCTTAGTTTAGTATTGAGGTCAATGTATTTTTGAAGCCAGGGGCTTTGATTAAATTTTAAAATTCTATGTATTTTATTTAATTTCAAACCTAATTTAAGACATTGTTTTAAATTTCTATAATGAATTTTATATTTAATTTTATTTTTTAGATTCGGAACTAACTTTTTTTCTTTGGAATTACCTATACAAATATTTTCCGGACACAAAGGTAAATCAGAGTGCAAATCATGAAGTGTATCAGGATATTCTAAGTCTACTTCCAAAATAAAACCATAATCAGATGTATCGGATATGTTAAAATCTGTGCTAGGATCAACCCATTCAAATCCTCCTTCAGGAAGATGTTGCGACATAGCCCAACCGTATAAATTATTAGCATCAAAATAAGCGAGGTATGATTTAGATTTAGTACTATCGTAACTAGTTAAATATTGATTATTTGCCTCAGCATACCGATTACTACATTGGGATACACCACCACGAATACCTGCTTTGATAAATGCAATTTTATCGAAATCTGTCAGTAGTTCAAGTTCGATTTTGGTGGATTTCAACATAGCATCCCAACTTAACCCGGGTGCCGTGTAATAATGAGCAGGATCTAGACTATAAGTGCTAATGCATAGATCTCTAAAATTTTCAAAAATATCTGTTAACAATAAAACATCGGTTTTTTGATACAGATTTGAATAATCTAGCATAGTGGAACATTGAAAGTGATTCCAAACTATTTGGGCATGATTATAATCATTGTTTGAAATATTTGAATCTGTTAAGGTACTGTAAAAATTTTGTTTGTCAGGTAAACATGTATTTTTTAACCTATCGCTTGATGTCATGTATTCATAAGGAAAAATACCTTTCTTTCTCAGAAGGGTGAAATCTTCATGGTTAGGGAAATTAATTTTGAGTGTATGAAACTGATCATCTTTAAGATTTTTTGCCAACTGTTCAAGACTGCATGGTAAAAACTTTAAAGAGTCCACAAACCTCAACTTAATGAATTGATTGTTAATAGATAAAGTTTTGTTAAAAGATATGTATCTTTCTTTGTTTTGAGGAATTATGTCAACCTGACCTTCACCCAAGTTAAGCGCATGAACAATGAAATGTGAATCATAATGACTAAGATTATGTAGAAATACTGGAATAAAATTTGGAGCTCTAAATTTTTTTGCACATAAGTTATGTGTGACACCTTTAAAGTTACCAGTTTGCCATTCATGATATAAAAATTTTTCACCATTTAAATCGGTTTCACAAATATAACAACTTAAACAATTATTTGCTACAGCTTCATCTTCTGCAGACAAAGTTTTAGGACATTTTTGAAAATTATTTTTGCTACATATTGACTTAAGATCATTATGTAATCTAGTCATAAATACTTGTGCACAATCGAGTCCACTATAAGACTCATATTTTGATAAAGTATCATCATAAGAACATTTTATGTAATATCCAAAACTATAAGGTTGGTGTTCTTGAATGTTGTTTGTGTATGATTTAGATGGGTCGTTAGAACATGAAGTTACAGGTTTTAAAAATGCCTCAAAATCTGCATAAATAACAAAAGGGATTTTTAACTTTCGTTCAAAATGATCAAACATTACTTTATCATTAGATGTTGGTTGTGCAAACCAATCTTTAAATTTTTTATCACTACTCGGTAATTCAACAGTGACATGGGAACAATCATTCTGTTGATGGTTGGATAATCTTTCATTAGTAGGGAAGTATAATAAACACCCATCACATATATGAACAGTATGATGTTGATTGGAAAGCTGTTTACTAACTAAACGTGATAAATTTTTAATATAACAATAGTGACTTTTTGTACCATTACTTAAGTATAATAAATTGATATGACTACTTTTACGACTTTTAGTAAAATACAAAGGACCTACAATACTATTTAGTTTAGTTTCTTTATTATATTCTAACCCAAAAACGTTTATGCTAATATTATTTAATTTTTCAACTTTAGGTATGTCGGTTAATTTGACAGGGAAAGATATACCGCTAAAATTAAGTTTATTTGCATGTATGCTGTACGATGATACTCGACTGGCATTTTTACTAACTGGGTATAATGCTGAAAGTAATGCCCATTTAAAACACAAATAATCTGCATTTTGAACGTTAATCACAGCTTTTTTTGCACTAATATCCTTCGGCAAATCAATATATGAACTACCACGAAGAGGGTTAAATTTATTTACATTCATATCTATACTTTTAATATGTTTGAGACTCCACCCGCTATCTTTTCTCTCAAAAGTACTTATTTTATTAATTAAAGTCTCACACAAAGAAGTAAAAAAAATATTTAAATCATCTCCAATAAAAATTATGAAATTACTAGTTTGAAAATCAAATGTATTTAAAACATCGTTTTTGCTTTGTTGTATAAATTCTGCATGTAATATAAAATTAACTTTAAAAATACTATGGTTTTGAATTGACTCTTCAACTAAAAATAATATTTCATCTTTAATGGAATTCATAAATATTTCAGGAGTTTGAAATGTAGATTCAATAGTTTGGTTAGATTTGTTACTAATTTTATAAGTAATTATTCTTTGTCCAAAAGCTGTTTCGATAACTGACACATTTTCAAAAGTACCGTGTAATTTCAAAACATTGTTTTTATGGATATTGCTTTTTAAATGATTAGTGAAATAACGTTTCCTAATAGAAATTTGACAAGCGTTACAAGTTACACTATCAGTTGGAATACCTGTGTGGGATCCTTCAGTTATACCAGATGAAGTCGATGCTCCTCCATCGTGATGTCTTTCAATTATACCAGCTGAAGTTGAAGCTTCCCCAGTTTGATGTCTTTCAACTATGTTAGAAGAAGTTGAAACCACTTCTATGTTTCGACGTTTAACATTTTCCGAGTTAGCCTCACTATCTAAATGTCGTTTGAGTGATCCTCCAATCTGATGTTGCTGACTGTAACAAGATATAAATTTTTTTATTAAAAATCACTATTAACATAAGAAATAGGTAACATGAAATAAATTGAAAATAAATGGAAAAGTTATGTTTACTCACATTGTAAGATTTTCAGTCGAACCAAATTCCTCATTGAAACATAAATTAAACGCTTCGCATTGTTCAACTTCTTTACATAATTGAATTATTTCCTCATTTTGCAAAGTTTCATCGACCTGTGTACTAAAGAAGACACTCTCACAATCTTCTTCGGCTTGCGAATGGAAGAAAAAACTTTTACAGGTACTCATTTTGTTGTTGATATAAAAAAAGTCGGAGCTGATATTGTTATGATCTTTAGAACTGAACTGTATATCAATTTAAACATCAAAAAGTATTTATATGGAACTTTGAGGGTTATTAAATTAACCCTTATTAACTAATGGAACTTAATTTAGTAATCCTTTTTAATAACAAATAAAATGAAACATCGTTTAAATATTAAATGAGATATTAAGTAATGACAACAACAACAATTATGAGTCATTCTTTTTATTGTTGAAATGGTATTTTTTGCAACAATCTGATGTAGATATTTCTTTTGTAGCTAAATATAAAACTCGTTGTATGTTTTGAAAATTAGAATTTTTGTTATGCGTGTAATATTTTAACTTAGTTTCAGTGTGTTTCCAATGTTCTGCCACTGGAACTTTCGATATTTTCTTTAAATCATAAACCTCAATTTTTATCATGTGTGTTGCATTTTTTCCATCTTCAGTATTTGTTGTCATAAACGCTGTGCTTCCATCGCTTTGATTTCGAGAAACTGTTGATGAGAGTTTTTTTTGTTTTTTAGGTAAATGAAATAATTCATCTATCTTATCCGATGGAGATGATGGTCGTTTTCTGGGTTGTGAATTTTCAACTATTTCTAATTCTTGCAGTGTTTCACTATCAGGTGTAGCAAAGAAGAAAGTTTTGTAAGTGTTTTCCTGGTTTAAATTGAATGAATTCTGAAACAATATATATTACACTATAAAAAATTTGTAATACATATAGGTAATACAGGTATGTTTAATCGTATTTAAAGAAGAAAATCTCTTACCTCCATTTTACTGTTGATTTACACACACAGTTATTCACTAACACAAAGTTGTTGATTTCACTTTACTTAGGTTACTGTGTCTTATTGAATATTGTCACGAATTTATATACTAGCGTAGAAATAATTAGTAATCTAGTTTAAACAATAATTAATAATCTAGTTTAGAAGCAATTAATAATCTTGTTTAAATATCAATTAGTAATCTAGTTTAAATACCAATTAGGCATCTAGTTCAAATATCCATTAGTAATCTAGTTTAAATAGCAATTTGTGATTCTACGATATTATTTAATTTCTATTACATCATTGGAATGTTGGTTTTACAAAAATTTACTTTCAGATATTAGTGCTTATCACTCATATCTGAAAGTAAAGAAGTAGAAATGATAGGACACCTTCACGGGGACATATTCAACCAAGAAAAGTTTCTAATTAATGGTGTTGAATTGAATGTAAAACTGGTTAGATCCCGGGAATCATTTAACTTGATGGCTTCACCGAATGATGTAAAATACAAAGTAAGCATAACTGATGCAACTCTTCTGGTACGAAGAACAAAAATTAACCCATCGGTTTTACTTGCTCATCAAAAAGTTTTAGCATCGACTACAGCGAAATATCCTATTACACGGGCTGAAGTAAAAGTTTTAACAATACCATCAGGGGTTCAGGGAAAAACATTGGATAATATCTTCATGGGTCAAGTACCTAAAAGATGCATAGTTGGGTTTGTAAATAATGCAGCATTTAATGGTTGTCTTTCCAAAAATCCGTTCAATTTTGAAAACTATAACATGAATTCCTTTTGTTTATATATAGATGGTCAACAAATTCCTTCGAAAGCTTTACAACCATCTTTTGATAATAATATTTTCACTGCAACTTTTCATACATTATTCTCAGGAACAGGAATACATTTTCTCAACGAAGGTAATGGGATATCTCGTGATAAATATGCAAAAGGTTATTGTTTGCTAGCATTCGATCTAACACCTGATTTATCAGCTAATTCATCGGGTCATTGGAACCTTATAAGACATGGTAGTGTGAGATTAGAAGTTAGGTTTGAATCTTCCCTTACTCAAACAATAAACTGTGTTGTATATGCTGAGTTCGATAATGTTATAGAGATAGATAAAAATCGAAATGTAACCGTAGACTATAGCAGTTAGGAAAAATAAATAAGTTTAACATAGTATTAAATATCACATGTACCCCATAGTATTAAGCTATCATACAATGTGTATTTTTAATAAAATATTAAATGATTTGAAATTACCTTACCTTTTATTTAAAACATCACTCAACATGTTAAAAACGAATGGCTTACCTGTATCCTTTCACTTGTCTGTGATCTAGCGAGTTAATAAGTCTTATACTTATCAATTTTGAAAGCAGCAGTAATGGATACTTTAGAAATACAAACATACTTAACAAAGATTCACCCAAGCTTGCAATATAATGTGTATGCTGCAAACAGATTACCGATGTATGTTCAAGTTCCAGCATATCTGATAAGCAATTTAGATCCAGATACAAAACCTGGTTCTCACTGGATAGGTATTCACATAGATAGTCACGGTATTGGTGAATATTTTGATACATACGGTCGTTCTCCTACAGGATTTCACAAAATGTTTTTGATTAGGAATTCAAGGCAATGGAGTTTTAATAATACTAGGATTCAAAATGATTGGACTTCAGTGTGTGGAAAATACTGCTTAATGTACTTAGTGTATAAGTTCAATAACAAGTCGTTGTTAGAGTTTACTAATCAATTTGGTAGAGATACTATAAACAATGACATTCTGCTGTGTAATGCGTTTAATTCTTATTTTGTATATGAATAAAGTATGTTTTTTATAAAATAATGTGTTATCAATATTTTAGAAATACCTACCATTATTTCATTTTAGGTGATTAGCTTATTAGGTGATTAGATGTTATTTACAAAAATGCACACGAACCGGGCTGGTGATTAGCTGATCAGGTGATTAGATAAAAACATAATCAGAAAGCTCATTAGACGCCGAGGCAGTCATTATCGCTAATTAATTAGGGGTAGTGGAGCTGTTATAATTCAAAAGCTAAATCTGTAACGGTTGTAGATAGAGCTGAACGGATAGCACAGATCGATTCGCAATACCCGAAAACCCCCAATTAGACACCAAACTTTTTTTTTTTTTTTTTTTTTTTTTTAGTTTTCGGGTCCAGCTCAGACCGTTTGACAGGGGCCAGATTCCGTGAGCCAGAATGCACGAATCCTATCTACTTTTAGCCTTCTTAAAGTTATGGGCGATAAAAGTCAAGATTAACAACGGAATGACAACCATGATGGCACAATGGTCACCATGCCGGACTGCCAAGCACAGGGTTGCGGGTTCGATTCCCGCCTCAGACATGTATTTATGCTTAGATATTTGTCTGTGGTCTAAAGGCCAATTCTCGTAAATAATATTGTTTAAATTACATTTCAATATCATCCCGATTGCATTTCCATTGCAAAAGATACCTTCAAAGTCAGTTTTTTTTTACAAAAAGCTAACTTCGAGGGTGTTTTTAGCTACTTTGAGGGTATTATTTGTGATCGAAATGCAATCGAAATGATATTGAAATGTAATTTAAACAATGTTATTTACGAGAATTGACCTTCTGTTGTTTCTATGTATTATAAGTATATATTTACAAAAGAAAAAGTATATATGTAGTATATCCGTTGTCTAGCACCCATAACACAGGTCTAGTTACTTTGCTTGGGGCTAGATGGCGATGTGTGAAATGTCCTGCAATATTTATTTATAAATTTATTTTTATTTAATATAAGCAGATATGCCCAAGTGGGTTATCAACTTAACTTGCGTCTTTTTTATTTAATTTGTCTGCCAAAATTTTTTTTGTTTAAAAAGTCTGTCAGTTGCTTACAGTCTATCCAATTTTACATTGCGCATGAATTATAGACTAAACGACCTCAACATTGTTTATACAAAGGCAACATTCTAAGAAATGTTCACAATAGTACATTTAAACACTGTGATATCGGAAGTATGGCATCGAATGTCTCATCGCTATCATGTTGTAAGAAAATGTATACGAATGATCGATATACATCGTAATTGGAGAGCGGTGTTGGCTTAGTGGTAGATACCTCGACTTTCATTCTGAAGGTCGTGGGTTCGAATCCAGGCCGGCCGTGCACCAATGTATTTTTCTTAAGAAAAATTTATGTGCGCTAATTGACATTGCTCTTACGGTGAAGGAAAACATCGTGATGAAACCCGCGGCTTAGTTGGCTCCAGAAGTATTGACAAGTTCTCTCCTCTGGACATGGTCGACTAAGCTGTGAGGGTAGTAGGTGCTGGGCGAGCCTACTCCATCTTCACGCAAAAAGGACCCAATTAAAAAGGGTCTAATCGCGGAAAAACAGCCTGTATACAAGTACAAGTACATCGTAATCGATACGTAATCGATTAAATGTTTGTAACTAACTAGTAATCGATATTGTAGCAGTGTCTTGTAAAATAAGGCTTATCAAATTATAGAGGCAACAGAAATACATTATCTTTGAAAACTGTCTAGCTATCACGAAACTCGTGGGAAAAAATAGTGGGATGAATCAGCAATACTGATGAATCAGTAATTTGACGACCCAGTTGGCACAATGGTCACCATGCCGGACTGCTAAACATAGGGTTGCGGGTTCGATACCCGCAACAGACAAGTATTTATGCTTAGATATTTGTCTGTGGTCTGGGTGTCTGTATGTATATTAAGTATATATTTGCTATAGAAAAAAAAAAAAAGTATATAAGTAGTATGAAAAGTATATAAGTAGTAGGTATATCCGTTGTCTAGCACCCATAACACAAGTCTAGTTACTTAGCTTGGGGCTAGATGGCGATGTGTGGAATGTCCTGCAATATTTATTTATTTATTTATTTAATACGCCGATTTATGAGATACAACCTGGTGACGGACATACAGACGGACGGATAGCGAAATCTTAGTAATAGGGTCCCGTTTTTATCCTTTGGGTACGGAACCATAAAAAGTAATAGTAACGACTAGCTGCGTCCCGCGGTTTCCTAAGTCCTGGTCCCGTGGTAATTTCGAATCAAAAGCATTTTATGTCCTTTTCCATCCCTTTGCCCATTTTCTTCCAAGTCAGTTTAGACATACAAACAAATAAATAAACAAACAAACATACTTACTTATTAGGTAGGATTTGGATAAAACAAACAGTAGGGGAAATAATCAAAACGCATCATTCCATAGTATAAAACAAAGTCACTTTCCGCTGTCTGTCCCTATGTATGCTTAGATGTTTAAAACTACGCAACGGATTTTGATGCAGTTTTTATTAATAGATAGAGTGATTCAAGAGGAAGGTTTATATGTATAATACATTCATAATATAGCCGTGCGAAGCCGGGGCGGGTCGCTAGTATAAAATGATTTAAGATAAGATAGTTGTGATGTGTGTTTGTATTTATGTATAATTGTACAAATGTATTTTTGTAATTATTGTGATCACCACCATCATGAACCGTTTGAAACTTTCCTCCCATCTCTTTGAAAACACCATAAAATAACACAGATCTCACTAACCAATCAATGAAAAACACCTTGACGGTTAAACTAAGCAAAATTCATAACTTTCCTTACACACAAGAGTTAAAGTTTCGACTTTCACTCACTAATAACTTCAAACAAGAACCTGTCCGTCTGTCTGTGAAGTACTTAGGTATACCTATTGTTTGATTGTTACTTACAGTACCTTTAGTAGGTAGTCTTAGTACGTGCTTAGTAAGTTGTTACTTAGTATGTAAATAAGTTTTCAATACTTAATATTTGCTGGTCCCTAACAAATGGCTTCTGCCTATAGCATAGTTAAGAGGAAAGGGTACCGGTGTGCTCTCTCCATACAAACATAGTCGACTGTTTTCTCCCTGGATAATGATGTTAGCACAAATACTTTTGTTGCATACAACCTATAATAACTGCCATGACTACCCTATGTCTTGGTTTTTTTCATTTTCTAATTATCATGGAAAGTAAGATTTAAAAAACAAAAAAGTACATAGAAGCATGGATTGGTCATGGCAGTTATAAGTTTTATGCAACAAAAATATTTTCTCTAGTGTCATTATCCAGGGAGGAAACAGTCGACTACGTTTGTATGGAGACAGCGTCCGTCGGACCCTTTCACCTTAAGCTAGGTTTTCATTAGACTGGCAAAATGTGCTTTCATTTGTTGGTACTCTAGTCTAAGATCCCTTTAAAAACGGCCTTTACCGAGCTAGTTTATAGATTAATAATATTTATATCAAAATAAATAGGTCAATTATTAATAGTAAGTATATTGCAAATGGGTGGACTAAAAATTGCAATCCAGAATGATTAGTTCATTAATATAAGTATATTTAATTTTTTTTGGAAATTTCACTGGTTTGGTTATTAGACAAAATTCCATATTATTATCGAAAGTATGTATTAGCTTATAGAATATTAGCAAGGTTGACTATTTTTTCCTTCTTTTGAATAGGCAGGTATTTCGATACTAGCACTGGGCCATTATTCACTAAGCTTCAAGTCGTTGGGCGCGCGTGATTAGGGCGAGATTGCCATACAAAAACCTCTCCCCCTCCGCCCCTAATCACGCGCGCCCAACGACTTGAAGCTTAGTGAATAATGCTACTGGTCTGGTTAATGAGTTAAAGTTAAGTTAAAACGAAGATTATGTATTTCATTGGTATGAAATTTGTCTATTAACCAAACCAGTAAAAGTCTTAAAAAAAAACATTCTGTACTGAATTTTTTTAGGCAATCCATTTGCAATGTTGTTTCTGACTTATTTAATTTTTATATAAAATACTTTCATCCATTAGCTCGATGAAGGGAACCCGTACTATTAATATGAAATTAAATATAGGTCAAATGGGTGGACTAACAGTCCAGAATATGATGAATTATTAAGCTAGTAAGTAACTCAATTATTTTACCATACAAATAAAATATATAAATAGATATCCATTTTACTTCCCAGCGAAAGCTAGATGTGGTTTAAATAATGACATTTTCACCGCATCGTCTGTAAATATAAGTACTTACTTACTTACATTATGTACATGTTTATTTTCCATTAGATATTACCGCCCCGGTTTCGCACGGCTATATGCATGTATTATACATATAAACCTTCCTGTTGAATCACTCTATCTATATAAAAAAACCGCATCAAAATCCGTTGCGTAGTGTTAAAGATTTAAGCATACATTGGGATATAGGGACAGAGAAAGCGACTTTGTTTTATACTATGTAGTGATGATGTGTTTAACTAACTACAAACCGCGATTTTGCCTGCTTATCTAAGTCCTAATCCCGTAGGAATATTGGAATAAAAAGTAAGATTAGTTATACATATTTGAAGGACATTCCACACATCGCCATCTAGCCCCAAGCTAAGTAACTACACTTGTGTTATGGGTGCTAGAACAACGGATATACTACAATGCTTTTCTTTTGTAAATACCACTACATAGTATAAAATAAAGTCACTTTTCGCCGTCCCTATGTCCCTATGTTCCTATGTATGCTTATAGATCTTTAAAACTACGCAACGGATTTTGATGCGGTTTTTTTGAAGTGAAAACTTCTTATGGCGCGTTGGGTACTTTTGTGGGTGAGCATTTTCAGCCGTTCTCGCGACAGATTTTGACGCGACAGATTTTGACGCGACAGATGAGATTTTATTTGTGTTAGTCTTTTTGTTTAACTTATACTGCCATCTATTACACAAATTGAGAAACTTAGTTTCTAGAAAGACCGCTATTCGAATGTAGATGGCGCTGATTTAAATTTTTTACTGCCATCTAGCGAATAAAAAATAAACTATATTTGTTTAAGTGAGTGCTAATGGATGGCAGTAGCAGATCGTTTCAAGAAATATTCTATGAGAAATAACAAGTTTATTGTTTTCACTTCTGCCTGTTTAATAGATAGAGTGATTAAAGATGGAGGGTTTTAGATATAATACATGCATAATACAGCCGTGCGAAGCCAACTGGGTGCAACCTCTTTAGTTGGGTAAAATTTGCGGGCGGATGGAGTAGGATTCCCTATCACTTATACTACCCTCTCAGCTTAGTCGACCATGTCTAGAAGAAACTCGTCAATACGTCAGGAGAAAACTAAACCGCGGGTTTCATCATGTTTTTTTTTTTTTTGAAGTGAAAACTTCTTTAGCGGCGTTGAGCACTTTTTCTGTAATGGGTATAAAATCTTAAACTCGCGTCAGGACACGTGACCTGTCGAAAAAGCGTAAGACGGATGGAGAGTAGACAGCTATCCCCTCTCTACGGCGCGCGCGGCGAAAATGTATGCCTGGGCCTACTGTTTTTAATTTGGCTGTGAGTGTATTAAGACGTATACATATGGTATTTTTTAACGGACGACTATTGACGGACGACAAATGTCGGACGACAAATGTCGGACGACTATTTGTCGGACGACTATTGACGGACGACAAATGTCGGACGACTATTGACGGACGACAAATGTCGGACGACTATTTGTCGGACGACTATTGACGGACGACAAATGTCGGACGACTATTTGTCGGACGACTATTGACGGACGACAAATGTCGGACGACAATTTGTTGGACGACAAATGTCGGACGACTATTTGTCGTCCGACTATTTTTTTTTTTCATCTAAAACTCTTTTTGCGTATGTTCTCGCGACATATGAGATTTTACACAGATATATACAGTTTTCACTTCTGCCTGCACTCCCGGAGTGCGCTGTTTTTTTTTTTTACTTTATTAGCGCACACAAATTTTTCGTAACAAAAATCAATTACTGCATCGTTCAGTATTCGAACCCACGACCTTTGAAATGAAAGTCGTGGTATCAACCACTAAGCCAACACCTCTCTAAGTAGGTATAAGCAAGCAATAATATAGAATTACTTTCACGTGAAAATGGAAACTATAAAATTATAATTTAACTTTGGAAAGTACATTAAACTTCGTCACAACCAATTTAACGCTTAGTTTCGGTAGTCGGGTAGATTAAAGTGGGTAATGTGTTTAATGCGTTTTTAGTAACGACTGACGACGAATTTGGGGTCGTTTTGCATGAGATAAGTTCAAAGTGCGAATTGGCACTTTGCAAATAAATAAAATAAATAAATATTTCAGGACATATTACACATCGTCATCCAGCCCCAAGCTAAGCAACTTAATGCTTGTGTTATGGGTGCCAGATAACGGATAAACTACATATATACTTTTTTTTTTTTTTTGTAAATATATTATACATATAGGAAACACCCAGAACCAGAAACAAGAATTTATGGTCAGCATAAATACTTGTTCCCGGCGGGAATCGAACCCGCAACCTTCTGCGTCGCAGTCGGGTGTTCGCCCGACGCGCCACAGAGGTCGTCAAATAAATAAATAAATGAATGATATAATGCTGAAAGAACCCTTTATTTTAATCGATTTCTAAGTAATCTACCTTTTTTGGGAAATTAATTTTTTTGTATAAACAACCAAAAAATTAACCAAAAAATTAAAAAACATAAGTTTTTTAATTTTTTTGTTAATTTTTTTAATTTTTGTCAGTTTATTTTGCCTTTTTTTCCTTTTTTTGTAGTCTTAATACTTTTTCTTCGTGTTTTTACCTCTCTTTTTTTGAAGTCAGTTATAGATAGTACCAAGCAAGACCCCGCCTAGTAAAGCGCTGAGAAATTCTCAGCTTTTACACTTTTTAGAATATTTATTATGGTACATATACGACCCAGTTGGCACAATGGTCATCATGCCGGACTGCCAAACACAGAGTTGCGGGTTCGATTCCCGCCACAGACAAGTATTTATGCTTAGATATTTGTCTGTGGTCTGGTTGTTTCTATGTATTATAAGTATATATTTACAAAAGAAAAGTATATAAGTAGTATATCCGTTGTCTAGCACCCATAACACAAGTCTAGTTACTTAGCTTGGGGCTAGATGGCGATGTGTGGAGTGTCCTGCAATATTTTATTTAATATTTTAATATATATACGCGACGAATTGAGAACCTCCTCCTTTTTTGAAGTCTGTTAAAAATTGGACGACACTAATCCAAAGATTCATGATTGGTTAATGTCAGAAGCTATTTTATCAATTACTCGTACTTTAGTGCTACCATATTGTAAAGCGTATGTGATCAATTTTGTAAAATATAATAATAATTGCAGTTATTATTTGTTGACGACAATGGGTATTTAATTGTTTTATTGGTGAATAGTCTTTCAAAATAGTTTTGTAGCAATAACGAGACTACTGAGCTTTATCACAGTATACAGGGTTATTGATAATTATACTAGCAAACCATTGAAGGCTACTTCTGTGCACCTAAACAAACAACTTTTGTTCTACGACTTTTGGAAAATCGAACATTTTTTTTTAAATTCTGAGGTTAGGTTTACCTGAAAGTCAGTCGTTCCTTACACGGAGAGGTCATTAAAATTTTACTTATTTTTTAAGTTTTATCTACTGTTCTTAGTCGGAATGACCTTTGTTTTAAAAAATCTGCTGTTTTTCGAATTAATATAACCTTAAAATAATAATTATCTTTTATTTCAAATTTCCAAAAGTCTGTGAACAAAAGTTGTTTGCTAAGGTGCGCTGAAGTAGCCCTCAACGGCTTGTTAGTATAATTACCAATAACCCTGTATTAGCTGCGCCCCGCGGTTTCACCCGCATAAGTGGGAATATCAAAATAAAAAGTAGCCTATAGCCTTCCTGGATAAATGGACTATTCAACACAAAAATATTTTTTCAATTCAAATAGGCATCCGATGAGAAAGGATTTTCCGAAATTCTACCAATTAGGTGGTGAAAAAGGGCAAAGTTTGTATGGGACAACGTGATTTCTTGCTCCAATCTACTTAATCAACGCGGACGAAGTGCTGGGCAAAAGCTAGTTTCAAACATACGTAAACAGGAATGAAAGGAAACACTGTTTAAATCTCATTTGCCCTCGGATGTTTTATTCTTACTATAGATACTTAGAAATCACGACTTTATAAACATAATTCATTCAACATCCGTGGGATACGAATAATAATTAAACATAACAATCTAATTCTAGGTTATATTGACTATTACAATCACCATTAGCCATAACAGATACTTACTTACCTAGGTACGGTCGGTGTCACAATTGCAGACCCACCGGAGAGCTACAAAACTAACAATCAACTTTTGATCTTCTTTGTTGTTAGCAGCCACAGAAATAATATTATCTGTGATCAACTGTCTAACTATCACGATTCATAAGATACAGATTGGTAACAGACATCATTAGACCTGGGGCCTAAGTCTGCTAACACAATTGTGTTTCAATAGTGTGTCGATATAATCGTAATAGAAATTTAATGTCAAAAATATGACATTACATGTCAAATTGGTATTCTCCTAATGTTGACTATTCTATCGAAACACCACTGACACACCACTGACTCACTTTTGTATTCTGCTCTACAATCGTGGCTTAATGGAATCTCGATAGTTGTCAAAACGGTATATCGCTTAGCAACATATACCATGTTGCTAGGCAACACCTGCAAGGTAAATATTACCATACCATTGAGACTCCATAGTGATTATATTGTGATGTTATTAAAACTTTAGCAGAATACCAAATAAAGTCACAATCTCGATATAATATCAATATAGTCTCGATATAATGACAATGGTTGGCCAAATAGCAGAATAAGGCCCTGTCCTTTTGTATGGTAGTGAGGCGTGACCGGTGCTTGAGCGACATAAGCAGGAGCTGCGTGTCACGGAGATGAAGATGTTGCGCTGGATGTGTGGAGTGACGCGAAAGGATCGCATCAGGAACTCCCGCATCCGGGGCAGCCTTCATGTCCGAGACATTGCAGATAAATTGCAAGAATGTCGCCTATACGCTGGTACGGTCACGTCTTGCGAAAACCGGCTAGTTACGTGGGGAACAAATGTCTTGCCATGGCGCCTCCGCCGGGCCGTGGCAGACTGGGTAGACCCAAGAAGTGCTGGCTTGACTTCGTAAGTGGTGATACGTGCAAATGGCCTTACAAACCAGGATGCCGAAGATCGTGCGAAGTGGTGGCGTAAAAGTAGGAAAGCAGACCCCGGGCTCCCGAGAGGGATGCAACCGGGAACATCGGATGATGATGACCAGACAGACAGACATTGGAGTCTTAGTAATGGCCCCATTTACCCTTTGGCTACGGAACCATAAAAAAGTAAGTAAAATCAGTTAACTCAGTGAACCATTTCAGTATTAAATCGTTGGTTATGTTTTATAATTGGTCGCGTTACGGTCATTGATCATTTAGGATCATAATAATGATTGTTTTAATGATGAAATTGGTATGTTAATTACAAGTCGTTTGGCATAGTTTTAAAACTGTATTTAGAGCATTTTCTATGGGCTTACGTTTTGTAGAATATTAGCTCTGCCCGCGACTTCACCCGTAATTTCTCCTTCAAAGGGACTTGATATTATAAATATTGCAAATTAATAAATATTGCAGGACATTCCACACATCGCCATCTAGCCCCAAGCTAAGTAACTAGACTTGTGTTATGGGTGCTATTTATATACAACTTATATACCTACTTTTCTTTTGTAAATATATACTTATAATACATAGAAACAACCAGACCACAGACCAATATCTAAGCATAAATACATGTCTGAGGCGGGAATCGAACCTTCCACTTGTTTGACAGTCTGGCATGGTGACCATTGTGCCAACTGTGATGATAAAAATTATGACGTTGCGTCTAACGAATGAATTATAAGTGACTTGTTAAAAAGGGCCACTTGCCACCGCAATCAAAAACTAAATATTTCATGTTCCGAATACACAAATCCTAACTTAGTTTTTAAGACGTTTCAATGTGATTGCAAGCGAATGATTCCAAATGAAAAAATATCCTTGACTATAAATTTTGCATCCCCGGGGTTTTATTCATAAGACTCGATTCCGTGGGAATATTTAGATAAAAAGGAGCCTATGTGTTATTCCAGGGGCCTTATTCTGCTATTTGGCCAACCATTGTCATTATATCGAGACTCTATTGATATTATATCGAGATTGTGACTTTATTTGGTATTCTGCTAAAGTTTTAATAACATCGCAATATAATCACTATGGAGTCTCAATGGTATGGTAATATTTACTTTGCAGGTGTTGCCTAGCAACATGGTATATGTTGCTAAGCAATATACCGTTTTGACAACTATCGAGATTCCATTAAGCCACGATTGTAGAGCAGAACACAAAAGTGAGTCAGTGGTGTGTCAGTGGTGTCTCGATAGAATAGTCAACGTTAGGAGAATACGAATTTGACATGTAATGTCATATTTTTGAAATTAAATTTCTATTACGATTATATCGACACACTATTGAAATACAATTGTGTTAGCAGACTTAGGCCCCTGGTCTTCAGCTATCTACGAGTATGTACCGAGTTTTATAGCAATCGGTCCAGTACTTTTTGGTAAGATTCTGGTTAAAAAGTGTGAAGAAAAATTATGCTTGTATCTTAAAATTCACTTTCCCAACATTCTAACACCTTCACTGATTTAAATTGGTTAAAGTTTCACCAAAATAATGCAATTTAACGCTAATAAAGCGAAAATGAAACAGCGCATAATTTTTTCTTATCATTCCCACTAAAACTGTGCATATTTGTCATCGAAATGATATTCCAAAAAGTTTATGACAAATGATAATTTATTATAATAACTAGCGACCCGCCCCGGCTTCGCACGGCTATATTATGCATGTATTATAATATAAACCTTCCTCTTGAATCACTCTATTTATTAAAAAAACCCATCAAAATCCGTTGCGTAGTTTTAAAGATTTCAGCAGTCAAAGGGAAATAGGGACAGAAAAAAAAAATATATACGCGACGAATTGAGAACCTCCTCCTTTTTTGAAGTCGGTTAAAAGCGACTTTGTTTTGTACTATGTAGTGATTTATGATGAGAATTCAATTTCTTTCTCGGTAGAAACAAAGTAATAATACACAGATAGAAATTATATCTTTATTTAAAACGTAAATATATCTTGAAGCGTATTTTTTAAAGCAATTATTATATATCTTATCCAAAAATACTTTACTTGGTTCAAATTACAAATCCGCATTGTTTAAAAAAAATTAATTTCTTTTTAGGAATTTCAAAAACAATTAGTACAAAAAATACAGTTTTAAACTGAAAATGACTTTCTTTAATCTACTGCCTATAATTCTTAACATTAAAGTGAACATTCTTAACAATACGTATTTCAATCAAATAATTTTAATTTTGAACGACACATTACCGCATATTTAATTTAATAAATACCTGTCGTCTTTGATAAAGAACGTTGAGTTTCTCTGACCAAAACATTATTTTTAATTTAAAATTCTTGAGTCTTCATTCAAATTTTTTGATTCTAGAATCTAAATGCAACCTTGTCTTTTGCGTCAAGAATTGTTCATTCTTGTTCTAAAACTGATTTTGTGATTATATTTTCAATTAAATATGACCCTGAAATATATTTTGTATCAAGATTCAATGACACTTGAATATAAATTTAAGTTTATAAAATAAATCTTGAAATATTTCAGTGTTACCAGTATAATAGCTCCCCCTGAACTTATGGTAAATTTAATAATTAATAATATTACCGTATTAACAATTTATAAAAAAAAAATTTTCGTAATTATTAACATAATTTTGACGCTAGAAACGCCGTCCAGTGTTGCTAAAGCCGCGTGACGCCCAGCCTTAACAAACTTATAAGTGACATTTGTAATAAATATGTCGCATAAACAGTTCTAAATATATTTTTGAAAATAAGAAAAGAAAAGAAAAGGACGGGTATAATCCTTTTAACACCGTTTTAGTTAGACGTATTTACCGAATAAATAAAAAATCATGCGAGGAACGCAGCCAAACGTGCGATCAGTGTACCTATTATGTCTATTCTCAAAGAGAATTTAAATACTATCTATTCTGCCAGATTCTGCCTTTTTAAGAAGATTAAACGACATTACCCTACCAAATTAAGAATACACGGGTCGCAGGTTTAGTTGCGTTCCTGGAGTATTTTTTTACAAAGTCGGTTGATATGTCAAACTAAAACGGTACTAAAATGATTGTTCCCGTCCTTTTCTTATTGAAATTGAAAAAAGAGAGGTACTAGACCAAAAAATAGTTAAGTTCATTGCATATAATATATCGAATAAGCACCAATAGTCAACTCACAATAGTTTAAAGTCGGTTTTACACTACATCGTGGACAGCACTACATCATATCTTTGATCATTTCAATTTTTATATAATGTAATATCATTGAATCATATAAATAAACTAGTACGGTGGGTGGTGCGCTCGCTGCTGAAGCTGACCGCCAAACTTTGCGTAAAATTCTTTCTAAGATCTTTTGGTTGAGTGGGATTTTAATATTTTTCTTAGGGAAAAAATTATTCACAAGGCGGCAACACTGATCACCACCGCTTGATTTGTGTAATGTGTCGCACGCGATAAATGGTTTATCTATGCGCACGCGTTTTAAGGTTTTATACAAGTGGTTTTCCTATTTTCTTTAATGTTACAACGTCCTTGATCTAAGGATTATATTATTCTCATTGTTACTTGAGTGGATAAGAACTCCAATCCAATGGACAAGTGGACATTACTCGAGTCTTGGTGTGTTCCCAGAGAAGTTATTTAAAAATTTCGCGGTAAGTCCACTAAACGACATGTATATTTGCTTATTTTATCTAGATATTTGTTAAACCCAGTTAATTTTTTGTATATAAATAAGGTTGGAGAGATCTATCCAAAAAAGGTACGTTGTAGGTAGACAGGTACCTACGTTGCCGGTTGGAGTGCACCCCAACCGCAGCCGTCATAATATGCATTCCCCAACTTAGATGTGACCTTCTGTAAGTGCTTACTTCTGTATGGATCCCATAGATCAAGCCAAGCCGACGCTGTCTTTTGCCATTGTTATAAGGTTCATGCTGATGCGTTAGTTTATTTCGATAAATCTGTGGCCTACGATGTAAACTAATTTGAATTTTGACAAAAGTATAATATTATCTTTGTTCTTTCAGATTAATTTGGATTTCGAAAAATTATATACACAACAGTCATTAAACTTTTACAAAAATTGGCAACGCTTTTTTGGGAAGCTGTTAAAGCTAAAGGAACCCGAAATATTAAATGAAAATGCACTACAAATATTAAATGCTGTCACAGACAATGGTAAGATAATAATATTTAAACAGTGGATGAACACCTGCTGGTATAATTTGACTTTGTTTGTGTTTTAAGACTAGCAGTTACGCTATACTTTTATATTTTTCAGACAAAAAAAATACCACTTCAAGTGACCCTGTTCGGATATTTGGCCCCACCCAAAAAAAGATTATCAAGAAAAATAAAATTTTCATCTTCGGAGGCTATTCAAGGATTAATTGTTCAAACACATGTAAGTAATACTTTTGCCAATTTAGTAAACAAAACTACTATTGTATAGATGATAATATATTCTATAAAATAGTATAAAATAGACGATCTATACAATAGTAGTGTTGTTAGACGACCTCTGTGGCGCGCGTCCGGCGAACACCTGGCGACACAGAAGGTTGCGGGTTCGATTCCCGCCGTCAACAAATGTTTGTGATGGTCTGGGTGGTTTGTCTATGTATAATATTTATTTACAAAAAAAAAGGTATATAAGTATTACATCCGTTGTCGGGCTACCATAACACAAGCCTAGTAGCTTACCTTGGGGCCAGATGGCGATGTGTAAATTGTCCCGCAATATTTATTTATTTATTGTAGCTCCAAAAGCACTTGTGACACGAGCAACCAAGTTTTCTTAGCTATGTTTTAAAAAAAAACAGCCAGCTATTCTGAAATTAATAGCTTTCTAGTAAAATAGTGGAAAGGATTCTGCTTCCATTGCACCTTTCCATATGTTGTTGGTTTGCAGTACATCCTGTAGAATTATCTGTTTTTTTCGAAAGTTGATACAATTATTAATTTAAGTTATATTTCTTTAAAAAACAATTTCATATTTTTAGTAAGTTGTATTTTTTTGCAATTATTCATAGATTTTTTTTTTTCAGGATGCAGGAGATGTTGACAATGTAATCCAGAAACAAAATCAGCTGTTTTTTTTAAATAAATGACATTACTACTTGGAAATATCAATAAAAGTTAAAAAATACGTAAAATCATAAGGTTAATGACCTCACCGTGTCAGTAACAGCTGATTTTCGAATCAACATAACCTCAAAATTTTCGATTTTTTTTTTCGAATTTCCAAAAGTCGTAGAACAAAAGTAGCTGGTCTCAATGATATGAACCACCCTGCAAGACAGCGTGCGCATTTTTCAAAAAACCTTGTATATAATGTTATAGATGACGTAAAGTACGAATTTCAAAGCGCAGCAAAAGCGTTTTTATGGTGTCATTTACTTTGTTAAAAGTTACTGTCAGTAAAAACTGTTTTTTTTTTTTTGTTTTTATAGTGTCGTTTTCTTTGTATTATTATTTAAGCAACTGTCAGTAGTGACTGATAAATTTGTTTTTATGTTGTCATTTTCATTGCTATAGTAGATAAGTAAGTACTTAACTGAAAATGTTTGTTTCCAAAATTTCATTTTTTTTGTAATGTTTATTTTTATGTCTCTTTGTTAAGTAAGTAACTAAGTAAGTCAGTAGTAACTGATAGTATTTATGGTGTCATGTTTTCGTCTTTAGGCTAAGAAAAAAATGGTGTCAAACATCTAACGTGAGCATATTTAAAATAAAGAACTAATTGAATCTACTTTTTGACTTTTTACTAAGAAATATGAAATTAACCTTTAATCATTTGTTACTTGATAAGTGAAAGATTCTGCGTTTGCTTATTTATTCTATGTACTTTTTGTAATATAATATTGTTATAGGTTACTGTACTGTGTGAATCAAATGCTAGTTAAGAAAAGAATTGCTATTTTCAGATAGACCAATAGTATGTTTGATATCTTTTTATTTATGGTTAAATTTCAGCAGCGTTGGTGTCATTTTCAGAAATAAATTCATGCAAATATAAATCATTTTATGAATATTTCCTAAACCACGGCAATATGAAACAATATATAATAATGATATACCTTGTTGGTACTAAAATAATGGTTTGTTTCATTTTGACGTGGTTACGGAATATTTATGAAAGAATTTATGTTTGCTATGAATTTATTTAAGTGGCGCCACTGCTGGTGGCGTTTAACCCTAAATTAAAAAAATATTTCAATCAAAGCATTGTAATTTTCAATTGAAATAACAGAATCTTTTATATCAAGTAACTATTACTCTTAATACAAAGAATTTAAAGAGCTTGGCTTAAATAATAAAAAATTCCAAAAAAGTAATATCCAAATGTTAGAATGAATTAGCCACATATTTAAGTCAAGAAATGACATTAATGCTGTCAAGTACTGTATATTTGGTCGCAAAATCATCGAGATCTTAGAATAAACACTTAAACATTAAATCAAGAAAGATCATTTCCTAATCAAGAAATAAGAAGTTTTGTTGCAAGAATGTGACCTCTCTCTATCTAAAGTTTTTCAAGCAAAGAATGAAAATAAGTAAGATCAAGAGTCAATAAATTTTATCTTGAAAACGGTACAAATTAAATGCAAATATTATTATTTTTAAACCAAAACGGTTGCGCTCTTGGATTCAATAATTATTTTTTTAAAAAGAGAGTTAACACGCTTTTGTCTCAAATACTATATTGGTTCATTTAAACAATATACTTTGAAACATTTTATACCTTACTCCGAGTATTTTCTATTTTCCTTATATAGGAAACAGGAAATATCTTGACTCAAGTAAATTTATTTGACTGGAGAACTTTTTTCTTTCTGTGTAAACAAAGAAGATATGCGCGAACATCCATAAAAAAAAAACATAAGTACATATACAACCGAATTGAGAACCTCCTCCTTTTTTTTAAGTCAGTTAAAAAATAGTAAAAACTTATCCTAAATAAAAAAAAAGAATGAACTGAATAAGGGCCACAAAATGATTTTCTAAAACTTTGATATTAGTGACATAATGAAAATAAACAAAATAAATTGTTTTTCAAATCGACAATAAAGCTAATATTTATCTATTGACCTGTTTTAAGTAGTTTTGTCCCAGTTGGCACAATGGTTACCATGCCGGACTGCCAAACACAGGGTTGCGGGTTCGATTCCCGCCACAGACAAGTATTTATGCTTAGATATTTGTCTGTGGTCTGGTTGTTTCTATGTATTATAAGTATATATTTACAAAAGAAAAGTATATAAGTAGTATATCCGTTGTCTAGCACCCATAACACAAGTCTAGTTACTTAGCTTGGGGCTAGATGGCGACGTGTGGAATGTCCTGCAATATTTATATTTATTTATTTTAAAGAATGATTTTGTTTTTAATTAAAGTGGCTGGTGGGTCTTATTATCAGCAGGTAGGTAAGTACAATCAACGGTCAAAAGTCTCTGCCCACCGTAACGTTTACAATCCTGTGCAGCACTTTTTGACATTATTACAATGTGACCTGTGGCTCGAACCCACGTCGTCGGTTGGTGTAGCGGGAGGCGGCATATACCACTCACACAACTAAAGGCATAGCTTTATAGTACTTTTAATTCAAGTATTTATGTTTGTATGTAACGCCTATTAGAAGAAGGTCTTAAGTCCAATACTTATTTATAGTAATACTAGCTGCCCTACGCGGTTTCACCCGCGTAACTCCCGATCCCGTGGGAATATCGGGATGTAAGCTATCCTATCTCTCAAGTTGGATCGAACTGCACATGGTGTGCGAATTTTATTATAATCGGTTAAGTGGTTTAGGAGTCCATTGAGGACAAACATTGTGACACGAGATTTATATATATTAAGATAAGATAAGATAAGATTGTAGCAAAATGATAGTGGACTTGTGACGCACACTGTACCTTATTTTTATAGTAAGATTAACGCGAGTAAAAATGCGGGGCACAGATAGTAATATCATAAATTGTCAAAAGTATTCAATAACTTTTCACTTTACAGGCTACAGATTTTGTCCTCTATTACCATAGGAGCTATATTAAAATTGGATCTGCGGTGAACCGATGCGTGGTATCCTTAGTGATAAGTAGACCGGTTAGAACAATAGGTATTTATGTTGCTGTTCTAATATGTAGGTACAGTCGGAATATCAATTACCTGAACCCCACGTGACCTAGAGCTCACTCGCAAATCTGTAAGGTTGTAAGGTAATGTTACCTGATTCTGTTTTTTTTTTTAAACTATATATTTTTATAATTGCATAGCTTTTATCGCGGGCTTTGAGCGCGGCGACCGAATCGAGAAATTCCGTAACGACAAAGTCAAGGTCAATTTTTTATTTTATTTCTTTGGATGCTTAATACATTAAAATTTGTATAAAGACCAAATAAAATCGTCTTAAAAACTAAATTAGGATGTGTGACTAAGTTAGGACAATAAAATCTAACAGCTCCCCCACAGCTCAGCTCGCACGATGCAATATTTTGTTTAAATACAAGTTTACGAAATAATTACAAAAGCTTACATTCAATTTTACATAACTAAAACGGCTATTAAAATGTTTAATAAAATGTTTTCCCAGCGCATGCGCATGCGCAGCGCGTAATACAACTATTGTCTTTGTTTTAGAGTGATTGTCCAATTTGTGTTTAAGTAATTCCTCTACTATGTAATACAAAATAAGACACTGTTATTATGTCATGTGTTTTATTATGTGAAGCGGGGACCAGTAGGTACTTATTTTTTAAATTTTTAGAGTTCCGTACCCCAATAGGTAAAAAAATAAAATAATAACTATTGCAGAACATTCCACATAACGCCATTTAGTCCCAAGCTAAGTAACTAGACCTGTGTTATGGGTGCTAGACAACAGATATATTACTTATATAAGACTTTTCTTTTGTAAATATATTCGTATAATACATAGAAACAACCAGACCACAGACAAATATGCTTAAATACTTGTCTGAGGTGGGAGTCGAACCCGCAACCCTGTATTTGACAGTCTGGCATGGTGACCATTGTGCCAACTAGGTCGTCAAAAATGGAACCCTTATAAGATCGCTTTCTTGTCCGTCTGTCTGTCTGTCACCACCGATTTTCTTAGGAACGGGTGGACCTAGCAAGTTGAAATTCATACCAGATACTGAAGTCTATAAGTCCCTATTAGTTGATGGTCCTGAGTTAACACAATAAAAATATATGAGCAAATTTACATTTTGGCGAAAACTTGTAGTACCATTTACCTTCATTTTCAACTTTTTTATATGTCGGCATTTTCCCTTTACTTGTGCTGTAAGACCTTTTTTTTATACACAGATTGGGCTTGAATGGAGGTTAGTTTCTTGAAGTTCCTTTAAGTGTAATGGCGTTAGATGCTGATGAAGAAAATGAAAAACTCGTCACTATATTTTTTTTATAATTCACTTTACCTCCTCAAAATAGTAAAATCAAAACTTACATTCCTCGTAAATGCGAATACTTTAATGTCAAAGATAATGACTCTATCTATCTATCTGGATTTCTCCGATGTTTCAAAGTGAAAATTGCTCAGTAATATATAAGTGTATCATATACTAGGATGTCGACTAAATGTGGGCTAATCTCTACATCTTACTTTCATGCAAGAAATTACCGACAAGGTGTGGATGACTTGCTGATTTTTATAAACCAAACATATTTTTTTCTTGAATTTTTAGTAGACTAATGTCGCACCGCAGTTTCATTCGTGTTGGTCCTGATCCCGGGAAAATATCTATATATGAAAAAAAAATACGAAATAAAAACCGATAACGTCAAAAGAAAACGATGAAAAATTGAAATTTTTGTTACTTTTCCTTTTTTTCCTTTATATAAGTCTTCTATTTGTCACTCGTCACCAAAACATAAGCCCAGATGAGCGATATTATTATCAAATACTCTGTATCTTAATGGGAATGGACGCGTCATGGTCATGTTACCATAACGCATAACGTCACACAACGGGAACGGGACGCATGACGTTACACAATATTACCATGACACTTTTTTTGTGAATGCAGGTGTTCCATTAAATTATTAGACGTTAGCACGTCAAAAAAGATTTACTCTAAAAAGGAAGGCGTTGGTAATGCCATAAAGCATTTTCGGCCAGTCACCCAGAGAGAGAAAACTGATAAAACATTACTGTTCAAAATCACAAAAAATCTTACACAATTCGGTTCACCGAAACCGGTCCACTCCGGTACCCATTTCTACAAGCAATAGCCTAGTAAAACCACTCTTCATATTATCATTTCACTTTTTATAACAACATTCTTTTGAAATATACTTGACGCTGACGATCTCAAAATTTAAATATAATTTTATTAGTTACGACTTTTGTCTTCTGAGCGGTCGATAGAAGGGTAAAAAATTATGAAATCAAACAAAATTATAAAATAAATCAGCTAATAAAATATGATTGATTTATATAAAAGAGAAATTTAAATAAATTAAAAGAGAAAAAGACTCATGTTGAAATCTTTAAAACTGCTACGAGTCTGCAACTTCTAAATTATAGCTATTTCTGTGCACTTTAATCAACTTTTGTTCTACGACTTTTGGAAATTCAAACATGTTTTTGGAAATTTTTAGGTTATGTTTACCCGAAAATCAGCTGTTACTTTACCTACTCACATGGAGAGGTCATTAACCTTGAGATTATACTTATTTTTTAAGATTTATGAAATGTTCCATATTCTAAAACCTTTATTTTGAAAAATCTGTTGATTTTCGATTGAATACTCCCCCAAAAATTTCTGAAAAATATTACATTTTTTTTAAATAAAAAATATCATTGTTATGGTACACAGGACTAGCCCACGACTGCTTTCCTATTTTCTAAAATAAGTTAATTTTAAAATTTACATAAGCTCGAAATTTACAAAAAAATGTTCTAACTTCCAAAAGTCGTACAACAAAAGTTATTTGGTTAGGTGCACTTTAGTAGCCCTCAACCGCTTGCTAATACTGCCCTGGCTAATATAACCCTGTATAATTATCAATAACCCTGTATAAATAGGCTTGTATATTTATGTATGTAACCGGTCGGTCTCGGCTGGACAATTTCCAATGTACAGTATGGGTCATAAGTAAATGATCAGTTTGCTACAATAATACTATAAACAAGTATTGAACTTACGACCTTCTGTCAATAGACGTTACACACAAACTTAAATACTTGAATTAAAAGTACTCAGTGTGATTATTATTTTTAACTTGTTAGCTGTGTCTTTAGTTAGCCGAGAGGTATAAGCCGCCACCCGCTACACCAAACGACGTGGGTTACGTTGTTATAATGTTCAAATAGTGCTTTGATTGTAAACGTTGCGGTGGGCAGATACTTTTGACCGTGTATTGTACATTATGGTGTTCGAACGCCACTTTCTAGGGAAGTCGGTTAGTTGAACGGATAGTGTAATTGTGTTATGCAATGCCATTACAAATACAGTGCTTTTAGATTGAAGACCCAGTTGGCACAATGGTCACCATGCCGGACTGCAAAACACAGGGTTGCGGGTTCGATTCCCGCCTCAGACAAGTATTTATGCCTATATATTTGTCTGTGGTCTGGTTGTTTCTATATATTATAAGTATATATATACAAAAGAAAAGTATCTAAGTAGTATATCCGTTGTCCAGCACCCATAACACAAGTCTAGTAACTTAGCTTGGGGCTAGATGGCGATGTGTGGAATGTCATGTAATATTTATTTATTATTTATTTAGATGATTTTGATACATGCTTTGATTACTTGGTTGATTTGTTTCCTTATTTTAAGACTATTGAAAGCGAACCCGTGATTCTTAATGAATAAAAAAAACAGCGCACTCCGGGAGTGCAGGCAGAAGTGAAAACTGTATATCTGTGTAAAATCTCATATGTCGCGAGAACATACGCAAAAAGAGTTTTAGATGAAAAAAAAAAAATATTTGTCGTCCAACAAATTGTCGTCCGACATTTGTCGTCCGACATTTGTCGTCCGTCATTTGTCGTCCGACAATAGTCGTCCGACAAATAGTCGTCCGACATTTGTCGTCCGTCAATAGTCGTCCGTTAAAAAATACCATATGTACGTCTTAATACACTCACAGCCAAATTAAAAACAGTAGGCCCAGGCATACATTTTCGCCGCGCCGTAGAGAGGGGATAGCTCCATCCGTCTTACGCTTTTTCGATCAGGTCACGTGTCCTGACGCGAGTTTAAGATTTTATACCCATTACAGAAAAAGTGCTCAACGCCGCTAAAGAAGTTTTCACTTCAAAAATGGTTGTCTGTAAAGTCGGTTCACGGACGATAATCTTATATATAAAAATGAATCGCAAAATGTGTTGGTAAGCGCATAACTCAACAACGCCTGGACCAATTTGGCCAATTCTTTTTTTGTTTTGTTTGTTATTGTCAGGAGAAGGTTCTTATGAAAGAAAATATTAAGAAAATTGCGTAGAAAATTATTACGCGGGTGAAACCGCGGGGCGCAGCTAGTTTTATATAAGTATGTTATAACGTCATAGGGGCTCTTTTGTATCGTTGACATTACCATTTTGCGTACTTTAATACATTGCTATGGTTACCTTGTCAATTACGGAACGTGAGCGATGACTTCACACTTTTTCGTGAATGCCGATGTTTATCGATAAAGAAGACGTTATCAAGTCAAAAAGTTTGACTTTGACTATGTATTTCATAGATATATATTACGCAGTTTCACCGTCGTAAGTCCCGATCCCGTGGGAATATCGGGACAAAAGTAAACTATGTGTTAATCTAGGTTTCAGCTATCTACATACCGAGTATCATTGCAATTGGTTTAGTACCTACCCACCTACCTAACCTACCTACCTATCTACTGTTCATACAAATAGCGTTTAGTTTTGTAAGCGTATACTATTGTTTACCTAGCAAATGCGGTAGGACACTGATACCTCAAGTCACAGGTTTTTGCCTAGTTTGAGGGTCAGGGTTTCTATGTTCTATGTTGTTAATGTTGTTTTTGTGTAATAATTTTTTTTTTTTTATTTTTTTTTTTAGTAGTTTTTTTGTAAAAGAGTAACTAACATCCATACATACAAACTTTCGCGTTTATAATATTAGTAGGATTTACCTAAAATGTACAGAAAATTTCGGGTAAATTTCCCTAAAATACGGGATTTCGAAGATGTGGTAATAATATACTATTAGCAGCGAGACTTAATGGTGTTGTCATATTTGAAAATTCCCCAAACTTTGTGTTAATTAGAGTAATTTTCCCAAATTAAAAAGATAACGAAAATCTAAATACTTAAACCAATGATCTTTTGATCACGTTGAAATAATGAACCTTAGTATTTAACAGATTATGTATTACTGTTGCCGCCATAAAAAAAACCTTCCTCCGATTCGCACTTATAGTCTTTTTAACACACTTTTATTAGTTTCACCTTTAAGTTTGCTTGCTTGTTTGTATGTATGTAACCGACTCCTTTGGGCACGATTTTGCCCTACTTAGAATGATCAGATTTAATTCAAACTTTGCACACTTGTCAAAGACCGATGACAATGCAATATTATGATAACATGGTGCTGATCTGATGATGGAGCTGGGAGGTGGTCATAGGAACTTCGCAATGAAACGACACAACCCCATCGAGTTTGGGCTCGTTAGAATCGTCTTGACGAGTAGTTTGGCTTTCAATGGTAACCAGGGTCTGATGATGGAACTGGAAGGTGGTCATAGGAACTTCGCAATGAAACGACACAACCCCATCGAGTTTGGGCTCGTTAGAATCGTCTTGACGAGTAGTTTGTCTTTCAAGGGTAACCAGGGTCTGATCTACATATTTCGGTAATAAAGACCAAAAAGTATAAAATAAATTAATAGTTAAAAAAACTAAAAAAAACACGCTTTAAAAAAATCCAAGTAAAAAAATAGAAAATTTAAGAATATTGTAAATAAATAGGTAGTAAGCGTGTTACATTGTGATGCTACACCTTAATTATTTTTCTTTTGCAATCACAATGTAACACGCTTACTATTTACAATATTCTTAATCCAAATTTACTAAATTTTATTTTGTATTTTTTTAGTTGGATTTTTTTAAAGTGTGTTTTTTTTAGTTTTTTTATTCTATTTGAAGTACGGAACCCTGTAACTACAGTCACGTTTGCAAGCGGATAGTATCTATGTAGGTATTTATTTAGGTAAACCACAGTATACCTAAACCACTCTCGCGTCCGGAAAAAGCAGTTTCACCATAATGTTCTAAACGTATTTACTTACACCTACTTTGATGACTTGAGACAACTAAGCCGTTTATGGTGGAACTTTCTATTTCACATTGAATACATCTATGTTTTATTTGAGCCGTCTAGGAAAGATAAAAGTTAACGTTCATCTCCGAAACCTATAAAACATTTCAAAAGAAAGATAGATAAATATATTTATTGCAAACACCATTTTCTAAATCACAGTTAAAAACAAAGCGAGTTCAGTAAATACCACAGTATTTATTAAATCACTTCACTATCACTACATAGTATAAAACAAAGTCGCTTTCTCTGTCCCTTTAAGGAACCCTTGCCAACACCGTCCAACTCGCTCTTGGCCGGTGTTATTATTAAAGTAATACTTCTTTAGCCGCGTTATGAAAAAATGATGAGAGTGAATTTTTATGATGCGCGCGCACCGTGACACGGAAAATTAACATGTTGAAGTTGTCCGCAAACCGCAAGATGACAGCTGTCATAAAACCATGTTGAAGTTGTCCGCAAAGCGCAAGATGACAGCTGTCATAAAACCAATGAAACTGAAAATGAGGTTAGTTCAAAGAGGTACTCTACTACATAATTATTTTAATGTAATTATTTATTTAAATATTATGTGACTGGAAAATTATTTCTTAATGATGCCAAAGAAGTATAACTTCTCACGCGCGTACATAAGTACACGCACCCAATTTTTTTTATTTGATAACATAGACGAAAATACTCGTAAGTTTAGTCAATGATTCAAGTAATCATTCTTGACTGATGATGATTCAAGTTGAAACGTCAATGACCCGCCGCAACGTCTAGTTCACACACGTAACCTTGTTACGTAACATTATATTATTAACCTCTACACACACGTTTGAGGCAATCGACTGATAGATTTTGACGTAATAACGTGTTATAAAATTTATTTATTTATTTTATTTTATTTTAAAATGGCGTCGTATATGGTCTCGCCGGAAGACCAGCGGCTGTGTCAGCTAAATGTTGGTGCAGCTGTCATTGCTGAGGCAGAACCTCTTTGGAGGCACACGGCTCCTTAGATCTTATTTCTTCTCTTTTTATTTATTTTGTATTCTCTTACCTATTTATTTTTTAGTTATTTTTTCTTATTTAAACTTTTGTTTTAGGTTCGTGCTTTTAAGTTTGTTACTACTTCTATGATTGTCTCGTGTCGGGTGCTTGTCCAAATATATGTTTACTTTCTCTCTTTCTTTCTTTATAAATTGGTGAGTGCATTTCACAAAAAAATTGTGACAATAATGCAGATTAGATCTATGGTCGTAAGTAACACGATGCAAGCGATGAAAAGGGAAGTGGATGAGAAAGAAGAAGAAAAGAAGAAGACGACAATGATGAAGAAGAGGAAAATCATTGGGAACTATGTTATATTGCTATTTTTAAGAACCTATTACCTGTGACAAACAATAAATAAATTGAAATTGAATCATTTATTTACAGATGAAACTGCGGACCGCTGCAATAGTGTAGGTAAAGAGGAAAATTTGTTTGTTTGTTTGAATTGAATAGGCTCCGAAACTAGTGGACCGATAAAACTTGGTATTAAACTTTTTAAACTCACACGATTTGTATTCATAGTAATTATTTTCCCGGGTTTTAATCGCGTATTTTTTATTTTTATTTATTTAACCTCGACGTTTTGACTATGTTACAATAGTCATGGTCGCGAGGAGACCATGACTATTGTAACATAGTCGAAACGTCGAGGTAAGAGAAATAAAAATAAAGAAGACGCGATTAAGACCCGGGAAAATAAAACTTGGTATGATGATACATTGATTCATCAGAAGTAAAATAAGCTATTTTTTATTCCGATATTCACACAGGATCGGGAGTTACGATGAATCCACGGAGCGGGTACCTGCGCTCTCTCCATACAAACGTAGTCGAAGGTTTCCTCCCTGGATTATGATACTATAGCAAATATTTATGATGCATAAAACTTATAACTGCCATGACATGCATGCCCCTATGTCTTGTTTTTTTTTTTCTAAATATCATTGAAAATAGATTAAAAAAATAGAAAAAAAAAACAAAACATGGTCAATTGGTCATGGCAGTTATAAGTTTTATGAAAAAAAAAAAAATTGATCTAGTGTCAATATCCATGAAGGAAACAGTCGACTACATTTGTATAGAGAGAGAGCCGGTACCCTTTCTTCCTAATAAAAAACTGGTTGCCTGTAAAGTCGGTATACGGGCGAAAGTTTTACGTGACAACAACTGTGCTCGAGTGGAAGGGACGCGTGCCTTTCACTTTTTATGTCTGTCTCTCTCGCTCTTAGGCGGGCTAACCATGCCCGCGTGCCTCTCACTCGCTCTCATTGTGAGCGCATAACGTCAGCGGAGCGTAACGCAGTTTCTTGAAGTGTCACCCGGCAAACCAATTTATAAAACGTTGTCACGTCAATATTTGTTCATTACATATTTACTAATATCAACTAAATATTGTCTAGAAAGTAAAGTAATAGAAGTGCTTGATGAAAGTAGGATTTTACAGTTATATGATGCTATTAATTCTATGGTTAATTTATGTGTTTCTAGATAAAATTTACTGTGGTGGCTATAAGGCAATCTTAATCAATGATTAATGAATTATTTTCTATTTGAAAGATAGGTATATAAAAGTCTGCTTCCAATATATAGTTTGTACTATAATACCACAGAATCGACAAAATTAAGACCGACAGCCGACAGACAAAAAGGAAGTTGATAACTTTAGTTATAAGTAATATAATGGAAAAAATAGTTGTCTGTAAAGAGTGCAGGTGTTCACCAATTTATAAGACAGTATCACTTCAAAAATATTAATATAAAAAAATCTAAATAAGTCTCGCTAGGTAGGATTTCAAAAAAGCTTGCTGTATGACTCTTAAACATTTACTATAATGCAGGGTTATTGGAAATCATACTAGCAAGCCGTTGAGGGCTACGTCTGTGTAACTAAACAAACAACTTTTCTTCTACAACTTTTGGAAATTCGAACATTTTTTTGAAAATTTTGAGGTTAGGTTTACCTGAAAATCAGCTGTTCCTTACACGGAGAGGTCAGTAACCTTAGCATTTTACTTATTTTTTAGGTTCACCTACTGTTCTTGGTCTGAATGACCTTTGTTTTGAAAAATCAGCTGTTTTTCGAATTTACATAATCTCAAAATTTTCATTTTTTTTTCGAATTTCCAAAAGTCGTTGAACAAAAGTTGTTTGTTTAGGTGCACAGAAGTAGCGCTTATCGGCTTGCTAGTATAATTTCCAATAACCCTGTATACAAACATACATACAGGTCAAAAACATAACCCTTCCTTTTGGCTTCGCCGTAGTCGGGTAAAAACAAATAACTATTAAATAAAATAAAAAATAAATAAATATAAATAAATATTTCTGGACATATAAAAAAAAAAGAAAAAAAAAAAAAAAGAAAAAATAAAAAAAAATAAAAAAAAAAAAAATAATAAAAAAAAAACAAAAAATAAAAAAAAAAAGAAATCTAATAATAGAAGAAAAATAATAAAAAAAATAATTTGATCTATTAGGATAAGTTTGTTTTGAAAACTTAAGAAAGAATTATAATTCTATTAATTTATACTAAAAATAATTTAATTATTTTAAATATATTCAAATACTATATCGTGTTACAAAATCCTTCATGCGTGAGTCCCGACTCGCACTTGACCGAATTTTTAAAGTCGGTTGTAAATATCGGTATACATCTTAAAAACTCGGCAAGTGTGTATTGGTACCTACAGTCTTCGTCAGCAGAAAGTGAAACGTGGCGCACCTTTATCTTTGTTAATGAAAGCGAACTCAGTAATGGTGTTGAAATACGAAGTGGTCGAAGACCATTGTGGTCAGTTGCCACAAGACTTATATTTATTTAAAGAGTGGTAGATAATCTACCACCAGCCATATTTGAAAAAAAAAATGGTTTTTCAAAAATTACATAGAATTAAATCGAATTGCAACATTATTTTGTTTTACGAGACTAAAAATTTTGAAGTTACGTGGGAACATACATACATACATACATTCATACAGGTCAAACACATAACCCTCCCTTTTGGCTTCGCCGTAGTCGGGTAAAAACAAATGACAATTTGATTTCAAATGACGGAAAACCAATTGAAATAAAGAAAAAAATAATTCCCAAAAAATTTATAAAAACAGTTAAATATTATGGTAGCATATTTAATGTAAGAGATGATAGACTGTGATAGTATTGTAAGAAATAGAGAGAGGAGCAAACAAGGAGTAAACAAGGTTAAAAAACAGGCCAAGTGCGATTTGAACTCGCGCACAAACAGTCCCTTGTATGGGCATTTTTGAAGTGAAAACTTCTTTAGCGGCGTTGAGCACTTTTTCTGTAATGGGTATAAAATCTTAAACTCGCGTCAGGACACGTGACCTGATCGAAAAAGCGTAAGACGGATGGAGAGTAGACAGCTATCCCCTCTCTACGGCGCGGCGAAAATGTATGCCTGGGCCTACTGTTTTTAATTTGGCTGTGAGTGTATTAAGACGTACATATGGTATTTTTTAACGGACGACTATTGACGGACGACAAATGTCGGACGACAAATGTCGGACGACTATTGACGGACGACAAATGTCGGACGACTTTTTTTTTTTTTTTTAATTTTAGTTTTAAAATTTGTTGTTATAGCGGCAACAGAAATACATAATCTGTGTAAATTTCAACTCTCTAGCAACCTTGTAGCAATCACGGTTCATGAGATACATAATTACAGACAGACTGTTAAGACTTAGTAATTAGTAATAAGGTCACGTTTTTACCATTTGGGTACGGAACCATAAAAAGTTATTAAAATATTCACTTAAAACTTACGATTTTAGGGTTCCGTATCTCAAAACTTAAAAAAGGAACCCTTTTAAGATCACTTTCTTGTCCATCTGTTTTAACTTTACTTTCAATCTACATATCAATGAATAAAATCAAAACATCTGTTATTAAATTAGTTCACATTAGATAACGCTTATATAACCCCCCCCTCCCCTCTCCCCCACCCGTGGGAAACTCCAACAGTTTCACTCGCCATAAATAAGTTGCCGGCTATAATTTTCTTATGCCGGCTTCATTAATCAGATACGTCTTGGTTATTATGAAAAAACGATGTTTTGCAATAACTTTCACTCCAAAATTGAAAGACGGGCCCAAAAATGTTACGATAATTTTGTGAAACGTGTTGATTAAGCGATTTCTTAAGGCTGTGCGGTGAGTTATTTTGGAAAACCAAGAAAAAAGAATCATCAAAAATGATTCATAATAAACAACGCACAGAACAGTCATACAAAATATATACTAAGAAAACATTTTATTAAAGACTAACTTTTGCTGCTTTTAGGGTTCCGTACTTCAAAAGGTAAAAAAACTAAATCAAAATCGGTTCATCCGTTCGGGAGCTACGATGCCACAGACAGACACACACACACATATACACACACACACAGACACGTCAAACTTATAACACCCCGTCGTTTTTGCGTCGGGGGTTAAAAAAAGGAAAATGATACTTACATGAAACCGAGTTGATCCGTATTAAAAACTTCGTTCCAACAAGAAGAAAGAATTATGTATTATAGCTGAGCCCCGCGGTCTCCAATCCGTTTGACAGTAAAACAAACAAATAAACAAACAAGCGTTTTGCTTCGTCATTCCTTATTCGTACAGCAAGGGAATGGAATCAGTTGCCTGCGTCTGTCTTTCCTGACGTGTACAATTTGGGGGTCTTCAAGTCGCGAGTGAATAGGTATCTTCTAGAAAAGTGTGCTACATCTTCGTCACCTACCATCATTCGGGTGTGATAGTGGTCAAACGCTAACCTATCTTTTGTAATAAAAACAAATAAATCACTACATAGTATAAAACAAAGTCGCTTTCTCTGTCCCTATATCCCTCTGTATGCTTAAATCTTTAAAACTACGCAGCGGATTTTGATGCGGTTTTTTTTAATAGATAGAATGATTCGAGAGCAAGGTTTATATGTATAATACATGCATAATATAGCCGTGCGAAGCCGGGACGGGTCGCTAGTAAATAAATAAAGAAACTTTCGGATTTATAATATTTTAGGATTTAGGATACAATAAATACGCATTTAGAATTGAAATCATGTAAAACTTAAACCCTGTAAAAAACAGACGGCCAAGAGAGTAATCTTATAATATAAAGGTTCAATTTTTTACCTTTTGAGTTACGGAACCCTCCCAGTTCTCATTTGTAATTTTCTACTAGCTACAATTTGATCAAAGTATACAGGCACAAACAATTTCAATAAGTTCATTGCACCTGCGCAAGAGTCGTGAGACGTCGGTCGTGACGGAGTCGCCACAGAATACAATACGTAGTCACTATGGACACTAGAAAGTGACCATCATTGAGTACCCACGTGGTTACTGTTCAGAGTAAATATAGAATAACTAACACAAACTTTGAAGTTAAAGCTTAAAGCCCTGACTTTGCTATGTAATGTCTAGAATTATAATATCACTAGCTTTGACTGGCGGCTTTGTCTGCGTAGAGTTTTAATTTTCCAAAAATCCTTCCTAAGTTTATTTTTGTAAAGTAGACTCGCGTCCGTGTCTTTTAAAAGTTATTAGAATAGAAAACGAAGTGATATAGAAATGGTAAATTTTCAAAAATCTTATACAGGGTTATTGAAAATTATACTAGCAAGCCGTTAAGGGCTACTTCTGTGCAACTAAACAAACAACTTTTGTTCTACCAATTTTGGAAATTCGAACATTTTTCCGAAAAAATTGAGGTTAGGTTTACCTGAAAATGAGCTGTTTCTTACAAGGGTAGGTCATTAACACTAAAATTTTACTTATTTTTTAAGTTTTATCTACTGTTCTTAGTCTGAATGACCTTTGTTTTAAAAAATCAGCTGTTTTTCGAATTTACATAACCTCAAAATTTTCATAGTTTTTTTCGAATTTCCATAATTCTGTGAACAAAAGTTGTCAGTAGTAGCCCGCTTGCTAGTATAATTTCTAATAACCCTGTATAATGTCTTAAATTATAATATCACTAGCTTTGCCTGGCGGCTTTGTCTGCGTAGAGTTTGAATTTTCCAAAAATCCTTCCAAAGTTTATTTTTGTATACCTACAGACACTAGCTTCGCACTACAGTTTTACACGCGTTCGTGTCTTTTAAAAGTTTTGAAGAATAGAAAACGAAGTGAAATAGAAAAGGTCAAATTTTCAAAAATCTTATCTAAGTACTCTATGTTCTAAATGGAATCTCCATGTGAAATTTCAGAATCGTAGCTCTTGTACTTTCAGAGATCCTTTAAAAAAAAAAAACAGCGCACTCCGGGAGTGCAGGTAGAAGTGAAAACTGTATATCTGTGTAAAATCTCATCTGTCAAAATCTCATCTGTCGCGAGAACGACTGAAAATGCTCACCCACAAAAGTGCCCAACGCGCCATAAGAAGTTTTCACTTCAAAAAAAATTTTGCAAATTAAAATTAAACTGTTTCTAAGTGAGAGGTGACATCGTGTGGATTGAAGTCTAGCACAACGCATTATTGTTAAAAAAGACGAAGAATCTATCGAAGATTTTATTGATACTGAGCAGAAAACAGCCCGTAGTAAGTAAGTATTTAATTTGAACGAAATACCTACAAAAAATACCTACGAAATAAAAACGAAAGTTTGACCGGTCAAATTCTGAATGTATAATTGTTTTATATGGATCGAAAGAACGGTGAAAGTTAATGAACTTTATCGGTTCCCTTTCATTCGAATAGTTCGTTCATTCTATACGGATTTTATCTACGGATATAGTAGAGCCATGCGATTTCACCCGCGTTAGGTTCTACCCTGTGGAAATATTGGGAAAAAAGTTTGTATTAGGTACTACTTCTTCTTTTCGTGTCGATTCCGTTAAACCTATTTTTATTTTTTATTTAGTTTTTTAAATTATTTGTTTTTGTATTTGATTTTTAATTTAATTTTTTTATTAATATTATTATAATGCTCTAAACAGTATCCAGCCCAATAAGTGGCTGCAGCCGCGGCATCATAGGTACTTACTACTAAAGATTCACGACACTTGTACCAAATTTCATTAAAATCAGTCCAGTAGTTTTATTACAAACGTAACTCCCGATCCCGTGGGAATATTGGGATAAAAAGTAACCTATAACATTAACAATGAATCAAGGCATTCTCATACCAAAATTCATCAAAATCGATCCAGTAATTTCGGAGCATATTCAATGAAACAAATATACAAATCTTTCCTCTTTATAATATTAACTAGCGACCCGCCCCGGCTTCGCACGGCTATGTTATGCATGCATCATACATATAAACATTCCTCTTGAATCACTCTATCTATTAAAAAAAAACTGCATCAAAATCCGTTGCGTAGTTTTAAAGATTTAAGCATACATAGGGACGGCGAAAAGTGACTTCATTTTATACTATGTAGTGATAGTGATATAGACAAAAATCCAGATAAATAACGACGTATTTTGCAAAGTTATAAATAAGAATTAAAATTGAGCTTTAACCGTGGTTCGATTAATCGAACCAACTGGAACAAAATGTTCACGTAGTTCGATTGATCGAACCATGCAAGTCACGTGGTCAGAAGCACTCAATTATGTGTATCCAGTTTGAAGCGTGTAGCTGCAGAAGATATCAACATTTGCTTATTTTTTTTCCTAATTGTCCAGAAGGCAAATAATCCGAATCTTTTAGCTGCCAAACGCATATTTTTACCGAGAAATTTTTGTCGTAAAATCTATTTTTGACTAAAATTTTAATTAAATTTCGAAAGGCAACACGAAAAAAAAATTTTGGCTCAAAATTATACCAAAATATCGGTAAAAATCACAACTACAAAATGTTACAACAAAAAACAACAAAAATATTACATAAACCTAATTGACAATTTTAGTTGCCCTTGAACTCAAAAGGCCGTAAGCCTTAATTTATACAACACCTATTTATTTATACAAAGCCCGTTTACGAAAGGCCTATTTATACAAATGCCGTTTAATTATACAATCTTATAGTGTTAATCATCGAGATAGTGTTCAAATGATGCGCATGTTATATTCATTGGAGAAAACTAGCGGATGTTAGTTCCTAGATTTCTATCTTTTATAGTTTATCTAAGTAGGATGTTTGATTTATGTCTTAAATGAATAATGACAAGGTATAATTATGTCTAATGGCTAATTATAAAAATGACAAAACGTAAAAAAGACTTTTTTACATGTGTTATTTGAATATCTCTGTGTTTTGTTTGTATTTTTTATGTATACAGGGTTTTTGGGTATTATACTAGCAAGCCGTTGAGGGCTACTTCTGTGCACCTTAACAAACAACTTTTGTTCTACGACTTTTGGAAATTCGATCATTTTTCGAAAATTTGAGGTTAGGTTTACCCGAAAATCAGCTGTTCCTTACAGGGAGAGGTCACTAACCTTAAGATTATTCTATTTTTATTTAAGTTGTATCTACTTTTTGAGTCTTAATGACCTTTGTTTTAAAAAAATCAGCATATTTTCGAATTTACATAACCTCACATTTAAATTTTTTGACATGGTAACGTCTTATAAATTGATGAACACCTGCATTCGTCAAGCTGGTCAGGTCGTCTTTATGCTAGTAGGTATATGCTAACATCCGTAATCACAAATAACCCTATGAGATTGCATAGTGCGCGCGAACGCATAGAGCCGCAAATAAGACGCTTATTCGCCTGAGTGAAGAGAGCAGTACAAAATTTACCAATCAAAAGACCGCATTTAGCGCAGTGCGTTCACTTATCCAAGAGAAACTTACGTACTGTTTGTTTAAGTCATAAGTCTATGCAAGTAACAGATTTTAATATATTCTATGCGTGGTTCACCTTGCGCCTACGTGCCTTTGACATAAGATTTCCGACACAATTTAGCAACAGTAATGACTAAGTACATTTTCAAAGACAATATTGTGACACTTTGTGTCTTTTTATGTGTCCTGTGGCCTTTTATTTATGGCATACAGGTGTCGGATGCAATAAATACATCCTTTGAATAAATTCAAAATCTTATTTCTATGACTTTAACTATGACTCTCAACTTAGTCGACCGAGAGGAAAGAAGTCGTCAATTCATCTGGAGTCAACTAAGCCACTAAGCAACAAAAATATTTGTGCTAGTGTCATTATCCAGGGAGGAAACAGTCGACTACGTTTGACAGAGAGAGCGCCCGGTACCCTTCCACCTAAAGCTGTCCTTACTCTATTGTTATCAGTTTGAAGCGTGTGGGTGCAGAAGATATCACTAACATTCACTTATTTTTTTCTTATCCAAATCCTTGGGCAGCCAAAGGCATATTGCCCGTGAAATTTTATTAAAAAAAATTTTTTTGATTAAAATTTTGATTAAATTTGGATGTGCTCAGGCAAAAGGAATTTTTGGCTCAAAATTATACTAAAATATCGGCAAAGATCTCAACTACAAATTGTTTATAAAAATAAAACAACAATTTTTCAAAAACATAATATACTTACCAATAACAGTTGACGACCCAGTTGGCACAATGGTTACCATGCCGGACTGCCAAACACGGGTTGCGGGTTCGATTCCCGCCACAGGCAAGTATTTATGCTTAGATATTTGTCTGTGATCTGGTTGTTTCTATGTATTATAAGTATATATTTACAAAAGAAAAGTATATAAGTAGTATATCCGTTGTCTAGCACCAATAACACAAGTCTAGTTACTTAGCTTGGGGCTAGATGGCGATGTGTGGAATGTCCTGCAATAATTATTTAATAACAACACTAATTCGCGGGCAAGCGGAATTTCTGTTATGAAATCGAAAATATAAGTAACTTACCGATCTATTTTTTAATAAGTAACCAATTAGAATTGTAGATTCTTACCTGTAAAAAAAAAGACCTGTTAGTGATAGGTGATAGTAGTCTAGACTTTTATATAACACTTATATTTACATAAATTCAGTACAACATGTAAATAACTTGATATCTCGAGTTGTATATGTTTATTTAAGTACTTTATGTAATAAATATACTAATAATATTGGCCATTACATGTTATCTAGATGATTTATACAGGGTTTTTGGTAATAAGACTAACAAGCCGTTGGGGGCTACTTCTGTGCACCTTAACAAACAACTTTTGTTCTACGACTTTTGGAAATTGGAACATTTTTTCGAAAATTTTGAGGCTAGGTTTACCTGTAAACCAGCTGTTCCTTACACGGGGAGGTCATTAACCTAATTTTGCTTATTTTTTAAGTTTTATCTACTGTTCTTAGTCTGAATGACCTTTGTTTTAAAAAATCAGCTGTTTTTCAAATTTACATAACTTCAAAATTTTCAATTTTTTTTCGAATTTCCAATAGTCGTAGAACAAAAGTTGTTTGTTAAAGTGCACAGAAGTAGCCCTCTACGGCTTGCTAGTATAATTTCCAATAACCCTGTATACACCAAGAAAAACGCGGGAGGCCAAATTTTTAATACGCGTTATATCACATCAACACGCTTGAGATCAAGAGCGCGTTGATGTCTTTTCTATTGACATTTGACATAATATTTAGTTTTTCAATATGTAGGTTTTTATTTTCATGATTTGTTCATTTATACAGTGTCAAATATAATATCTTTAAATTAGGTATTGGTATCTCTATATACATATTACTTTTATCACTATCACTACATAGTGTTACATAGTGTTGTCACTACATAGTGTACAAAGTCGCTTTCTCTGTCCCTACATCCCTTTGTATGCTTAAATCTTTAAAACTACGCAACGGATTTTGATGCAGTTTTTTTAATAGATAGAGTGATTCAAGAGGAAGGTTTATATGTATAATACATGCATAATATAGCCGTGCGAAGCCGGGGCGGGTCGCTAGTATAATATAATATACTAGCTATCCCGGCAAACGTTGTTTTGCCATTTACAAAAAAAACTAAAGAAAACAAAATAGATAGTAGCCGATTCTCAGACCTTCTGAATATGCATAAAGCAAATTTCATAAAAATCGGTCAAGCCGTTTCGGAGAAGTATGGTTACTAACATTGTGACCCGAGAATTTTATATATTAGAAGATTTATCTTAGATTTTTTTGTTTGTAACGAATAGGCTCCGAAACTACTGGACCGATTTTGATAAAACTTAATATGGAGATACATTGATTCATTGGGAATAACATAGGATACTTATAGTCCCGATATTCTCACGGGATCGAGAGTTACGCGGGTGAAACCGAGGCGTGCTGCTCTATCTATAACATCAGATTTTCGGGAAACATAACTTCACAATTGAAAAGATGAGGTAAATAGAATTTGACATGATTTTGTATTCCATTCTTGACTTATTAATCTATTATCAATCTATTAAATCATAATCTATTAATTATTTTTATTATTTTTATTTAATCTATTATTTTCTTTTATTATCTATTTATTATTTATCTTTTTTTGTTTTTTTTATTTTCTGTAACTTGTGTGTGCAATAAAGCGTTCTATCTATCTATCTATCTATCTATTAATTATTTTGTTTTTTATTACATCATATTAGAGTACTTTTAATTAATTAACTTTTAATATTTGCATGCTAAGCTAAGTGCTGGTGAAATATGTTGAACTATATTTTTATGTGACATCTTTGTACTATATTTCGAGCAAATAAATGACATTCATTCATTCATTCAATTTTCCAAATAGGTTTCAATTTTTAAAAGTCGTATAACAAAAGTTATTTGCCTCGACGTAGAAAAACCCCCTTCTGCATTAGAAACATTTCGTTTCAACACATTGTTTAACAGTGATTCACTTCCATACTAAATTACTGTAGTACTAATAGGTCAACGAACCCTTTAAGGCTTCACCGATTACTCAAGAGAAGGGTTATTATGTTACCTTAACTGGTCCGGCGACGTAATTAAAGGTAATGCGACTTTAGGATGCTCAAAACGATTATGTGTGGTTACGGAGTTTGCGGTTTCGCGTGGTATTTACAATTACCCCATTGGCTACTGTTTAGAAGAAGCCACCTCTGTTTCTATTTCGATCCTTTTTTGTTACTTTTTCAATTTTCTGTCGCTTCTGTTATGATCGTCTTTTGTTTCTATTTCGATCATCTTTTGTTCCTGTTTTGTTAGTCTTTTGTTTCTTTTTAAATCGTGTGTTACTTCTTTTATGATCGTCTTTTGTTTCTATTTCGATTATCTTTTGTTCTTGTTTTGTTAGTCTTTTGTTTCTTTTTAAATCGTCTGTTGCTTCTTTTATGATCGTCTGTTGTTTCGATTGTATTTGGTTTCTGTTTTGATAGTCTTTTGTTGTGTTTTGATAGTATTTTGTTTTTGGTTCGATCGTCTTTTGTTTTAGTTTCGATCATCTTTTGTTTCTTTTTAATAAATCGTCTGTTGCTTCTGTAATGATCGTCTTTTGTTTCGATTGTCTTTTGTTACTGTTTCAATCGTCTTTTGTTCAAGCTATTTTGACATACTTAGGCATCCGTTAAGAAAAGATTTTTGAAAAATGTACTCCTACAGAAGTGTCGTGTAAAAGCTAGTCTTATTACATAATGGTGACTATGGTCAAAACAACATCATTAAGACAGTTTTCCACAGAACTTAGCCGTTAGTCTTAGTTGAAAAACATTTACTGAGAACTATTTTAATTGAAAAACATAAACACTTATGGTAAAAGCCTCTCAAAGAATCTTTTGACGCAACATACATTCTGTTTTTTATGATAAACTACTTGTACCCTGCGATTTCACAAACAAAGGTTCCGATCTCTTTCGAATATCGGGATAAAAAGTAGCCTATGCCCTCCTGATGAATCAATGTATCTCCACATTAAGTTTTATCAAAATCGGTCAAGTAGTTTCGTACCTATTCATCATCACTACATGGTATAAAACAAAGTTGCTTTCTCTGTCCCTATGTCCTTTGTATGCTTTGCATGCTTAAATCTTTAAAACTTCGCAACGGATTTTGATGCAGTTTTTTTTAATAGATAGAGTAATTCAAGAGGAAGGTTTATATGTATAATACATGCATAATATAGCCGTGCGAAGCCGTTTCAAATAAAAAAGCAATTAATCTTTTCTCTATATAATATTAGTATTGATACAACTCTCTCAGCTCAGTCGACCATGTTCAGAGATAAATTGTTAATACGTCTGAAGTCAACTAAGCCTCGGATTTCATCATGATGAACTCCTCCACGTAATAATTCAATAGTAATCGGATTACATTCATGTAAACAGATCAACAACCGTGAAGGAATGATGTCTCAATCGGAAGTCAGTCGTAGGTAATACCTATCAATTTTTACCAATTTCCTTCTCAAAGCAACCGTTATACGTCGTAAACTTAAAAAAGATATTGTAACATTTTTTTTGTAATTAAAAAAAAATTAATGTTATAATTTCATGTTTTGCAATGATTTTTAACGATTAAAGAGGTTGCATATATTCTAGTTAAGTTATACAATGGGTTTGTAATATAAAAAAAAAATTGTCTGTGAAGTTGGATAAATTTTTTTATCCAACTTCACAGACAATTTTTTTTTTCAGTTATATATATTTTTTACTTTTTATATATATTTTTCTTTATACAAGTCTTCTATTCGTCACTCGTCACCATAACACAAGCCCAGACGAGCGATATTATTAGATATTGCTGTATGACGTCATTGTTGACATGACGTCACCGGAACATGACAAAGACGTAATACAACATTACCGTGGTACTTTTTTGTGACTGCAGGTGTTCCATCAATTTATTAGACGTTATCACGTCAAAAAATGTTGTAGACGTCTTATAAAAACATTAACTTTAAAGGTGGATTAGCTAATGTAAAACTAATGAACATTGTTTTTACGAATGGAGTAACCATGGCGGAAACAGAGTAAGTATTTAATAATAATATCGTTCATCTCGGCTTGTGTTATGGTGACGAGTGACGAATAGAAGACTTATACAAAGGATAAAAAAAAATGTAAAAAAGGGAGAAAAAAGGAATAATAAATATATAAAGCAATAACAAAAAAACTTTATTTTTCATCGTTTTCTTACGATAAAATTATTCTCCGTAAACCGACTTTACATACAACCATTCGTTTTTTTTGTTATTATTTTCTTTAAACAGAGTGGGTCAAACCACATGTTTAAAACGTAACGTTAAAGTTTGCGTAATTCTTACAGAGGTTGTGTTGAAAAATACAATTGTAAGACGTTAAGTGAGAAAGTCAAAGACCGGTTCCGGCGAAAGTGGACAAGGTGTTTTCTGGTCGATATGGTGTTATAGGTATTTTGTAGAGTAAGGAATGTTGGGAGTCATTAAAATATTAAAAATTGTAAAAAAACATTGCCTAAAAAAATAGTAACACTCATTAATTTTTTTAGTCTAAAGTCTATTTAAGCACTTATTTTTTATATTTTTATACATAATGTCATATATCTCTATATATATAAAATTCTCGTGTCACGGGGTTCGAACTTGAACTCCTCCGAAACGGCTCGACCGATTCTCATGAAATTTTGTGAGCATATTCAGTGGGTCTGAGAATCGGCCAACATCTATTTTTTTTTTTTGTAAATAGCAAAACAACGTTTGCCGGGACAGCTAGTTATATTATAGATATTATATAGGTAGGTAGATATATTATATAGGTAGGTATATATTATGTAAAAGATTAGTTTCTCTTACAGATTTTCGTTATCATTTTCCCCTCGCCAACCTGTTATTTTTGCAACGAAATTACTTATCGCAAGTAATTTCGTTGCAAAAATAACAAGTTTTCGTAAACGAATGTAAGAAGATTTCACAATAACAAGTGTATCAGTATCAAACATCTGTCAGTAAGATGAAATAATGAAGTGAAATTGTGTCAGATCGTCGGTAGTCGGAGTCTGTAGGAGTATCTAGTACTCGTAGTAGCCGGAAAGCGTACGTCGTACGGTCGATGTACTCTCGCGGAATTTGTGCGTTTCCATTATACACACATAATTATTGATTCGATTCACTCTCCGTCACATAGATGATCATCATGTCACACAAACGAATAAAACAATAATTTCATTTACCCAAAGAATAATAGAATAGAATAATTAAATAAATAAAAACTTGAGAGGTGTCAAGGGACACCCGTATGGAACGAAGTTCCTTTCGACTAATTAATGAAAGAATTGTATTTTTTTTTGTAAAGAACCCTCGCGACACGACACGTTTCAATGCGAAATAGAAAGACGAAACGAAAAAAGGTGGCTTGCTTTCTATGCTAACAGTGTCGTTACAACTTTTGGTCTTAATTTTTTCCGTCTAGCCCCCTTTCGCAACGCGCGATAAGGAACTATCGTTCCAAAAACTTTCATATAATATAATATATGTCGCATATATAATATATGTCGCATATTATGCTCAAGTAATGCCAATACATCATTCTTAAATTGTAATTAATTTAATTACTTGTATTAAAACTTGAATAAATATCGCTCATTTGTCGCTATATTGACGTAATTGTCGTTATTGCATAATTTTAGTTAAGTATATCAAATACTTGTAAGGAGCGGTTACTATTGGGAAAACATCGACTAAATAGTATTTGGCTTACTTATCGCTAGATGTCGTTTACGTCGTTGTCGTATGCGAACCGGAGGAACAACGCCATGATTAGTGGCGCGGGGTGCCCAAAAACAAATCTTGTATGGTTAGAATCTATTGGCAAATACAAATAATAAAAATAGCTGTAAGCTTTAGTTTTCTTTTCGTCAATTTTTAGGGTTCCGTACGTCAAAAGGTGAATAAACTGGCCAATTGTGAGTCGGACTCGCGCATGAAGGGTTCCGTACCATTACGATCGATATATATCGAGCAAAAACAGTAAAAAAATATTATATTGTATGTCAGACGAGGCTGTATAGGTTAAAACTCTTTTGCATGCCCTTTTGGGAGTATAATTAACAAAAAAAAATGTTGCCTGAAAAAAAGTTAACATGAAAATAACCTAACATTCTTTAAATGATACTCAAAAATATTTACTTAATTCTGTTTTAGTATTTGGTGTTATAGCAACAGAAATACCTACATCATCTATGAAAATTCCAACACTCTAGCTATCATGGTTCATGAAATACAGCCTGGCGACAGACAGACAGACGGACAGCGAAGTCTTAGTAATAGGGTCCCGTTTTTATCCTTTGGGTACGGAATCCTAAAAAACGGAACACTTATAAGATCACTTTCTTGTCCGTTTGTTTAATTTTATTTTGTTATAATATCCAGGCGACAATGTAACAATGTGAACGCACGGCCCACTGGTCTAGATAGTCGGGCCGCGGATCACACGCGATACCCCACTAACAAGTATATACCTACCTATTGCAACGCTGTATTTATTGATATTTACATTTTTAACACACCTTGCACAATTTCACACAATGTTGCATGTACTGATTACCAAAGATTCGTTTATAAACGTGAATTGTCCAATATTTTTTAGGCTTTTTGCAGCGAAATTAAAAAAAATATATTTTACTAATGAATTTACGACTTAGTTGTCCCTAGCTAGACGTACCTATTGACGAAATAATTCTTCTGAGCATGGTCGACTAAGCTGAGAGGGTTGCATAGGTTCTGAGAAAGGCTACAAAAGATCGGTTTAAAACGGAATTTTCCCATATTTATAAGGCTAAATTAAAAAAAAACAATTTTACTAATTCTTAAATACCAAACTTTAAAAAATTATCTTTCTTTTCTTTATAACATAGACATAATTATATTTACAATATAGTAGCCGCCAGCCCGTTTTTAACTGAGCATTTCTTTTAAGGTTTTCGCGACTAAAACTCATAATGAAACTATTTTTGACGAATAAAATCGAGTTTATTTTTTTGTCGTTTAAAATTGCTTTTTTTGTTTTGATTTTACCTTGAAAATATCTCTTTAAATAAAGTTTACGAAAAACTATGTTTTTTTTAAATCCACTTAAATAAAAAACACGTACGTAAGATTAGCAGTTAAGGATCTAGAAAAAACAGCGTGGGACAAACAGCTCTATAAAAGTTTTCATTTTAAACTAGTTTGCGAATTATGTCTATTACTTCCCTTATTCGGTCAAGGTCTTACATAATCGAGCTACTAAATAAAAACACATAAAAAAGTTAAAAAAAAATCCGGCTTGTTCCCGTTGCAACTATGTTAATGAACCATCTAGCTGGTATTTAAAATAAAAGTTTCATGACATATTTTTAAGTTTTTTTTGTAAAGTTCGCAGTAACAAGATGTCAATTAAACAAGGCGTCGCAGTATAGAGATATCGATGAAAAGTGTTCGAAGAAACAAAATTCGATGAAAAGTTTTTCGCAGTGACAAAGTTATCCCGATAGTTACACCATTTATAACTTGCGAACGGCTGGACCGATTGCGATGAATCTCGATATGTATAATAACTGGAGGGATAACGTCAAATGCACTCACAGAAAAGTGTGACGTCATCTCTCACGTTCCGTTATTGACAAGGTAATCATAGCAACGTATTGATGTTTGCAAAATGGTAATGTGTCAGGTTCTGTTGATATGATAGGTAACCATAGCAACGTATTATTTCATCAATGTTTTCTTATGACGTTATCACGTATAGTTATGGTCCGTAAACCGACTTTACAGACCAACATTTTTATCGGATAGGGACCTACGCGAATAATAATTAGACAAATATTGCAGGATAGCGTACACAATGCCATCTAGCCCCAAGTTAAGCAACTAGACTTGTGTTAGGGAAACATTTAAATTTGTTTAAACAAACAAATATGTATAATATGTATATTAAAAACAAAATTGAACCCTCAAGCTTCTGCGTCGCTGGTCCTTCCTGCGTTGTAGAAATAAATGTATCTATCTGGTAGTACCAATGGGAATAACCCAAAAAACTAAGCTTACACAAAAAAGGCAATCGATCATTAAATCGTAAATACAAGTACATTAATGTAATCTAATCTGGACCACTGTAATCGGAATTACAGAATAAAAATGTAATATAAAAAATATGTTAATTCGATCATACGAAAATAGAATTTATTATCAAGTAGTTAAAGTATAAAATAAGATTTTTATAATACGTCTGAAACGGTTCAGTTCCGGGTGTCTACTATTAGGCAATATTTTCTACTTTGTTTGCATATTATTTTGTCAAACTTTCTTTCTATTAGCGAAAGTTGACAGTAATATGATAGGTATCTGGTATTGTGTAATCTTTTTCGATCCTTTTTTAAGTTATATTTTTGGATTTTTTATTTTTTTAAGTGCTAAGCCTGCACTGGGCTATCTGAAAATATTTTTATTTCGAAGACGCATTTTTCCTTAAAATTATTTTTTTATATTTTTGGAGTTTTTCCGATATCGGTTTTTCACTTATTTCAGTTATACTACTAGACAACGGATAGGTTAGACAACGGATATACTACTTATATACTTTTCTTTTGTAAATATATATTTTTAACACATAGAAACAACCAGACCACAGACAAATTTTCTGAGCATAAATACTTGTCTGAGGCGGGAATCGAACCTGCAACCCTGTGTTTGGCAGTCCGGCATGGTGACCATTGTACCAACTGGGTCGTCAAATATACATATAAAATGCTTTGTCCTGACTGACTGACGGATCAACGCACAACCTAAACCGCTCATCGTAGAGACCTGAAACTTGGAGGGTGTGGTCTTTGTATGACGTAGGCATCCGATAAGAATTAAAAAAAAAACAACGTCTACGCGGACGAACTCGCATGTTAGTTAAGGTGAAAGGGTACCAGCGCTCTCTCCATACAAACGTAGTCGACTGTTTCCTCCCTGGATAATGACAAGCACTAATACTTTTGTTGCATAAAACTTATAACTGCCATGTCTATGTCTTGGATTTCATCATTTTCTAATTATCATAGATATTAAGATTAAAAAAATTAAATAAAAAAACATGGTCATGGCAGTTATAGGTTTTATGCAACAAAAATATTTGCTCTAGTGTCATTATCCAGGGAGGAAACAGTCGACTACGTTTGTATGGAGAGAGCGCAGGTACCCTCCTCTTCACTATCACTATCACTCTACATAGTATAAAATAAAGTCACTTTTCGCCGTCCCTATGTCCCTATTTCCCTTTGTATGCTTAGATCTTTAAAACTACGCAACGGATTTTGATACGTTTTTTTTAATAGATAGAGTGATTCAAGAGGAAGGTTTATATGTATGATACATGCATAATATAGCCGTGCGAAGTCGGAGCGGGTCGCTAGTAAGGAATAAAACCGATTAATTTTTAAATATGCATCGTTATAAAAGATTGATGCATAGATACTTGACGCATCATTGGTCTTAGTTTTGAAACGACTTCCTCAAGTAGGTACTAAATACTAATACAAGTACATTGACTACGATCAATTGCTTAAAAATATTAGATCCGTACTCCATACTTCTAAGCAATTGAGATCTACACCCACTGTGGCGCAGTGGGCGAAGGTCGCGGGTTCGATTACAGCGGCTGCGAGATTTTTATTATGTTTAATAATACCTACCTACTGTTTGGAAAATAATAATCTAATTTGAAAATAAAAATGGTTTATTTTACTTATTTTCAAAATTGGTCAAAGTAGATTTACGAAAAAGACTAATCCAATTTTATTTTGTCAAAATTGGTCTAATCTAATTACCTAAGTATATTAAATTCGTAAAATTCAAAATTGTCTTATCCTACATTTTCAAATTCTAGATTTCTAAAATTTAAAATGGTCTAATTAATTCAACATTTCCCAAAATTAGTATAATCTAAGTATCTAAAATTTTAAACATAGTCCTTTTATCATTTCTAAAATTGGTCTAAGTAGCTAAAATTCACAAAAAAATCTCTAATCCAATATTTTCCAAAATAGATCTACGTATTATAAGTAAGTAAGTATCTAAAATTCACTTGCAAAATACTGTTTTCAAAATTTTGAAAATTGGCCAATTTAAAATTCAAAAGTACAATATCTGATTACACCAAGATTGGCTCGAATCAGGTGAAAGTTAAAAAACGTGGTACCGGATAATAAGCCTTAATTGGAGAGCCTTGCTTTTATTTACTTTGATCATACAGTGTGTAAAGAGTACCCTGTTGTCCCTGTTAGGTACATGCAGGAACCCTGGAGTTTAACGAAAAAAAATTAAAAAAAAAAAAATCTTTTTATTTAAGCCGGGAAAATTACGGCTCCGGCCTTGTTTTTATTTATTTAGTTAGATTAAAAAATGGTGTGTAAATAAATCCTTGTCATTTCTTTTAGATAGGTATAAGCAGAAACCCCAGAACTTACTCAAAAAAAATTAGGTTTCGAAAAGATTCCCCAAACCCTAGTTTTTAAGGAATATTCAAAATGTGACACTATTATTTGAATCGATCGATACGAGAAATATGGTTTGCCACAAATATTGAAAATTCATTAAAGTTTTCAGTATCTAATTTTTGTTTTTTTTTATCTAAAGTTATATCAGTTTTATCTAAGTAGGTATATTAAAAGGATATCCTTCATGTTTTTATTTCATGAAGTTCGTTAGATGGATGAAACATCATTTTCACGAGACTTTAATAGTACTTTAATAATCTATGAGATAGAATAACAATAATAGATTTATTTTTATTTTAGAAAATAAATATTGTACTTGCAGGTAAATAAGGGTCACCATAATTAAAAACTAAATATTCCGTAAAAATAGGGAAAACTATTTAAAAACATGTCATTCGATAAATTTTGCTTTATTGTCAATGTGAAAACAATTGATTTGTTTATTTTCTTGTTATTTTGTCACTAATATCAACCTTTAATTTATTCTTATTAGTAAATTTAAATAAAAAAAATCTTACCTTAAAAAAGACAGCCACAAACAAAATTCCAAAAAAAACAAGTTCTCACACAAAAAAATTGTTTCAGGAAAAAAAACCAACCAAAACTATCCTAGTTCGTTGATCGAATCACATTTTCAGTGAAACAAAAATGGTTCATCACATAAGTTAGATATAAGTTTCAAGTTAAAAGTCCTCAAGTAATGGCAAGGCACGTCTGTTCACTTGGACACCGAATACAACACTGTCTAACTAACCTGTTCTTTAGTGGGCAACTTAACTATCACTTATTCAGGGACGGATTAAGGAACGTACTTAAATGGGCAATTAAATTAATTGGTATTGTAAATTGAACAATAAACTAATGATAATAAAATTATAATAACCTGCTAGTTATAAGACCTACCTAGCAACCTAATTAAAAAATAAATGTTTCGTTAAAAAAAAGAGAAAACTACTTAAACAGGCTTTTAGATAAATATTAGTTTTATTGTCAATCTAAAAAAAACTGGTTGCCTGTAAAGTCGGTATACGGGCGAAAGTTTTACGTGACAACAACTGTGCTCGAGTGGAAGGGACGCGTGCCTTTCACTTTTTATGTCTGTCTCTCTCGCTCTTAGGCGGGCTAACCATGCCCGCGTGCCTCTCACTCGCTCTCATTGTGAGCGCATAACGTCAGCGAAGCGTAACGCAGTTTCTTGAAGTGTCACCCGGCAAACCAATTTATAAGACGTTGTCACGTCAAAACAATTTATTTGTATATTTTTTTGCTATTTTCTCACTGATTAAATCAAGGTTTAAAAAACCTTTTATTGGCCCATGTTACCTGCTGGTATGTTTAATTGTTTAACCAAATACATTTATGGATTCGGAATTGTTTCTATCAATAATAGTGTCAAATGGCAGTATCGAAAAACGCTACTTTAGTTTAGCGTCGTTCAATTCTGCCTTTTGACATCACTTTCCACAGAAACTTTTCAAGATGGCGACCAGTCGTGAACATCTGGTTTTGTATCAGTCAATCAGCATCCAAAACGATGGTCGCGGTGCTTTGGAATATCATAAAAATTACGCAATTCGCTTTCTATGTAAAATCGTTCTCTACACCCCTGGGGCCTTATTCTGCTATTTGACCAACCATTGTCATTATATCGAGACTCTATTGATATTATATCGAGATTGTGACTTTATTTGGTATTCTGCTAAAGTTTTAATAACATCGCAATATAATCACTATGGAGTCTCAATGGTATGGTAATATTTACCTTGCAGGTGTTGCCTAGCAACATGGTATATATGTTGCTAAGCAATATACCGTTTTGACAACTATCGAGATTTCATTAAGCCACGATTGTAGAGCAGAATAAAAAAGTGAGTCAGTGGTGTGTCAGTGGTGTTTCGATAGAATAGTAAACGTTAGGAGAATACCAATTTGACATGTAATGTCATATTTTTGAAATTAAATTTCTATTACGATTATATCGACACACTATTGAAACACGATTGTATTAGCAGACTTAGGCTCCTGATTGTTTAAATGTTTCTTTCTATTGATTTATGAATGAGAAGTAATTTAAATAAAATACTTAGAAAAAGTAATTTTATTAAGAAGTAATTAGTTGAATTAGTCATTGATGAACCTCTTTACTTGCGTAGATATTCATTAATTAATTACCTACTTACTGAATCATAATCTACTACACTTACACAGGTTTTATTGTATTAAAGGCTGTCCATTACTCACGTGACGCGAGGGAGGGGGGGCATAAAATCACGATATATCACAAGGGGGGAAGGGGGCGGGGGTGTATGCACGTGTATTTTTTTTCGGCAAACGAGCGATACTCATCCGAAAAGCGGCGTAATTTTTTCTAAAATAAAATTATTTCGCATAAAAATACAAAAACTAATGAACCGAATTTCAAAATGGTTTTCATCAATCTTGAAGAAGATTAATGTGTTTAATTCATTAAAGTTTGGTCTAAAATATGACTCGTGTCGACTCGTGATAAATCGTGTCGTGCGTTTAGAACAAAGTCGCTTTACCTTCTTTTTTTTTAAATTTCATTATTTGGGAAATTAGTCTTACTGTTCTTCGTTTCATGTTTTCGTAACGCGTAACATTTTAGCCTAGATTCCCTCTCAAACCCGCGATAAGGAATTTCTTTCCAAAAATAAAAGTAATACTAAATCCGTCCCTGTGTGTCGCACCCTTTAACATCACAGGTGTAGAGAACTGGAAAGTTTTTTACAACTTCCATTTTATATTTAATTTAGTTAATCTAAGAAGCAGGTAGATACAGGATAAGGATAAATTAAACAAATCAGTTTACGAATACTTTTTATATGGTGGCATCCATTTTCAACCCCCAATTTCAACCCACGGCATAATTTTAATTAAAATACCTCCATATTCAACCCCGTGCAAATCAATAGTCCATTTTCTACCCAAATACGCAGTGGGTAACCAACTACCTACCTAATTTTTACTTAAGTAACGTCAACAGAAAAAATAGATTCATAGTTTCAGTAAAAGTGTTAAATATAATAGTAGTTAAAATACGACTTTAAAATATTAAATTATTTTTCTGTCTGTACAAAAAAACATCATACCTATTAAGTATTATAATCACTTGGGTTGAAAATGGAATACATTTTAGGTAGAAATTGGAAAAAATAATCAATTAAATTATTGGGGGTAGAAAATGGAACATATTTTAGATAGAAATTGGAAAAAATAATCAATTAAATTATTGGGGGTAGAAAATGGAACACATTTTAGGTAGAACATGAAAAAAATATTTGCGGGTTGAAAATGGGGGTTCAAAATGGATGCCACCTTTTTTATAACATACATAGTATTTAACAAACAAAAAAACGTGTGGCACTCGGGGACTGCCGCAGTAAAGCTATTGCAACGTGCGAGCTTCGTACAGTTCGTACCATATACATACACGTTAAGCGAACGCTCGGCCGAGCTACATGGTAGGCGGAGTGGGGGGTGTTAGGTTTTATTTTCGTTACGGAATTTCTTGATTCGGTCGGAAAAGCTATGCAATAGCTTAAAAATTGGTTGTCTGTAAAGTCGGTTTTCAAACGATAATTTTACGTGATAACGTAATAAGAACTCTTTTGTATCGTCGACTTTGATTTTGCATACTTTAATACGTTGCTATGGTTACCTTGTCGATAACGGTAAAGTGACATGACGTCACACTTTTTTGTGAGTGCATCATCGATTTATAAGACGTTAACACGTCAAAAAAAAACGAAAAAAATTATAAGGAGTGACTTTTCTCCGAATCTACAACCTAACTTGTTTGTTGTTATTTGTTTAGGTGCACAGAAGTAGCCCTCAACGGCTTGCCACTATAATTACCAATAACCCTGTAAGTAAGTAAGTATATCGCACAGCTAGATCAAAACTGTTGTAACTCAAAAATGTCGCATTTTGAGTTAACAGCATATTCGGATTCCTGATACGATTACCTACACGGCAATAAAACCGAAGTAATTCAGTTTACTTTAGTGTCCAAGAGATGGCGAGACGAATCAGTTTTGTCTACACCCACTCGTGCAACTAGGGTGTTGTATTTTGAGTTGCGACAACTTTCTTACAAAGTATTTTGACTTAATACAGTTTTGCTGGTTTTAATACACTTTGTTTTGTGATGTATTTTGAGTAAAGTCAGTTTTCTTACTTATTGCTTAACAAATTTGATTTTTTATTTCATTTTACTACAGTTTCAATGAGCATTTTTTAAATTAGTCGTTTTCTCATTATCTAAGACTTAATTTATAACCTGATTAATATCATAATGGTTTATTTTCTAATACATTTCAAAATCTTTTTACAAAATGTTGCTATCGTGCATAGTTTTCATAATATCAGTTTTTTGCCATTTCCCAAAAATCATGTTTTTTGAGTTACGACAGTTTCGATCTAGGTGTGCGATATATTTTTCTTTTGATAAATAAAACCTATACATAGTAAATTACCATCTTGTTAACGGATCTCTTCTAACACATCTCGGTGTTTCTATTTATAAATGAGTAGGTATTGAAGTAGGTATTTAAACGTTAAAGTGTTCGCTTTCTTCTGCCCTGTCCGTCAACATCCGCGTTACGTAAGGTATGTCACAAATATGTTGTTATCTTGTTCATTATGTAGCACAAATATGTACTTATTTGCACAAAAGTAGCAAAGAAATTGCAAGATTCCGTGTAAGTATTATCATCACTACATAGTATAAAACAAAGTCGCTTTCTCTGTCCCTATATCCCTATGTATGCTTAAATCTTTAAAACTACGCAACGGATTTTTAATGCGGTTTTTTAAATAGATAGAGTGATTCAAGAGGAAGGTTTATATGTATAATACATGCTTAATATAGCCGTGCGAAGCCGGGGCGGGTCGATAGTAATTATTAAAACGAATTAGGCATGGTTCTCATTAGACCGGAAGCCCTATTTTTGAATCGTTCGCCCCGCGTCGAGCCCTCGATTTCTACTGATATTCGTTCGAAATTGGAAATTCGCTATTTTTGAATCGCTCGATCGTAACGCGAGGTCTCAGGCTATCAGATACAGGGGATCTGATCGGAATAAAACCTCCACATAATGGTCACCACCTTGTCGGACTGCAAAACACAGGGTTGCGGGTTCGATTCTCGCCTCAGACATGTATTTATGCATTGATATTTGTCTGTGGTCTGGTTGTTTTTATGTATTATAAATAAATAAATAAATAAATAAATAATATTGCAGGACATTCCACACGTCGCCATCTAGCCCCAAGCTAAGTAACTACACTTGTGTTATGGGTGCTAGACAACGGATATACTACTTATATACTTTTCTTTTGTAAATATATACTTATAATACATATAAACAACCAGACCACAGACAAATATCTAAGCATAAATACTTGTCTGTGGCGGGAATCGAACCCGCAACCCTGTGTTTGGCATGTTTGTGTTTATGTTAAATGTTTACAAAAGAAAAGTATATAAATAAGTAGTATATCCGTTGTCTAGTTAATAAGCTTGGGGCTAGATGGCGATATGTGGAATGTCCTGCAATATTTATTATTATTATATGTAACGGTATAAAATATGCATTCGCACATTTAACCCGCTAAAAACTACAAAATTATTCTGGTAATATATAGGCATAAAAATTAGCCCAATTCGGGCAAAATATCGGGATAAAAAGGTTTTTTGGTTTGTTTGTTTGTAAAAAATTGACACCGAAACTACTCTGGACCGATTTAGATGAAACTTGGTATAAGAATACACATTGATTAATTGGGAATAACATACGCGGAGGAGGTTCTCTATTCGTCGCTTATACATTTTTTCAAGAGGAAAGGGTACCGGGGTCTCTTTCCATACAAACTATAACAAACGTAGTCAAAACATAGGGCCATAGTCATGGCAGTTAAAGGTTTTATGGAACAAAAATATTTGTGCTAGTGTCATTATCCAGGGAGGAAACAGTCGACTACGTTTGTATGGAGAGAGCGCAGGTACACTTTCACCTTAAGTACGTTCACCAATTATTACTCGAAGATGGCTCAACCTATTTATATGATTCTTTCTATCGTCATAGGAATGAAGAAACGCGGAACTTATTTAGTCGTAAAAAGCAGAAATAGGACAAATACTGAACAAATTAAACGCCAATAAAAAAAAAGAAAATGGCTACTTTATAAAAAAAAGTGATCGTTGAGTAACCATGGAGTTTTTGCTTTCATCTCGATGGTTATGGCCTGGAGGTATGAAAGCTGAGCAGCCGTTGCCATTGTTGTAGGGATACTGTGAGTTTAGTCCTTACGTGGATATTTTCATTTACATAACATGTGTGTTTTTTTTACTCGCGACGGAACGTAGGGCGGTATATGCATTTAGGGTGAGAATGTGTTTGTTTGTGCACCCCAATGTTCCCATTTACTCCAAAACCACAGAACCGATATAGATACGGGTTTTCTGTAAAATATTTATGTTTCGTTGGCGATGGTTCGTAGCTAGTTGTTACTTTAATTAGTCACCAGGGGGCGCTGCAATTTATTTATACGTGAAACTCTGAAAGCTTTCTGTTGTTATGCTGTTTATATAATTGTCTATTCGCACGAAGCGTTCCGTACCATTATATTCTGTTTGTATTTGTTGTTATAGCGTCAACAGAGATACATCATCTGTGAAAATTTCAACTGTCTAGCTATCACTGTTCATGAGATACAGCCTGGTGACAGACTGACAGAACGGACAGCGGAGTCTTAGTAAAAAAGGTCTTGTTTTACCCTATGGGTACGGAACACTAAAAATATCTCTAAATATGGTAAATTCATGGTCACAGTAGTTCCACAAGCAGTAGGCCGATATTGACGTAACGAGGCAGTAATTTTATAACAAACGCAACAGTGGGCGATCTCTTGGGAATTCAATACTTGAGCCGTAATCACTTATTGTTTTTTTTAATAGGCTGTTCGGAGAAAATGAGTTAATAAGTAGGTATCTTGCTAGTTAAGGTCATCGCCCACGGTATGGGATTGAACTAAGGCCACCTAAGGCCTTGTACTATTAAATATTCTGTGCTTAGGCACATAATAAACAAGGTAATTAGTTACTAGCAGCGCTCTGCAGTTTTACCCTTGTAACTCCCGATCCCGTTGGAATATCGGGATATTAAGTAGCCTATGTTACTGTCAATGAATCAATGTATCCCAGTTTCATCACAATTGGTACATTAGTTTCGAAGCCTTATTTGTTACAAACAAAAAATAAAGAATTTTTTTTATTTGTAACGAATAGGCTCCGATAATGATTAAACTTGGTATGAGGATACATCGATTCATTAGGAATAGCTTAGGCTACTTTTTACCCCCATATTCACGGGATCGGGAGTAACGCGGGTGAAACTGCGAGGTGCAGCTACTAGAATATAAATTGGCTATAGCTTGAAACAATAAATAAATAAATATTGCAGAACATTCCACACATCGCGCCCCTATCTAGCCCCAAGTTAAGTAACTATACTTGTGTTATGGGTGCTACACAACGGATATACTACTTACCTATATACTTTTTTTCTGTAAATATACAGGGTTATTGGTAATTATACTAGCAAGCCGTTGAGGGCTACTTCTGTCCACCTAAACAAACATCTTTTGTTCTACATCTTTTGGAAATTCGAACATTTTTTTGAAAATTTTTGGGGTTATGTTTACCTGTAAAATAGCTGTTCCATACACGGAGAGGTCATTAACCTTAAAATTTTACTTATTTTTTAAGTTTTATCTACTGATCTTAGTCTGAGTGACCTTTGTTTTAAAAAAAAAAGCTGTTTTTCGAATTTACATAACCTCGAAATTTTCAATTTTTTTTTCGTTTTTCCAAAAGTCGTAGAACAAAAGTTGTTTGTTAGGGTGCACAGATGTAGCTCTCAACGATTTGCTAGTATAATTACCGGGAATCGAACCCGCAACCCTGTGCACAATATAAATTGGCTAGAGCTTGAAACAATACCTAATAGTTTACGTACAACCTACACTACAATGCTAACTTCAATGCTCCAGTTTCATCAAAGCTCTGAGACGATCACCTTGACACCATAATGTTGTTATTGCAGGCAATTCCACTGTATTGTGTATGTATATGAGGTGTTTAGACGGAGAGTTTGGAGCTGGGTGGCTTACGTTATACCTGCGGCAATGTTTCTCTTGTTTTAACAACGAATAATGGCAACAATTCGAACAAAAATTACTTGTTTGCAAGGAAGTTAGGTGCTTGAAGTTCCTATATGTGTAATGGAATCAGATGCTGATGAAGATTATGAAAAACACATGACTTTAAATGCTTATATCTTTTTTCCACATCTAGTTCGAAATACGGAGAATATTATCAATATTATTATTTCTGTTTGTGTTTATGCTCATATATTATTGCCTTGTCATAATTATTTACACGTTAAGGCTTATTGCAGGCAATAATGCGTTTTATTTCGCTGATGTGACTGATTTATTAAAATTGAATTTGAAACATTCGTCTCGTGTGATTATGGGAGTTTTTTCTGTTATTTTATTTAATAAAGACTGATTTGTTTAAAATTGAAGCACTTGTCTCGTTACTTGTACCGTATTTTTAACCTACTAGTTTAGAATTTTATACCGGGTTTTCTACTTAAAATAAAACTGAGGAATAACGTTACTAACACAATTTTAGTGCTAATTAGCTCAGTAAATTGGATATGATCAAGGCCAATTCTCGTAAATAACATTGTTCAAATTAATACATTGCAATATAATTCCGATTGCATTTTCACATTCTTGTACTCTCGTGCTGCTAAGTGTCAAAGTAGCTTGGTCCGCGACAAGACCTTTTAACAATAAGGTAAGTCAGGTAATGATGAGCTCCCGGTCCATGTGGTGTTGTATGATTGTCTGAATGTATGAATATGATTAATGTTGAAATTGTAAGTGTGATGTGCGTGAAGATCTGTGTGTTATATGACGTTAATAAACTAATTTAAGTTTCTTAACTACGAGTAACTATATTTGCAAGGAATTTGTTCATTTTTACTATAGTGTTGAAAATTTTGAATTGAACTTACAGAATTTTTTACAACAGTATTGTGAAAATAAATTTTATAAAAAAAAATGCACTAATATTAAAGATGCAAAAGGTTGAGTGTGAGTGTGTGTATTTGTATTATTTTGTATACGGGCTGCGGCATGTGCAAATCACTACATAGTATAAAAAAAAAACAGCGCACTCCGGGAGTGCAGGCAGAAGTGAAAACTGTATATCTGTGTAAAATCTCATCTGTCGCGAGAACGGCTGAAAATGCTCACCCACAAAAGTGCCCAACGCGCCATAAGAAGTTTTCACTTCAAAAAAAAGTGTGTGTGTCAGCTCCGACGCACGACTGGAGTTTACTCCTTAAGTACGAGTATCTAACCATACGCAAAAAGAGTTTTAGATGAAAAAAAAAAATAGTCGGACGACTATTTGTCGTCGACAAATAGTCGTCCGACATTTGTCGCCCGACAAATAGACGTCCGACATTTGTCGTCGACAAATAGTCGTCCGACATTTGTCGTCGACAAATAGTCGTCCGACATTTGTCGTCCGTCAATAGTCGTCCGACAAATAGTCGTCCGTTAAAAAATACCATATGTACGTCTTAATACACTCACAGCCAAATTAAAAAACTGTATATCTGTGTAAAATCTCATCTGTCGCGAGAATCTGTCGCGAGAACGACTGAAAATGCTCACCCACAAAAGTGCCCAACGCGCCATAAGAAGTTTTCACTTCAAAAAACTTAATCAAAATCGGTTCATCCGTTCGGGAGCTACGATGCCACAGACAGACACACACAGACACGTCAAACTTATAACACCCCGTCGTTTTTGCGTCGGGGGTTAAAAACAAAGTCGCTTTCTCTGTCCCTATATCCCTATGTAAGCTTAAATCTTTAAAACTACGCAACGGATTTTGATGCGGAATTTGATGATTTTTAATAGATAGAGTGTTTATATGTATAATACATGCATAATATACCCGTGCGAAGCCGGGACGGGTCGCTAGTAATTTAATAATTATGTCTTTGCGACTAACCATCGACACAGCACATCACTAGATTTATTACTTAGGTACTTACCCTATATTTTTTTTTAAGTTTTGTCAATTCAATTAATAAACATAATATGTATACTTAACTGACATTTATACTTAAAGCGTGAATTATTAACTTTGTAGAATTTTTTTGACGTGTACCTAACTACGAAATTTTGTTCTGAAATGTACTGAATGAGATTTCGGCAAAGGTACGAGAAATAAAAATGAACATTTAGAATGAAGTAGGTATTTAGTATTTACTTACCTTTTTTTTTTCATAAAATATTGTGTTTTTTTTTCATAAAAGAAAAAAAATATGAGTCTCTTCCATTATCTCTTACTCTTACGGTTTTTCATTTATTCCATTTATTCTCGGCTAGGTCCCCTCGGCAAAACCCGCAGAACTTCGTTACAAAACCGGCCTCTCTATTTCGGAGACGGCGAGCGGCTAACTTCCTAAACGAAATCCAGGGCTCTTATTTCACAAGAGCCTAATTTGACCTAAATTACCTCTAAGGCCATCAAAGTAATGTCCTTAGAGATCGTGTCATAAACGCGATAGTGATTCATGGAAAGAATACAAAGCACATCATAAGCATTAGTCAAGTGTTGATGTATTAGGTAACTCTTGTAATCATTTGCTGTTTCTACGGAATTTTAAATAACTAGGTAATATTATACCTACTTTGTAACATATCTAACTAGTTGTGCCCCGCGGTTTCACGTGGGAATATCGGTATAAAAAGTAGCAAATTAATCAAGGTCTTTAGCTATATACAAAGTTTCATTGCAATTGGTTTAGTAGTTTTTTTTCGTGAAGGAGTAACAAACATACAAACACAAACTTTCAGATTTATACTATTTAATTACTATTATGTTAATTCCTTACCTATCTATCTACATACCGAGTTTCATTGCAATCGGTTTAGTATTTATTTCGTAAAGGAGTAGATAACAAACATACATACATAAACTTTCACATCACTACATAGTATAAAACTAGCGACTCGCTCCGGTTTCGCACGGCTATATTATGCATGTATAATACATAAACCTTCCTCTTGAACACTCTATCTATTAAAAAAAACCGCATCAAAATCCGTTGCGTAGTTTTAAAGATCTAAGCATACAAAAGGGAAATAGGGACGGCGAAAAGTGACTTTATTTTATACTATGTAGTGATGTTGTGATAAAGTCACTTTTCGGCGTTCCTATGTCCCTATTTCCCTTTGTATGCTTAGATCTTTAAAACTACGCAACGGATTTTGATGCGGTTTTTTTTAATAGATAGAGTGATTTATATTATAATACTAGGTTTATATTATGTATAATACATGCATAATATAGCCGTGCGAAGCCGGGGCGGGTCGCTAGTTTATAAATATTAGTAGGATAGGATAGGATGCATTCGAATTCAGAACCATTATTTGATCTTCTTCTTCTTCTTCTTCTTCTTTCTCCTAGCCTTATCCCATTATTTGCTAGTTACTCTTCGCCAGGACACACGGTCCCAACCAACCAGAACCATTATTTGATATCGTTTAAAAATGAAAATCATCATGAAATCTCTAGAACTACCATCTGGATCTTCCAATGGGGGGTTCTTTTATGGACGTAGGAGAGCACTGAAAAGATTTTTGGAAATTCCTTGTCAAAAGGGGTAAAAAGTAAGGGCTTATAAAGTTTGTAGTTTTTGACTATTTATGAAATGTTTGTAGGAAATGTTAATCACTTTAAAAAATACGCTAATGCTGGTAAAACCGAGGGGCGCAGCTAGATAATGATGATAAAGAAGATAAATAGCGGCAACAGAAATACATCATCTGTGAAAATTTCAACTTTCCAGCTATCACGGTTCATGAGATACAGCCTGGTGATAGACAGACGGACGGATGGACAGCGAAGTCTTAGTAATAGGGTTCCTTTTTTACTCTTCGGGTACGGAACCCTAAAAAGGGAGATGTAAAAACTTGACATTGGACAAGCGAAAAAGATATCACAACTAACGACATCTGCTTTCGAATATATAGTACTTTTTTGTACCGCCATCTAGTATCAAGTAGCAGTACTAAGTAGTCGTTTTGTTGGAACCTTTTAAGCGGAACCATTTTGGTTCTTTAGTAAAATGTGAACCATTAGCTTTTCAAATATGACAACAGATGGCGCTATATAGCATTTGGAGTAAGATTTTTTCAACAAATTGTTTTAAACTTATCTAAAAATTGTCAAAAAATGAATAATACTATTTAAAAATTGCAAAATTGTTACTAAACTTATATTTGACAAAATAAATATGGGCACACGGGATTCGAACTGGGGCACGCATAAACTAAAAAAAAACAATATAAAGTACTTCTGTTTTTCATCTAATTGGTCCAGTTATGTTAACTGAATGGAAACGATCGTGCAAGTTAAGCAACACTGAGAAAACAAAAAAAATGGATTTTTAATAAAACACACGTAGAACATTGTATCTATTTTATTGTATGTACTGATTTAATTCTTATAATACTAAAGTAATGCTTAATCTACGGTTACACAGAGCGGTCCGAGTAGAAGCTGCTTTTTCAGTCAAACTATAGATTGAATGTAATAGGTAATAAAAATGTAGGTACGTTAAGAGACCGTTTACAAATACACAAAAAAAACATAACTTCAAACTTACATTTTGTATATTACAAGAAAATAGAAGATGTAATGTAACAAGAAAATACAAGAGATTTTTTTGTATGGAAAGAGTACGTTGTATGGATTGTATGGAACCCTCGTTACTTGTATACTCGAGTTGTTAAAATACACGAATGTATTCAATAACTAAATATAGGAACTGGAAACCACTCTAGTGACAATAAAACAATTGCAATCAAAGTGGCAGAATTTTCCCTCTTACAACTAAAATTTACATTTTACATACACCCAAGTATAGTTTGACCACGTTGACTTGTGTAGTTAGGTAAAACTAACAATTAACCGACTTTAAAAAAGGAGGAGGTTCTCAATTCGTCGCGTATACGTATATTATTGATTTTATGGGCTTTTAGACCCATTTAAGAGATAGCGAAAAATTTCCGATTTGACAAAAACTAAAACTGCATCTGGCCCCTCTACATGATGGCCCAGCACTGGACTAGCGAGATGGCCATGCGATGGTTGCAACTATACGATGGCCATGTGCAACCAACGTTGGCCATCAAGTCGCCACTACGCCCTCTACATGCTGGCCCGTAATAGTGGGCCAGCATGATGGCCCATGTTGTAGAGGGTCCATTAGATATTTGAAAAAGTTATAACCCTATAGCCAGTAATAACTGTTATTTTCCAAAAAATAATCAGAATATATTTTTGTATCAATCGATAGTGTTGCTAATAGAGATCAATTCCTGGAAACAAACATAGTAAGTATGGCAAAGTTAGGTTAGGTTTTATGGTATTTGTTCAACAATTCATTGTAAGAAATTATATTTGTCAATTTTCATACATTTTTAAGAGACAAATCAACGTGGTCTTATTATTTTTATCTTAAATTACTTCGCGTATACATTTTTTCAGTTAATGCCTTTTCAAAAAGCTGTTCACGATGGCACATAATATCGTATATTGATTTATCACATTTATAATAATTTATATTTTTATAAAAATGCATGACTGTATGTAATTAAAATAATCGGACTATAAATATATTGGGATACTAGCATATACCCGCGACTTTATCCACGTAGGAGTTGAATTTCCCAAAATCTTTTCTAAGCGGATGTCTACGTCATAGGTATCTGTATGCGAAAATAGCCCAATACGTCTATTTTTTTAAACTGTGCGTATATCAGTCAGTCAGTCAGTCATTAAGTCAGGATTTAGAATTTTATATAATTTAATTTAATTTTCTGCAATTCTATGATATCGCGGTATTGAAAATTATCACAATGTAACGGTATTTTATAAAATTGTAAGGGTATGATATTGGGATGTTGTTGAAATTTCGTCCTTTATGATATCACGATATTAAAATATTAATTATTTATCGATATTGTGGTATTGTGATATTGAAATATCATATTTAAATAAGTAATCTGTCAAGTAAACATGTACCAAGTCTTAATATTTGTAGTTGTTTTTTTGTTTATTAATAGGTACAACTTGATTACAATATCATCAAAATCAAGTGTGATATTGCAATGTCATAATATTGTTATATTTTATAAAATTGCGAAGGCGTGAAATGCGTTTTTGGTGATATCACGATATTGAAATATCACTATTTAGGTATTGTGATATTGCGGTGTTGACGATATGAAATATGACTTTTTATATATTATGATGTTGTTGATACTGGATCCTTGATGATATCCCAATATTAAAATATCACCATTTTGGCGCTATTTTGACATTGTGATATTTCGATATTAATGATACCTCGATATTATGATATTTCCATATTTAAATATGTAATCTAAGAACTGTCACCTGCAAACTATGTAATTTTAAAATGCGTAGTATGGGTTTATTAAAACTAAAACAATTAAAGCCAGTTCTATTTCTAAATTATTCTATTAAACATACATTCATAGTACGTGGAATGTTTAAAAACAAATAATTTATTAACTATTTTTATTAAAAAAAAAAATGATTACAACGAATACTTAAATAGAACACCAAATACAACTTTATATTTATTTATAAACTAGTTTAATTATAATTATAATACTTATAAATAAATATATACTTAATAATTATTATTACAAATTACATTATTATTGTACGAACGCGTATACATTTATTTTCTCGAATACAGCTCACAATTTTTATAAAGTAAATTATAACCTATTTATAATCATATATTAAAATACTAGGAATGTCCAATATTTTACATAGATAATTCCATTTGAGTCAGATCTGAGTTATTCGATTTTACATTAAAATCAAGGTCTCTTATTGAAACACTGTAAAAAGCGCTTACTAAGTGTATAAAGCGCTTATACACTTTCAACCGCGTTTGAAAATTGTATTTCGCGCTTATCTATACTAATATTATAAAGCTAAAGAGTTTGTTTGTTTTTTTGAACGCGCTAATCTCAGGAACTACTGGTTCAAAATGAAAAAATATTTTTGAGTTGGATAGTCAATTTATCTAGGAAGGCTATAGGCTTACGCGGGTGAAACTGCGCGTAAATGGCGCTTATGCACTTTATTATAGATTATTCAAGTAGACGAGTACCTATTTACGTAATGTAAAAAAGCAGAATGCTACCAACAGGATTATGTGTGTCGCAGTTTACGTTATTACATCGTGCTGACCTCAGCACGATGTAATAACGTAATAATACGTACGTCGTTACGTACGTAATAATTTGGTGTACCAAAATACACCAAATTTTACATTCTTACGTAAAAATATTGTATAAAGAGTAACACGCTCTTAATAAAGGACTATGCATGCCGTAGTTGACGATTGTATAAATCGTTTATACATTGTACATTGCGCTTATACACCAATATCATATTACTACGTATTGGAAAAAGCGATACGCTGTCCGTAGATAGGAATAGATTGTAAAACCCGCCTACACACTGAAATCGCGCGTATACACTAATGTCATGACATAGTTTAAAACGCGGTATTCTGTAAGTAAAGGGGTATAATGAGCCGATGCAACCGCAAATGGAGGACGGGTAAGAAAAGTTCTCATTCCACTGCCGTCTTTCTACCTTCACTCGTGTCCTTCGAAGGCCCTACTTATTAGAGAGTCTTCAAGCCACGAGCGGTAGGCGTGTTACATCTTAACGTTAGGTGAAATATAGGATTTACTAACTTAAAAACAAAAGTTTACCATTGTACCCGCTTGCACATTGTAAACGGCGCTTATACATTGTACATTGCGCTTATACACCAATGTCATATTACTACGTATTGTAAAAAGCGTTATGCTGTCAGTAGACGGGACTGTGCGCGTCGTAGTTAAGTTGTAAGTAGGGTGGTATGGCAGCTGAGAGTTCTGATGCACGTCGGCGGAGCGCTGCGATGCTGTGACCGCGCCATACTTCCTCCTCTGCATGTTCGCCACCATTGCCTGTTTTGGAGAAGAAATAACATAAACAACGCGTTCAATCTCTAAGCTCCGGCATAGAAAAGGGCTGATATGTTCCAGTGGGTGTCGTAAAAAGCGACTAAAAAAATTTGGGTATCTTGGGTTGAATATTGCAACTTTGGCATGGCCTTAACAACAGAATTCTCATAGGGGTTTGTTGTAAATAATGATATATTTTAAAGAAGCTAACCTACTCCAAATATACTGGGATATGGACAGAAAGAAGAAGTTGATGTATATCGTTTACCTGAGTTTGGTGATGCATTGTTGCCGCAGTGTCCCATATGTGGAGGAGTCGGTGAGCCCTCAAGCGGTGCGCCTGATTGTTGTCCGCCAATCTGGCTGTTGCAGTAGGACATCATCGTGTCTCCTGATAACAGAGAAAAAATTGTTACACGTCAGAAGAACCGTTGGTCCGGTGAAAGCTGACCTGCGCGAACTTCAAGTCATCAATTGGCAAGAAATAGCGCAGGATAGGGAGCGATGGAAGACTCGTCTCGAAGGTCAAGAACCACTTTAGGTCGCTGAGACAATGTGGAGCAATAGGAGCCTTGGTCCTACACACTATGCCGGCGGCAGTGACATTACACTTTCCACTTCGTAGTCATAACTCAAGTTTGCAAGTAGAAGGCGAATTGGACGTTGTAATTTTTTGCTTCTGCGCTCTTTTTGATTCTGCTAAACAACGGTTTAGTACAACAAATTCGGAGACAGAAGAGCGCAATGCGATAAATATAATCTTAGTTTTGGGTAGATACTGCTATTTTTATGGATGCTTATCATCAAGTGCATCATGTGGTCGACTTACCAAGTGAATTGAGCGGGTAATGGCCCTGGTATGGCTGTCCTGATGCAACGGAGCTGATAGGCAGTGAAGGGTTGAGGTCTGCTGCAAGCTGCGGCAGTGTGCCGGCACCGAACCCACCCATCGACACCCCGCCTTGGGACAGCTGGCCAAGACCTAAAGAAAAAGAACTTAAAGTAGGTAACTTAATCAAGCCTGCAGTTTCGTTGGTCTTAATTGACTCTTCTCGACAATGTTGGAACGTATTTGAGTCACGGAGATCAATGCAGTCGGTTGTTATTTTTACAACTAGAAGACCTGGATTTGGTTTCCTCAAGGTCCTCTAGGTCGCGGGGCTTGGAATAGCATGTAGACAACTTGTAATGTGCTTAAAAAAGCCGTGTCATCGCACAGAGTGGTTATTTTATGTTAAATCTATTCTACCCAAATAAATAAAACTTGTTTTTTTTTAAATTTCTTACGAAAAAGTGCGCTATTAACATTGCTTTTACTGTGAAGGAAAACATCGTGACGTAACCCACGGATTAGTGTGCTCCAGACATATTGACAAGTTTTTCCTCTGAACACGGTCAACTAAGCAGAGAGGGTGGTATAAAAGACGAAAGTCATTTTTTTATACATTAAGAGGAAAGGGTACCGAGGCCTATTTCCATACAAACAAACGTAGTCGACTGTTTTCTCTCTGGATAATGACACTAGAGAAATATTTTTGGTGTATAAAACTTATAACTGCCATCACCATGCCCCTATTTTTGGTTTGTTTTTTATTTTTTATTATTAATCATAATTTCTATGATAATTAAAAAATTGAAAAACCAAAACATAGGGGCATTTGACGACCTCTGTGGCGCGTCGGGCGAACACCCGACTGCGACGCAGAAGGTTGCGGGTTCGATTCCCGCCGGGAACAAGTATTTATGCTGACCATAAGTTCTTGTTTCTGGTTCTGGGTGTTTCCTATATGTATAATATGTATATATTTACAAAAAAAAAAAAGTATATATGTAGTTTATCCGTTATCTGGCACCCATAACACAAGCATTAAGTTGCTTAGCTTGGGGCTGGATGGCGATGTGTAATATGTCCTGAAATATTTATTTATTTATTTATTTATTTATTATAGTCATGGCAGTTATAGGTTTTACTACAAAAATATTTGTACTAGTGTCATTATTCAGGGAGGAAACAGTCGACTTTGTTTGTATGGAGAGAGCGCAAGTACTCTTTCACCTTAAGATTCATGGAATGCAATCACTTTGAAGCGTCTTAAAAATTAAGGTAGGATGTATGCCTTCGGAACGCGCCCACCAACGAGAAGAAGGCACAAGAAACTCATAGGGTTATAGGTACGGGGAAAGCCTATTAAATCTAATATAATATGTCCAAGTTGTTGGCGTTGTGTAATCATTTAGATTTAAAGTGAAGGCTATAAATTATTCATCATCACCAGCTTCACCAGCATTAGGTTTAACTCACCAGCAGGCATGGACCAGGGTCTGTCTCCAAACACGCCAGGGCTGCAGACGTCGCCCGCTCCGAAAGGCGGCAGACCATGAGAAGGTAGCAACGCTCCAGGGGATCGGAATACGTTGGTGCTCTTCTTACGTTTCTTCCACTTTGCTCTACGGTTTTGGAACCATACCTGGTTAGAGAAAAAGAAAAACATATTATTGGAATGAAGTTCTATATCGCGGGTTAGCAGGTGGGACCTAGGACAAAAAACGTGTGGCACTCGGAGACTGCTGCGGTAAAGCTATTGCATCGTGCTAGCTTCGTACCATCGTATCATATACATACACGTTAAGCGAACGCTCGGCCGAGCTACATGGTAGGCGGAGTGGGGGGTGTTAGGTTTTATTTTCATTACGGAATTTCTAGATTCGGTTGCCGCGCTCAAAGCCCGCGATAAAAGCAATGCAATAGCTTAAACAATTCTAGGCATTAAGTACGAAAAAATGTGAAACGAAAAACCGTAGGATAAACTGTAAGGATTTGTACTATTAAAACCAAGAACTGGATATCCAAAAAGCTCTTGCATTTCAAAAATCTATGTTTACTGTTGACCCAGTATGACGACCCAGTTCGCACAATGGTTACCATGCCGGACTACTAAACACAGGGTTGCGGGTTCGATTCCCGCCTCAGACAGGTATTTATGCTTGGGTATTTGTCTGTGGTTTGGTTTTTTCTATGTATTATAAGTATGTATTTACAAAAGAAAAGTATATAAGTAGTATTATCCGTTGTCTAACACCCATAACAACGTAGCTTGGGGCTAGATGGCGATGTGTGGAATGTCCTGCAATATTTATTTATTTATTTACCGTTATAATCTAATAAAAACACAATGCTTGCGCGCTTTAATTTTCATCATAGACAATCTTCAAAGTCATCAAAGAATATTTAGATTTTTTTACCTAAAAAAACAAACAAAATACCACGTAAAGTCTTGCGAAAACTTTGACCGTCCCCTATTTACAGGGATGTCAGAGTAAAGTGTGATAAATAGCAATATTTGTGACCCCACCTTGCCCTGGCTTACCCAGGGTATGGGGAAAATCAGACTAATGATTTTTCTATCGGCTGATAAGTTGCCGACGACTGTTTTTGACGTGATAACGTCTAGTAAATTGATGGAACACCTGCATTCATAAAATAGTTGACGTCAGTGTCACGGTCCCATTATGTGACGTCATTGTCACGACGTCATGCAGTACGCAGCAATAAGAAACAAACACGAAACGTCTCGTGTTTGTTTTTTATTGTTAAAAAATTATATCGCTCATCTGGGCTTGTGTTATTTATTGTGTTAAAGGTTAATAAAAAATGCAATTTTTTTTTTTATATTTTTCATCGGTTTCTTAGAACGTTATCACGTAAAATTATCGTCCGTTAACCGACTTTACAGACAACCTTTACAGACTTACCTTATCAGACGACAGAATTTGTACAGTATGAAAGTTTCAAGTTTCAATAAGTCAAGTTTTGAAATTTAATTAAATTTATTTCTTACATCTATTTATTTATTTTTATTGTTTTGCTAAGTCAGTGAAAGAATTATGGCATGGCAATACTTGAGCATCATTATCATTACATAGTATAAAACAAAGTCGCTTTCGCTGTCTGTCTTTATGTATTCTTAAATCTTTAAAACTACACAACGGATTTCGATGCGGTTTTTTTATTAGATAGAGTGATTTAAGAGGAAGGTTTTGGTATATAAATCAAGCGTACGAAGTCGCGGGAAACAGCTAGTATATACTAAAAGAAATTAATTTATTGTGACGTCACTTAGCCTATAACCAGCGGACCATTGAGACGCTTCTAACAATACCTCATTTGTTGAATTATAATAAGTAGTTTTGAAGTTACGTGGGAACAGATGAACATACATACATACATACATACATACATACAGGTCAAACACATAACCCTCCCTTTTGGCTTCGCCGTAGTCGGGTAAAAAATATGATAAAATTCTCCGTTTTTCTAGATCACAATAAAATCGATTGTATTTCGTTAATTAGATGTGGGAAAAAGATATAAGCTTTTAAAGTCACGTGTTTTTCATTTTCTTCAACATACACATATAGGAAGTTCAAAAACCTAACCTCCTTGCAAACAAGTAATATTTGTTCTAACTTTTACCATTATCCTTTAAACGAAAAAAAGTAAACTGCCTTCAGAAAGAAAAGGGAAAGTCCAGTCTGTTTGAACCCTTAGCCCGAATCAATGAATCAACTAACCCCACCGCCGAGCTGTGGATTGACAAATGATGTGCGATCTTAGATGATCCACAGATTTACTTGATTTTTAGAAACAATTTTCTAAAGATAAAGATACGGGGGTAAGTTAAATATATGTTTCTGGCCTTTGTGAAAATGATTACGTGAAAAAATAATCTTAAGTTTTTTTAACTTTCTTCATTATTTTTGCGTTTTTTGTGGATTTTTTTTAAGTTAAAAAGTACATTCTTAAACCGCACATCCTTATTTTGCATTTAAGAGGTTGCATATGATTGTAATAAAATATATACCTAGGAATAAGGGAATACAATGATTTTTTTGAAAAAAAAAAAAAAAAACATTGGCTACATTTTTATCCCGCTATTCCCACGGGATCAGGACTTAAGCGGGTGATACCCTGATACCGTATTTATAATAATTATTTGTAAGTAAGCAAGTACAAAATGTAAGTTGCGTAATAAGACCTTGTGTTTATGTTTTCGAACGGGTGTTGGCCTAGTGGTAGTACCTTGACTTTCATTCCGAAGATCGTCGGCCCCCTAGGGTTGGGGGGCTCGGGAAGTCTATTCAATCTAATAAATGCCACAGGGACTTTAGCAGCGTCTTTAACAGTATGGATAAAAGAGGTGAAAGTGTACCTGCGCTCTCTCCATACAAACGTAGTCGACTGTTTCCTCCTTGGATAATGACACTAGCGCAAATGTTTTTGTGCCGTAAAGCCAGTAACTGCCATGATTATTCCCCTATGTTTTGGTTTTTTTAATTATCTAATTATCATAGAAATTAATATTTAAAAAAAAAAAGGTGCATGGTCATGGCAGTTATAAGTTTTATGCACTAAAAATATTTGCTCTAGTGTCATTATCCAGGGAGAAAACAGTCGACTACGTTTGTAATAGTTTGTATGGAAAGAGCCTCCGGTACCCTTTCCTCTTAAGGTCAATATTATTGTGTTTTAACCTAAATCAACAATTACAAAATTCCTAAAAAAACTCGACTTACAGCAGTTTTATAAGCAAGCCAGAATATTCGGTCACAATCAGGAGATAAACAAAATTAAACCACTACACCACCGTGTCTAAAAAAGTCTAAAAACTAAACTAAAAAAGAATGGTGACAACAACACAAAAACACTTTCAAACAAAAAATCCGAAGTACCTACAATCCAGGACTAAACTCATTAAAGATTCATTGCATGGTACATTGCTGTGTGTAAAAGAGACAACACGCTGTGAAAGAGACGGGTGTATTCATTTAGTTACTGACAGTGCCATGCTCATTTATTAATGTAGTGCAGACCGTAATTTGGCGGGGACGAAGGAAAAGCTAGATATTTTTGCAAAACAATACACAAGTTTGTATTTTAATTATACATGTTTTATTATTTTAAAGATAGCATAACTTTAATTTTTAACGTTTAATACATTTAAAAAAGAAACACCAAAATCGAATGAAATAAGGAAGAGAAGAGAGTATTTATTTTTGTATGCGGACGGCCTGGGCCGCAGGAGGAGTTAAATTTCATCTATCCACGTCATTTTTCCTTTATCTTGGTCACTAATTGCAATCATATTACGTGGCGTCACGTTTTATAACCTCTTAACTTGAAATGTCAAATCCAACTGACAGTGACGTCTCCCTTATTGTATTTTTTATTTTTTTCTTACTTCGGGCAGTTCCTTCTTCTTTTTTAAGCTATCTAATACTCAGTATATGTATCATACAAATATAATTATTTATTTAACATCATTTATTCTATTTTATTTCTTTATTACCTTATATAATTATTTTGCTATTCTACTTATTTATTGTTTGGGTGTGTATGCGGGAGCTAGAGACGATGCACGACGGCAGCGGGTTTGGCCGGAAGACCAGCGCTGCAGCCAAGTTATGCTTGTCTGTGGCTTACAGCTGAGGTCGACTTTTTTGGGCAGCACATGGCTTCTTAAATATTCTTAAGTTTAATGTATGTTTTTTTTTCCTTATTTCTTCGTTGTATATGTTACCTATTTCTTTGTGTGTGTAAATTTATGCCTATTTGTGCCTGTACCAAATAAATGCTCTTCTTTCTTTCTTTCTTTCTTTCTTACAACGCTGTATGGTAAATTAAATATTTAAACTAAGGTAGTTTCAAAGATTATCTCAGATTTTAGAATGTTGAAAATTATATCACAATTCATAAATAGTCAGCCGAAAATGGTTTATTTCGATCACTCAATATTGAATAGTTTTTATTTCGTTCCCGCCAAATTATGCTCTACACTGCCTTAATGTGGCGACAACATTAAAATTTCTTAAGAGAAAGCGACCAAATTATCTAAGTTTTGGTGAAAACTGAAGCTTGCGAGAATGATATTACACAGATTTTATATCGTGTGTAATCAAAATGAAATCCAGCTTAAAATCAGGGTTCGAAAATATCCGATATTTATAATAAATATCAAAATATCGGATTTTTTTGATATATATCCGATATATATCAAAAATGTGATATTTACATGATATTTATCCATTTTGTATGACATCCATATTGTTATTTTATTGTATTATGTATGTATAGTGTTTGGATAGCTATGTTTTATAAATACAATAAATTATTTAAAAAAAAACAACATATATAAAACAAAAATCAACTCAAAAACATAAAATCTTCTTATAAATCAGAAAAATCAATTAAAATCATAAACAACATCAGGAAAATCAACTCAAAAATATAATAAATCTATACTAATATTATAAAGCTGAAGAGTTTGTTTGTTTGTTTGAACGCGCTAATCTCAGGAACTACTGGTTCGAATTGAAAAATTCTTTTGTGTTGGATAGTTCATTTATCGAGGAAGGCTATAGGCTACTTTTTATCCCGATATTCCCACGGGATCGGGAGTTACGCGGGTGAAACCGCGGGGCGCAGCTAGTATTTTATAAATTCCAATCATTCAATGGCTTCATTAATTTTCTGTAACACTAATACTTAAAATACCTAAACTTTAAACGTTAATAACTAAACTTACTATTAGGGAGTATGTTTTAACTTTACTCCAACGCCATCTATATTTAGGATGGAGAACTACAGTAGAAAACTGCAAAACATGACTTATTTTCATCAAATTTTTAAACAATTTTTGTATTGATATATATCACAAAAAACCCTTTGATATATATCGGATATATATCGGATATATATCATGATATATATCCATTGATATATATCCTCGAACCCTACTTAAAATAGGTACTAGTTAATAGGTATTTGCCTTGTTTTTACCCCCAAGATAAACATGAAAATAGAACAAACTTATAACACCCCGTCGTTTTTGCGTCGGGGGTTAAAAAATATAACTATTTGTATTTGTAAGTTCGGAAAAAATACGATAATTTACTGAAGGATTTTAAATATGTGGCAACACCATTGGCAGTGAGCCTCTAGGTAAATAATGGACTTGTCACATTTTGAAAATTCCTCAAACTTCTAGCAAATAAGAAACAAAAATATATTTTGCCATATTTAAAAAAAAATAAAGCTATGGCATAGCGAACGCTCGGCCGAGCTAGATGGTAGGCAGAGTGGGGGGTGTTAGGTTTAATTTTCGTTACGGAATTTCTTGATTCAGTCGCCGCGCTCATAGCCTGCGATAACAGGTACGCAATAGCTTAATAAAATTAAAAATATAGGTTTAACGGAATCGACACGAAAAGAAGAAGAAGAAGAAGCCATATTTTTCGATTTTTAAGGTTCCATAGTCCTAATAAGGAAACCTCATAGTCCGTGTCGGTACGTTCCGACCATCCGTCCACCTGCCTTTTTTATATTTTTTCATTACTCATGCTCCGAAAGTAGGTGTAAAGGTGCCTGAAGAGCGTGTAGAAAGAAAAACTTTCAGCCCTAGGGAAAATCGCTTTCACTGACAGCTGTCATGTCAAATTATGGCTTCGCACGGTTTGTGCTATGTGTATGTAGCCAGTATCAGCTGTATCAGTATCATTACGCATTAGGAACTTCAAAAACCTAACCTCCTTGCTATAAGTAACACCAAAGAATAACATTACATGTATATAACCTCTTTGGTCCCAACCTTGTAAGAGGATCAGGTAGTATGGAGTCTCTCATTTAATCTCGTTGTTAGGAGGAATTTTATGTATTATTCGTAATGAAAAGCAGTGTTTACCTCGGGTGAAAGACTCATTTAGTCCCTCAAACTATTAGCGCCCTCGCTACGCTCGGGCGCCAAACTCCGTCTCGGGACTTTAATGAGTGACTTCCACACCTAGGGTAACAATGTACTATTAAGGTTCCGTACCCAAAGGGTAAAAACGGGACCCTTTTACTAAGACTCCACTGTCCGTCCGTCCGTCCGTCTGTCTGTCTGTCACCAGGCTGTATCTCATGAACCGTGATAGATGATGTATTTCTGTTGCCGGCTATAATAACAAATACTATAAAAAGAAAAAATAATAAGTGGAGCTCCTATACAACATTGTATGGAACCCTTTATGTGCGAGACCAACTCGCACTTGACCAGTTTTTTTTAAATATTTTTTGAGTAAGGTAAGTTCAATAGAGAAGGGGTAATAGTGCACATCTTGTGTTGACATAGAATGTAGTTCTCACAACGAACGGGGTGTACGGGATGGGTCAGCTACCGTGAGTTGCGTGTTGCTTCTCACACTTAGCACCTTGTACTGTCTGTGTGTGGTACAAGTTATAAAAGTTAATATAAAAATACAACTTATTTTATTTTGAGGTTATGCCTCTTTTTACTATAACCGTAACTTTCGTGAAAACTATTACCTACGTACTGGCAGGGTGAGGCCCATAACCTGACCAAATAGAATTGATTTGAATTGAATTCTGTAAACATATAATTTAATTTTACTATAATCTAATTAACATTTGCACGCTGATAAAGCAATAACATGTACTTATACTTAATTAAAAAAAACGTGTGGCTCTCGGGGACTGTCGCGGTAAAGCTATTGCATCGTGCGAGGTTCGTACAGTCGTACCATATACATACATATTAAGAAAACGCTCGGCCGAGCTACATGGTAGGCGGAGTGTTAGGTTTTATTTTCGTTACGGAATTTCTTGATTCGGTCGCCGCGCTCAAAGCCCGCGATAAAAGCTACGCAATAGCTTAAAACATCTTAATATCATGTCGTACGCAAATAAATGATTGAATCTGAATATGAATAAAGCAATGGAAGATTTTATATAATAAAGATTTATTTTAATAAAAAGAAAATATGTAAAAACATCACACAGAGGAAAAAGTTTGCGTTCTATTTAATTTTTTTAACAGAGCTCGGAAATTTATAAAAATATCAATAAAAATATATATGTCTCGTGAAAATCGATTATCGATAAAATAAAGCGAAGCGCAGTTATAAATTTTTTCAAAACCATTTGTCAGCGGATGCTTATCTTCTTATATATAAAAATGAATCGCAAAATGTGTTGGTAAGCACATAACTCAACAACGCCTGGACCAATTTGGCCAATTATTTTTTTGTTGTGTTTGTTATTGTCCGGAGAAGGTTCTTATGAAAGAAAATATTAAGAAAATTGCGTAGAAAATTATTACGCGGGTGAAACCGCGGGGCGCAGCTAGTATCATATATAGTTCAGATCCCTTATTCCATTCTGATACGTCCCCATTCAGTTGTGCGATGATAAATCAGTCAGAAAGGACTTTCAATTTTATTTCTAATCCTCGACAGAAGAAACAGAAGAAGCTTTTCGCATGGTTCGCGTTATTAATTCACATTAAGAGGAAAGGGTACCGGGGGCTCTCTCCATACATACTTAGTCTAGAGCAAATAAAATAAAACTTATAACTGCCCATGCCCATGTTTTTATTTTTTTTGTTTTTCAAATCTTAATTTCTATGATAATTAGAAAAATGAAAAAAACCAAAACATAGTGGCATAGTCATGGCAGTTATAGGTTTTATGACACAAAAAAATTCGTGCTAGTGTAATTATCCAGGGAGGAAACAATCGACTACGTTTGTATGGAGAGAGCGCCCGGTACCCTTTCCTCTTAATAAAGCCTGTAACTGCGTTACCATACAACGTCGCTCGCACCGTTTCCCGCACCGTCATCGTTTGTTTTAAAGTTTTGTTGTTGTTGCACTAATGAAGTTGTTTAGGGCGCTTACCTAGAATATCGTGACTTTAAGACTCCCAAATAAACGAATGCCTAAATCACTATGAAAGATAAAACCGCTACCTCTCGTACCTCGTACCACACCTAGCCCGAGAGAGGAGCGCACGACGTGCAAACATCACGCGTTAAACACAGTCTCACGAATGTCTGACGTTTATATACCTACCTATAGATAGTAGGTAACCGATACCTACTAAATTGGAAAACGGTACGATTCTTTTGCAATTAGAAAATTTTAAAATTATTTGAGTTATAAATTTCAGTATTCTTCTATATTAATTTATACAGGGTGATTTATTGACGTGGGCTTTAAGGGCTATATCCTAAACTGTTAGAGATAGCGAAAAATGCTGAAAAAAGTTGCGTGGCCAATTTGGAAAAAAAAAACCAAATAATGTATCATTAGATTTTTGAAAAAGGCTTTATCCTGGCCAGGAATCGAACCTGTGGGTGGAGTGCGAGTTTTTTCGTATAGCAAACGTTACTATCACGTTAGCGTAAACGAGAAAATTGTATGAAAAGTTATAGCTTCGCATTACGTCCGCTAGGGGCGCTTTTCAACTTTCCATACAATTTTGTCGTTGACGCTAACGTGATAGTAACGTTTTCTATACGGAAAAACTCGCACTCCACCCACTGTTGATTTTGCAAAAAAATAATCATCCTATATTTTTATACCAATCGATAGTGTTGCTGATAGAGGATAATTCCTGGAAACAAACATAGTCGGCAAATCAAAGGAGTTTAATTTTCAAACTGTGTCTCTGGAAAAATAATAGCGTAGAGGGGAAGTAATATTTTTCTAAATGTTTTAAATATTATGTTTTAAAGTCTCTACATTAAATAAAATTTCATAAAAACAGTTTATATTTCTTGAGCAGCAGTTTGTTACGTCTCATTACCCATACTTTCTCACTACATTTTTTCAGGGAAAATAGTATGAAAATTAAAGAATACTACAAAAATTAGCCATGTCCTTTGACTTGCCTTTATATATATTTTTCTTTTATTTATGTCTTATATTCGTCACTCGTCACTATAACACAAGCCCAGATTCACTAAATATTTGTCATACGTGATCAAGACCCGGAAAAATAATTACTATGAATACAAATCATGTGAGTTTAAAAAGTTTATTTGTCATTTATTTATTTATATTACAAGTTAAGTACAAAAAATTACAAAGTTTTAAAACTCAGGTATTCTATTTTATTCAGGTAAGCATAAAATAAAAAGCCACATTTTTAGAACAAGCTTAAAATACACAAAAGCGTACAATTTTGATGCCATTCGTTATGTCAAAACGTAAAAATATCACGGAAACATCGTAGGTGTCGACTGCCGATAGAGTATTCTGGTAACCACCACGTAATAAATATCAATTTAAGATCGCTTTCACGATCTAACTAAACGATTGAGAGCGGGTGAAATGTTGCCAAAACGGTTTACTATTCATAATAACCCAGTATAACCTTTTGGTACGGGGTTTTATTTTGAGATTTCTTGAGGTTTATTTAACCATGTAAGTTCCGATCTGAATATCGAAATAAAAAATTATAAAATGGTTGTCTGTAAAGTCGTTTACGGACGATAATTTTACGTGATAACGTCAGAAGAAAACGATAAAAAATTGAGTTTTTTTTTGTTTTTCCTTACCATAAGTATGTGGGCAACCTACTACATTAAATACGTAGATATAAAACACACTTCGCAGGGTATCCAATCATATACCAAGTTTCGTCTAAATCAGTCCAGCAATTTCAAACAAAACAAGAAAAAACTTTTTTAAAAATAAATAAATAAATAAGAAAAAAAAGAAATAGATTACAAATATAACTCCTATAAAGGTCAAAATTCCAAAAATCCCTTGTTAGTGCGAAGTTTCAGAGATTTCATTAAGATTTCATTAAGATTTCATTATATTTATAGAGGTATAGATATTGTTCCTATATATAATCAACTTAATATAATAGGTAGGTATACAAAACCTTATATAAGCGTACATGTAGCGTAGGTATATACGCAGCGTAGGTATAGGATAGAACATCGTAGACCGCTCGATAAATACGCGCGCAAGCGTAAACGCGATACGGATTCAGAATAAGGATGTTAAAATTGTAATATCGATATTTTCTGATCGATATAATATTTTTTGCTATCGATAAATAGGCTTGAATTTGATATTATCTGTGCTAACAATTTTTTTATTAATTATTTTTAAAGAAAACCAAAAATTTTGTGTATTTTAGCGGAAATCTAAAACATGAAATGTGCTTCAAAACTCAAAAACTAAATTGTAATTTTAAATATAATTATGTCCATGTAATTGGCATTTTTTTTTTCAAATTTTAGTTTTGTAATAAGTAAATATTTACAAACACAGAATACTTATTAGTTACTCCAAACTTTAACAGCCCTTTTTACAAGTTCAAAAATCGTTTATTTTTTGCGTTTTCGTCCCAAAAGGAATTCGCATGATTTTCGAAGCTTTCTTGATGAATATTTTCTATTTAAAAATATAGATAGCTTAGCCTTTGCCCGCGACTTTGTCCGGGACTCCGCGTAGAATTCGAAAATGGTTCTAGTAGGATTTTTAAAATATAAGAGAAGAAAATACTATAGGTTAAGATCACTTTAATTTAGTTAAATACTTTGTTATTATTTCGTCCATGATTTTATATAAATTAATAACACACGATACACTAGTAATAATCGTGTATCGATATAAACCGCCATGTCCCCGCCCTAGCTCGGCAGTCCCGCCCGCCCTACCGCGCTTTACTTCCGGTTCAATGCTCACTATTAAACGTCTATATACTTACCGTTATTGCTATAATATAGACTAGCAACGCCCCGCGGTTTCAATACCCTTGTAGGTAGTGGTTATTATTGTCTACATCACTTTACTACATAGTATAAAACAAAGTCGCATCCCGATGTCTATCTGTCCCTATGCATGCTTATATGTTTAAAACTTGGCATGAGGATACATTAATTTAATGGGAGTAACATAGGCTACTTTTTATCCTTTTATTCTAACGGGATCGGGAGTTACGCGGGTGAAACCGTGAGATGATGCTAGAATATCATAATAATATTTTGAAGTGAAAACTTCTTTAGCGGCGTTGAGCACTTTTTCTGTAATGGGTATAAAATCTTAAACTCGCGTCAGGACACGTGACCTGATCGAAAAACCGTAAGACGGATGGAGAGTAGACAGCTATCCCCTCTCTACGGCGCGGCGAAAATGTATGCCTGGGCCTACTGTTTTTAATTTGGCTGTGAGTGTATTAAGACGTAAGTACATATGGTATTTTTTAACGGACGACTATTGACGGACGACAAATGTCGGACGACTATTGACGGACGACAAATGTCGGACGACTAAAACTCTTTTTGCGTATGTTCTCGCGACATATGAGATTTTACACAGATATACAGTTTTCACTTCTGCCTGCACTCCCGGAGTGCGCTGTTTTTTTTTTTGTTGTATGTAACAAATAGGCTAAGAAACTACTAGACAGGTTTCGATGAAACTTGGATACATTGATTAATTGCGAGTTTATTATTTGATTACCTAAGCTCTGTGTCGCGTCGGGCGACCTCAATAAAAAGTATATTAGTATTTCATCTGTTATCTGGCATCCATAACACAAGCCTATTGCTTAGCTTGGGGCTAGATGGCGCTGTGTGAATTGTCCCACAATATTTATTTATTTTATTATTAAGTTTTGTTGATGGCCGCTCATAAACAAAAAAAGCAGCCCACTCGTAAAATTCAAAATAGCTTTTCGAATAGTAAAATCCATCGGTGCACTCTACAGGTCTGGATTCGAACCAACAACGTCCTTCGGAATAAAAGTCAAGGTACGACACCACACAAGCAGAGGATCAGAGCTAGGATACCCTAAAAGACTATTTGATTATGTCAATCGGGAAAAATGACTTCAAAAATTGCGTTTATTTGAGAAAATATGAATGGAAACTACACGAGATAAAAGCCACTAACGGATAATATTTATCGACAGTTTTTGTCTATCATTACATAGTATAAAACGAAATCGCTTCTCGCTGTCTGTCACTATGTATGCTGCGATCTATAAAACTACACAACGGATTTTGATACGGGTATTTTAAATAGATAGAGTGATTCAAGAGGAAGGTTTTGGTACATGTAATAAAACACCACACGTACAAAGTCGCAGGCAACAGCAAGTATTTTAATAATTTAAGTAATATATTTTACTGTGTCACACGTCAATTAGGCTTAAAGAATAAAGCTCGGATTAATACGGGTGAAACCGCGGGCTGCATTCCTATAGTATAAAACAAGGAAGTCTCCAATTTACATAATTATGACAATTTAATTTAGTTCCAAGTTTTGCAATCCGAGGATTTCACTTCTGAGACGTTTGTTGAATGGGGGATTATTTCACTTGGTTGCTTTATTAATTACTGAAAGGGAGGTTTTGTCCGATTTTTTGATTTTAAGTGAAATCTGGATACATAGGAGCTGCAAAGTGCACTCTTTTCGTGATCGAGTGCCCCGATTTATGAAATTGTGAAATTTTTCTGTAGTTTCACAGATATGAGAGATACGCGGATGAGCCATGTGTCAAAATATGCGTCTGCTGGAAGGCAATTTGGATTCCCAAAATTGATCGGTAACTTTTTGAGATTTGTCAAAATTTCCAAAAAAATTCGCGCTCTTTGATCGAGAAAAACTTTTTTCAAATGGTTTCAAGAAGAAAAAAGAATCGAAAGAAAATTATTCTCGGGATTGAATTAAGCTACAGTTTGAACCATCTTTGAAGGCGGGCGAACAAACACTGTAGGCTCTAGGGCATTCCACTATATCGTATCTTTATCAAATTTTATCGTGTACTTTATTTCTAAATTACATTTTAAATACCTTTTATAGTTACGCGTAGTGGAAGATATGTAGATTTTTTGGATTAATTGCGATTTTCCAATGTGAAATAAAATTCCATAGACTAAATCAAATTAGGAACCTTTACAAAGTGTCATAAACTTTTTAAAATCATTTTCAAACATTCCACCTTCCTCCTCAGTAAGTTGAACCATGTCAGCTGCATCGCTAGTACCAGGGTATCATATCGGGGTAGGATCCCGAGGGATGGTTAATTCTCTTTACGTGTAACTGTCTCACTGTTTGGGGGAGTTAATGCATTGCTTTAGACAGTTTTGGTATTCTTTGATTCTTTGCTTTTAGGTAAAATGTGGACTGTAAGCTTTTTGAAGTAGATAAGGTACATTGATTCTAATGGCACAGCTATATAAATGTTAATAATTGAATGAAAAACAATTTTTTAACCTGTTTTTATATTATTTTTTTATATATTTTGTAAATAACCAGAAACAAAAAAAAACTAAAAACTGATCAGAAACAAAGACGATAGAACCAGAAACAAAAGACGATCGGATCAGAAACAGAAGATGATAGAACCAGAAACAAAAGTCGATCGAAACAGAATCAAAAAACGATTAAACCAGAAACAAAAGACGATTAAACCAGAAACAAAAGACGATCGAAACAGAAACAGAAGATGATAGAACCAGAAACAAAAAACGATAGAACCAGAAATGACTGTTTTGGTATTCTTTGATTCTTTGCTTTTAGGTAAAATGTGGACTGATTTGAAGTAAATAAGGTACAGTCGGCTGCATAATTGCAGTCCTCGGTAGAGTTCGAAAATTACTAATATTGGAATGTTTGCATTCCAATCATTTTTGTTTAATTAATTGATGAGTTAGAAGACTTTAAACTTCACCTAAAGCAGGTGTTTAGAATCTTGCTCGTGTTGAAAACATTCTTATAACAGTCGTTTTGGAGCTCTACGGTGGGTCTGCAATTATGCAGCCGACCGTACATTGATTCTAATGGCACAGCTATTAAAAAAATTAATAATTGAATGAAAAATTATTATATTTATGAGTACTATAATTTCTATAACATTTTTAGGTAACCATGCAGAAACAAAAGACGATCGGATCAGAAACAGAGACTTTCTTTTCGTCCTTATCAGGTGGACTGGTACTGAAACTATCGTATGGGTGAAGACCTCATAACCTATTAAATATATAAATAATAAATAAATGAATAAATATTGCAGGACAATCCACACATCGCCATCTAGCCTCAAGCTAGGTAACTAGACTTGTGTTATGGGTGCTAGACAACGCATATACTACTTATATACTTTTCTTTTGTAAATATATACTTATAATACATAGAAACAACCAGACCACAGACAAATATCTAAGCATGAGTCTGAACAAATGTCTGAGGCGGGAATCGACCCGGTGTTTGGCAGTCCGGCATGGTGACCATTGTGCCAACTGGGTCGTCAAATTCATAAACTTTCAGCCTTCAATAGTTAAAATATGTTTTGTCACTTTCGCACTTTTACAAATGCCAGGTGTGTGATTGACGAAAAGCATTTTTAACTATCGAAAACTTGAAAGTTGGTTATGAATCTAGTTGGACATTTCTACAGTTAGACATGAGGTTTTATTGGACATAATATTTGAACTATTGGACATTTTCTTATTAGGCATTAGTCGTGCGAAGATTATAAACGACTAGCGTCCCGCCCCGGCTTCGCTCGGCTATTTTATGCATTTATTATACACATAAACCTTCCTCTTAAATCACTCTATCTATTAAAAAAAACCACATCAAAATCCGTTGCGTAGTTTTAAAGATTTAAGCATACATAGGGATATAAGGACATAGGGACAGAGAAAGCGACTTTGTTTTATACTATGTAGTGATTAAGGGTGTTAGTCTGTTAGTATTTTTTTACCCTAAAATAAAAAGTGCCATGATATGAAACATCAATAACGCAAACCATTAAATTATGCATCACCCCGAGTAAAGCGATAGTAATCACGCGTAATCCGTATTTAATAATAAACATCTGCAGCGCCCCCTCGCGGTTGTACACTGATTTAAAAGTCAATATGGATTAATGTTGGGGTTAAATTCTACGGTGTTAAGTTGTTTTTTTTTTTACTTATATTTTGAACTTTTTTTTTTTCTTAAGTTATGGCTTCGCACGGTTTGTGCATATAGCCAGTATCAAGTAATATTTTGCATCAAGTTATGGCCCGATTTACAGAAATCGGGCTCAAAGTATTTCAAGATGGTCAAGTCGTCAAGTCACAGTTTGTCAAGTCAGGGGTCATAGTAAAGCGGTGGCTACTTTACTATAACCTTGTAGGAGATTTTGGAGACAACGAGAAAAGTCCATGTTTGACACTGATTTTTACTTTCACTACACTTGTGCACTTTCACAGAACTAAATTAGATAACTTTCCACCGGAATTATACAATTTAACTCGGTTTACAACTAAGTTTCGTGTAAATAAAACTGCAGCACGACATGTTGTTGGCTCGTTCCCGCCAAAACTCCATTTTGAACTTATAGACTCATGGCTGTAAAGACATAAGATAGAATATAATTTATTTAATTTACTTTTTATTTTCTTTTCTTATAAATAATATTTTTAGGGTTAGGCTAAAAACGGGACCCTATTACTAAGACTTCGCTGTCCGTCCGTCCGTTCATCTGTCTGTCATCAGGCTGTATCTCATGAACCGTGATAGCTAGACAGTTGAAATTTTGACAGATGATGTATTTCTGTTGCCGCTTTAACAACAAATACTAAAAACAGAAAAAAGTAAATATTTTTTGAGGAAGTTTTTAAGAATTTTAGGTTTGATTTTTCTTTTATATCCTTTAAAGAATAAAAAAAGGTTTCTTTAAGCAAGAAGTAATCCTGTGCCAATAGATGCCAGAAAATATTTTCTTGTTTTAAGTTAATTTTCTTCAAAATAATAAACATTATTCTTAATTTAAGAATACTTATTGCTTTTAATTTTTTTTTAAAGATTTAGACTTAAACCAAAAAAATATTCTCTAGCTTCTATAGGATTATTTCTTACTTCGAAAAAGTCGAGGACTTTTTTTAGGGTTCCATATCCAAACGGTAAAAACGGGACTCTAAAACTTCACTGTCCGTCTGTCTGTCTGTCACCAGGCTGTATCTCATATGAACCGTGATAGCTAGACAGTTGAAATTTGCACAGATTATGTATTTCTGTTGCTATAACAACAAATACTAAAAACTGAAAAAATATATTTAAGCCCCCATGGTACGGAACCCTTCGTGCGCGGGTCCGACTCGCACTTGGCCGGTTATTCTGTGTAGGTAAGTGTAGATTGCATCATTGCAGAATCCCTGATCCAACAGATCTATCGTTTAAATGTTTTTCATTCTGACTGTACTTTTTACTTAAGTGTTTTAATTAAAAACATTATTAGTATTGTTAGATTATTTTTATAGTTTAAAATTTTTATTAAATTTAAAAAATTAAAATTTTTTTTTTTACATATGATAGGTTAGCGTTTGACCACTATCACACCTGCCTGATGGTAGGTGACGATGTGGCCTAAGATGTAACACGCCTTCCTAGAAGATACCTTTTGACGACCTCTGTGGCGCGTCGGGCGAACACCCGACTGCGACGCAGAAGGTTGCGGGTTCGATTCCCGCCGGGAACAAGTATTTATGCTGACCATAAATTCTTGTTTCTGGTTCTGGGTGTTTCCTATATGTATAATATGTATATATTTACAAAAAAAAAAAGTATATATGTAGTTTATCCGTTATCTGGCACCCATAACACAAGCATTAAGTTGCTTAGCTTGGGGCTGGATGGCGATGTGTAATATGTCCTGAAATATTTATTTATTTATTTATTCACTCGCGACTTGAAGACCCCCAAATTATACACGTCAGGAAAGACAGACGCAGACAACCGATTCCATTCCCTTGCTGTACGAATAAGGAATGACGAAGCAAAGCGCTTAGTGCGAACGTCTGGTATGTCCACCATAAATCGGTGCCGCACACCAGTCTGCCTGGTTGTATGACGAAAGAATGGAGATGACAAGATTAGGTCGTGGAGTTCTGTTGCACACTCCCCGAAATGTATCCGGTAAAACGCTCGCCACCTTGCAACGATGTTCCAGGCTCTGAAGCCTTTTGTTGGCAAGCTTATCGTCACCTATGAGTCTCCTGGCTCTCCTCTCAATTGACTCCAACGCCGCCAGTTGATATTTCGCCGATTGTTGAAATTGATGATAAAAATCCTGATGCTGAATAAAGCCTTTTAAAATCGTAAATGTTTTTCATTTTGACTGTACTTGTTATCATATCGGGTAGAGTTAGGACTTTTTGTTGGGTATTTTTAAATCGGGTAGAGATGGGATCGGGTAAAGTGGGGACGAAGCCAAAAGATCTTAAAGTACTAATACCATCAATATATCAAATGTAATAGAAAATGACCAAACAATGGGAACAAATGACCACATCTCGTCGCATTGAGTAGTCTAAACCCCGCGGGAATCGAACCCGCTAGTGGTCCGACTCGATGGACCCTCATCGGAGAAAAATTTCGAAATAAATAGATATTTTACCTACCCCAAAAACAATTAGATGCAATCGCTTTTCTAAGTTTTAACACATTCTTATTTTTTTAAGTATTATAAAAGAGTATATTTAAAAAAAAACAGAGTATAATTACTATAAATATAGATAATATTTATTTAGTTGATTTTTTGTTTTCAATTTTTAGAAATATATTTACTTAGACTATTTTTTATCTATAAAAAGAACATTCAAAAGTCCTGACTGCCTGATATTATATCAACTCACAGTTCAAGCCAATTCAAAATCGACGAATTGGTCTAAAATTTGGCAAGTGCAATGTACAGATTATTGAGCTGTCTCCAATTCGGATTGTATCACAATCGCTTGTTTTGGTTTTTTGAGTACATGCACTTTTACTATTTTTTGTTTAATTTAAAAAAAAAATGCGTGTTTTCAATTCGAATAAACTGTTTAACTATCTATTGAAATAATTTTGGAAAGTTGAAACTCTACGCGGAAAAAGTCTAAAGTCAAAGGTTTTTTAATACAAAACGATATCATCAACTGGTAACCCTAAAAGAACATCATTTTCTTAACACCCTACCCGCTGTGTTGCCAACAAATTAACTCGCTCCCTGATCCTCAATACAATTTTATTGCAAATGGCCACGAATAATGCTAAATCACAGCTAAATCCCTTTAATATGGGGTACTGTAATATTGGGTGGATTTTTTTCTTTGCCGACGAAACATTATCTTTTATTTTCGTAGGTTAATTAACTGAGAATTTTTTGTTTAATAAAGTGAGAAGGGAAAGATTTTTAGATTTTTTTTGTGTTATTTAGTTATATAACGAGGTAACGCAGCCTTTTGGGCACACTTTCTAGGGACGAATTTTTGAAGAATATTTTATTCCTTTGTTTATTATCTGAGTAAAAAAACTGTCGTAAAAAGAAAACTTATAATGTAAATACTACATATTAAATAATATATATATTCCGGAGGTTGTCCTTGGCTGCATTTTATAGTACAGACAGGGATAATAGTCGGTTTGGTGTCCACATCATACTTTGGTATTAAACTTGTTTTTGTAAAAACCTTCATTGCTTCATAGGGACTTCACTATCACTACATAGTATAAAATAAAGTCACTTTTCGCCGTCCTTATGTCCCTATGTACCTATATCTCTATGTATGCTTAAATCTTTAGAACTACGCAACGGATTTTAATGCGGTTTTTTTTAATAGATAGAGTGATTCAAGAGGAAGGTTTATATGTATAATACATGCATGATATAGCCGTGCGAAGCCGGGGCGGGTCGCTAGTATAGCAATAAAATAAAAGATTCTAACATACTTAAATATTTTTAATGGAAAAATGCGTCTCCAAAAAATGCAATTTTTCCTTGTGCTGGTCACGCACTATCTATCTATACCTATATATAAAAAACAATTGCTGTTTGTTAGTCTCGCTAAAACTCGAGAATGGCTGAACCGATTTAGATGATTTCGGTTTTGAAATTTTAATGATTTTCTTAGTCCAGGGATAGGACAGATAGGACTTATTATAGGTAGAATGAAAACTAATTTCGTTTACTTAAATACAAAAGTAAGGGTAGGGTATTGTATGTGTTTATCAAAAAAATATCTCGACTATATGGGCGAAAGATAAATCCAAAAACCGGTCAAGAATCAAGAATGAAAACAAAACACAAATAACGAAAAAATAAGAAAAAAATATTTTACAGTTTTTAACGAAAAACATCAAAATGTTTTTTGTATAATAATACCATATTCGTAATGCATAAAATATAATTAAGTAGAAGGGTCTACTAAGGGACATAACATGCCCAAGTTGAAATTAAGATTTATGAAAGCAATAAGTCAGGGGCAAGACCCCCGACAGGGGTCGCTGTCGTCGCAGTGCCATATTATTGTAGATCATTGTATGTTATATGTACAGGTATATTGTTCTACTTCCGGTTCCGGATGCCAAACTAAGATTAAGCGTATAGGTTTCATCTATAGGGCGAGTGTTACATCTTAGAGCGCATCATCACTTACCATCGTGTGAGATAGTGGTCAAACGTTAACCTATCTATAAATATATATATTATAATTCTACTGTTAGTGTGTATGTCACTGAACTCCTCCTAAACGGCTGGACTGATTTATATGATTTTTTTTGTATGCGTTTGGGTGGCACCCTGGATGGTTTAGATTCACAAATCAGGCCAACGTTTGCCGGGTCAGCTAGTTTTTATTATAAAAAAATACAAAAGTTCCTTAAAACAAAATCGATATTCGCGACCGAATAAAATGTAATATCATTTTATATTTTATTCGGTCCAATAGAAATTAGTTTCCATAGCCTTTGGTTTTCGTTTTGATCCTCCTTTGTTTCGAAAATGTCTGTCTTGGAGACACTAATCTCTCTATTAAATTGGAATTATTAAAAGTTTATGGTTTATTAAAAGTCAAATAATAACATTACAAGATCCTACATTATTATAGAAAGGTTAAAAATATATTAGATAAATATTTGTACACAGACTAAGTAAGTACAAAAATTAAAGTAGGTACTTAATTTTGATTATATGTAAATGCAATAACGATACCTCATTTGTTGAATTACAGTAAGTAGTTTTGAAGTTACGTGGGAACAGATGAACATACATACATACATACATACAGGTCAAACACATAACCCTCCCTTTTGGCTTCGGGTAAAGAAATGAAATGAAATGTTAATTTATTTCAGTTAGAGTTGCCAAAATTGAAAACTTCTAACATTATCGTATAAAAGCAAAGGAAGATAAAACCATCGACAAAAAACTAGCCGAAAAAACAAATTAATCGACCAAACAATTGAGTACGAAAATAAACGAAAAAACAAGAATAATTGATGATAGAAAAAGACTTCTCATGTAATCCGTGACGTTTCAGAACTACCGGAATATCAAAGTAGTGTCGATGCAATTTTAAGCTGATCATTTGGACTATTTGGGCCGGCCGTGGGCTGGCCACTGAACGTTTGCGGTTAATTTTAATTATTAACACAATAATGACTCGATTGGTTTTTCCGAGCGTTTTATTCTTAAAATGGACATCAGACGGTAGTATTAGCCTTTACATAATAAATACAGATAATTTATATAGCGCCAGAAACTGTAATCCATGGTTTTTAGAGCGTTGTTGCAGTGACAGACTTATATAAATAATAGATTGCGTTTTTCGTATGATTTTTTATGTATTTAGATAATTTGTCTAAATCTAAAAACATTTTATGAGATAAGATTTGAAATAGAATTTGTGATGCCCCTGAAACTGCAGGGTAAAATCAATAAAACGTGATAAAACCTGTCGTCATGTATATCCATACGCGGAATGCTGGGCCGTGAAGAAGAAGGATGAGAGAAGATTGCATGCAGCGGAGATGAGAATGTTGAGATGGATGTGTGGAGTAACGAGGATGGATAAAATAAGGAATTAGTATATTAGAGGAAGCCTGAAAGTAGCACCGATTACTGAAAAAGTAAAAGGGAATCGTTTGAGTTGGTATGGACATGTGATGAGAAGAGAGGAGACGCATGTAACTAGAAGAGTGATGAGTAGGAATGTAGAGGGATGTAGAGGAAGAGGACGACCTAAGAAAAGATGGATGGACTGCGTGAGATAAGACATAAGAGAGATGAATGTGAACGATGAGATGACGACTAATAGGAGTGAATCGAAGAGCGCCGACCCCAAATACATTGGGATAAGGGCAGGACGATGATGATTTGAAATATAATTTAATTTGAGATTACCCGTTATATTCAATTCAAATTCAATTCGCTACATTTTAGCACAATTTGTTTAAGCAAAATGTCATGCAAGCCATCATAAATCTTTGAATTTTAAAGAAAATACATACAAAAATCTATCATTTTTATAACTTCGTAACGTTCGTAACTGAACTTCCAAAACGAGCTACGAACATTGATTTTTTCTTCGTTTCATAATCAGTTATGAATATGGAATCTCCCAAACACAAAAAAATTTACAGTCTTGGCCACAAGAAACTTTGGCCAGCCTTTGTTACAGACAATTAAATAAATATTGCAGGACATTCCACACATCACCATCTAGCCCCAAGCTAAGTATAACTTGTGGTTGCTAGACAACGGATATACTACTTATATAGTTTTCTTTTGTAATATATACTGATAATACATAGAAACAACCTGATCACAGACAAATATTTAAGCATAAATACTTGTCTGAGACGGGAATCAATACCGCAACCCTGTGTTTGGCAGTCCGGCATGGTGGCGATTGTGCCGACTGGGTCGTCTCGACTCGACGAGATAATTCGCAATTGAGTTGGCGCCATCTTGTGGCCTAAAATAGCTTTTTCTAAAATCACTCTCAATATAATCAGAAGACAGAAGTCGATTGTTTAGGCCGACCGGGGCCACACCGACTGGCGTACAAACATAATTTTTGTACGTTTTTGTGCATTACCAGGGACCACTTCGCGCCACACCGCGAGATTCTTCGTGAGCGGTTTATTGTGTACACTAGTGATGGGAGGTTTTACGGATGTATACGGACACATTTATTGATTACGGATTATTTAATTTATAAAACCCAATTTTTTATTAGCTATATTTGCTTTCACGTATATCCGCGTTGGGTTAGATTTTTTAGCGGATGCCTACGTCATAGTAGCTATTATGCCAAATTTTAGTCAGATCCGTCCAATACCTTGAGCTGCGCGTAGATATATTAGTCAGTCAGTCAGTCCTTAGATTTTTATATATAACTAGCTTTTGCCTGCGACTTCGTCCGCGTAGACCCCGAAAGGATGTTTAAGTAGATTGGACCAAGGAATCACGTTGTCCCATACAAACTTTGCCCCCTTTTTCACCCCCTAAGGCAGGGGTGTCAAACTCAATTTTCCATAGGGCCATTTCGAAAATTGCAGATGTGTAAGCGGGCCAGACATAAAATAATTAAACACGTACATTTTTAGGGTTCCGTACCTCAAAAGGTAAAAAAGGATCACTTTCTGGTCCGTTTGTCTGTCTGTCCGATTTTCTTAGTAACGGGTGGCCCTAGCAAGTTGAAATTCATACCAGATACTGAGGTCTATAGTCTCTATTATTAATAACTTCAAATTCAACTTTAATTTTCAACTTTTTTATACTTCGGAATTTTTCCATTATTATTAAGTTTTTTGGTGAGGCAGGTACATTTATTTCTTGCAGATTGGTCATTGCCAGGGCGAGAGAACCGAAAATTAAAAAAAAACGCTTTCATTTTTGAGATCTAGATTCCGACTGCGGGCCGCATAATTATGTAGCCGTATGTTTGACATGCCTGCCCTAAGGGTTAGAATTCCGGAAAATCCTTTCTTATCGGATACCTACGTCATACAAAGAACACACTCTCCTAGTTTCAGGTCTCTACGATCTGTGGTTTAGACTATGCGTTGATCCGTCAGTCCCCTCAATTGCCCAGTGAGCGTACGTGCGCGGGAGACGGGGCGGTTCTCCAATCCTGGTCGCACCACAAACTACTCGATGAGTACTTTGTCTCGGTGCAAACAGTTTTCCTACCCCCTTTTGTTAACAAGCGTAGTTTATTTACAAAAAATCTCGCATTCTTATTTTATTCAATGTATCATACTAAATTTAAATTCATGTTGTTAAGAGTTGTAATAATTGTTATACTTAGGTATTTTAAGCTTTTATAGGCGCCTCTAGCCTGACAAAGCAAATTAATATTACGTCATATCAATACTTTCTTATTGTATTGTTTTTGTTTAATATTAATATTTATGATAATAAAGAACTTTTGAAATGAATGAAAATGAATGATCCGTCAGTAAGTCAGGACAAAGGATTTTATATGTATAGATAAATAGATTATTAGACATATATTAGTATTATAAAAGCAAATAACACCCAAACCACGATTTACGTGGATAAAACCACAGGGCGCCTCTAGTAATATTTATTTTGAACGTTTAAAGACAAACTGTGTGTGCGCGGTACGCACATTTTTAGATGAGATTATATTTTATTATCTCTGAACTCGTTACCGAGACGCAATGTGACAGCTACGTCATTATCGGCTTCAAACAGTACTATATTTTCGTCACTCGGTAATAAGACTTTGTGGCTTGGTGGTTTTGAGCTCTACTTATCACTTGTAGGATTGCTTAGCCCCTGGTTCGAATCTCATCGAACACTTCAGTTATTGCTTGAATATTTGTTTTCCTTTTCGTTTTTTTTCAATTTATTTTTTATAAATTTTCTATATATTTATTTTTTATTTTTTTATAAGTTTTCACTTCTGTCGGCACCCCCCGGGGTGCAACCTTTTTTTTTGAGACAATCAAGTGTTTTATACATTTTTAGCTCTTTATAACAATTATTATTGTTAACATATTGCTATCTCCCTCTGTTGGCTTGCGGAATATAATAAAATAAAGTAAATAAATAAAATAACCATCAGGTTGGCAATATAACTAATATAAACTTTAAAAGTAACCGTAATTTTGTTTTTACGGCAACTGTCTGTAATTTAATCTGCTATGAATTTTGTTTAAGAGCTTTAACTTTTTATAGTCGACAGTAAAAAAAGAAACTAACTCAACTTTTTTTGAAAATTTTCCTTAGGAACTACATCGATAATGTAAAAGACATAAAGTCAATAACATTTCCAAATACATAATAAAAATATAGTAGGCAATTACTGGGCACCTATTTTTTATTTTTATTTTTTTATTTGTATGTACAATTTTTTCAAAAGCTTTACGTTTTTTTGTTTCTTTTCAATGTTTTTTTTTTCAAATTTATTTATTTGTAATTAGTATTCATCTATCTATCTATTTGTACGACTTGCAAAACTATTGTTTTAGATAGGCTTATGATATTTCTGTACAGTCGTATAGGTCCTTTTTTCCCGTAACTCCATTTAAATTTCCAAAAAATCACTATCACTACATAGTATAAAAAAAAACTGGTTGCCTGTAAAGTCGGTATACGGGCGAAAGTTTTACGTAACAACAACTGTGCTCGAGTGGAAGGGACGCGTGCCTTTCACTTTTTATGTCTGTCTCTCTCGCTCTTAGGCGGGCTAACCATGCCCGCGTGCCTCTCACTCGCTCTCATTGTGAGCGCATAACGTGAGCGGAGCGTAACGCAGTTTCTTGAAGTGTCACCCGGCAAACCAATTTATAAGACGCGACGTTGTCACGTCAAAAGTCGCTTTCTCTGTCCCTATATCCCTATGTATGCTTAAATCTTTAAAACTACGCAACGGATTTTGATGCGGGTTTTTTAATAGATAGAGTGATTCAAGAGGAAGGTTTATACCTATGTATAATACATGCATAATATAGCAGTGCGAAGCCGGAGCGGGTCGCTAGTAATTAATAAAATACAGTAACTAACAGTACTTATATTTTCATCTATTTGTAAGACACTAGAGATATCATTGTCTACAAACCATAACGTCGTAAAGTCCGTTTTCATCCGTAACTCCGTATCCCAAACTAAAATAAAATTTCACATCACTAGAACCGTTTGCACGCTTTTTGTAAAGGCTACTTTTTTAAAAAGTCTTCAAGGTGTAAAGGTTAGGTTTATTTGTTTTGACCGAGTTCTCGGTTACGAATCGTGATTCATATACGTAGGTATATGTGTTCGATGTATATATACTTGTTGATTTAGGTAGGTACGTACTAGGTTGTGAAATCATCGGTTCGGTGGAAAATTGTATGAGAACGTTATTTTGTTACTATGCAACTGATGCGGGTATTGCACATTCTCGTGGCAGGTGTAGAGGAAGATCACTTGATAGTGAATAAGCTTGAATAACAGTAATATTGATCATCATCATCATCCGAGCGATGTTCCTGGTTGCATCCCTCTCGGGAGCCCGGTTTCCGCTTTCGTACTTTTACGCCTCCACTTCGCACGATCTTCGGCATCCTGGTTAGTAAGGTCATTTGCACGCAACATATCACCCTTTACGACGTCAAGCCAGCACTTCTTGGGTCTACCCAGTCTGCCACGACCCGGGGCGGAGGCGCTCCATGGCAAGACATGTGACAATAACAGTTAATATTGATATTAGACGCTATGGTCATTGATATTCGGGTACAGGTTCTCTACCTTTTTAAGACGCTTCTAAGTGATTTCATATAAATTGTATGATTCCAAATGATTAAAGAGTTTTGAGTTTTGGGTAAAGCCTTAGACGTTCCGTGATGCTAAACTCTAACCCCCTTATTCCAAAACGAGGTTTAAGGATAGTCCGAGATGTGGATTTAAACCTTAGATTTAGATTTACTCGTGAACTATAGTCTAAACACTATCCATAAATAATCTCAAAGAAAAATGTTTAGACTATAGTTCCTTATGTAATCTATATAGGGATAGTATTTAGACTATAGTTCACGAGTAAATCTGTGTCAAAATCTAAGGTTTAAATCTACATCTCGGACTATCCTTAAACCTCGTTTTGGAATAAAGGGGTAAGTCTTTTAGACTTTGCAGTTCTTAGGCGTTCTGCATTTTAGCTACCTAGGTATATCCCTGTGCAAATATAAACAAAGAACTTATTGAAAAAAAAAACAAAGATACTAGAGATAATAGACGGTTTTTAACACTTTTAACCTAGCTACATGACGGAGATTATTAAAAATAAATATTAATTTACAAACTATAGCTGATATTACAAAGCAATGTGTTAGGTATTAGTTTCAATGTTAGGTTTTTGTCGATAATGACACTTGTATAATATTTGATTTGATCGCATCTTTCAAAATCAGAATCAAAATCAAAATCATTTATTTGTGATTCACAGGTAAATTTAGAAGATACGAATACAAATATTATTGCGCTCTGTGATCTGCCATTTGGCGTACAAAATCTTAATATTAAGTTTATGAATTATGCAATAGTAGTTGATTAAATTAGATCATGCATATAAATAATTATGTCATTGTAGGTATAGAAAGTGTATAAGCTAAAATAATATCAGTGATCGTGTATTGTTTAGTATGATGTCAATTCATTTTTGTTGTTGTCAAAAAACTCCTCAATTGTATAAAAAGCCTTGTCCGCAAGATATTCAAATAGTATTTGTTTGAATGTCAAAAATTCATCAACCTTCCTAATCTCTCTTGGCAATGAGTTATAAATTTTAATCGACATTCCAAAGACACTGTTGCTGAGAAGTTTAGTTTTATTTATAGTTTTTTGATTAGCTGATAGATAATCACCTCGGCGAACGCTTAAGACCCGTGGAAAAAGGTCAGGATTACGTCTTATATGTATGGCGACTTCAAAGATATATAGTGAGGGCAAAGTTAACAATTTAAGTTTCCTAAAAAACGATCTACAACTAATCCTTCTTTTAAGTTTACATATAGCCCTAATGCACCTCTTTTGAGCTATCAACAGGCGGCCAATGTTTGTTGCATTTCCCCAGAAAATAATTCCATATCTTAATCTAGAACCAACATAACCATGGTAGGCCTCAATGACTGCATTTTGGTTTACTATCTTGCTAAGTTGTCGTAGTGCGTAAGAAAATTGTAGCAATTTAGTATGTATAAAATCAAGATGAGATTGCCATTTCATATCATTATCAATGTAAAGTCCTAAAAATTTCGCCGTTTTTGTGTCACCTATTTCAATTCCTTGAAATGTCAATTTTGTGGTTTCTTGTAATTGTCTCTGTCTAAATTTCATTAAGTTTGTTTTTTGTAAATTGATTTGTAAGTTGTTTTGTTTTAACCAATATGTTACAGACTCAAGGTTTGCCATTATTTCGTCTTCACTGTTGCATACAATAGTACAGTCATCTGCATAGAGTATCATTTGGTTAGAAGTTACATTTGGCAGGTCATTTATGTAAATCAGAAATAAAAGAGGTCCAAGGACAGAACCTTGCGGAACTCCCTGTTTGACCTTTCTCTCAGAGGATCGATAAGTCTTTTCGGTTTTTGTTTTATAATGTATTTTACTTGTAAAAGTTATTTGTATTCTGTCCACTAAATAAGAGCATAATAACCTTAATGCAACTCCCCGTACACCATATGCCTCTAGTTTATTCAGTAGTATGTCGTGTTTTACATAGTCAAATGCTTTAGTCATATCAAGATAAATAGCATACGCAGGTTGTCTTTTGTCCAGTTTAGAGTAGATTAAATCTAAGAATTCATATATTGCAGAAACAATACTTTTATTTTTTCGAAAACCCTTTTGTGCATTGGTTAATATGTTTTCTTTTTCAAAATAGTCATACAGTCTTTTATGAATTACTTTTTCAAAAATTTTTGAGAATACTGGTACTAAAGCTACTGGTCGGTAATTTTTTATGTCATGTTTGCTATCTTTTTTGTGGATGGGTTTCACTAGTGTGGTTTTCAATTTTGTAGGGAACACACCTTCCTCTAAACAAACATTAATAATGTGACTCAAAACAGGAGAGATATAATGACATACAAGTTTTATAACTTTTGTTGAGATGTCATCAATGCCAGTGCTATTGGTGTTCTTTAGTTTTTTTATAATATTGCACACCTCCTCAGGGTCAGTTGGTTCAATAAAAATTGACTTATACGAGTTATGAGCACAATTTTGCCTTTGACTGTTATTACCTACAATAGATGCATTAGGAAGATCAACGTAATAGTCATTAAATGCTTGTGCTATTAGTATTGGGTCCTTAATATTCTTATTATTGATAACCAATTGGCCTATACTCTCCCTCGGCAAATTCAGCTTATTTTGTTTTATTATATTCCATGTGGCTTTACCTTTGTTCTCAGAATTGTATATATAGTGATCGTTTTGTGCTTTTTGTGTTAATTTTATGATTTTATGAAATTTGGCTGTATAATTTTTAAAAACCAGCTTATCGTTGGGATTTTTCGATAGTCTATATTGCCATAGGAGAGTCCGTTTACGTTTACTACAGTTTTTAACACCTTTTGATATCCACTTTGGTTTTTGTTTCGTCCAATTTTTTCTTCGCTTAATAGGAAAACATAAGTCAAATAGTAATTTAAAGATGTCCAAAAAATCTGAATAAGCCATGTCACCATTTTTTATGTCATAAATATCGCTAAAAGAAAGTTGTGATATGCAATTTTTAAATTTATTTAGATTTTCTAAGCAGTAGTCTCGTTTTATACAGAACCAATAGTCAAAAGGAAAAGTTTTATTTACTGAACATCGCATTAACTGGGCTTTATGATCAGAGACTGCGAGTTCGAGTAGTTCTGTTTTAGCTTTACGTATGTTGTGGATAATATTGTCCAAACATGTTCCACTAGCTGGACGGGTAGCCTGTCTAACTGAGAATCTAAAGTCGAAGTATGAGATTATATCCTGAAACTCAATTGATTCTTGAGTCTTTTTCAAAATATTAATATTAAAATCACCGCATATAATTACTTTAAAATTATTTTTTCTAGTCAGTATGCATAATATCCCTTTTAGGTTTTGAAAAAATATTTTAAAGTAATGTTTTTTATTTTCGTTTTTGGGGATTCTATACATACAAACAATTATTAATTTAAGTTCAGTCAACTCTATGGCACATGTTTCCAAAATATTAGATATATTAAACTTTGATAGTTCGTCTATAACTTTAAACATCATCCCATTGCGCACCAAAATACAGGATCCTCCTTTTCTATTATCCCTCGTATAACAGGCACCCATCGAGAAATTAGGGATATTCAAGAGCTCTACATCAGTTGACATCATATTATGCTCAGTGCAACACAGTATATCAATTTCTTTACCCATATCTGACATATCATCCAAACATACCGAAAGTTCACCGGATTTGTTTATAAGTCCAGCTATGTTCTGGTGCAGTATGTGTAGGTAGTTATTCACGAAAAAACTCTACATTTGTGTCACTAGTTTGGTCATCTATAGAAGTCATTGAGTGAGTACTATTGTTATGTGAAGTGTTGTCCTTCTCTGTTTGTGTACTGTTATTTGTGAATGAAGTAGATTCTGTCTGTGTCCCTATGGTGTTAGTATTTATGATTTTCTCTCTCTGTTTATACATCTTATAATTTCTACTATAATACAATCTTAGAATTTCTTGCAAGATGTTACGACATAAATTTATGGCATAATATTTCTTTATAGGTATCCATCGAGCGAAATTCATATCTAAGAACACAGTATTTCTAAATTGTTTACATATGTATTTTATTTCATTATTCAGCTTATTTTCGTTAAGATGCTTGTTGTAAGACGACTCACAAACAATTATATTAGTGTTATGAACTGTTGACATCCAAGACGCAAGCATATAACGTACAGTAAAGATACTAGTGTCATTCCTAAAACCTATTATTATAACATAATCGTCGAAACTTAAACTGTTTAACTCAGATTTACATGCAGACAGTATATCAGAAAGACTCGCTTCAGGCTTCCAAAGACAGAACACGTTGTATTTTGTTCCAAGAAGGTCTTGTAAAGTTTGTTGTACGTTACTCCCTTGTTGGTCCGCTAGTATAATCACTTTGTGTTTTTCTTGTGTTTTTGTGTAATCTATCTTTTCTTCAGTACTAGTAGCGTCCTCTGTTGTTGATTTTTCTAATACTTGTTTTTGTCCCAGGTCTGCATTAGTCTTTGTTTCAGGATTCTGTTCATTTTGGGGGTTACTCTGCATTGTGCAATTATGGTTTAGGTGCAATTGATGAAAAGTCGATTTACGAATTGGGTCTTGTGCTTTTGACGTTTTCTCCAGAGAAATATCAATTTCGATATCTTCATCTGTTCTTTTCTTTCCGATCGGTGACGTTTTACACAATATAGTCAGCTGTTTAACTTTGGCCTGGTATGCAGTTATTTGTTTTTGCAGCGCAAATTTTTCAGTAAGTAACGTCTCCACTTCATTATGCGCAGACGCTAAATCTGTTTGTAGCTTGCTTATGGTATGTTTGAGTTCCTCCGAATTGTCTGCGGTAGACGCATGCAGGTCAGGGCAGCTTCTTCGCAGTGTGCTGTTCACATTCAGTATCTGGTTATCAGATTCGTCATCTTCGGATAGTAGCATGCTAAAAGTGTTGTTAGTCGGAATATTAATAGCCAGATTTTCTTCAAAAAGGTCGCAATCGGGCTTTGATGTAGAATTACTTTGTGGTGTATTGAGCGCAGACATTGATGCTGGAGGAGTTGAAAAAACTTCTTTTTCTTGACCATCTTTTGCTACCTTTGTTGTTGCTTGCAAATTTGCGTTTGGTGTACTACTCAATTTAGGCGACGAGTGTTTCTTTCTTATAGTAACAAAATCAGTGTCAGTGTTAGATGTTGATTGTCCTTTTTGCGATTTTTGTAAGCAGTTCCTACATTTCCATTTTTTTTTTGTTTCTACATTTTTTAGTCGGTACAATTTTTCTGATATGCCCATACAGTCAAAATCATAGTAATTTTTACAACTCGAGCACACAACTGAGCATCCAGCACTAGTTATTTTCTTGCATTTGTAACATGGGTAAGCTAGCGACATCTTGTGGTCTTTATTTGTACTATTTACTCTGGTTGACATTGTAATGTAACAATAATATTATTTATTATTAGTAAAGGTTGAAAATTATTTCATCAAAAATGCAGAATTTTTGATCAGTTGACCTGAGATTCGAACCAGGGGTACTCGCAACTCATTGCTTGACTAGAGCGCTTCCACCGCCAATCCACACGATTACTACGCCATAAGGTGAAATAGCGTTGCACTTTCGTATGTTGCATCAAAGTAGGTAAGTAAAGTGCCGTGTGCAAAGTGTACGTAAAGTGTATGCGAGCGAGGAGTTCAAAGTCCAAATGTTTAAATGATGAACAGTCAACGGATTATTGTTTTTTCTAAATTTATCACTGTTATGTTATTTAACTGTTTCTATGCATTAATCATTTTACGTTTTCACTTATAGTCCGTGAGTTTTATGATTTTATTGTGTTTTTGTTTATTTTAAACTGGTTAATGTATCTATGTAAGTTATTAATTCCCAAAATTAGATTGCCGTTTTGTATCAGTAGTTGTTTAATTTAAGTCAAGATAACACTATAGATCACTTATCACATTGTTCCTTGTAGGATTATAACTGCACTTATACACTATAGTCACTGGTATATTTTTTAGTAATAATATTTACGGAGTCGATGTTTACGTGTTAGCGGCAAAGGCCTCCCCTCCACAATCTTTAGAGTTTTGATTTGCAATTTTCTAAGCAACTTTGGCTTCCCATGAAAGATTGAGTTTCTGTAGACTTCCTTTGGTCTGATTATTACTTTTCCAACATTGGTCATGTTCTTAATAAAAATAATATAAAAATCGTAAATCACAGAGCAAGATGTTGCATTCCTTCATACTAGTTTGTACTTTATGACGGTCGGATATGATCCATTTGAAATCAAACAGATTATTTAAAACTCTAAAATGAAATACACAATCAAAACCAAAACCCGTTGACAACAGTCATACATTTCTCAATGAATCCACAATCAATGAAAAAGCTTATGAATAAGAAAGCCCAGTAGCAGTTACCAGTAGTTAGCAGTTCCTTCGTAGACAGATCAATATAATGACAACTACTTGACGGTAAGCCGGCGATTTTCACGGATTGTAAGTAGATAACTTACTATTCAAGCCACGTGACACACAGATGAAATAATTTTAGTATAAATAAATGTTATTGATTAGAATGTGAAAATAGACGTTTCTGGTGTAAATTATGATTTGTGAAATCGCGAATCTAGTGAAATAAAATATTTTTTATACATGAAATGGAGGTCATTAAAAGAAATAACTTTTCCCTAAAAATACCTATTAGAGTACTGGTAATTTCTGTAAATACGTCATCAATTATCTTATCTATCCCTATATAAATAAAATTCTCGTCGCGGTGTTAGTTACCAAATTCCAAAACTTCACCTAAATGGCTGATCCGATTTGTATGATTTTTTTGTGTATATTCGTTAGGTCTGACAATCGAACAACATCTGTTTAATTTTTTTTGTAAATGGCAAAACAACGTTTGCAGGGACAGCTAGAATGATATAAAATTCAAAGTTCTGACTGACTGACTGATTGATATATCGACAGACAGCTCAAAAACCAATGGCCGGATCCGGAGACGGGCTATTTGGTAGTTGATGATAACGTAGGCATCCGCTAAGAAATGATTTAAGAAAATTTGTAATGCATACGAACACGAAATCGCGGGTAAAATATGATATTAATAGTGGCATCATAGATTTTAGAAGGTTATTTTGGTAATAATAAAAAACAAGAGCAATATGGCAAATGCTGCAATTGCTGCAATATGGCAAATAGGGCAATTGGCTGTTGGTGTTATATATCTGTTTTTGTTAAATTAGATTTAAGAGCTGTTGATTCGATGAAAATAAATAAATAAATATGCTGTTAAAAATGATAACTTTTCTTCGATTCCTAAAAATGTATTAGATTTAGACTTTATGTAGCTGACGTTCATACATACTATGTACTCAAACAATGGATCTAGTCTTTGACAGATACATACATTGTGACTGAGTCAATTAGGTGACGGGGACCTAATGAATGAGGTCCATGCATAGAGGCGAGTCACATATCTACCGCTATTTTTACTATAATCAAAACAATTAGATATTGATTTCACGATCCAAACAATTCGTCTGACGAACAACAAACTCTGCCGTAAAACTAATCCAAGTCTTAGTAACAACACCTACCCAAACTTCACCATAGTACTAGTTCGCCTACGAACCCCGCAGTATGTCTCAAGTGTTAACAAATACAAATATTGTTAAGCACACGAGACAAATTAAGTCTAATCTACAAAGTAAAGTATAGTTAACTTAAACTAAGTGCTTGAACAAAGTCATATTAGCAGATTAGTAAAATAAGAACAGCTAAACGGGTGTTTATGACAATTTTGGTCGAGATGTAAATGAAGGAGTGAGAATTGATATCGGATCAGTTTATCGGTTATTGATGTTAGCGGTTAAGTGAAAATTGTTATTAATTTGTTTTATTTGTTATTTGATCTGTAAAATCTTTGTTGCGTTTTTTTATTTGCCGGGTGATTTAGACTGACTGATGGCGCGTATCTTTATAAATTGTTTTCATATTGCAATACACTGAACTACTTCTTTCACATTGATTTTTCTGTCTTGTTGGAAGGTTGGCAAGATGTGTTGAAACACAATCGACATTAATGGTCTAACTAATGTATAGATCTTAGTTGTTGGTAAAGTTGGCGAATTTACTGAAGAAATTAATGAATAAGAACTTGTTAGTGTCAATATCAAATAGTATGTGTGTATTTTAAATACTTTATCAAAATAAACACAAATAAAAAAAATGATACATGTTTAAATAATTTACTAAAACTGCTGATAGTAGTTCTACAAGTAGCAATTAGATACCATCAAACACCTTATAAAAATGAGAAGCTCAATAAAAAACGCTGTAAAATGACTATGAAGAACTTGACTAAAGCTTTTGACAGCGTCGACCACCCATTCACGAAGCTTTTAAACGGAGCTTTTAAACCAACATTTATTCAACGTAAAAAGAAGTTTATGCGTGTAACACGATGTTTGATACAGGTAGAGGGTCTCGAGAAATTTATCAATATAGTGCAAGTTTTGTCTGCAATGTGCGAAGTTGAAGTCACGCAAGGTGATGTTTTGGGACCTAATCTTTTTTTCTTTTACATCGAACGGATATTAAAAATCATAACGGTTTAATGTTTGTTGATAAGGGTCCACCGGTAGGAGGACTCAGGTAATTGTGGATGCTGACCTGCGTGAATATTATTGGTAAGAAATAGCGCAGAATCGGGTGCAATAGAGGTCTTCAATAGAGCCAGCGTGGACGTGGATCCTTATTTATTTCTTAAACTTAGACTGACCTGAACTCGGCTTTCCGTGAGGCCGATTCTCATCGCGATTTCTTCTCTCATAAAGATGTCGGGGTAGTGTGTTTTCGAGAAACATCTTTCTAGTTCGTTTAATTGTGCCGGTGTAAACCTGTAAAAAATATTTTCAATTAGAATATTTGTTAGGACAGTGCGAGCCGGTTGCCGAAACGGTCATTTATATGGGCGAAAACCTAAAGTGGATATTCAAATTATGGTCTTGTGAAAAAAAAAACAGTATTAACAATATTGACATTGAGAGTAGGTAATACTATAATTTTATTGCTTTTTATTTAAGTCTTTGTCTCAATTACGATCAATTAAGTTATGAATGAAAACACGACAAAAGACAGGCATTGGGCAACTAGTAAATACATAAGAGATAAAATAGATAAGAGACATTCAAACATATAACCAACAAAGGAACGGAAGTTAATAAAACCAAAAAAGCAACAAAATCGGAGCCATATGAATTAAAAGCTGCTTTTGTCCATTTTTTTTAAGTTAATATTTTGGTCTAAATTAGGAAAATAAATTCCTTTTTTATTCAAGTCTGGGCTCGTAATTACAATCGAGAAATACGTAGTAGAAATTGCGGAGCGGTTTTGATCTAAAAATAAAAATCCTAACTTACTGCCATATCTGATTGGGCTAAAAATTTCCATGCAGATAGATAGTGCTATGACGTATGGATCCATTAAGAAAGGAATTTGGAAAATCCAGTCCTATGCGGACTAAGTCGATGATAAAAGCTAGTGTTTTAATAAGAATTAAATGTCTATTTATTTATCTACTAACTGACATCTTTATAACAAACACAATGAACGGTGATAAACGCAATAAACCCAAATTTTCGACCTTTGACCTCGTATAACTTTTTTAGCAAATGTCGGATCGATGGGGTCTTTTTACATTTCATATTGTAGTCGGAGATCTCTATAAGAACGACCTTCATCGAGTTGCTTAATGGGTGAAAAGTATTTTGTATCAAATTAAATAGGAGAACAATATATTTTTTTAGGCAACCCATTTGCAGGTTGCTTAAAAAAATTCAGTACAGAATATGATTAATTACCAATTTAATTTTTTGTTTTGTTTTTTAAACCTTTCACTGACTTGTTTAAGAGACAAATTCCATACCAATAGAAAGTATGAAGCCTATAGAATATGCAAACGTTAGGTTGCCTATTTTTTCTCGTCGCAACTCGTATGGGTAGGCAGGTAAATCGATACTAGTCATTTTCACTGGTCTGGTTAATGAATTAGAGTTAAGTTGAAATAAAGATTATGTATTTCATTGGTGCGGAATTTGTCTATTGACCAAACCAGTGATAAGTCTAAAAAAATGGTTGTCTGTAAAGTCTGTTTCCGGACTATAATTTTACGTGATAACGTCATAAGAAAACATTGATGGTAACCATGGCAACGATAAAACGTTGCTATAGTTACCTTGTCAACTATCAAAGTATCGTTGGCTCAGAGACAGAATACATGGGCCGGTGGGCGCGGGGCGCGGGCGGCGGCGGTGGCGGTGGAGGGGGCGGCGGGGGTCGATGAGGCGTTCCAGTAACGACGCGTGACGTCACACTTTTTTGAACTGGCAGGTGTTCACCAATTTATAAAACGTTATCACGTCAAAACAAAAAAAATAAAAATATATTAATCATATTCTGAACTGAATTTTTTTTAGGCAACCCATTTGCAATATATTTATTGGCTTATTTATTTTAATATAAAATACTTTTCATACATTAAACAGATCGATGTAGGTTGTCCTCAAAGGGATCTCATGGTGTTCCGAACATTCGTATAAACTTCAGCCCCAAAGTCAAAGTCAAAAAGTTAAATAAATTTATTCCTTTGGATGCTTAATACATTTGTATAAAGACCACATATAATTGTCTTAAAACTAAGTTAGGACGTGTGCCTTCGGCACGCACCCACCAATGAGAAGAAGGCACAAGAAACTCATGGTGGATATTTTTCATGTGATCACGCTCACAAAGGTCAATATTACAAATATTTGAAAGTATTATTTGAAATGGAGCAACTAAAGTCACATCCATGGGTTCTTAACATTAAAGTGAGACGAAGTATCATAGTACGCCTTACTGCACAATTTATGCTTTATAAAAGTTTTGAATCAGTTAATGGACATGTCATATACATCTTTAGGTAACTTATTATAATAGAGCACACATGTACTATTAAACGACCTGTTTATTTTCCGGAGTCTACTACCGGGCACGGTCAGTTCATCCTTATTTGCGAATGTTAATTGGACTGGGCTAATTGTAGATTGCATAGAGTATACATACCTAGTTCTGTGCCTCTTCTGTTTGGCTGGCTTGTCGCTGTCAGATGCTGATGAAGACATGCTGACGGGCACTGTTGACATATGCCCTCCGCTATGCTGTTGGTGGATGCCACCTGGACAATATATTATACGGGTTAGTTCCGAGCGACCCGTCTCCGAGGTTCACATTTTCTAGATTCTCGACAAATGAATAAAAATAAAGTCAGTAAGAAAGTCCTTAACTAAATTTACTGTTGCAGTAAAGTTATAAGTTAAAGAAAATAAATTGGTAATAATTAGTTAACTATTTGAGTTAGAAACTCAACAACATAATATGTCCTGAAATATTTATTTATTATTTATTTATTTTAATTTTCAGTCAAAGTTTCACTGTGTCCACCCGTGTTTTTAACCCCCGCGCCCGTCGCAAAAAGAGAGGTCATTGACGTGTCTGTGGCATCGTAGCTTGATTTTGTAATTTTTTTGTTTGAAAGGTGAATTAGTCGGAGGAGCTATGTTTGATCAAAATCGGTTCACCCGTTAAAAAGGGACATGAAATTTTTCTTATCAGTCGGGGGTTTTATTTACGAAGCAATCTATGGTAAGTGTTACCTTGTAAGTGTTCAGTTCTGATGTTATGCGCGATATGTAACCGCGCGCCGAGCGCATGATGCGTCCTATCGATGTTCGGTTTGATCTCGTGCGTCTTCTCCTCGGTACACGAGTCCTTGTGACCTGCTACCAACGAATAGGTTAATTTTTATAGGATTTTAACAGGAAAGGGTACCGACAGTCACTCCATACAAACGTAGTCGCTGTTTCCTCCCTGGATAATGACACTAGAGCAAATATTGTTGTTGCATAAAACTTATATCTGCCATGACATGCCCATTTTTAACTCGCTTTTATTAGTTTCACCTGTACGTTTGCTTGTTTGTATGTAACCGACTCCTTTGGGCACGATTTTGCCCTACTTAGTTATTTTATAAATCTTAATTCCTATGATAATTAGAAAATGAAAAAAACCAAGACATATGGGCATAGTCATGACAGTTATATTTGTGCTAGTGTCATTATCCAGGGAGGAAACATTCGACTTCGTTTTGTATGGAGAGAGCGCCGGTACCCTTTTACCTTAAGTCAACTCAATTTTTTCAACTAGCACAATCTGCACGCCATCGCAACCTTTGCAACAGCTTTCCAGGTGATTAAGAACCATCTTGTTCTATCACAGATTTCTCAATTTATTAAATGAACACACACACAAAACATATTATACAAATAGGTGTATATATTTTGAACATTTTCCGTCGATAGAATTTTCCAGGGGAGAATAGACATATTATGAGAAGTAAAAAGTTTTGCGCTAACACAACCATACAAGTTCCTGATGATTCTTGGCAGTGGATGAATTTGAGATCATCATCATCATACCAGCCACAGGACGTTCACTGCTGAACATCGCTCGCTCTGGAAGTCCCAAAGACTTCCAGAAGGCCAATTGCATTTCGATCACAAATAATACCTTAAAAAAAGCTCAAAACAACCTTAAAGTCACCTTTTTGCAAAAAAAAACTGATTTTGAGGGTATTTTTTGCAATCGAAATGATATTTAAATGTAATTTGAACAATGTTATTTACGAGAATTGGCCTTCTGAGCGATCGGTAGCATGTTCTCTGCATCTCTCTCACATCTCTCTCTGAGTGCAGATATTTTCTTGAGCTTTTTATTTTATAAGTTCGTCAACCTGATGCACTCGGCATTCGACTATTTTGGATATGTATATCTCTTAGATTTTTGAAGTGAAAACTTCTTTAGCGGCGTTGAGCACTTTTTCTGTAATGGGTATAAAATCTTAAACTCGCGTCAGGACACGTGACCTGATCGAAAAAGCGTAAGACGGATGGAGAGTAGACAGCTATCCCCTCTCTACGGCGCGGCGAAAATGTATGCCTGGGCCTACTGTTTTTAATTTGGCTGTGAGGGTATTAAGACGTACATATGGTATTTTTTAACGGACGACTATTGACGGACGACAAATGTCGGACGACTATTGACGGAGACAAATGTCGGACGACAAATGTCGGACGACAAATGTCGGACGACTATTTGTTGGACGACAAATGTCGGACGACTATTTGTCGTCCGACTATTTTTTTTTTTCATCTAAAACTCTTTTTGCGTATGTTCTCGCGACATATGAGATTTTACACAGATATACAGTTTTCACTTCTGCCTGCACTCCCGGAGTGCGCTGTTTTTTTTTCAGGACTTTGCAAAAAAAATCTAAGGACTTTGCAGGACTAACTAAAGCGGATCAACAATTTATCATTCAAAACGGCACAATATTTTTTTGGTAACTTTCCTCAGTCAGTTGAAAAACGATACGTTTCATAGACGTCATTCAGCCATTCAATGGGACCCACCAAAACTAAACCTGTAAAAGTTCTTTAAGTTTACCTATTTAGTGAATCCGTTAGGCCCGTCTTGAACCGGGAGATGCGTGTAAGTGCCAAAGTTTCTCGATATAGGCTTTATTTGAAAGTCGTTACCGGTCTCGGAATTTTCTATTACGAAACGGAAGTGTAATTTTAGGGCCAATAAAGATGATAATACCTACCCAATTGTTCCAGCTTATTGTAAAGCCGATCCAGCGGAACACAGCTTCTAGGAATACCTACAACTTTGTGTTTTCACCCGACTGCAAGGAAAGAGTATGTTTTTTTTAGTATGTTTGTTATATTCTTTATTCCCTCATATTATTATCTTCCAAACCACTCGATGGATTTCTTTAGTTAGGGTATCATCAGGTTCGTCTTATTAGTTCAAGTGTTTTAGATAGGTAACATTAAAAACAAATAAATGTGTGGGCTGCTAGATCTCATTATTAAGGTGATTTTTGTCATCAAATCAACCCCCAAAATAAACATAAATATTTTGGGGGTTGATTTGCTTCGAAGTTGATATCAATACTCCTTTTAAATTACTGGAGGTTGTCCTTGGCTGCACTTTATAGTGCAATTATACATCCCTCTTGCCTAATCGCCAGTTTTGTGTCCACATCATACTTTGCTATTAAACTTGTTATTGTAAAGGGCCTCTACGTGTTGGCTTCGGCTCTACGTACGCCTTTTAAAGGTCCGGGGTTCCATAGCCCCGTGATATGGGATACATAACAAACAAGAAATTATAATTTAAAAATTTATTTGTTATAGTTTTGAAAATGAAAAGTAAAAAAATCTAATCTAGGTACAATTAACGTTTAAAAGTCCACCGGCACCGTAACGTTTACAATCCTGTGCAGCTCTATTTGAACATTATAACAACGTAACCTGTAAATCGATCTCACGTCGCATACTGGGACCCCGTCATACAAGGTAGCGCTTAAAAGTCATTTTTTAAATTAGGGTTTAACATAACAATTTTAGTAATTATATATACCTAAGAGTATGATAGATTAAGCCTATTGGTGGTAAGTCATTATGAGCTATCGTTTGGTAGGTAGCTTCGTCAGAGTTAGACATTTAACAATTATTCTAGTATTAAAATTATTATAAGTGTTTGGTTTACTGTAAATCATTCAAGATTTTTGTGTTGTATTAAAAAAATACGATATGTCTGATATTGAGCAAGATATGTAGATGCTATTTCATAAAATAAATATTAATCAACACTCTTCTATTACTTTTCTTGACACGAAAATCGCACAGGGTTGAGATTTTCAAGAAGATGTTGATATCTTAAAATCGGGTAAAGTGCTTGCAGATATGATTATTGCATGACACTATGGAACATATCTACAACACGAAACCATTGAGAGAAGTGAAAGCAAGTGGCCCGTTTTTGAGAAACAGAGTTTTTTTTTGCTATGATATTTTCGTCAGGCTGTTTTGGTTGCTCAATTAGAATGTATAAATCAGGTGGAAGTACTATGATTTTGAAATCAGTGATATTTTTTACGATTATATACCTAACCAGCTGCACCTGGCTAAGTCAGGCAAGATTTAAATTATTTTTACGTTATTATTTTCAGATTAATGCGAAAGTTTGTATGGATGGATGTTTGTTAGTCTTTCACGCAAAAACTACTGAACCGATGAAACTTGGTATGCAGCCTAAGACCTGGATTAAAACGTATGCCACTTTTTATCCCGATATTTCCACAGGATCGGGACTTATGCGGGTGAAACCGCGGGGCGCATCTAGTAAAAAATATTTCTTTCCACTTTGTTAGGGTTCCGTAGCCAAATGGCAAAAAAACGGTACTCTTATAGATTCGTCATGTCTGTCTGTCTGCCGTATGTCACAGTCACTTTTTTCCGAAACTAAAAGAACTATACTGTTGAAACTTGGTAAGTAGATGTATTCTGTGAACCCCATTAAGATTTTTACAGAAAAAATAGAAAAAAAACAATAAATTTTAGGGTTCCCCTAAAACATACATTCCCCATACATAAAACTGAAACTGAAAAAAAAAAATTCATCAAACCCATACGTGTAGGGTATCTATGGATAGGTCTTCAAAAATGATATTGAGGTTTCTAATATCATTTTTTTCTAAACTGAATAGTTTACGCGAGAGACACTTCCAAAGTGGTATAAAGTGTGTCCCCCCCCCTGTAACGTCTAAAATAAGAGAATGATGAAACTAAAAAAAAAATATGATATACATTACCATACAAACTTCCACCCAAAATTGGTTTGAATGAGATCCGGTAAGTAGTTTTTTTTTAATACGTCAAAAACCGTAAACCGCCATTTACCCTTCATTCATGTATTTTTACCACTAGCGCCATCTATTTATTTTTTTATATAGTGATTCAATAGGACGATTTATATGTATAACACATCCTGATATTCCCGCGGGATCGTGATGATAATGGTACGGAACCCTTCGTGCGCGAGTCCGACTCGCACTTGACCGGTTTTTTATTCAAATATAAACACATATTCAGTAAATAAATCGTTTAATTCAACTTTATAAAAACTTAAGGATTTTGAGCGCAACCTTGTATGACGGGGTTCCAGTGTGCGTCGGTTGGTGTAGTGGGTGCCGGCTTATACCACTCACACAACTAAATACATAGCTAACATGTTGAAAATAATAGTCACACTGAGTACCTAATTTTAATTGAAGTATTTATGTTTGTGTGTAAAATAAACGTTACACACAAACATAAATAGAAGAAGAAGGTCGTAAGTCCAATACCGACTTGATAGTATTATGGTAGCAAACTGAAAGTGGACTTTATGACACAGACTGTACCCAAATATAATTTAAAAATAAGTTTTCATACAACCATTAACACACAATCTATTAATACCCCAACCTACAACGCAAACCGGCTCAATTAAAAACCCCGAAAGATCCCGCCGTACCCCTCACAAACCCCTGGATTACGGGATCAAGAAGCTCCCATAAACAGGTCTTAATGGAATTGAATCCCGTAAAATAGAACGCGGTCGACGGTCGTACAATTTGTACAGGCACCTTTATTGCGGAGGGTGCCATACTGCCATACTGCCAGTGATGTGGTTGATAATAGTTATGAATATTTTAGTGTGTTTTTGTTTGTTAGGTTAATTTTGTTTTTGTTTTTAACCGACTTCGAAAGAGAAGGTGTTTTATTTTGCATTAAGTAATAAGGTGGATATATGATACGCACAATGGTCAAAATAAAGAGGCTAAGTGCGGAAAAAGTCCTGTAAAACGCAAAAGTGCAAAAAGATCCATCACTAAAGATGATTGTAGTGGAAAGAAGGCTTTTAAAAAATCTTCATTGCAAATAATAAATAATGCAAGACATTCCACACATCGCCATTCAGCCCCAAGTTAAAAGTAACTTGACTTGTGTTATGGGTGCTAGACAACGGATATACTACTTATATACTTTTCTTTTGTAAATATATATACTTATAATACATAACCAGACCACAGACAAATATCTAAGCATAAATACATGTCTCAAGCGGGAATCGAACCCGCAACCCTGTGTTTAGCAGCCTGGCATGGTGACCATTGTGCCAACTGGGTCGCCAGATCGAGGAATAAAGAAGATATTGTATCTATACTTATATTATAAAGCTGAAGAGTTTGTTTGTTTGTTTGAACGCGCTTATCTCAGGAACTGCTGGTTCGAATTGAAAAATTCTTTTTGTGTTGGATAGTCCATTTATCGAGGAAGGTTATAGGCTACTTTTTATCCCGATATTCCCACGGGATCGGGAGTTACGCGGGTGAAACCGCGGAGCGCAGCTAGTCTACTTATAAGTGCAAAAAAATCCATCGATAAATTTTTACAGTGGATTTTAGTGAATATCGTCAATTTATATGAGTCCGCATATTTCTGGTCAGGGCTAGGATTCTGTATAATTACTAACGTCTTTTATTTTTGTTCCAATCGGACCATTTATACTAAAAAAATGCAGTAGTTCGGTATCCGGGACTGTCTACCGAACTACTAAAACTAAATATAGTAGTAGTTCGATCCTCTCTCTCACTGAACTACTGACAATAAAAAATTGAAACAATCCGTTAATCGAACGAACAACCGAACTACTATCACTAAAAAGTTTCAACAGTCCGTTAATCGAACTAACAACGGAACTACTGGCACTAAAAAGTTGCAAAAGTCCGGCAATCGAAGTAGCAACCGAACTGCTTTTACTAAAAAGTTTCAACAGTCCGGTAATTGGACGGTTTATTCACCATTGTTCTACTGTTTGTTATATTAATAGAACAGACGGTAAAAAATACACCTGTGCTACTCTGCGCGGTATGACAAATAGGATTTTTTTTACATATCAATAATGTCCTATCTGTACTACTGGTAGAATAATCATGACTTTTTAGATGCTACTAGCAACTGAATTGACACTAAAAAAGTTTTAATGATGTCGAGCGCAAAATATCACGTCACAAAATAACGTTTATTTAAACATTAAAATCTCTATATATAAAATTCTCGTGTCACGGGGTTCGAACTTGAACTCCTCCGAAACGGCTCGACCGATTCTCATGAAATTTTGTGAGCATATTCAGTAGGTCTGAGAATCGGCCAACATCTAATTTTTTTTTTTTTTTTTTTGTAAATAGCAAAACAACGTTTGCCGGGACAGCTAGTATATATATATAGGTATACGCGACGAATTGAGAACCTCCTCCTTTTTTGAAGTCGGTTAAAAAAAATATGAAAGGACAACATACAAAATAGATATTTATAGATACTCGCGAATGTCAATTTTTGACAACAAAATAAGAAATATTTGTTTTTTAATTAGAAAGATATTTTACCGGTGCGGATATTTATTGAATTGATTTGTATATCGAAAGAAATTAATAAAGTTATACCAATGCATTTATAGAGTAGGTAGGTCCTTGGTAGTACTACTGGGTGGTATAGGTTGGAACAACCTAGAGTAAATTAATTGTAGTAAAAACTTTAACATTGGTATTATATACTAGAAATAATTGTAAGTAAGTAATTTTATAAGATTTTTATAAATATACTAGCGACCCGCCCCGGCTTCGCACGGCTATATTATGCATGTATTATACATATAAACCTTCCTCTTGAATCACTCTATCTATTAAAAAAAACCCCATCAAAATCCGTTGCGTAGTTTTAAAGATCTAAGCATACAAAGGGATATAGGGACGGCGAAAAGTGACTTTATTTTATATTATGTAGTGATCTGATTTTAATTGGTTATGGCCGTTCTAAATGGATAAATAATTTTATTTATTTTTAAATTTAAATTTATAAGAATTTCATTATATGCAGTTTATTTTTTTATTTTACAAATGATAGGTCAGCTTTTGACTACTATCACGCCTGCCTGATGGTAGGTGACGATGCGGTTTAAGATGTACCTAGCACACTTTAAGAGACACACTTCCTAGAAGACATCTGGTCACTCTTGATTTGAAGACCTCAGAAAAGACTAAGGCAACTGATTATTGGGATAGCTTGTCAATTTACCTCCTAAAGCTGTCGCAGTGAGGTTATTGAGCATGGCCTCAAAAGGCCACCCTTGGCCGCCCCCTATTTCGGCATCTTCCTCGCACTTCAGCTCAAAACACACACACTCAAACAATTTACAAAACACAATTATCCTTAAAACTATCGTATCACTCGTTTATTTAAGTTACACTTCATATGTACTTATTGTCGCACGTTTTTCCGAGCCATATTAAAAATGCCCAACTTTTAGCCCCAAGCGTTCCAGAGAAAAATCCATTGACACGCCCGCGATACGTCAAAAAGGACAAAATTCCAGCAAAAACCCGCTTTAATACAAAATAATTAGCTCTTTATTAAACCCAATTAGTTTTAATTACGACTCCGTTCAAACTTATTTACACACTTAATTTTTGTTATAAAATTAATATAACCCGTTTAGTATCAATTTGTATAAATTTGCAGTTTGATTGGTTCGCCCTTAAAATGATCGTTTAATGTGAAAACCGTCCGCCGACTGGTACAAAAACAGATAGTGCTCACATTGTTGCCACACGACCGCTACAAACACCAACCGACAAACCTATAACCATCCCTCTCTAACAACAATGAAACCCTCTCATCATCTCCCTCACATTGTTCGCTTGCATCAGTAATGGATGCTTACATTTTGTTTACGTTCGATTTGAACAAACGAATAATCTATTATTTCATTCGTGCACGTATTATTGATACAGGCCTTTGCGTTCATACAATATTCATGTCTCCACATTTAGATATCCATCTCTTTCCTTTACGCGTGGGTGGGAGTAAGTTCCACGCATCTATCTCTATCTGGCGGAAGGTTTCGAATATCGAACGCGTAACTGTGGAGCTGCTTCGACCAATCAGAGAGCGAGGAAATCACTTTGAAAGCTCGTAGGGTTGGAGAAGTTGGCACCCAGATCGTGATATTGAAATATTATTGCTATAGTACGCGCAAGGGCGTTCCGTCTCTTTGTAATGGAAAAAACAAATACCGTGTTGGTGATATAAGTCGGTATAGCCGGTAAATAAGTGTACTCGACTGGAATGAAATCCGTTGGAAATATTTCAGGCGGCTAGCTCGTGCTCGCTGAGTGCGATTTCTTGTAAAAGCGCCTTTAATTTTCGGACAATGTTGAATAAGGAATGCGGGCCGTCCCCATTTTATATTCCTAAAATGGGAATTGGATTTTTTTTTTATTGATCTTTAGGGAGGGTTTTGAGGTTGAGAGTACGTTCTTGAGTTGATTCCGTTTTCAGCTTGAAATTAAGATTTTCAGTAAACGGGCAGTTTGAAAATAGTTACTTATCCGGTTTGTGTTTTTTTTTTGCGATCGTCTTTTGTTTCCGTTTCAAACGTCTTTTGTTTCTGATGCAGTCTTCTTTTTGTTTCTGATTCAGGCGTCTTTTTGTTTCTGATGCAGTCGTCTTTTTGTTTCTGATTCAGGCGTCTTTTTGTTTCTGATTCAGGCGTCTTTTTGTTTCTGTTTTGATCGTCTTTTGTTTCTGATTAAGCCGTCTTTTAGATTCTGTTTCGGTCGTCTTTTGTTTCCGTTTCGATCGTCTTTTTGTTTTATTTTTTGATCTATGAATATATTATACATTGATGAGTAGTGGGTAAAGTGGGTATTACCCACTGCTCAAATTAACGTAGTTGAGCAATTTAGTCGAGCAGTGGGGAAGTTGCGTGAATTTTATCCTTTTTAATGTCGAGTCTGGTTTTGACATCAACCTTTTTAATATCGGTCAGAAGAGTTGAAAGTCAATTTCAAAAACCAAATGTAACGGATGTAACGTTATAAATGAGTTATAAATAATGTAAGAAAAGGAAATGTAATTTTGTTTTGTTTTTTTATATTGATCTTTAGAAGGGTTTTCAGTACGTTCTTGAGTTAATTCCGTTTACAGTTTGAAATCAAGATTTTTAGATTTCGATTTCGATTCGATTTGTGATGTGTATGTATGTTTTTATTTTATTTTGTTTGTGTAATTGAAGTTAAGTTTAATGATTTATAAATGAATTGTAATAAATTCTTAGATATACATAAGAAAAAAAAAGATTTTTAGTAAACTAGCAGTTGAGAAACTTCCTGTGCTACTACAGGGCCTTGATTCCGTAAGATAATTTGATGATGTCGATAGCGAAATATGAGTTCAGAAACAGCGTTTATTTTTTAAAATATGAATGGAAATCACACAAAATAGGTATATAATATACCTACCTATGGATACAAAAACCACTAACGGTTTGTCGATAGTTTGTGTCATTTTTTTATAATTTATGAAATAAGTATTCGTGAAAATATTTGACAATGACGTGAGACACTTCAAGTTGCCTTATGGCCCCTCTACATAATGGGCCATCATGCTGGCCCACTAAAATGGGCCAGCATGTAGAGGGCGTGGTGGTGTCTGATTTCTTATGGTTCATAGGATGGCAACTGGATGGCCATGGTGTCAGTTTTTCGGTTGCACATCAAAAGAAGTGGGCAACGATGGTTGAACGTGGCCATCGTGTAGTTGCGTTTCAACCATCGCATAGCCATCTGGCTGGTCCAGTGCTGGGCCATCATGTAGAGGGGCCATCAAAGGAAGTGGGAAACGATGGCTGAATGAGGCCATCGTGTAGTTGCGTTTCAGCCATCGCATTGCCATGTCGCTGGTCCAGTGCTGGGCCATCATGTAGAGGGGCCATTATTACAGAATTATAGCCCAAGCAGGCTGGGTTAGAAGTGACATTTTAAGCTTTTTCTGCCAGTGTCACTACTGGAATTGTAGTGCAACGGGATATAATAGTTAGATGGTCGAAGGGTTATAACCGTCAATCTATACCCAAGCATTAAATAAATTATTAAATTAACTCCTTAAAATGTGACTATGGAATATTGTCGTCACTCAAAGGGTTATTAAAATTGAATCGAGTTGTGATAGAAATAGTTATTATATTTTCAATTGTCATTGAAATCAATTATTCAAGTTTATGAAATTATATAAAGGCTCACTTTACGGTGACGTACTTTATTCTTAAGAGGCGAGTCCCTAAAAACGTCATTTACTATTTTAAAAATATTGAAGAACTCCCTGCATTGTAAGACACTAAAAAGAATTCTCGATAGCTTATTAGATGAGTCTACAGCGGTTGTAATCTATCGGTCTTTTGGCGTGATAACGTTTAATAAATTGATGAACACTTGCATTCACACAAAAGTGTCATGTTCTGGTAACATGACGCGTCATGGAAAACGTCACGCGTCTCGTGTTTGTTTAATTATAATATCGCTCATCTGGGCTTGTGTTATGGTGACGAGTGACGAATGGAAGACTTATATGTAAACGAAAATTCCTTTGACGTTATCACGTAAAATTATCGTCAGTAAACCGACTTTACAGACAACCATTTTTTTTACTTTCTACTTGGAAATGGACTTCCGCTTATCCCTACCAAATGGTTTCGTTACCTAAACTTGTTTCCGAAAAGGAAGGAATCCGGTTGTAAGGACCCCTCGCTACTAATATGTAAACTACCTACATCTATACATAGCAAAGATCGAGTATGTATACCTACTAACGTATAGGTACTTAATGCAAAGGTAACCCTTCAGGAATCGGGTTGTAAGGACCCCTCGCTACTACAATGTAAAGCACCTAAATACCTACATCCTATGTATACCTACTAACGTATAGGATTGATGCAAAGGTAACCGTTCCAAAATCGCGTATTAAGGACTCCTCGCTACTAATATGTAAACTACCTACATACCTACATCAATACATAGCAAAGAAAGTAGGTATCTACCTACTACTTACCTACGTATAGGTACCGTATAGTACTTACAAAAGAATTTCATAAAGGTTGCAATATAAACTGTGCAGGCAGAGCCGAGAGGAACTCGAGGGGAATTCTTCACATTACTGAACGAATTTACTGAAACCATCGCATACAGGATGCTCTCAAATTATATTAGAGTAAGAGGCTCTCTTCATACAAACTATTACAAACGTAGTCGACTGTTTTCTCCCTGAATAATGACACTAAGCAAATATTTTTGGTACATAAAAATTATAACTGCCATGACCATGCCCCTATTTTTTTGTTTTATTTTTAAAAAATTTAATCTTAATTTCTATGATAATTAGCAAATGAAAAAAAACCAAAACGTTTTGTGTTGTGTTTGTTATTGTCAGTGGAGTGCAGCTAGTTATTCATAAAAAAATAAAAACATTAATAGGAAAGGTACCAGGCTCTTTCTCCATATAAACTCAGTCGACTGTTCCTTAAAAATTGTAAACATAGACTTATCACAAATACTTTGTTACTTATTATTTTCTTTTCTTTTCAAGTCTTTTCTTTAATTCGCAACTGTGATAAAAAACGTCGTACGATACACGTTTGGATTGATCATTGTATCTCGTCATAAACCGCCTCTATGCAATGATCAATTTACCAAACTTGTGTCGCAATGTACCATTTTTGGGGTGGATCACCTTAACACATTGAAAATAGTTTACGTCTTATTCATAGACCGAATAAACACAAAAAAATCATAGGAATCGGTAAAGCCGTGTCGGAGGAGTTTAGGGACAAACACTGTGACTGCTGTCCCGGCAAACGTTGTATTGCCATTTACAAAAAAAATGAAAAAAGGGGAAAAAAGAGGGAAAATATTAAAAAATAGATGTTGTTTGATTCACAGACCTAACGAATATACAAAAAAAATCATACAAATCGGTTCAGCCGTTTAGGTGGAGTTTAGGAACAAACCCTGTGACACGTAAAATTTATATTTTGCAAATAAAAAAAAAACGAAGGGAAACAAAATATAAAATAAAATTTCATAAAAATCGGTCAAGCCGTTTCGGAGGAGTATGGTAACTAACATTGTGTGTTTATCAACGTGTGACACGAGTATTTAATATATTAGATTTTGACGATAAAAAACAAACTTGTATTATAAAATCAACCCCCTGTATAAGAAAGTTTCATCCCCCGTATCTCTCCCCCAGGTAGAACAGAGTAGGCAGACACACGCCGAGAATGTAATTTAAAAGTCCACCTGTACGTGAAATATTTAATTATTTTTAAACGACTTTATGAGCACAACTTGAAGGATGTAGGTAGACGACAGTCAGGTATCACGAGGAAGCAACCAGAAGTAAAAAAAAATAAGATTAGAAACTTTAAGCTTACTTACAATTATAATTATTTTTAAATTTTAAATTTTTGGTTAATTTTTAATCCTTAACGCGGATTTGCGATATGACCTAGACAAGAAAAAATGTAACGTGTCACGCGTTACGAAAACCCGTAAGAGAAAGAGAGAGTAAAGATAAGGTGGGAAATAAAATATAAATGTTATAGTATATTAATTACACACAGACTTCACACAATAAGCATTTTTCAAAAACCACGGTCAGCCGTAATTCGAACCCACGACCTAAACTCTAAAAAAATTAAATCTTGTGCAATTTTTTCTAATTTGCAAATGATTTACTGAACGTATCATCCAAAGACAAAAGACGAGTTCCCAGTTGCTACTTCGGACTACCTGAGTTTGCGACGAATCGATACTAACTCAACAATTAATTGAAAAAGCGTAATTCCCCTCTGAACGGACATCAAACCGACTGTCAAATCCAAACGTCAAATTGATACAAATTGACAGTGACAGTACAAATTGCTGACACGTGCCGAATGCAACATTTGTGACGTGATTACCTTGCAATAGTTACAATCATTGTGATTGATTGTAACTGGTATTTCATTGAAGTTAAATAAGGGTAGAAATCCTACTTCCTATTTAATATTATTTATGTGAAATTTCTTGTGTTGTATGTTTGTTACTCCTTCGAATCGATTGAAATGATATTCAGTATGTAGACGGGGTATTCATGTGGAAAGCAAACTATAAAAATGTGTAAAAGTTCGAGGCGAACTAATAGTTATATGATCGACCAGTTGGTTCCTTTGGAAAGAAAATCCCTTTATTAGTAGTTCCATTTGACACTAAACTAACTAGGCAACTAAACTAAGTTAGTTTGGCTTAGCTGGTTAGCTTAACTGGCATAAGCTAAACTTAGTTTAGCATTAGCTAGCTTAGTTGAGCCAGTTTTTCATACATGAGCATCCACCGCAAAATATGCCAGGTGTTTACCTGGCATATTTTGCACAAAACTGAAATACTGCGAGCTAAGCTAAACTAACTTAGTTTAGCTGTAGCTGGCTGTAGCTCGCATAGTTGAGCCAGATTTTCAAAAATGTGCGTACACCGCAAACTATGCTACGTAAAACTAGTTCAACTATGCTAGCTAAGCTACGTAAAACGGGCTCAACTATACTAGCTAAGCTACGTAAAACTGGCTCGACTATGCTAGTTAAGCTCCGTAAAACTGGCTCAACTATGCTAGCTAAGCTACGTATAACTGGCTCGACTATGCTAGTTAAGCTACGTAAAACTGGCTCAACTATGCTAGCTAAGCTACGTAAAACTGGCTCAACTATGCTAGCTAAGCTACGTATAACTGGCTTGACTATGCTAGTTAAGCTACGTAAAACTGGCTCAACTATGCTAGCTAAGCTACGTAAAACTGCCTCAAATATGCTAGCTAAGCTACGTATAACTGGCTCGACTATGCTAGTTAAGCTACGTAAAACTGGCTCAACTATGATAGCTAAGCTACGTAAAACTAGCTCGACTATGCTAGTTAAGCTCCGTAAAACTGGCTCAACTATACTAGCTAAGCTACGTAAAACTGGCTCGACTATGCTAGTTAAGCTACGTAAAACTGGCTCAACTATACTAGCTAAGCTACTTAAAACTGGTTCAACTATGCTAGCTAAGCTACGTAAAACTTGCTTCAACTATGCTAGCTAAGCTAAACTAAATACTATAACTTACTAAATACTAAATTTACTACTACTAACTATAACTTACTAAATTGACTATTAAGTACTAACTATAATTTACTAAATACTATGTTATAGTATAGTTGGCGGTGGATGATCGGATTAAGTCCTGGCTAACACCGACAAAGGCTCGGAAAGCAATATCACAGTCAAAGCGAACCAGCGAGGACTCTTCACAACAACACCATGCATCATTTTGTGTAATTGTTACTTGTTCTCTAATACCTAGTTATATGTTATATGTAGATTTAACATTTCTAATTTCACCCTGTTCAGACATAACCGTTTGATTAAATTAATTGTTTTGTTTTGACTGGATATCTTATTATAACTTTGATAATACAGATTTACAAGTTGTCCCGTAATGAATGGATAAACCTTTGTTATGCTCTATGAAAGTATCTCGGTTTCCGATAAATTAAGTTGGTATTAAATGCTGGCAATACCATGTATTATACCATTTAAGAATCCATCCATTGTGGGATACCCTGTTCTCTATTTTCATTTTAATATTTAATAAATAAATAAATAATAAATATTGCAGATCATTTCACACATCGCCATCTATCCCCAAGCTAAGTAACTAGACTTGTGTTATGGGGGCTAGACAACGGATATACTACATGTACACTTTTCTTTTGTAAATATATACTTATAATACATAGAAACAATCAGACCACAGACAAATATCTAAGCATAAATACTTGCCTGAGGCGGGAATCGAACCCGCAACCCTGTGTTTAGCAGTCAGGCATGGTTTGGTTCAATTAAATTAATAAATCGATACAGGGTTATTGGTAATCTACCCTAATATAAAAAGATTTAAAAATGGAAAAGAAAAAAAAAAGTTTTTCGTTTGTTTTTTTTTTTAACGAATAAGCTCCGGAACTAATGGATCAATTTTGATGAAATTTGGTATGAGGATAAAATGATTCGTTGGGAATAGCATAGAGTACGGTTAATCCCGATATTCCCACGGGATCGGGAGTTACGCTGATGAAACCGTGTATGCTACTTCATTATTACATAGTATAAAACAAAGTCGCTTTCGCTATCTGTCCCTATGTATTCTTAAATCTTAAAAACTACGCAACGGATTTTGATGCGGTTTTTTTAATAGATAGTGTGATTCAAGAGGAAGGTTTATATTTATAATACTTACATGCATAATACAGCCGAGCGAAACCGGGACGGGTCGCTACTATATAATAAAGTGGTCGAGGGCTACTTCTGTGCACTGAAATAATCCAGACTTTTGTCCTACGACTTTTAGAAATTCAAATATTTTTTGGAATTTTTTAAGGTTCGGTTAATCGGAGAACATGAAAAATTCGCGATGAATTTAGAAACTTTTCTAATTTTTTAAATAATTTCTAAGAAGAAGAAGAAGAAGACATTTTTTTATTCTATTCTACTTGAAATAAAAACTAACATTTTTTAATCTTTTGCAATTTTTTCTTGGGAACGTATCATCCAAAGACAAAAGGCGTTAATCTGCATATTTTTTTATAAAAGAAAAAACTCCCTTTAATTTGCTAACCGTACCTACAAAACCAATACGTCACAACTCAATATTTAACCTCTTTCGAATTTGAACTCTATTTTTAAAAACATAAGAATTAAAATACCATAATACGGAAACAAAGTATTCCAAAATCGATCTCTATAAACTGTATTCGAAATTGAATCTTATTGCTAACAAAATAAGGTTTACTTCTGGAAAATATTATGTTATTGTTAAGATGAGCTCACACTGTTAACATATCGCAGTGTAAAAACCGCGCGTAGTTTATTATAAGTTAATACACACCCGCCTTAGTCGATGTTCCATTGTACACTGTAGGACATGATAGGGAAAAAAATTAGGTCTGTTTTTTCAATATTCCTTTTATCTGTAACTAGCGACCCGCTCCGGCTTCGCACGGCTATATTATGCATATAAACCTTCCTCTTGAATCACTCTATCAATTAAAAAAATCGCATCAAAATCCGTTGCGTAGTTTTAAAGATTTAAGCGTACAAAGGGAGATAGGGACAGAGAAAGCGACTTTGTTTTATACTATGTAGTGATGAAAGTAGTATTAATATTTATTTTTTTAGTTCCAAACCTAGTGCCAAAACACAAAATGCAATGTGCACCGCCCTCCCGCCCACTTGAAGAGGCATGCAATGAGCACAAGCAATAATTAGTGTAAGTGACACCATTAATTAGTTCTGAATAAAAAAAAAATTAAAAACCGACTTTAAAAAAACCTGGAAACAATAAATACTATAAAAACCTGAAACAAACTAAAAAAACTGAAAAGTGAAAAATAATCTATTTCGGGTCACAAAGACAGCAGATAACTTAAACATAAGTACTAACTTGGAAGTCGGACTGGGTGACACCATGTTTTATATATACCTCTCAAAATTCAGTCCAACCCAAAGACTTTTAACCTCGTCTGACATACAATATTTTTCTCTGAATGGTACGGAACCCTTCGTGTGCGAGTCCGACTCGCACTTGGCCGATTTTCATATTTCGTACTCATACGAGTACTAACTAGTTCTTTAATTTTTTTTTTTTTTTTTTTTCAAAAATAAAAATTATAATAATAACCTAACCCTAATCAAATAGACCCACCCCTCCCCAACGTTCCCGGTGCAAAGCTGGACAATATGCAGGCAGCGTTACCCCGCTGAACCGCTATCGACAGCCTTTGCACCAGGAACGCCCCGGAACGCGGATCAAAGAAACGCCCCGTAACGCGGATCAAAATTAAGTTATAGGATTCTTTTAAATTAAGTTAAATTAGAAAATAAAAATAGACTTTTCGTTTTATTAGCAGTTTGCCCAAAGTGTTACGTTTACATTGCACTGCAGTATACAATACAGACAACCCCAATATTATTATCTCCATTGTAATAAACTTACACGGTTTTTAACTTCCACAGCCCTCGCCCTATTGTGATCGTATAAAAATGGGTAAAATATCGGTAAAACGACTATACGCTATTTAATGTGACACTGTTTTGAGAGCCCGAAGTGTATTATAAACGAATAAAATGCATTTATAATACAGTTAGTAGCAAATAAGATCAATTTCTCTGTCTCTCTCTATAGTCGGCTCCTCATGACTGAGGATCGTAGTCATCATCGGGAAGTCTGCATTTGGATCGGATGATCTGTCTCCAACGGCTTCTATTCATTGCATCACTTACAATGTTATGGAACTTGACGGCTGATGAGTCCTTTATTTAATCCGTCTATCTGGTTGGGGATCAGTACATGGTATAATGTAAGATCAATTTAATACATTATAATTACACATATTTTTTTTTTATTAAAAGTCTAAATATGTTTCCATCCATAAATAGGGTACCCAAAAAGGCTAGAAATAAAGTAAATTTTAATAGATACAAGTTTTCGCCCATTTCTTTTTATCGTGTTGACTCAGGACCTTGTTTTTTATACACCTAATAGGGACTATAGACCTCAGTATCTGGTATGAATTTCAACTTGGTAGGTCCACCTTTTCCTGAAAAAATCGGTGACGCACGGACAGACAGACGGATAAGAGAGTGATCTTATAAGGGTTACTTTTACAATTCCTTGATGACAAATCCATTTTATAACTAAACTTGACTAGATATGTAACTAATAATTTTGTGTTGTGTTTTGTTCTTTGACATTATATTAATCATTTCATTATCTCATTGACATTTATATTATTACTTAACATTATTATTATTTGCTGTGTTTAATTCAAATGACATGTGATTCTTGAAAAACTAAAATGTGGCTTAATACTAAAATTATTGTACACCTAGTGGTATTGTTACAAAGGAACTATGATATGTTGCTATTTTTAAGAACCTATTACCTGTGACAAACAATAAATAAATTGAAATTGTTATATTTTACCTTTTGAGGTACGCAACCCTAAAAACCACGTATTTCTGCATAATAAATATCTGCATTTGTTGCATAACAAAATTTTATATGCAGTAATATCATGTGGTAATACTTAGTATTTTAACTAACTTATATTCCGTAGAGCTTCTACGAAAGTCTACGAGATAATAGTTTAATTTTGTTAAATTTTAATTTGACAGAATTGGCTTGTTTATTTATTTTATTTATTTACTAGCTGCGCCCCACGGCTTTACCTGCGTTAGTGTCTCTATAAAATGATATTGATTTACAGAATACGTAATAGTTAGGTAATATGAATTACAAAATTTACTAACAGCCGTTTTTTCACTCTTAGAGGATGAATTTCCAAAAAAAAATTTCTAAGTGCTCACTTACATCCTAAATTAATAAATTCATAAGCAGCAGCACCAGAGGGGCTTCTAAATTTATATTGAACAACGGTAGAAGCAAAGCACGAACTGTGCTTGGTGCCTTGACAGGACACTAAGGTAACTTCAAATAATGATGGCAGAGCCTGCGGTGATATCAGGGAAACTATGGAGCACATAATGTGTGAATGCGACGTCTTAGCAGCGAAGCGTATGAGCCTCCTTGGGAATGGGTATCCCAAACCGGAGGCATATAGGTTTCTTCCTCTCAGTGGGATCACCGCGTTAATCGACCACTTCTTCAAAGAGTAAGAAACATTAAGGTAGGGGTAAACACAAAAGATCCCAATGGGTCGAAGTGTGGCTATTTGTCAGCCCTCGATATATAATATACAATATATAAAAACCCTCGATATATAATATATATATCGATATACAAGATAAGATAAAATAAGATACATCCTAAAAGGAACCACCATGCAAAGTTTCTGGCTCTAGTTGTTTCAGATAATCTCTAAAAACTGATTGGAACTGGGATTAGGATTATTATTGTTGTCATTTTTTTTTTGGTTGTTTAAATTTTGTTTAAAATATGACATTTGTATAGATTTTTTTTTTATAAATTCGTGTTTTGTATTAAGATATATCCTTGTAATTTGATTAATTTAAAAAAATTAAGTCGATAAGTACACTTAACTTCCTTTAGAAAATTAAATATCTTTTTCATAAAACCAGCTATTGCCCGCGACTTTGGACGCGTGGTAGTTCTGTTTTATATACTAAAACCTCTTGAATCACTTTATACAGGGTGATTTTTTACGTAAACACGTCAAATAACCGCATCAAAATCCGTTGCGTAGTTGTAAAGATCTAAGCATACAAAGGGACAGACAGACAGCGGATAGTGACTTTGTTTTATACTATGTGAAGAACAGAGGCATTTTAAAAGCCCATCACTATCAACATACGTTTAGAATAGTGTTGTAACAGTCTATACGGAACACGGAACTACAAATCGTATCCACAGCTCACAATTTTTCGCTAAACCCCGCTCTAAGCCCCGACGCGCCAGTAAACAATAATAGTGATGGGACATGAACCGGTTATTTTACGGATTCGGGATATATTTTGTGAAACCGATAAACGATTACTTTTTACTTTTAAAACGTCTTTATTTAATAAATGAAAACTACAGAGTTTATACATAACCTATACTATTATTATGTAAGAACTAACTTATTTAAATGTTATTTTCTACAGCCTGGAGCGCCTTTATAAAATATTATTAGTGAGGGTAGACAACGGTTGAATTATTTATTAGGTATAAGAAACGAACTGAAGGCCTTCAGAGCGACAATCATCTAGTTAATATGTATTATGTAAGCTTAGTTAGTTAGCCACATGAGTAGAAGCTTACATAGCGTTACATTTACAACAAGTGACCAACTTATAACTACGTTTATGTGTACCTTATTTAGCATTTTAAAATTCTGTTCCGTGTAGTCCCGAGAGCATATTCCACAAATCCTCTTAGATAATCCCCTGCTCAGGGAATTTGTGGATCTTTGAGGAGTCCAAGTCTTGTAGAATATGGCCCCTGCCCGTCGTAAAAGGTGACCAAAAGGGGTTCTGGTCCACTAAAAATAAGGTATTTTGGCCAGCACAATACCTTATTTTTAGTAGACTTGGTGCTCAGTTTTTAATTTGCGATAAAATAAAAATAAGATTAAATTCTTTGGCAGATTTCAACGAAACAAACTGTTTTCAAAAGTTTAATATAACTTTATTTTTGTTTAAAAAATCGAGGTATTTAATTATTAACATATTATGTCATAGAAATGCTGAACCCAAAAGTAAAAAGGTCAAACAAAGTCAAAAATAAAAAGGTTCAATCCACATAGTGATAGACGAAAACCGGAGCAGAGAGGTCACGTCTATTTCCTTTCGTCTCTCTCTTAATAAGAGATTCTAAAGATTCTACCGAGTTTACCGGTTATCCGTAACGTTACCCCATCCCTAGCGCGCCCGCCTGCCGGAATACAAACTGCTCATAACTAGGACCGAACAAACATATTTCAAACTGTATTATAGCCTGATTTATAAAACGGCTTTATTTACCCGAGAAATGGGGAAAAAATTCGCGGCTTGTAACACCCATGTTTTTTATGACTGCCAAAATGGGATATGGGATTACGTTGGTCAACTTTATTTTACGTAATTTTTTTTGTATTTTATTTATTGCTTTTGGTAAAGTAGGCTTGCCAAATTGTAATTGCCAAAAATATTTTGTAGAGACTAGAAAATTTTGTTTCTGTTTCGATCGCCTTTTGTTAACCACTTAGTTGAGGAGTTTGACTACGAGGAAATTTATTCCTTTTGGACAAACTAGTTTGACCAGAAAGTTTGATCAGCAGGAACGTACCTTTAAAAATTGAGTTAGCTACATAAGAAATAAGAGTAGTACATAAGTAGTATAAGTAAGTAGTAGTATTGATGACCTAAATGATAATCATTTAGGTCATTTGAGGAGTTGGCCTAGTGGTAGATACCTGGACTTTCATTTCGAAGGTCGTGGGTTCAAATCCCGGCCGGCATCAGTTCAGCAATAGATATTTCTTATGAAAAAATATTGCGCTAAATTACTCAGGAAAACGTCGTGATGAAACCCATGGCTTATATGTCTCCAGACGTATTGATGAGTTCTTTCATCTGGACATGATCGACTAAGCTGAGAGGGTGGTATAGGTACTGGGCAAACCACATGACTTCGATTCTGTGTTTACAATTACTTATTATTCTGTCAAGAAAAACTTTAAGGACATTTTTTTTACCGTTTTAAAAAAGGAGTAGGTTCTCAAGTCTAGAAATCCCCATTGTAAATGCCAATTAATGGGGATTTGTGAACTTTTTCTTGACATATCCCCATTACTTGCTGATGCCTTGCATATTGGGGATTTGTGAACAAAAAGTTCACCAATACCCAGTTAAAAAAAAACGTGTGGCACTCGGGGACTGCCGCGGTAAAGCCACATGAGTAGAAATTCTTTCTCATGTGGTGAAGCTATTGCATCGTGCGAGCTTCGTACAGTCGTACCATTTACATACACATTAAACGAACTCTCGGCCGAGCTACATGGTAGGCGGAGTGGGGGGTGTTAGGTTTTATTTTCGTTACGGAATTTCTTGATTTGGTCGCCGCGCTCAAAGCCCGCAATAAAAGCTATGCAATAGCTTAAAAATATTTTTAAATTGGGATTTTAGTTCATCACTACATAGTATAAAGTAAAGTCGCTTTCTCTGTCCCTATTTCCCTTTGTATGCGTAAATCTTTAAAACTACGCAACGGATTTTGAAGCGTTTTTTTAATAGATAGAGTGATTTAAGAGGAAGGTTTATATGTATAATACATGCATAATATAGCCGTGCGAAGCCGGGGCGGGTCGCTAGTAACGAATAAAGTAGTCTTTTAATACATCTTGCTCACACTATAATAAATTCATTATTAATCTATTATTATTAATCAAAACAGACAATATTAAAAATAAGGGTGTGTTCAGAGGAGCGCTCGCGTCAAGCGATCAAAACGAGCCGGGCACGTGGCGCGGGCGCAGGCGTGCTGCGATGACGTGTGTTCTGTAGACAGGTGATGCATGCTCGCGTCATCGCGCGGGGCCTTTCCTGTTGGTACTAGAAATAAGAAAATTTTATTTTAAAACACATCCTGTTTAGTTAAGTTCTTTTATTTGCCTAAAAGTTGGTTCATACTTACAAAATATCAGATTCTCAACTGTAGTCAAATGTAAATACTTTTTATTTATTACCTATTATACTATATCCCTCCCTATTATATAAAATTCTCGTGGCACGGTGTTAGTTACCTATCTCCACCTTAACGGCTAAACTGATTTGTATGAATTTCTTGTGTATATTTTTGTTAGGACTAAGAATCGAACAATATCTATTTTTTTCCTTCATATTTTTTTTGTAAATAGGAAAACAACGTTTGCCGGGATAGGTAGTACTTTATATAAAATGTTTTATGTACCAAAATCTTCCTCTTCCTCTCCTTCTATTAAAAAAACCGCATCAAAATCCGCTGCGTAGTTTTAAAGATCTAAGCATACATTGGGACAGACAGCGAGAAGCGTCTTTGTTTTATACTATGAAATGATACTATTATTTTTTTGCTGAAAACTCATTGAATTGTAAATTGTCAAAATTATAAAAAATATGTCAAATAAAATAAATGTATGAAGTATTAGATAAAGTAAAAGTCAATTAAACCCTAGCCATCAAATTCAGAAAATTAATAGACTCCAAGCCAATATCTTCAATACCAATACCTGCCAATAAAGGCACTAAGGATACATTTAAGGGAGTGTGTAACAGAACTACACGACCTAATTTTGCCATCTCCATTCTTTCGTCATACAACTAGGGAAGATATGCGGCATCGATTCATGGTGAAAATACCTACCAGACGTCCGCACTAAGCGTTTGCATCGTCATTCCTTATTCGTCTTGCAAGGGAATGGAACCAGTTGCCTGCGTCTGTCTCTCCTGACGTTATCCACGAAACATAACTTAAAACTCTTCAAACAATTTCCAAAAGCTGTTCACGTAGACGCACATTTAGAACGTTAACCCTTTGAGGACAAAGTCGCGGGCAAAAGCTAGTTGTATATGAAAACTAGATTTTTCTCGCAACTTCGTCAGCGTAGAAGTCGAAAATGGTTTTAATAGGATTTTTTTTGTTGATCATGTCTGTTAAATTAATGTTTATGCAGCAAATTGGACCAAGGAATCACGTTGTCCCATACAAATTTTGCCCCTCTTTTTACGCCCTAAGGGGTAGTATTTCCGAAAATCATTTATAATTTTCTTTCATTTCATTTTGTAAGCAAAGAACACACCATCCAAGTTTCAGGTCTCTACGATCAGCGTCAGTCATTCAGGAAAAAAGTATGTTATATAATATGTATGGATATAGTGAAGAGTTAATAAAAAAATACCAAATAATACACTTTGAATACTTTAAAAATTAAAAAAAAACGTTTCATCCAAAAAAAAGATTCATCAAAATCGGTTGATAAACAAAGAAGATATGGGGGAACATCCATAAAAAAAAAAAAACAGCGCACTCCGGGAGTGCAGGCAGAAGTGAAAACTGTAAAGCAAACTGCGTACGGCAGCTCGCTGCGAACCTGCACCATCCACCGAGAGATGTCGCTGTTAACACTGTTGTACAGAAGTGAGTATCGTAGTTCGGCCGTTTGCACAGAGATGGCACTGTTTTCAATATTGCATAGTAGTAGAAGCACAATAAATGTTAAAATCTCATCTGTCGCGAGAACGGTTGAAAATGCTCACCCACAAAAGTGCCCAACGCGCCATAAGAAGTTTTCACTAAAAAAAAAAACATTCATACAACCGAATTGACAACCTCCTCCTTTTTTTGAAGTCGGTTAAAAATAGATAACTTTTGGAATGATCCATATATTTTGGTACCAATCGTAACAAAATTCAATACAGTATCATAAAGCAAAAGGTGCATTTAATTGTAACTTGATTGATGTTTATTACAAGAGGGGTTACTACAATTTGACCTCCCGAACAAACTTACAATATTCCCTTAACGAACACACCATTCAGCTTTAAACACAAAATTTTAAGAGCTATTTTCGCTTACCTTGGAGTTTTGAATTGTTGTTTTTAAGTTGGTAATTATTGTAAGGCATTGTCTGTGTTCCACCTTCATTGAAGTTGGAATTTCTCGTGTGAATGTAGACTTTAATTACTTATTTGGTATTGATTTGATTTGACATAGGAGATGGTTTTATTGAGTTTTCAGTGGGTGAGATTTTAATCGACTTCTAAAAAACAAATTGTTGTCTGTAAAGTCGGTAAGAAAACGATGCATAATTGAGATTTTTTGTTATTTCTTTATATTTTTATTCCTTTTTTCATTTATTTTTCCCTTATTTATATAGGTCTTCTATTCGTCACTCATCACACCATAACACAAGCCCATATGAGCGATATTATTATTAAATTCTCTGTTTTCTAAGTTACCATGACGCATAACATCACACAATATTACAGGGACACTTTTTTGTGAATGTATGTTTTCCATCAATTTATTAGACGTTATCACGTCAAAACGAAGAGGTTTTCAATTCGTAGGTGTATTGTTTAGTGTATTTTTTAAGCAATTAAGATAGATGACATTTTATAATCCACATGTTTTGCTACTACGGCCTTTCGTTTTCATGTCTATTTAGTAAGCGTTTTAGTATCAAGACGTTTTAGGTCGATATCGTCATTTTGCAATCCGGAATATCAGAAAAATATTCGAAAAAAACCGAGTTACTATCAGAATATAAGTATAGTAATTAGATTAGTAATTGAATATTTCATAACCATAATTATTTAAATACTTTATATTATCATCTATTTTAAGTTATATATATCTACTTTAATATCCTGCTTGAATGAGCTCACAACCTACCATAAAAGCTAAATCAGTTCTTTTCCATCCAAAGGTTGCCTGGAAGAAATCGCTTTCAGCGATAAGGCCGCCCATTTGTGCAACTTGTACTTTCAAGCTATTACTTTACTTTGCTTTTTGTATTTATATGTTCCTTACTGTGTTGTACAAATAAAGTTATCTATCTATCTAATATAATATTTTCTAATATCAATGTTTTTTTTTTTTTTTTTTAAGTGCTAAGCCTGCACTGGGCTATCTTTCCTTAAAAAAATATTTTCTAATATTTTCGTAAATCATGTATTTATAGAAATTTCATGCTGCATCCTGTATTTTATCGTACTAATTAATAACTTGTACTAATTATTATGGTTAGAAAGGTTTTTTGTTTTCTTCTCAGTTTGATCTGCAATAAGTCATCAGGCTATAGGCAAAAAGTTGTAATGACTTCATGTAAATAAAGTTTTTATTTATTTATTTAGTTATTCCTGACCTTGGGGTCAGATGGGAAATGTTTTGTCTCACCTGACCACTGTTGGTGAGATTTAGTGGTCAGTTGGTCCAGAGCGACTATTTTTTGCATAACTCTTTATTGGTAGCGACTAATCATGCATGTTTGTCCAAAGCTTAGGGTGAAAATATAAAATTAAACTGCCACACTCAAAGTACTTACTTATTTAAAAGGCAGCAGGATGTATAATCAGTTGCAGATTTTTGCCTCAGGGCGTTCGATAAATGGTTAACAACGATGTAATTATTATTATGTACGAAACCACGTGAACTTACGAGACGCGATTATGCGCGCTTTACAAAAATAACACTAGAGTTTACTTAAATCTAATTTTTTTTACAATTTTATTGTTTTTTTTTTCGATACCTACTAATATTTTTTTTATTTAGCTAGAGCTTTTTACCTGCCTCCTAGTTTTTTACCGACTTCCAAAAAAAGAGGAGTTTCTCAATTCATCGCGTAGCGTAGGCACATGAGTAGGAATAATACGCGTAGGTATATTTAACCTGTTTTTTCCATATGGTGATTTTTTAGTTTCTATGCTCTATGCGTGTCGATTTTAATTGACTATTTAAGAATATTTGCGTCAAACAACGTAAAAAAATCATTTCAATTTATCAGGAGTGATTATTTTACTCAAAAATTTAGAAGTTTTCTTAAAAACTACCTCCTGCCCGCGACTTTGTACGCTAAAATCTTCACCTCTAGTCTATCTATTTAAAAAACTGCATCAAAATCCGTTGCGTAGTTTTTAAAATGTAAGCATGCACAGGGACATACAGAGAGCGGGAAGCGACTTACCTTAGTAATAACTATAATGTAATCTTTTTTTTGTCTGTTTTTTGTGTACTGAATTTATGAAATAAAAGAAAATAAAAAAATGAAGACATTGCGTTGATACCAGAAATTTCGTCTTCGTATCTCATACCAAGCCCTTCTTCCTTATGTAAATATTAACAATAAAGCCATCAATAACCATCCTTTCTTCCTGTCCACACGGCAGACAATCAGCAAACAACAATTAACACTAAAATTATACCTTGTGTAAAATCATCGCCACGCGTTACGCACGCGTCAACGTCATTCTTAATCCGCTAATATCTATTTTTCGTGCGCCCTTTGTTTTGCGCCGCACGTCGTGCGCGGGGGCAGTTCGCGCAGCGGGAGTGTGGACGCGCCCTTACTGCATGACCGATGAGATTTGCGCGGACTATTTATTTTTAATTAAAAAAAATTGTTTGGATAAGGTGGGTTATATTTAAAGGTGCTTTATTGGTATTCGAACTACTTTCCTAGGTTAAGAGGAAAGCGTACCAGGCGCTCTCTCCACACAAAGGTAGTCGACTATTTCCTCTCTGGATAGTGACACTAGAGCAAATATTTTTATGCCATAAAACCTATAACTGCCATGACTATGCCCCTATGTGTTGGTTTTTTTCATTTTCTAATTCTCATAAAAATTAAGATTTAAAAATAAATAACAAAACATAGGGGCATGGTCATGGCAGTTATAGGTTTTAAGGAACAAAAATATTTGTGCTAGTGTCATTATCCAGGGAGGAAACAGTCGACTACGTTTGTATGGAGACAGGTACCCTTTCACCTTAAGAAAATGTAGATTTTTTTAAACAGTATAAGAGGGGTTCTATAAGTTTGATTTGTCTGTTAATTATTTTAATAATATAATAAGGTAGGTAAGTAATTGAAATTATTAGTCAGACAAATTAAAAAAACCCCCAAATGATAAAGAAATTTCTTATTACTTTTGGAAAGTTGAACCGATTTTGATAAAAAATAGCTAAGAATACTCCCGACTAAATTCACCTTTAAAAAAAATATCGAAATCAGTAAGATGGCACAGACAGACACACACATACATACTCGCAAACTCTCACATTTATAATATTAGTAGGATAATTTGATACTTATAGTAGAATTTCCTAACAGATATTATTACCTACCTACTCTATGTACAAAATATACAATGTGTTTCAGCAAAGGGGATTTTATTAGGAAATTGGGTTGTCCTAGACGTCTTGGCGACTTTGTTCTACGACTTTTGGAAATTCGAACTTTTTTTTCGACAATTCTGAGGGAAGTTTTACTTGAAAATCAGCTGTTTCGAACGAAATGTTTGAATTTATAAAAGTCGTAGAACAAAAGTTGTTCGCCTAGATATCTAGAACAACCTCCTTTCGTATTAAAACCCCTTCGCTGAAACACATTGTATAATTAATATTATTTTTCCACCATTTTTGAAATTCCTTGTGAGTTCTAGTTCTGGTTTACTTTTTATTTGCGTTTTGTGTTATCATACGTCTGCGCGGGCGCCGCTATACGGGCATGCTAAAAGCTGTCCTAAAATACTTGTGGTCAAATACGGTAAGTATTTGACCACAAGTATTTTACTTCTATCTTATAAATAAATATTGCAGGACATTCCACACATCGCCATCTAGCCCCAAGATAATTAACTAGACTTGTGTTATGGGTGCGAGACAACTGATATAATACTACTTATATACTTTTCTTTTGTAAATATATACATATAATACATAGAAACAACCAGACCACAGACAAAAGCATAAATAATTGTCAGAGGCTGGAATCGAACCCGCAACCCTGTGTTTGGTAGTCCGGTGACCATTGTGACAACTGGGTCGTCAGCTTTAAGTTGTTTTTCAATAGTTTCAATTATTGAATTATTTTTCATGTATTTAAAAAAAAACTAGCTTTCATTTCAACTCATTCATTTATTTATCTTAGAAATAGATTTTTATAAAAACAAACTGAATAAATTAAATACATAAAAATATCACTACTAAACTTAAAAAACTTATATCCAAGCAGATACATAAATTAACTACCTACTTCAATAAAATTTAGTTTAATGTATCTACTTATTCATATGTTTATTATTTACTAACGACCCGCCCCGGTTTTGCACGGCTATTTTACGTATGTATTATTCATATTATACAACCTTCCTCTTGAATCACTCTATCTATTAAAAAAACCGCATCAAAATCTGTTGCGTAGTTTAAAAGATTTAAGCATACATAGGGATATAGGGACAGAGAAAGCGACTTTGTTTTATACTATGTAGTGATATATATTCAATACGTATTCAAGTTGTCTTCATTGATCGAATCTCTATGATCTAATAAACATTTAAAAACTTTATTATAATTACCTATAGTAATATTATATTAAGTATAATATGCATTTATTTATTTGTCTGATCTGCCCATGCCGGTTCGCGGCAACTTTTCTTCGCCCTATCATCTAAGTGTGACAGCTTCAAAAAATGCAAATTACTGCTCAATTTCGCAGTAAAAGCGTTAGCAGTATAGTTTTTCGATGTAAGGTAACATCGCAGTAACGATACGTTGATTTAATAAAGCCTCGAAGTCTAGAGATATCGATGAAAAGTATTCGGATAAACAAAACTCGATAAAACATTTTCGCAGTGGCACGTAGTTTTATAGTTTTAAAGTTTTCTTTTTTTAAATAAAATAAGAAGGGCCTGGGATAAAAGCTGTAAAGCCACACATTCGCGCAGGATAGGCGAATGTGTGGCTTTACAGCTTTTATCCCAGGCCCTTCTTATTTTATTTAAAAAAAGAAAACTTTAAAACTATAAAACTTGCGGGTGGCACCAACTGGCCACCAAGACAGCTATTGTTCCTCATGCATTATTTAGAAAAAAATATGAATTTGAAATTGGAATGGTTACCGGAAACGGCGCCGGCGCGGGCGCAGCGCACGGTAGCCGCCGACTGATACGGCAATTAACAGGTAAATGTCAAAATTCTATGTGAACTACGGTTCTATACGTAGGGTGTTCGAAAATAATCATTAGATTTAAATTTATTTAACTAAGAAAGTACACATTTTCGCAAAAAAAGTACACTTACCTATGTATTACCCAACATATACATGTGCACTAACATAAGTACCAATTAATTCTATCTATTACATAGGAAGTCAAAATTACTGTGTTATATAAATTATCTAGATGTAAAGGCAAATTTATTACCGGCTGCGCTACGCCCTGAGGTTTCATGCATACCTACATTTTCCATATTTTTTCACCATTTAAATCTTTAGATCAGATCCAAAATTAATATCCTTTTGTGGCAATGGTTTATATTAGATTTTTGATTTAGAGATGATTACTGGATGTGGAGCAAAAAGTAAAAGTATTGTCGTCCAGCAACTAGCCACGTCGTCGAGTTTGTGGCCTACTTGGCTCTTTCCATCATGATCTGCTGGAAATGAAGTGAGCCATGTCCTGCATTGAGGCACCGCAGAACACAGTCAGAACCAATCGAAATATCACTACACAGTATAAAACAAAGTCGATTTCTATGTATGCTTAAATCTTTAAAACTACGCAACGGATTTTGATGCGGTTTTTTTAATAGATAGAGTGATTCAAGAGGAAGGTTTATATGTATAATACATGCATAATATAGCCGTGCGAAGTCGGGGCGGGCAAAAGTATGATATTATAACCGTATCATCACCCTGTATAGGTGTAAATGAAGCGCGCACGCCGCGGCCGCTCTCCGTTCTGTTTTCACACATCGAACTACACACGACTTCGTTATTTTCCTATACCTTGTCTACTGTGTACCTACTGCCTGCGATCGCACCACTGAGTCATGGGAGGCGGGGACTTTGCTACTTCTCATAGATAGATAGATAGATAAACTATTTATTTGTACAACACTACTTATAGAAAAAGAAAATAAAACACAATGAAAAGATAATTATAAATTTTTATCAAATGTAAGTAGGTTGTTACATTTTAAAAAAAAATTGATGTAACTAGGCTTGTGTTATGGTGCCAGACAACGGATAGAATACTAACTTATATACTTTTCTTTAGCAAATATATTATTATATTTAATATACATACACACACCCAAACCAAAAACAAATATCTGTTCGTAAGTACTTCTCTGTAGCGGGAATCGAATCCGCAACCTTAAGAGGAAAGGGTACCGGGGGCTCTCTCCATACAAACGTAGTCGACTGTTTTCTCCCTGGATAATGGCACTAGAGCAAATATTTTTATTGCATAAAACTTATAACTGCCATGACCTGTGTTCATTTGTGTGTTTTTTTATTATTATTAATTTCTATGATAATTACAAAATGAAAAAAACTAAAACATAGGGGCATAGTTATGGCAGTTATAGGTTTTATGGCACAAAAATATTTGTGCTAGTGTCAAAATCCAGGGAGGAAACAGTCGACTACGTTTGTATGGAGAAAGCGGTCTGTACCCTTTCACATCCAAAAAGCTTAAAAACAAAATGTATCAGGAAGTTCACTCTAGTTTCCAGAGATAGAAAGTTTTATACCTTAGAAGTAACCTAACCATAATTGTTACCACCTATAACTTAATAAAAACATTACAGCATTTGTTTCGATCCAATAACATTCAAAGTTCGTAATAAAAAGGCGAAAATTCCCTGGGATGATACAAGCAATTTACCCGGGCTGGCTTACGATAGCTTATTAGCAATAAACAAAAACCAGGGGCTGGGGAGTTTGGGTGTGGTATCGGGGATTAGACGCGAGCGGGTTTGTAACAAAACCGGCAAAGTGAGAGTCGGACTCACGCACGAAGGGTTCTGTAGGGTGATTCACAAACCATCGGAAGGCTACCGAAGCCACAGCAGAAACGAATATAACGAAAAAAATGAAAAGACAAGGATGACAACACGTCATAAGTTGCGGGAGTGAAAGAGCAGCAATATTTTTTTTCGGGTGGGTTTGATTAAGAAAACCTTACATGGTATCGTCCAGTCCGACTTCCAAGTATTTACCAACGTTTTATAATACGCTGGCTCAGTAATACGACGAAGGTAAACTATGCTTTTTCATTAATAAAACTCTATTTATATTTGACTTTGTAGTGTTTTTTTCGTAATCCGTAGTATTTAAGATTTTTATTTTTAATATTTTAGTTTTTTTAATGGAATATATTTTTTTGGAAGTATTTTTAAACTTTTTAGTTTTTTTTTGGTGATTTTTTAATTCATTTTTGAAGTCGGTTTTTAAATTTTAATATTTCTTGTTATACCGGCAACAGAAATACATCAATCTTCTATGAAAGCATGCTACATCTTAGGCCGCATCGTCGCCTACCATTAGGCTACCATCAGTGATCAAACGCTGACCTATCATTTGTAATACAAAAACCGGCCAAGTGCGAGTCAGCTGTTTCGTACTGTGTTGTATGGGAGCCCCACTTAATTATATTTCTGTTTCTAGTCCATAAATTTATAAAAGACATAGGTATAAGTATTAACAAAAAATATTGATAGTAAGACGTGAGTATGACGACAGTCAGAATTTATTGCTTTGCGTAATTTAAGTGTATAATACATGCATAATATAGCCGTGCAAAGCCGGGGCGGATTGCTAGTGTAGGTATAAGATTTATATATTTATTTATTTGGAAATCCAACAGCTATTATAAAGATTTAACAACAGTATAACAATAGAAAGCCAATTACAGGATCTCACGAATAAAAAATATAATAATATAAGGAGTGAGCGATCTCCTTCAACTATACCTCCTACAAGTCATTATGACAGAAATTAAAAACGAAAAAGAAAATAATAGACATCATTCACCAGCAAAGAAATGCTTAGCCAACCGCCGCCTCACCGTCTCAGCACTAGTACTGAACAAGTCCAGATCTTTGTCAATTTTATCCACCAGCCCATTGAAATGAAAAGATGTATAAACAATTTTCACTGCAATAATTAGTTTAGATAATAATTAAATACTTTCGTGAAAATCATATTTTAACTACTTCATACTTTATTTTAACTACTTTCATTTAACTACGCTTAACCCTTGCCTACTTTTGCTTACGCACTAAAGCCGAAGAAGTCCATAAATTTGTTGTTATAGCGGCAACAGAAATACATCATCTGTGAAAATTTCAACTGTCTAGCTATCATGGTTCATGAGATACAGCCTGGTGATAGACAGACGTTCAGTAAAGTTTTAGTAATAGGGTCTCATTTTACGATTTAGGTACGGAACCCTAAAACGATTCATTAACTCCAGTATGCTAACTGAATAATTTTCGTAAATAAATTGTTCAATTTACATTGCAACATCAATCCGATTGCATTTCGATAACAAAAAAATACTATCAACGTCAGGTCTTGGTATTCTAAAGCTGACTTGGAGCGTATTTCGAGCTACTCCTGGAGGTTGCCTGGAAGATATCGCTTTTAGCGATAAGGCCACCCATATTTCATTTTTTAGCTTTTTATAATTTTCAAATTTTTTATTTTACTTATTTTTTTTTAAATATTATGTAAGTGAGTACTTTGTTATAATTAATTTTGTGTTTTGTCTTTATGGTGCAATAAAGTGTTTACCTATCTATCTATCTGTAAGGATATTTTTGTGATCGAAATGATATTGCAATGTAATTTGAACAATGGAATTTACGAGAATTAGCCTTCATATCTTTGTTCGAATTGTCATTGGCTTAATACAAGAAATCTTGTAACTTGTACCACAAGATATAAATCACTAACGTTAAAACATCATTAATATTAAATCATGGTGGTCCTGATTTATAGTGAGGGGAGGGACGCACCCCAAGGTGTCTGACGATTTGTAAACTGGTGCTGGAGCCCTGACGGCAACTTATTGGAAACTAGTCAAGTAAAATGTTGAGGACACCTGCCTGAGGTGTCTGAACATTACTAAACTAGTGCTTCACGGCTGTAGGTAACTAGAAAGTATTATTTTAGAGGAACTTATAAAATGTTGACAACACCTGCCCTAGGTGTTTGACGATTTGTAAACTGATGCTTCACCCCTGTAGTATTTTATATGAATTTGTAAAATGTTGAGGACACCTTCCGTAGTTGTGTGACCATTACCAAACTAGTGTTTCACCCCTGTAGGTAACTAGTATTTTATATGAATTTTTAAAATATTGAAGACACCTGCCTTAGGTGTTTGCTGATTTGTAAACTGGCGCTGGAGCCCTGGCGGCAACTTATTGGAAACTAGTGAAGGAACTTGTAAAATGTTGAGGACACCTGCCTTAGTTGTCTGACCATTACTAAACTGGTGCTACACCCCTGTAGGTTACATTTTTCGCTAGCCAGGATTGTCCTACTGCTAGGTAAGGGCCTCTCCCATAAAAAAATATTGTACGTCAGACGAGGCTGTATAGGTTAAAAATCTTTTGCCTGGCCTTTCGGGAGTATAATTAACAAAAAATAGTAAACATAACCTAAAATTCTTACAAACCTTTTAATTAACAAGTCTTTTTTTTATTCGCAACTGTGATAAAAAACGTCGTACGATACACGCGTGGATTGATCTTTGTATACGCCCTCCCGCCTCCATAAGCAAAGATCAATTTTCCACACTTGTATCGCAATGGACTATAAAGGCACTTATAAAAAAACCTGTGATAGGTATCTCTCTGAATTTCTAGATTAAAACACTAAATAAAATCTACACTAATCTACATTTACACTCATTTAATTATTTTGTTTTTTACGGCTCCGAAGTATTCCTACTCATGTGCCGAAACTACTGGATAATGGCTATAATCTCATGAACCGTGATAGCTAGACAGTTGATTACACTGATTATGTATTTCTGTAACAAAAAACACTAAAAAGGGATAAAAATGAAGTTGGCCTGCTATACAACATGATACGGAACCCTTCTTGCGCGAGTCCGACTCGCACTTGACCTGTTTTTTTTCAATCTGTCTTCTTTCCATTCCGATACTCCCACGGGATCTGGACTTACGCGGGTGAAACCGCGTGGCATAGCTAGTCTATGAACGTACTTATATCTTTGTTAATGTGACGTCATAATAGCGTAGTCTTGTTCAATGTCCCTGAAATGTACTTACCCCGCTGAATGCATCTAGCCTTACTAGGGCTGTCACTATTATAGAACACTCAAATTCGTATTAAAAAGTAAAAATGAGTAGGCAGTAATTTCTTTTTCTAAGCCGATTTGGTATTTTAATTAGAATTTAGAATTTAAATTAGGATAGTTTACCTAATTTTGTAATTGTGTTGACTTAAAAGTATAGTCAACTCAGCTTAGAGTTCCTAATTGCGACGGTACAACTTTTTAAAAATTGAATCTTTAAATTTAAAATCCTTTATCCTCACTCCTGACTGACTGACGGATCAATGCACAGCCTAAACCGCTGATCGTAGAGATCGTATACTTGGAGGGTGTGGTCTATGTATGACGTAGGCATCCTTCTATTAATTAATTCTATCGCAAAGGGGGTGAAAAGGGGGGCAAAGTTTGTATGGGAAAACGTGATTTTTTGTCCAATTTTTTGTCCAACGTGGTCCAATTTTATTAGAACCATTTACGACTTCTACGCGGACGAAGTCGCGGGCAAAAGCTAGTTTATAAATATAAAATTCAAATTCCTGGCTGACTGACTTAGCAATGCAGAGCAAGCAGCTCAAACCATCGGATGGATCGGGCTAAAAGCCATACAGATAGCTGTTATAAGGTAGGCATCCGCAAAGATAGGATTTTGAAAAATTCTAACTTTAGGATATTTTTATTTTTTTAAAGTGCATGGGATGCGTGTTCGAGTCTCGTCTCAGTTGCAATTTTTGAAGAAGCATTTTTTCTTATAAAAATATTTTCAAATTCAAATTTTAATGAATTTTGAATAAATCATCTTCATATGCCGTTACTGTGCCCCGTGGTTTCCCCCTCATAACTCGCGATCCCGTGGGAATATCGGGATAAAAAGTAGCCTCTGTGTTAATCCAGGTCTTCGGCTATTTACCTACATTTAAAGTTAAATCGCAATTTATTAGTAGTTTTTGAATGAAGGAGTAATAAACACACGTACCCTTAAAAACTTTGATTATAGTGACAAAAATAACTGAATTGTTTTTCAGATTGACAATAAAGCAAATATTTATTTAATGACCAGTTTTAAGGCGTTTGTTCTATTTTTTTCGAATTATTACGTTATTAATTAAAAAAAATTCACATTTTATATTTTATATTTTATATAACAATAATTCTGTTCTTCATTTCATTCGACAACCCTACACCATCAGTGCATTCCACAGAGCAATGTATTCCCTTGAGACAGAGCGGACACTTCATTTGTAAACTGTAGGTACCTATCACGTCCTACATGGAAACTTCATTACCGAGCGATCACAATACGTTGATGCACTTTGATATGTTTTGTACGTAGCTTTAGGTAGAGAGAGGGATGTTTGGATTTCTTCTTTTGTTTTGTATTTATATCTTCCCTACATACAAAAATAGCGGGATTTTCACCTTCCGTTGGGAATGATAGGCAAGAATATTAAAATAAAATAAAATTAAGTACAATCAATCTCAAAATATTATTTGCGGCTGCGTTCACACGCACAATGCAATCTCATAGCGTTGATTGTGAATACAGGTTTTAAACTTGCGGCGGGGACTTAGCAGAGAGACGACGTATCATGACGCCCAGTTGGCACAAAGGTCACCATGCCGGACTGCTAAACACAGGGTTCGACTCTCGCCTCAAACAAGTATTTATGCTTAAATATTTGTCTGTGGTCTGGTTGTTTCTATGTATTATAAGTATATATTTACAAAAGAAAAGTATGTAAGTAGTATATCCGTTGCCTAGCACCTATAACACAAGTCTAGTTACTTAGTTTGGGGCTAGATGGCGACATGTGGAATGTCCTGCAATATTTATTTGTTTATCAAAAAGCATGACATCAGGGTAAAGTTAATAATTTATGTTAGGTAATTTTCAACTCAAGGAGTGATGGGATAGGGTAGAGAGTAGCAATGAAGCTGAAAATGCTGAAAACAAGGAAGTACTTTTCAATATTTTTTGATTTTAGTTCTTCTTTTTTTGTTTTTTGAACCATATTCCCACGGGATCGAAACCAAAACGGACCGAAACTAAAAATGAAGTTCACTAACCTTCAATTACTAAAAAAATCACCCTATCCAAACACTATGACACTACCATAACAAGATACCAACTAAAGTCACATGGCTTTACTGACAATTATCAAGTAAATGTTATATGAATTGTTTTAACGCTTCATTGTGTACATAGCCTTAAATATGTTGCTTTTAGTTGGAACTGTTTTCGTTTATTTACTTTGAAGAACACGGAATCTGTACTTTAATATTATAAAGCTGAAGAGTTTGTTTGTTTGAACGCTCACTACTAGTTCGAATTAAAAAAAATATGTTTGTGTTGTATAGTCAATTTATCGAGGAAGGCTTTAGGCTACTTTTCTGTTTGATATTCCCACGGGATCAAGACTTACGCGGGTGAAACCGCGGGGCGCAGCTAGTAATCACTACATAGTCACTACATAGTGAAAATAACTTTTCGCCGTCCCTATGTCCCTATTTCCCTTTCTATGCTTAGATCTTTAAAACTACGCAACGGATTTTGATGCGGTTTTTTTAATAGATAGAGTGATTCAAGAGGAAGGTTTATATGTATAATAAATACATAATATAGCCGTGCGAAGCCGAGGCGGGTCGCTAGTATAATCTATACTAATATTATAAAGCTAAAGAGTTTGTTTGTTTGAACGCGCTAATCTCAGGAACTACTCTGGTTCGAATTGAAAAAATATTTTTGTGTTGGATAATTCATTTATCGAGGAAGTCTATACGCAATTTTATATTTCGATATTTCCACGGGATCTGGAGTTACGCGGGTGAAACCGCGGAGCGTTGCTAGTTATTCATATTCCTAATCAGCAGCGCTGCGCGGTTTCACTCGCGTAACTCCCGATCCTGTGGGAATATCGGGATATAAGATAGCTTAGGTTATTTCCAATGAATCAATGTATCCTCATACCAAGTTTTATAAAAATCGGTCAGTACCTATCGATTTAATTACTTTTGAATTATAGAATATTGCAGAACATACAGGGGGGTGTTCTGCAATATTCTATAATTCAAAAGTTATTCGGACTTTAGGTGAAATTTTAGACGAAATCAGATTTTAGCCTGAACATCGCAATTACAGCCAAAGTATATACGATTCTGCCTTTTTAAAGTTTAATAGTGGACCTTTTGTACCCCTACAACAATCAGAGTCTAATTTATAAAACTCAAAATAAAACCATTGAAGCAATTATTTTTTTCAAAATCTTGTTTACATTTTCTTTGTATGGTTTTGAAAAAATATTTTACAAATCATTTTTGTCTGCAACCTATCTTAACTACTGGCTTTCAACAAGAATAAGCCCTGAAAGTTTTATTCGGCTAGAACTAGTTCATCACGTTGAAAAATGTACTTGATTGTCCAAAAACGATATTATTTTCCTTCAAAAGAGAGGTGATCTGCCTGTAAAAAGACCATCACTGTCAGACTTACTGGAAGACTTGCTTCCGTCCGTAAGACCCTAGTCCCGACATGAAGGAGTGTGAGAAACCGGTAGAATTTTAGTGACTCCCATCTTCAGACCAGAGGAAGCCACACGTCCAACACGGGAGCAGAGGGGTCTCTGCTCCCTCCCCGAAAGGACCATTTTCTCCATCTTTCCTTTGTAAAAAAAATATCTTAAGATGAAAAAAAATGGTTGTCTGTAAAGTCGGTTTACGGACGATAATTTTACGTGATAACGTCATAAGAAATCATTGATGGTAACCATAGCCACGTATTATCGTTGCTATGGTTGCCTTATCAATAACGGAACGTGAGCGATGACGTCACAGTTGTGTGAGTGCTGCCGGTGTTCATCGATTTATCAGACGTTATCACGTCAAAAAATTAAGTACCTAGGCTAGGTCAAAATAGGAAAAGAAATTTATTTTGATTACCTGTACGTACTTAGCAGATTTATAGGAAGCTCGTTTACCGTCAAAAGTACTAGCAGCGCCACCTATGAAGCGAAATAAATACTAAATATCCTACATTTTGAGGTTCAAGTAATTCTTCACAGTGCCACTAGATGTCGCGATCACACATTTTATTTATAGTTCTGCTACTTCACGGTAGATGTCACTGATTTTAAATCAGTTTTGCCGTATGTTGCTACTCCACGATAGATGTCGCTGATATTAATTTAGTTTATATTCTATTGACTAAACAAACTCCTTGCAACCAAACAGTTTGGAAGCAACAAGGAAAATGTCGGAAAAATCTCAAAAATCAACCGAAGAGTTTTCTGATGTGTTCGAAAAGAGTTTTTCGGAGAAGAGTGCTTCTGATGATAGCTCTTGGTACGTATATCTACTTATTTATATAGGTACCTACCTATTTATAAACTCAAATTACCTACCTACTAAGTAGGTACCCACCAAAATTGCGACTTTCGAACCGCTTTTTAGGGTTCCGTAGCCAAATGACAAAAAAAGGAACCCCTAAAGATTCGTCATGTCTGTCTGTCTGCCGTATGTCACAGCCACTTTTTTCCGAAATTATAAGAACTATATACTGTTGAAACTTGGTAAGTAGATGTTAAAAATTACAAATTAAAAATTAAAAGATATAAAGATAAAATTATTAGTTCGTCTCGATGCCCTCATATTTATTTTTATTTTGGGATAGTAACAGCTTGTAGGTTCTTTCCTCTGGACACGGTCGATTAAGCTGAGAGGGTAGTAAAGGTGCTGAAAAATCATACTCCAACCTATTACTAAAAAAGTTTGAATTAAATCTGATCATTCAAAGTAAGGCAAAATTGAGGCCAAAAGAGTCGGTTACATACAAACATACAGGTGAAACTAATAAAAGCGTGTTAAAAAATACCCAACTAAAAAGTCTAGTTGCGGAAAACATAATACGGTCGGAGTCAAAATTACAGACCCACCGTAGAGTTCTTAAATTCCTATTATGGAATGTTTTTATTCTAACAATATTTATCTAATAAACTCATGAGTTGAAACAATTTAAACTTGAACTCCAGCAAGACCATAGAATCTTGCCTGAGTTGAAAACATTCTATTAGCAGTTTTTGAGCTCTACGGTGGGTCTGCAATTCTGACTACGACCCTACGTTTGTTTCTCCCTCAGTGACGATGAAGATGAGAACTTGGCACGCGAACTGATGAAGAAAATGACTCCAGCGTTCATCTGCAAGCTTCGGAGATGCTTCAAGAAAACTAAGGAGAAAAGCAGTGCTAAAACTATTGACAGGTAGGTAAACATCCTACTTCCATCAGTTTTTATGCTTTGAAATGCCCTAAATCACCGTGATGCCATGGCGACGGACGTCGTTAGCTACGTATCCATGGCTACTTCTGGCTACCCTAGTGCGTTCTTTTTCATTGACGACCTGCTGGACACTGAAGCTGGGGACATATTATCGGACGCGGCTTACGGACGCGTCCGACAGCCGCGACTGATAAGTGTGCACGGTCGTTTGGCATCCAGCGGCCCAGTAGGCCTATTCTCTATCCAGTGGCTAACTCGGTGGACATAAATTTGATATGCACTTTGCAGTACATTGCTGTTTTCCTAAAATGGTGGTGATTACCACGTTACGTCATAGCAGCAATGTACGGCAAAGTGCATATCAAATTTATGTCCACCGAGTTAGCCACTGGATAGAGAATAGGCCTACTGATCGCTCTAGGACGGCCACGGAAGTCCGAACGCTCAAGGGCGGCCCAAGGTTACGTCCGCGACTGACGTCCGATAGTGTGCACAGTTACATACATTAACATTACACAGATGCCTATAAGTCGTGGCTGTACCCAGCAGCAGTATACATTTTACTGGCAACTGTGGCTACGTCACCAGGACGCCAGAGTATCCAGTCCCCACAAAGTGCAGCGTCGTTCGTGTCTATAAGCTTCCAAACTGACGAATAGTTGGATACGTAGCCGGGCGGGGCGTGGCGTCCAGGTGAGGAAGGGGCCTAAAAATAATATTAAGTTCCATGATGCCTCGATAGCATGTTTTAATATTGCATTATAAATAGGAAACATTTCTTGCACCACTAAAAAATCTAAAAGTATATGTTGTAATTATATTAATTATATTATGTTATGCATGTATTATACATAATATAAACCTTCCTCTTGAATCACTCTATCTATTAAAAAAACCGCATCAAAATCCGTTGCTTAGTTTTAAAGGTTTAAGTATAGGTACATAGGGATATAGGGACATAGGGACGGCGAAAAGTGACTTTATTTTATACTATGTAGTGATGATTTAATTTTGTTTTTGGTTCAGATGGAAGACTAAGCAAATCTCAGTCTAGGGCTAAACCGTGACAAAGATCAGGGGTCAGGTTACAACTGTGGCTGTAGTTTCGAATGCAGAAATAGACAATAAGAGTACAGATAACACTAGTTTAAAATCTTATATATCACTTTAACTTTTCAGGAGAGTAGAGGAAGTGATGCGTTTGTCAGCAGCAGAGGAAGGGATAGAGTTCTCCGTGACTCCCGCCAGTGACGACCCGCTCTATCTCGACGAGGGAGCCTTCGTTGATGCTGTCAATAGTATATTCGGTAAGTACACAGAATATATCACTAGGAGAGTAGAGGAAGTGATGCGTTTGTCAGCAGCAGAGAAAGGGATAGAGTTCTCTATGGCTCCCGCTAGCGACGACCCTCGTATACTCTTAAAAAATTTCATCAAAATCAGTCCACTAGTTTCAGAGCCTATTAGTTACAAACAAACAAAACATTCCTGTTTAAAATATTAGTGTAGGTATACTAGCTTTTGCCCGCGACTTCGTCCGCGTAGAAGTCGAAAAATAGACCAAGGAATCATGTTGTCCCATACAAACTTTGCCCCCCCTTTCAACCCCCTAATGGGAGGAATTTCGGAAAATCCTTTCTTATCGGATGCCTACGTCATACAAAGAACACACCCTCCAAGTTTCAGGTCTCTACGATCAACGGTTTAGGCTGTGCGTTGGTCCGTCAGTCAGTCAGGACAAAAATTTTTAATTGCATAGAATTTTCACTTTTAAATGTATTTATCGTTTGTCACAGGTAGATAAGGCAGGCAGGCAGGCAGTTTCTTAAAAATAGTAATATATCATAGGTCCTTTGTAACAATACCATACCACAATACCGAAGCAAAAAAGGAATAATGTCTAATTTGTTTATAATAATTTTCCAGGTCATTACAAATACTCAACTCACGCTCGCAAGTTGTTCCGCGTACTCGACCCTTACAACGCAGGCCGAGCCAGGTGGAGGCAACTAGTCTCGAAGTTGGAAGCTGTCGGCGCTAAGAAGACGGGCTCCAAACGTGACAGGTGGAACAGAGTTAAATGTACTGATATACTGATCATGGAACATTGTAAGGTAAAATTCAAACGAGCCCAAACTCGATGAGGTTGCGTCGTTTCATTAGACCCTTGTTACCATTAAAAGACAAATTACTCGTCCAGGCGATTCAAACGAGCCTTAACTCGATGAGGTGGCGTCGTTTCAATGAGAAGTTCTTATGACCACTTTCCAGCTCTATCATCAGACCCTGGTTAGTGGTTACCATTGAAAGACAAACTACTCGTCAATACGATTCTAACGAGCCCCAACTCGATGGGGTCCCGTCGTTTCATTGCGAATTTCTTATGACCACCTTCCAGCTCTATCATCAAACCCTAGGCTGGTTACTACGAAAAGACAAACTACTCGTCAAGACGATTCAAACGAGCCTTAACTCGATGAGGTTACGTCGTTTCAATGTGAAGTTCTTATGACCACTTTCCAGCTCTATCATCAGACCCTGGTTAGTGGTTATCATTGAAAGACAAAGAACTCGTCAAGACGATTCAAACGAGCCTTAACTCGATGAGGTTGCGTCGTTTCAATGAGAAGTTCTTATGACCACTTTCCAGCTCTATCATCAGACCCTGGTTAGTGGTTTCCATTGAAAGACAAAGAACTCAACGACGATTCAAACGAACCCAAACTCGATGAGGTTGCGTTGTTTCATTGCGAAGTTCTTATGACCACCTTTCAGCTCTATTATCAGACCCTGGTTACCATTGAAAGACAAACTACTCGTCAAGACGATTCAAACAAGCCCTAAATCGATGAGGTTGCGTCTGTGAAAATTTCAACTCTCTAGCTATCACGGTTCATGAGATATAGTTTGGTGACAGATAGACAGTGGAGTCTTAATCTTAAATAGGGTTCCGTTTTTACCCTTTCGGTACGGAACCCTAAAAAGACAGAACAGTAGGAGTGGAATGAAAAAACCCAAATGTAACGGATATAACTTAATTAATACGTCGTAATGTGTAACGGTGTTATATAATAAATTTTTACTACTGGTAATAATTTTCAGAGAGAAACAATAATAAAATTAGTGAACATTGAGAAAGAAGAAACATTTTGTTACGTGGCAATATCGAAAGGCGGTAGAGTCGGTATATACGATGGTTATCTGAAACTTTTACAATCTTATGAGGTGAGAAATTAAGGCAAGGCACTTCTACTAAAAACCACATAGTTTATTGAATCCGGCGTTACTTTTCGGAACTGCATATCTGTAATGGAAGTATTCATATTTAAATTTGTGGCGACGCTTCTCATCGCCACCAACAGATGGCACCACTGATACGATCATTGATCCTAGTTTTTCTGAAGATAAGCTCATATACAAGTTCCAACGAAACATCGTCGGGCCGCGGCCTACCGAGTATAGTTCCGAACCTAGTGCAAAAACTAAACAACAGCAAAAATTAGTATTAGTGATACCATTTATAAACCACGACACGTGTTTCGAGTCTACACGACGCATCATCAGGATTGGACCCCGGCCGCGCTATTTGGGCGACAAACTTTAGACACGACGTTTTTTTAAACTAAATTTAATTTTGTTTATTTTCTTGTCATTTTGTCACTAATTATTAATGAGGTTTTTAAAAATCTTTTAGTGGCCCTTGATACCCGCAAGTACCTTTTTCAAAAAATACTTTAGTTAGTCAGTCTAAGGATTGGCGGCGGTTCATGCTTTACAGGACGCTGTAGCGCGTAGGACATGGTATTAGATGGAGTAGCCTTGCTCAGCACACATACCACCCTCTTAGCTTAGTCGGCCGTGTCCAGAGGAAAGAATTCATCAATACGTCTGGAGCCAACTAAGCCGCGGGTTTCATCACGATGTTTTCCTTACCCGTAAGAGCAATATAGATAGAGCGCATACATTTTTCGTAAGATACAAACACAAAATTGCTCTCTATTTCAGGTATTCTACCACCGAACAGGTTTACATCGACGAGTCAAAAACTGTTGGATAACTGATGCCATTTATCTGAAAGTTAGTATTAACATCAGAATGCAATAAAGATTTCGTCCATCAGAAGGCCAATATTCTTGTAAATAACATTGTTCAAATTACATTGAAATATCATTCCGATTGCCAAAAAATACCCTCAATGTCAGCTTTTGGTCATTTCAAAAATAACATAAGGGTATTTTTTGTAATCAAAATGAAATATTGCAATGAAATTTGAACAATTTGATATACGAGAACACCTTCTGATCACCTCAGTCTGAGACTACGCGCTTTTTACCTTTACGCTCACTGATCGTTTACGGTCGTGCGCGTTAAGCGACGCCTGGCGCGGTCACTACTTCGATGGGTGACCAATTAACAGTGTAGCAAAAATGTGTTTTTGTGAGTCCCTCCGTGCTTCGGAAGGCACGTTAAGCCGTTGGTCCCGGTTGCTACCTCTAGTAGCAGTCGTTAGGTCAAGTTAGAGGCCTTAAGGCGATCTGAAAACTCTAACAATAGGTGAGCCACACCACTATACGAGACGAAGAAGAAGAAGACCTTTTTACACTTAATTTCGTCGCTAAATTTTCAGGATGTCCAATACCTAATGCTGTCAGCTTCTGATCGTAGTTTGACAATATACGACGCCACAACTTTGTCTCACACGCCGCTGTATTGTATCACGGGGATGCCAAATATTCCTACTGTAAGTAATGTCATTTGCTAAGAATGAATCATACAATTAGGAGCTTACTTCTTCTTCAGCAGCATATGTCATCCCTCTGCAGTGCATACGTCTCTCCAATGTATCTCCACATCTTCCTATCACCAGTGTTGCTTTGCACCACCTTAAATTTCTATGGAAGTCTCAAAAATCCCTTGTTTCTATAATAAATATAATTTCTTATATATTATTTCGTGTCAGGGTACGCAATTTAAATTCTATCTGACCAATATTGTGCCACTGCTGCGGCAGCATCATCGACCCTCCAACGTACAGGTGTTGTGGCTTAGTGGATATTGGAGCCTCCTCTGAAGCTCCTCTGGCCCACCGGTTTATACGTCGTCTGCAGTATAACTACTTGGATCCGTAGTCGTTTACGTGATTTTCACGTAGGCAACTGCAGGTTGTGGCTAGGAATGCACAAAATTGTGTAAAAGCAGGGTGCTTCATTGCAGTGTTATTGCTTTTACAGTTTATAACCCTTATTTATTATCTAGATGGCGCCAACGCCGTTTATTCTTATTTATCATCATCATCTTCTTCTTCATCTTGTTTCATTCATTTTTATTCCAGTGTCTAGCATACTCTCCAACAAACTCAGATGGAACATCAGAACTGGCTATAGGTTCTGAAAGAGGTGACGTCATTAGAATGACCTTCCTACAGCCGAGGGTCCAGCTCATTTATACGAAACAACCTGATTGTATTAATTATTATTTTTGGATGGTAAGTTTTAATTACGTAACGTATGACCATAGAACTAGAATATTTCAAACTGTCTTGTAAGTTCAGCTTGTGGAATAAATAGTATGAAAGTACCACTCATTTATTCCACCAAGTACCTACTTCGGGGAAATGCAACTTTATACCCCAAATTCTCCAAGCATTTTGATGGAAGATGCCACGCTAAAAATGGCGCAAAATGGTACATTATGTGGGGTGAAAATAAATTTTTTGCGATGAAATTCCGTGGCCAAATTGCTCTATCGTCCAAAAACTACAGAACCTAATTTAACAGTGGCATTTAGGAATAGTTCTATGACATTGGTCATCTACAGTGTAATATGTTATGTCTACCATAAAACATTCAGTCCTGATACTGTGGATATGATTTACGCTGGTTAAATCGAGTGGCCTTTGATAGATTTTTTTCCATTTTCATGTATCTTCTACACGAAAAAATTGAGGGAAGCTTTTACATAAAATTATGTGGTAAAAATATTCATCTTTGTCTCAGGAACTGACATCTCCCCCTCACACATCCCATCTCACAATAACAACATGGCGTCGAATGCATTCTCGAACAATCAAGAGAATAGCCTACGCCAAAGACGGTGATATATTGTTGTCCTGCTCACATGACTCAGGAGTGAGCGTGAGAGCACGACATGTACCTGGAAAACTAGACGATTATGTATTTAAAGTTCAGAGAGTAAGTATAAATACTGTCATGTTATAAGTCATGATATCTCGTAATTTTATCTACCTAAAACTATTTTTTTTGAGATTCTGACAAGGTATTTCCATGCAGCAACGCTTTGGTGCTGTGCGATTGCCAAGTCACTATATCTTATTATAAATTGAAGAAGTTTAATTTTGATACAGTTGTGAAATATTTGCTTATTTAATATATTTAATATTAGGGAAAAACTTGTTAAAATACAGAAAATATGAAATATAAAAAACTTATTAAAATACAGCAAGAAACAGTGACAAAGGGTCAGAGTGAAAACCAGCGCGCAGCGCTGTGCAGTTGCGTCAACTTGCGTCGGCTCCTTTTGGCAGACCTATTAGTTTATTTACTGCTTAAACATGTAAATGTAATGGCAAGAAATGATTTTTTATTTTTATTTTTTTATAGTTTTTTACGCGAAGGAGTAACAAACATACATACACACACATACACGCACACACAAACTTTCACATTTATAATATTAGTAGGATTTAAACACGCTTTTCTGTACGTTTTCGTACAAATGTGTGGTGAGTGTTAACGTTTTTATTTCCAGGGTATATCCTGTTTCCACGCGGTCTACCCACTCCACCTCCTAGCAACAGGTTCACCAGACGGTGTCCGTCTATGGGAGACGTCACAGGCTGCGCCGTTTGCGGTGCTACCTGCGCCCGCGCAGGCTGCCGTGTTGGATGTCGCTATTATACCAGCTAGGGAAGTTGTCGTCGCTTTTTGTAATAATTGTGTAAGTTATTTAATAAGCTATTGCATAGCTTTTATCGCGGGCTTTGAGCGCGGCGACCGAATTAAGAAATTCCGTAACGAAAATAAAACCTAACACCCCGCACTCTGCCTACCATGTAGCTCGGCTGAGCGTTCGCTTAACGTGTTTATAATTGCATAAGTTTATTAAAAATGCTATGCAATAGCTTTACCGCGGCAGTCCCCGAGTGCCACACGTTTGTTTTCTATCGCCTGCCCTTATTCCAATTTGGGATCGGCGCAGTATTTCTTCTTCTTCCAAGACTTCGAGTCGTAATCTCAAAGTTCACATCCATCTCTCTCATGTCTTGTCTCATTCATTCTAAACCACTGGATTTAGAGATTCTACACAGGTATTTGATGTTTCTTATGAATTTGTAAGTACTTAACAAAAATTGATTGTATATTTACAGAGTGTTCACATATGGGACATCTACGAAGAATGTTTGCTTCAAACAGTCAAAATAAAATTCCCATTTTTGGGTGTTTTGGGAAAGAAAATCGAATTTGGAACATACTGTATACATCCAGGGCCTCTGTACAAGGATTCTGAAACGGATAAAGTGGATTACCCAACCTCACGCCGCGGTTCGAGCGTAATGCAAGCACCTTCTGGAGGGTTGATGCTCATGGACCCTGATATCAAGAGATCAGCTCGGAACCAGCAGCCGTAAGTTACAACAGCAAGCCTTAGGGAAACATTTGTCCTTAACCTACATAATGAGTTAATATCGAATGGTCGTCGCAAACTCAGGTAGTCTAGATAGCAACTCGTCTCAGCAATGGATGTTCTGAAGCTGATGTCATGATAAATGCAGGTGGTCTTCTTCTTCAACTTCGACTTCTTCTAAATAAGAGGTAGTGTAAACAAAGTTTTCGTCATCAATCTCAGGTCGTATACCATTTACTTTCGATTACATTGCAATATCGTTCCGATCGCATTTCGATTAAGTATAAAAAATACCCTCAAAGTCACACAGCTACTCTGGGGGTATTTTAGTAATCGAAATGTAATTAGAACCGCTGGGTCTCGAAATCTTACATTTTGCACGGGGAACTTACTTATGCCCCGTAAGTAGGATTTTTAGGAATTACCACAGGATCGACTCGATCGATCGATCGTGGGCTAACCCTACCTCGGAGAATATCTAGTGGAAACGAATAAAAACCAGTAATATGCTGTTGAAGCCTCGGCGTGGAGAAGGTGTTAAAGAAGAGAGTGGACTGTAGTTTAAAGGTTTAATAGTAGAGACCTAAAACTGGGAGGGTTTGTGCTTTGTATGACGTAGGCATCTAATAAGAAAGGATTTTCCGAAATTCTACCCCTGAAGGGGTGAAAAAGAAGGGCAATGTTAGTATGGGCAAAAGTGATTCCTTGGTCCATTTTTGACTTCTACGGCAAAAGCTAGTCATCACTAGATAATACAAATATTATGTATTCTTAATTCCAGAGAGTACACTCGCTTCAACCGCAGCTCTCTCCTCATAACTTCCTGTTCCCACGTCTGTGTATTGTCTCTATCATCCCCACGTGGCGTTCCTCCCCCTCCACCTGGCGATACGCTGGCACCGAGACGACCTAGCGCTTGGGACTTGCCCGACTTTGCTGATCTACGTAAGTTCATAGCTTTTTACACAAAATAGGCTTACATTTGACTCTCACCTGATAGAAAGCGCCGATGAGGTCGAGGATATAGCATGTTTGGACAAAATGATAGAACGCGACGAGTCACTTGACACCATGACTTTATCCAGGGGGTGATGTTAGAAGCCGCCGGTCGAAGCCTACTACCGCTTGATTGTCTGCTCCTTTAGCGCCACCCGGGGGTTGCATGTAAGACATCGAGGGCTAAATATTACAGACGCCAGAAAACCTGAACCTCCGAACATAGGCATCTTATGCCTACGTAATCCATTTATGAAGCTAGATGCTTTCTTAGATAAATACAATCTAAATAATCCTAAGAGTCGCAGAATTGGATTAGATTTGGATTTGATAAATAGAGGTCAAACTCAACCGCTGCAATCTCAAAACTCTTAATCTGGAATTTGTCAGAACTTGATTGTGCGGTTTTATAGCTAAAGCATTAGAGTCTGGGATCGGCAGTTGGTAAAATTTTGAAAGTTTTACTTATGTCTGCCACGGTATGTATAAAAAGAAACGTATTCCGACGCTTGCTCACACTGACTTTATACTTTCAGAAGCGACATCACCGGCTCCAGTTCAGGAACCACAGCCATCTCCAAGAATGCTGGAACCGGCTACAGCAGAGTATCAACTTCAAGACTTGGATGAACTTTTAGAAAACGCTGGTATGATAATTTAGAACTCCCAATATTACCTTCAACGTCAGTTAAAGCAACCTGAAAAGTCAATATATTTTCGGATAGTTTTTTTCTTAAATCCGTTGATAATTTTAGGGTTCCGTACCCAAAGGGTAAAAACGGGACCCTTTATATCTCATGAACTGTGATAGCTAGACAGTTAAAGTCTTCACAGATGATGTATTTCTGTTATAACAACAAATACTAAAAACAGAAAAGAATGGTACGGAACCCTTCGTGTGCGGTCCGACTAGGTTTCTTTATGTTGTAATATTTACAGGTCTTCAAGGTATCCTGGAAAAAGATTTCTCCTTAATGCAGGGCTTGAAACACGATCTCAATAAAAAACTGGCTGCCATGGATACTGAAAGAGAGGTGGTTAGTATCCAAATTTTAATGTACCTGTACTTAATCCTAATGTTAACGATCTCTGTCTTAATGACAGAGACGACGCAGAAGGTTGCGGGTTCGATTCCCGCCGGGAACAAGTATTTATGCTGACCATAAATTCTTGTTTCTGGTTCTGGGTGTTTCCTATATGTATAATATGTATATATTTACAAAAAAAAAAAAAAGTATATAAGTAGTTTATCCGTTATCTGGCACCCATAACACAAGCATTAAGTTGCTTAGCTTGGGGCTGGATGGCGATGTGTAATATGTCCTGAAATATTTATTTATTTATTTATTTTAATTAACTTAAGTCTCAAACTACACCTATTTTATTACAAAAACAGCCTTATAGGCATAATAAGTTGTATTAAAAAGACGCCAGAATCGAAGAACTGGGGCGCAGCCGAATATTATCGGCGAGATCAAGGCGCTGCGTCTTCGCTGGCTAGGCTATCTTGAGGGAATTGAAGAAGATCGAAGTGCTAAGAGTGCATACGTGTGTCGCCCAACTGTGTGGGACGACTCAGGCATCACTGGAAGTCCCAGTAGAAGTTGGCTTCAAGTCAACAATTAGCAAGAAATAGCGGAGAACAAGGAGCGCTAGAAGACTCTCGTTTATGAGGCCAAGATCCATTTTGGATCGTTGAGCCAGAGAAGTAAGTATTAAAAAATTATATTATTTTCCAGATGCGTTCAGCTGTAGTTGCAGGTGCTCCATATCTATCATTAAAGATATATCCACCAGTAAACATTCAACCTGTCGACGAAATGATGGACGAATATAAACGTGTTTTGAAGTAAGATATCGTTTTGTTTTGTTTTGTTACGAAGAAATTAGCTTAACATTGTAGCCATAACGGTCAAACCGAAAATCATGAAAAAATAGGGACTATAGATCTTAGTACCTGGTATAAATTTCAACTTGCTATATAGGTTCACCCGTTTCTGTTCAGATCGTTGGTGACATACGGACAGATGGACAAGAGAGTGAAGGGTTCCTTTTTTACCTTTCGAGGTACGAAACCTTAAAAACAGAGCTTACCTTTGTTCTTTTTCATACCTATATTTTTGGGACGTGATATAAAAAAATATCATCATCATCATCATGTCAGCCCATACACGTCCACTGCTGGACATAGGCCTCCCCCATACGACGCCACAAACAGCGGTCCTGAGCCGCCTCCATCCACCGACCACCCGCGACCGCCACAATCAAAAAAAAAAAAAAATATATACCGGTACCTAAATATTAAAATAATTTTGAAATGCTTTTCAAAATATTGTAACATTGTGTTAGATATTGGAATATATGTATATTAAACTACCAGTGCCCCGCGGTTTCACAGGCGTAAGTCCCGATTCCGTGGGAATATCAAAGTGAAAAGCAGCCTAAAGCCTAAAGTCCTCGATAAATGGACTATCCAAGACAAATATATTTTTTCAATTCGAACCAGTAGTTCCTGAGATTAGCGCCTTCAAACAAACAAACAAACAAACAAACAAACAAACTCTTCAGCTTTATACTATTTCTTTCAGATTATTCCCCGGTGCAAGCATAACGGGTACACCTGCTAGCAGCGAAATGTCAACACCGCGGTCCAGAAACAGAAAGAATTCTAAATTATGATATGGTAAGTAAGTATATAGACTACTAGCGACCCGCCCTGGCTTCGCATGGCGTTACAATATAAATATAAACATTCCTCTTCAATCACTCCACCTATTAAAGAAAACTCCATCAAAATCCGTTGCGTAGTTTTAAAGATCTACGCATACATAGGGACAGACAGAAAAAGTGACTTTGTTTAATACTATGTAAAGAAGATATAGAAAGTGACGGGCACAGATAGAAGAAAAATATTTATTTTGAACAAGCACACGACAAAATATAACAGACATTAGACAGCCAGTACACACATAAAATAGATAAAGGAGATAAAACATGAGACCAAAGAAAACGAAGATAAAAATTAAACAAGATGTAAAGCCAATATCATCACTACATAGTATAAAACAAAGTCGCTTTCTCTGTCCCTATTTCCCTTTGATCGCTTAAATCTTTAAAACTACGCAACGGATTTTGATGCGGTTTTTTTAATAGATAGAGTGATTCAAGAGGAAGGTTTATATGTATAATACATGCAGAATATAGCCGTGCGAAGCCGGGGCGGGTCGCTAGTTTGTTATAATATCTACTAGCTGCCCCGGCAAAAGTTGTTTTGCCTTATAAAAAAAAAAGAAAAAAAAAAATTTAACGAGACAGGACGTCACACTTTTTGTGAGTACAGGTGTTCATCGATTTATAGGACGCTATCACGTCAAAAAAAGAATAGTGTTCGATTATCAGACATAAAGAATAAGAACAAAAAATTTCATAAAATTGGTTTAGGAGGAGATTGACAACTAACAACGAGACCCAAGAATTTCATATTACAGGGAATATTAGTTTCGTATATTTTACTTCTACTGAAATATAACTAGTACATAAAACACCACATAGAACAGTTTAACTATATACATTTACATCACTACCTAGTATATAGTATGTATAAGACAAAGTCGCTTCCCGCTGTCTGTCCGTATGTATGCTTAGATCTTTAAAACTAGGCATCGGATTTTGATGCGCTTTTTTTAAAAGATAGAGTGATTCAAGAGGAAGGTGTATTAGGTATGTATAATATAGCCGTGCGAAGCCGGGGCTCTTCTTAGTCGTCATTTTCATTGCTGAAGGTCGTGTCTAGGATGAATGGTCGTCGATCACTCGGTGCACTATGCCCTTCCAAGTTTTCCTGTCCTCGGCGGTCTTAAAAGCTTCAGCGATTGGTAGGCCAGTGAGTTTTTTGACAAGATCTGACCAACGGGTAGGTGAGCGACCACGCGGTCTTTTCCCGTCGACCTGGCCAACTACCATGAGCTTCTCGAGGTTATTAGGGTTTCTACGAGCGACATGTCCGAAATACTTTAGAACCCGTTGAAAGCAGAGGCGGGTCGCTAGTAAAATATAAATGTCACGTTATTAAAATCAGATTCAACGTTATATTTAATTGGATTGATTTTTTATAACCGTAATATTTTGCTGGCAATTTTCATTTCTTTATTTAGTAAGGTATTTTACCTATATTATTTTAGTACCTACCTATTATTGTTAATTTACCGTTTACCGATAACATAATTAGTTCACCGAGCAAGGCTAGTGACGTTTAAGTAGTTACCTATAGATAAGGATTTTTAAAAGGCTGTAAAAATATTTAAATAAGGAAAACTACATAAAACATTTGCTATGGGTATAAAATGCATAAAAAATTCAGTGTCGTGATTAAATTGTTTAATTAACACAAAAAAAATAGTGTTTTTTTAAACAATTTGTAGGCGAGATTTTAATAATTTTTAGACGAAAAACAGTAGTCACAAAATCTATTTTAGACGATTAACAGGGTTACTCCTGTGCACCTTACGAATCAACTTTTGTTCTACGACTTTTGGAAATTCGAACATTTCGATCGAAGTTTTTGTATGAAACTGCTGATTTTCAAGTAAAAATTCCCTCAGATTATCAAAAAAAAATCGAATTTCCAAAAGTCGTAGAACAAAAGTTGTTCGCCTAAACGTCTAGAGAAACCCCCTTTCGTATGTCCGCAAAATGAATATCAGACGGACGGACGGGCGGACAGACAGACATACAGACGGACGGAAGTATAACTTCTCACGCGCGTACTCATTTAAACGCACCCATTTTTTTATAATGGCAAAACAACATTTGAAATAAAACAGTTATACCTAATCTCTTCTCTACATATAATAAATTCGAAGTTTTGGAAGTAAGCGTTCTACGTCCATAATGATCTTAGCACTATAGAATTCGCTAACCTTATATAGCTCCGGTAGAAAAAAATCTTGCATGCGCGATTCAGGTTTTCTTAAATTTAGAAAATCACAAATTAGTTGATTATTCTTTTTGTTCTGCTTAAAAATTTTGTACACTTATGTATTTTAAGAATACATAACAATATACACATTTTTTAACTAGAAAATAAAGTAATTAATTTAATAAGATATTTTTTTTAATTTCAAGTAACTAGCGCCATCTCTTCGTTTTCGCGAAACTACCATTCATCTCAGAAAATGTTGATTTTATTTGTTTACCTTTGTTTGTGCAGTCTAATTTCGGGAACTAGGAAACAGATTTTAACATAATCTTCACGAATGTGTTCAGAAAATATCAGAAGAGGTTTAGGTATTTCAAGTAGATTTATGTTACTAATTAAAATTTGATATTTCTTGGCGTAAAAAATAAACCATAATATTTTTGCATGAAAACGTACAGAACGTAGGGATGATGTCAAAATTGTCAGTTTGACATACGGAAAAAAGCATCTAGTGCCATCTCTTTTTTATTTATAATTTTATTATGGCTTCGCATTATTACTATCGTGCATATAGCCAGTGTCGCGATCAAAGAAAATTAAATCCAATGCAGGAGCGTTTTTTGAATTTGGAACATTACAACGCTCCAGCAATTTTGTATGAACATGTGTATGAAGCGGCGTGCTGGGGTTATTAAAAACTTAAATACTCTTTGATTGGATCTCTTTTATCAAAGTACTAGCGACCCGCCTCGGCTTTGCACGGCTATATTATGCATGTATTATCTTCTTATCTATATCTATACATATAAAATCCTTTGTCCTGACTGACTGACGGATCATCGCACAGCCTAAACCGCTGATCGTAGAGACTTTAAACTTGGAGGGTGTGTTCTTTGTATGACGTAGGCATCCGATAAGAAAGAATTTTCCGAAATTCTAACCCTAAAGGGGTGAAAAAGGGGGGCAAAGTTTGTATTGGACAACGTGATTGCTTAGTCCAATCTATTTCAAATTTTGCATAAACATTCTTTAACAGAATTAACGGAACACGTGTTTCGTATTTTATTGAAATTCATCCCCTAACGGGGTTAAAAAGGGGAAGAAAGTTATTTTGGGAGTGACTTGCTTCGAAGTTGATATCAATACTCTTTAGTGCTTTTGATTAGATTGGTAACATACTCATTAATCTATGATTGGTAAGACGTCACTTCAAGCTGACAGCGTTAACGTAAAACCTAAGAGGTTGAAAACTTCGAACATTGAACTGAAAAAAGGTGTCTTGCCATTTAGTACTGGGAACTTGACATAGTATTTTTTTTTGCGCGATACGTTTGCTAATACCTGTCGATAGAGGACATTACGGCAAATGAAATATGCCTTTACACCAAATCTCATAGGTGTCTCGGAAATGGGGTATTTGACCAAACGTTATGACTAAGATTTTATCAAAAGTGTGCTGTGCACAAATAATGCTTTCTAACCAAACTTCTAAACCATCTCGGAGACGGGATATTTGTTAAAACATAGAACTGTTATAGGATAGCCACTGAATCACTTAAAACTCTATATTTTTATTATGATACGCCAAAATTACTCTCTGTGCAACTGTTCAGCCCTACCTAATAATAAAATTTTGAACAATTTGCCAAAAGTCACAGTTCCCAAAGTTAGTAGATACTAATTATTAAGTAATTTAAAAGAAATATCTTTTGTTATGAATACGAAAATACCTAAACAAATGAATAGGACTTTTACACCTTTTTCATTTTTAAAATGGACAGGAAAGTGATCTTATAAGGGTTCCTTTTTTACCTTTTAAGGTACGGAACCCTAAAAACACAAAAGATGACTATGATAGATAGGTAATTACTAATTAGCACGATATGATTAAAGATTTACTCATGTGGTAATCGTAGAGTTTTGTGCATTATTGGCTCTGTGTTAGAAAGACAGAAATAGAAGAATTCATTTTTTTGGTTTAGAACTTTAGGTACTTAGACGTATAGCCCATTTTGGATCCCATCCCAAGAGAATTGGGTGCACCCGAGGTTTTCGTGTTCCAAGTTAAAATACATCTCATTCAAAATCTATCTTCTCTATACATATAAAATTCTTTGTCCTGACTGACTGACGGATCAACGCACAGCCTAAATCGTAGAAACCTGAAACTTGTAGGGTGTGTTCTTCGTATGACGTAGGCATCCGATAAGAAATTAATTACCTACCGGGTTTAAAAAAGAGTAGAAAGTTATTTTAGGCGATTTGCTTCGACTCGAACTCCTTAGTGCTTTTGATTAAATTAAGTAAGTACATTTTATTTTGACACACATGTTTCAAACTCAATCTAATTTGAAATCAACAAAAAATAATCCTATTTTAACTATTTTCGACTCCTGCGCGGACGAAGTCGCGGGCAAAAGCTAGTTATAATAATAAAGGTACTTTACTATCATAGACAAATGGAAATTTCGTGCAAAATATTACAGTGCTTAGTATTCAAAATGCTATCATCTCAAGGTTATTTTAAAAACGTGGTAACATACTATATACTAATACATATAAAAAGTTTATACCTATTTAAAGTGCTCTATGTGCATAATTGCAGCCCCCGCTAGAGTTCAAAAATTACTATTATTGGAATGTTTGCATACTAATAATTTTTGTTTGATTAATGGATGAGTTACAAGACTTTAAACTTCATCTAAAGCAGATGTCTAGAATCTTGCTCGTGTTGAAAACATTCTTTTAACAGCCGGCCCACCGTAGAGCTCCACTCTACGGTGGGTCTGCAATAATGCAGCCGACCGTACCTATTATTTTTATTGGTTATTTAAGTAAGTTATTGGTATAAGTAATATTTATAATATTGATTGATGATACACATTCGGAATGGAGGACGCTCCAGTCATACCTTCCATTTTCTAGGACAATTGTTTTCCGAGTTTATCATCCAATTACCTCAAAATAAAAAACTTTCTGTTATTCAAACAATTTCGACACACCACTTAATCGACATGTTTTATACCTGCGCACTACATTAGCTACCTCTATCGTGAATTGTCAGAGGACGAAACTTGGGTGTCTCTTCGAACTGAACCTAACAATAATTCAGCCATATTTAATTTTTTTTATGTCACTTAATATCACTTGAACTGATGAGACAAATCTAAATAAATAAATCCGTCAAGTGGTTGGGAAGATATGAAGGAATAAATAATATTACAAACATACAAACATTCCTTTCCTTGCAGTCGGATAAAAAAAAGACGGTGGATGTCTAACTGTCAATCACTTTCTTATCTTACCAATAACCTTTTTAATAGTTCACGAGTCATCGAGTACTAGGTACCTACCTGCTGCTGCTGACGAAAACAATACGTAGATTTCAGAGTACATAAAAATATTATTGTTTAAAAAAACTAAGTACTTTGTCTTTATCATTTCTTATCTGAACGCAACGCGAAATCAGTGCTTACAGTAAAAGATTGTGCCAATAAAAATTAAACAAATTAACTATAATTATCATTTTTTTTACCTCGAACTTCGAAAGAGAATACCAGTGTTAGTTTTTTTTAATTTAATAATACAAAATTTAAATAAAAAACAAGTTTAATTAAAAAAAAAAATTCGAAATGTTTGTAACTTCAAAAGTGTTTCGACTGAACAAAAAAATAGTAAAAAATATTCAACCATTATACTTTTTGTTGCGGAAATATTCCCAGAATGAAAGTATGGAGAATTTCTTCAAGTTTTACAGTGACAGTGGTAAATTAGAAGAGAGATTCAGACCTCTGTCTGATAGGGATTATGATAGGTTTATCAGTACGAGGGCAGCTAGAAGAGAGCCGTCATTGACGAGGCAAATCAGTAAGTTAAATAACACTTATATATTTTTGTGAAGAAGAAGGATGAGAGAAGATTAAATAAATAAATATTGCAGGACATTCCACACATCGCCATCTAGCCCCACGCTAAGTAACTAGACTTGTGTTATGGGTGCTAGACAACGGATATACTACTTATACTTATACTTTTCTTTTGTAAATATATACTTATAATACATAGAAACAACCAGACCACAGACAAATATCTAAGCATAAATACTTGCCTGAGGCGGGAATCGAACTCGCAACCCTGTGTTTGGTAGTCCGGCATGGTGACCATTGTGCCAACTGGGTCGTCGTGGGATTGCAAGCAGCGGAGATGAGAATGTTGAGGTGGATGTGTGGAGTAACAAGGATGGATAAAATAAGGAATGAGTATATTAGAGGAAGCCTGAAAGTAGCACCGGTTATTAAAAAAGTAAAAGGGAACCGTTTAAGTTGGTATGGACATGTGATGAGAAGAGAGGAGACGCATGTAACTAGAAGAGTGATGAGTATGACGCCCTAAGAAAAGATGGATGGACTGCGTGAGACATGAGAGAGATGAATGTGAACGATGAGATAACAACTAATAGGAGTGAATCGAAGAACAAGACATACTGCGCCAACCCCAAATAAATTGGGATAAAGGCATGATGATGATGATATTGTTTTAACGTTTTTAAGATTCTGTAACTTAAGGTAGATCCATACGCCAACGACCTAGCTAAACAGCCTACTAAATAGTTACTACCGGCTCCGGTCGCCTTCGTTGGTGAAAATTGTTGATTGTTACGAATGTGTTTTGTTTTTCTCAAAAGTGAAGACGAAATAGGTGAGATTTTAACTGACAATATGGTGTGACTTTGAGCCAAAAATTCTCTAAGTATAGTTTTAAAGCTATCCTAAAATTAAGAATTAAAACTAGTATCATTTTAAAATGACAAGGAATTTTCGTCTCAGATTAACCCAAAATATCGGTAAACATCTCACCTACAATTCCATTTCAGCACTTTTGAGAGAAACAAAACACATTCGTTACAATAAACAATGTTAGTTGTAAGCGACGGGTATTTTTGGCGCGTTGCGTTTGGCTGCATAAATAGCCTAACAAGAAAAAAAATGGAACCCTTTTAGAATCACTCTTTCTGTCTGTCAGTCAGTCTGTAAATACTCTTTTCTCTGTAGAAATCGATAAATCAAATTGGCTATGTTCGGTGTATTTTTCTAATTAAACACGATCTAGGGTTTTGTCTCTTGCCATATTATCGTTTGGTTTTTCGCAAAAAAAAAATTGTTAGAAAGAAAGAAAGAAAACATTTATTTGGACAAGCACACGACATAAGACAATCAGAAAAGTAGTAACAAACATAAAAGCACTAAAACAAAAGTGAAAGAGAGAGTGAGAGAGTGAGTGTTGTTATTGAAAGTTTCCTTAATTAAGTTGCCAAAATCTTTATTTTTGCCCAATTGCATAGTAGTGTCAATATCAAGTAGTAGGTATCACACACTTTTGGCTAAATTGCATAGTTAGATAATAATAATATTAAGTATGTCAACAATAAAATAAAAACGTAAGAAAGAAAAAAAACAACCTATTTTTTTATTAAAAAAAAAACAAGTTATAGAAGCAAAGTAATAAAAGTAGGCGTGCCATTAACATTATCATTTTTTTTATATCAATCTCGATCTAAATTGGAATGACGTGAGAGATAATTGTCATGAATTCTTTACAAATGCTTGATGATAAAAACATGATTTATTTAAAGATTACAGTATGTTTTAATTGCATTTTGGGAAAATCTCAAGGTTTACTACTTATCAAAATTAATTTGGGCATGACTTTTACTTTAAGTATTAATCATTATTGGACATCAAAATCATTCAGAACACGTCTTAAAAGGAACCGACCGATCAAAAAATCGAGATATTTATTGCAAAGTTATATACACAAGGATCTTAAAATAGGCTTAATTAAGTATAGGTAGAACAACGAATCGTGGCCCCCAGCGGAAATTGGTGGGGATGGTTTGAGCATGTACTATCGCAGACAGAATTACTACATAGTTATTGAATCCGGCGTTACTTTTCGAAACTCCATATCTGTAATAAAAGTGTTAGTATTTAATTTTTTTTTAAATTCTCGAGGAAATTCGTTTTTGGAAAGTTTTTAGTTCCGAGCCTAGTGCCAAACCACAAAATGCAATGTGCACCATTCATCATCATTGTGTAATTGCATTTTGTGGTTTGGCACTAGACTCGGAACTAAAGACTTTCCAAAAACGAATTTCCAAAAGTACAACAAAAGTTGTTTGTTTAGGTGCACAGAAGTAGCCCTCAGCGGCTTGCTAGTATAATTAGTAATTGCCAATAACCCTGTATAGATATGTGTTATCATAATATCTTTGAGACTCATCACGAAATATCTGAAACTACTAGAGCTATGAGTCTTAAACATCGCACGGGGGTTATTTTGAGACATAGGGGAGCAATAAGAAAGGAAAATAAGGAAAAAATAACTTTAGTAGGTATTATTAAAATCACGTTTTTGTATAAGACATTGTTTAACAATGATTTTACAATTTGAATGATAATGAGGTTAAAACATTTTGGTGTAGTAAATGGTCAGCCACATTTTTTTATACCTATTTAGTTGCGCGACCACCTGTCAAACCTATATGCAATTAATAGAGGACATTTAAGTCAAACAACAAATGTCATGTATAAATATCTCTTAAAGTGTCAGGTTTTACTGTTATGTGGGAAATAAAAAAATAATCTTCTTAAATTGGTATAATTAACGTCAAATCTTTCCAGATATATTTTAACATCAAACAACAGATTCTCTCAATCTTTGCTATGTAATTATTATCGTTGAAAACTGTTTTGACTAGTGTAATATTTTGTGTATAATATTTATAAGTAATATAGGTAGCTGTATGATTTCTTGAATGAATAAAATAAACAGGCAAATTTGTCAATTTTCTTACAAGGCATTTGTTATTTGTAATAATGTCATCTATATATGCTGCCAAAAGCTTGAAAGGTGGCCTCGATAAAAAATAAAAAAACAAAAGATTAGGTAAGGCGACTACTGTGTCACTCTCCATAGTCATATTATTATGTTTCTACCCCTTTTCGTTCGGCTTTGTTGTTTCAACTCTCTTATCAGTCAAGTAATAAAATAAGTGTAGGTATATTTTAATCGATTTTATCGCTCATTTAAAGAACAATAAATAACATACCTAAATCTATAATAAGATAAAAACTGGTTGCCTGTAAAGTCGGTATACGGGCGAAAGTTTTACGTGACAACAACTGTGCTCGAGTGGAAGGGACGCGTGCCTTTCACTTTTTATGTCTGTCTCTCTCGCTCTTAGGCGGGCTAACCATGCCCGCGTGCCTCTCACTCGCTCTCATTGTGAGCGCATAACGTCAGCGGAGCGTAACGCAGTTTCTTGAAGTGTCACCCGGCAAACCAATTTATAAGACGTTGTCACGTCAATAATAAAATGTATAATTTTGTAATAACTGTATAAGTATATTAAGATATGTACAATCGCATTTGCAATTGCAAAACCACCATAGAGTCCCATAAGATATTAAAATTTATATTATCAACTCAAGCAAAATTCTAATTCTAAGTTCAAAGTCTTTCAACTCATGATTTTTTTTAAACTATGAGAATGAAAACATTCCAATAATAGTATTTTTTTTAATTCCACAATTCGGAAGTGGCTTTTTGTTACAAATAAAATAGTGCATAGTAGTATTTTCTAAGGTTTTCGCGACTTGAACTCATAATTATAAATATATTTCAACGGATATACTTATTCGCGTTTTTTTTATTTATTTATTTTTTATTTTTTTTGTACTTTAAATCTTGAATGAGAAATTAATAGCAATTTTGTAACTTTACGTATTTCTTTACTTTTGTGACCGTTTACGATGTAATAAACTTGCCAATTCAATTTAATTATGTCACACATCCTAACTTAGTTTTTAAGACGTTTTTATGTGGTCTGTTATACTTTTAAGGTATTATGCATCCAAAGAAATAATTTTTTTTGACTTTTGACTTTCTCCCACAGCGACGCTTTCATACAAAGTGGGTAAAGGCATGATATCGCTAGCTGAAGGCATGCCGAATGAAGACGCGTTCCCTTTCACCAAGATGTCCCTAGAGCTTGCTGGTGGAAGGAGGCTTGTGTTGGAAGGAAAGGAGCTGGGCAAAGCGCTGCAGTACGTGCCTTCACAAGGGTAAGGGGCATTAGTAGTAAAAAATATAAATGTGAAAGTTTGTGTGTTAAGGTGAAAGGGTACCTGCGCTCTCTCCATACAAACGTAGTCGACTGTTTCCTCCCTGGATAATGACACTAGCACAAATATTTTTGTGCCATAAAACCTATATAACTGCCATGACTATGCCCCTATTATTTTTTTCATTTTCTAATTATCATAGAAATTAAGATTAAAATAATCAAATTAAAAACAATAAATGCATGGTCATGACAGTTATAAGTTTTATGCACCAAAAATATTTGCTCTAGTGTCATTATCCAGGAAGAAAACAGTCGACTACGTTTGTAATAGTTTGTATGGAGAAATCCCCCGGTACCCTTTAAGTGTGTGTGTATGTTTGTTACTCATTCACGCAAAAACTACTAGATCGAGTGCGATGAAAATTAATATGTAAATACCTGGAGACCTGAATTAAAACATAGCCTACTTTTTATCACGATATTCTTGCAGGATCAGGACTTATGCGAGTGAAACCGCAGGGCGCAGAAAGTAATCTACATTTACTCTTTTTCCAGTCTACCTTCTCTTCTATCAGAACTACGTAAATTCCAACGAGACCTGCACAACCCACCTGACCTTCCTCGAGAGATTCTGATAGAGAACGGAGGCCAACATGGCATATACCAATGTATAGACTTGTTGATAGAGCCTGGAGACGCTGTTCTAACGACGCAATATGCTTATACTGGGTTTCATAGTGCGGTAAGTAGGCCAATGCAGTCACAAAAGGACGGGTTGGAGAGATTTTCTCCACTGCTGTCTTCCACCTCCACTGGCGTCCCTCAAAGACCTTCGTTTATTTGAGGGTATTTGAGTCACTCGCGTAATAGATATCTTCTAGGAAAGCGTGCTTCTTTTTAGACTGTATTGTCACTTACCATCGTATGAGATGGTCAAACGGTGCCCTATCTAGGATTACATAAAAAAATTAATCAATTTGTCTATCTGTCTCTATCTATGTATACAAATTGAAATCGATTCAATGTGATCACATGCGAATGATTCCAACTATCATTTGCATGAGATCACATTCAATCGTCTTAAAAACTAAGTTAGGATGTGAGTCTTTGGAACGCGTCCACCAATGAAAAGACCTAACGTGCGAGTACAGTATGTAATACAACTCTTAATTCCTCTTAGGGTACTCTCGGGACATCAATAAAAAAAAGGACTTCATTTTTTTTAAATAACCGATGAATTATTATTTTATTGAAGGATTTTTCAAGTGTTCATATTAGCTACTGAGCATAAAGGTTACTTTTTAAAACCCAATATTATTTTCAGTTGAGAGCTTTCAACCCTGAAGTCCTAAATATACCAGAAGACGAAGACGGATTAATTCCTGAAACTCTTGATACCATCCTAGGAGATCGCCTCAAATTGGGCCTAAAAATGCCTAAAGTGCTATATATAATACCAAACGGGAACAATCCTACAGGCACTGTCTTAACTGAAGAAAGACGTAGGGAAGTGTATGAAATGGCTTGTAGATACGACTTTTTGATATTGGAAGATGATCCGTACATGTTTTTGAATTATAGTGGGGTGAGTATTTTATTTGATTAAGATATGAAATCTATGGAAAAAAAAACTGACTGACTGGGTGACCAATAGACGGATCGGAATAAATACTAGCTATTATAACGTAGGCTTCCGATAAAATAGTACATTGTTATCCTAGGTGTGAAAGTCACTCATTACAAGTCCCGAGACGGAGTTTGGCGCCCGAGCGCAGCGAGGGCGCTAATAGTTCGAGGGACTTAATGAGTCTTTCACCCGAGGTAAACACTGTGCTTTTCATTACGAATAATACATAAAATTCTTCCTAACAACGAGAGTGAATGAGATACTCCATACTACCTGATCCTCTTACAAGGTTGGGACCAAAGAGGTTATATACATGTAGTGTTCTTCTTTGGTGTTACTTAAAGCAAGGAGGTTAGGTTTTTGAAGTTCCTAATGCGTTATGATACGGATACTGGCTACATGCACATTGCACAAGCCGTGCGAAGCCATAATTTGACATGACAGCTGTCAGTGAAAGCGATTTTCCCTAGGGCTGAAAGTTTTATTTTCTACACGCTCTTCAGGCATCTTTAGACCTACTTTCGGAGTATGAGTAATGAAAAAGAATTTTAGAAGATTCACATAAGCGAACGAAGTCGTGTGTGAAACCTGGTGTGACATACAATAAAATCTATAATTAAAAAAAGACTGCAAATGTGTTTTTTGACTTTTTAAAATTTTTGTTTAGTCGAGCGGGCGCGCCTTTAACACTTACGGCAATTTATAGAGAACATTATTAACCATAAATGGCATATAGCACAAATAACAAATGGCATATAACAAAATCCCGTAAACTCTCGTAAAGTGTTAGGTTTTTCTGTAAAGTAGCAAATAAAAAAAAAATATTTTCAACATGAAACTTTACGAGATTTTGTTACATGGCAATCATCGTTTGTAATAATGTCTTCTCTAAATTGCCATAAGATTAAAAATTAAAAAAAAAAGGTGTGGCACTCGAGGAATGCCGCGGTAAAGCTATTGCATAAAAAGGTTTCTTGAAGCAAGAAGTAATCCCTCTTCCTATAGTTCCTTTAAACGCTCGAGAATAATTTCTTGTCTTAGTAAATGTTCTTATCGACATTTGTCGTCCGACATTTAATTTTGTCGTCCGCCATTTACGTAAAAAAAAAAAAACAAAAAAAAAATCATTTGTCGTTTGTTTTTGTCGTCCGTTTTTGTCATCCGACATTTGTCATCCGACATTTAATTATACTAGCAAGCCGTTGAGGGCTACTTCTGTGCACCTTAACAAACAACTTTTGTTCTACGACTTTTGGAAATTCTATATTTATTGAATATTTTGAGGTTATGTAAATTCGACAAACAGCTGACTTTTTAAAACAAAGGTCATTCAGACTAAAAACAGTAGATAAAACTTAAAAAAAAAGTAATATTTTATAGTTAATGACCTCTCCGTGTATGGAACAGCTGATTTTCAGGTAAACCTAACCTAAAAAAAAAAAAATGTTTTTATTTCCAAAAGTCGTAGAACAAAGTTGTTTGTTTAGGTGCACAGAGGTAGCCCTCAACGGCTTGCTAGTATAATTACCAATAACCCTGTATAAAGAAAAAAATATAATAATATATAAACCGTAATACGTAAACCGACTTTACAACAAATTTGTTTTTGCGAATGCCGGTGTTTATCAATTTATAAGACGTTACAAATTGTTTACAGAAACAAATCCCTTCATTTCTATCAATGGACACTTGTGGCCGAGTGGTCAGGATCGACTCTATATCAAAGGTAGTGAGTTCAGGTCTCCGCGGCGGATGGATCACGGCGCCTATACCATTGCTGAACAAACTGGAGTTGCATACGCAGTCGGAAATATTGCACAGTTGTACGCTTGCTCAGGTTCGTTTTTACTTGACAAAAAGTTTTAGTAATTATTGGGTTAGTCTCCGAATGACCCGATCTCCGAGCGACCCGTCTCCGAGGTTAACACTTTCTAAATTCCCGACAAAATATGACGGTTAAGAATAAATAAATAAATATTGCAGGACATTCCCCACATCGCCATCTAGCCCCAAACTAAGTAACTAGACTTGTGTTATGGGTGCTAGACAACGGATATACTACTTATATACTTTTTGAAGTGAAAACTTCTTATGGCGCGTTGGGCACTTTTGTGGGTGAGCATTTTCAGCCGTTCTCGCGACAGATTCTCGCGACAGATGAGATTTTACACAAATATACAGTTTTTTATTTAATTTGGCTGTGAGTGTATTAAGACGTACATATGGTATTTTTTAACGGACGACTATTGACGGACGACAAATGTCGGACGACTATTTGTCGGATTACACAGATATACAGTTTTCACTTCTGCCTGCACGCCCGGAGTGCGCTGTTTTGCCTGAGGCGTGAATCGAACCCTCAACCCTGTGTTTTGCAGTGCGGCATGGTGACCATTGTGCCAACTGAGTCGTCAAATGAATAAAAATACCTTCAGCACGAAAGTGCTTTACCAAATTTCGTTGTATTTTATACTTTGGTTTAAAAGTACTAGTACTAAACGAAAAATGAATATGGAAAAACAGTACCTATAAAAAGTTAAAAACAATAAAAAATATAATAAAACAAAAGTGATTGTGCATCAAGATACAATTTTAATAGAAATAAAATTATTATCATATAAAAATATAGATAAATCTGGAAAAAAAATATCACATTTAGTTTCAAAATTATATATAAAATAAAATCTCTTTGGAATCAATAAAACAAAATGTAATCAAAATGGGAACCTCGGAGATAGGTCACTCGGGGACTAACCCGGCTGTCCGACTTCAAATGGTGTTAGTGCCTTTAATTTCCCTGTTTTTGAAGTCTTGTTTCACTTTTTTTTTTTAAATTTAACTCTTAATAAGTACCTACTTTTTTCAGGCAATAATCCACCACCTAATATCAGACCGCGAGTCTCTTCACACACATCTACTGAACACGCTACAAATGTACAAACATAGACGAGACACCCTGTATAAAGCATTACAATCAGTGGGCGAGTTGGCCCACTGTCCAATGCCCAACGCTGGGCTTTTCTTCTGGATGAGAGTGCATGGGGTTGAGGACGTTTATGAAATGGTAAGTTGAAAAAACCGCCATCTATTGATAATAAATGTTACTTATTTATATAGCTTATTATAATGTCTGCGTAGACGGTTATTATGGTCGAGCGGACGGACCAGTTTAAGTACTTGGGATCTGTGCATCACGACAAATGTCTTGCCATGGCGCCTCCGCCGGGTCGTGGCAGACTGGGTAGACCAAAGAAGTGCTGGCTTGACGTCGTAAAGGATGATATGCGTGCAAATGGCCTTACAAACCAGGATGCCGAAGATCGTGCGAAATGGAGGCGTAAAAGTAGAAAAGCGGACCCGGGCTCCCGAGAGGGATGCAACCGGGAACATCGCTCGGATACCTAATGATGAGCTTATTATGGTTCCATAGCCAAAGGGTAAAAAGGGGGACCATAATAATAAGACTTCGCTGTTTGTCCGTATGTCTGTCACGACGCAGTATCGTGCGCTAGTCCGACTCGCACTTGGCCGTTTTTTTTGTCTAATATCAAATTTAATAATCACAATTATTTTCTGTTTATTAATTTTAGTTATAAATCGTGTGATTGAATTTGATTATAACGCCATCTCTGTGTACAAGTAAAAACTAAATGTCACTAACCTACGTTACAAAGACTGAATGAATCCTATTTTTATATTAAAAACCTCGATGGTATGAAGGGTATGATGTTATTTATAATTTTATTATTATTTTATTTTTCCCACAGGTTCTTGATAGAGCATTTAGAAAAGGTTTAATGTTAATACCCGGGCATGCATTCTCCTACGACACTACCGCCATCTGCCAACACTTACGGCTAACATTTAGTAAAATAAACTACAGCGACATGGACACTGCGGTGCGACATCTAGTGGACCTTATAAGAGAAGAACAGAAGCTAACCTTAGAGAAACAACAAAGATTCGCTACTGAACGATAGATGGCAGCACGAGTTTTATAATAATAGTAAAGGAAAAAGATTTGTAATATTAGTTTGTGTGAAATATATTATTTTTATTTATTTTGTAAAGATTATTTTTTATCTTAATTCTAACTTTCTAACAAATATTAAAAATCTGAAAGCTTATTTTGTTCATCTGTTTATGTTTCTTCTTCACGGTGAAATGACTGCACCAAATTGGATGATATTAGCATAGTGATAGTTTAGGGAATGGAGACGAACCCAAAATACTTTTGATCCCAAAATTCTCGAGGAATCGGGACTTTGATATAAATAAAGCTATAAATATAATATTCACTAACAATTTCGTTATTTTATCTCTGTATTCATAAAATGCTGTAAGTCCATAAAACAAGAAGAACAAGTAGGTATAGATTTAACAGCAGTTAAATCTATATTAATATTATAAAATTGAACAGTTTGTTTGTTTGAACTCGCTAATCGCAGAAACTACCTGGTTCGAATTGAAAAATTATTGTGTTGGATAGTCCATTTAACGAGGAAGATTTTTTATTTTGATCGAAATCGGGACTTGTGCGGGTGAAACCGCGGGGCGCAGCTAGTTAAGTAAATATAAACTTTTTATTTGCAAACAATTGTATGTATCAAGATCACGTTTTCAAATTCACCTTGTTCACTTATTTTAGAAATTTCCATTTACGAGTACCTAGTAACGATAGTTAGGTATTTTATTACTTATACCTTAGTTTCGGTGTTACGGGTCTGTGGTGTTAGTAGTATATTCTATATATACCTACTCATCACTACATAGTATAAAATAAAGTCACTTTTCGCTGTCCCTATGTATGCTTAGATCTTTAAAACTACGCAACGGATTTTGATGCGGTTTTTTATATAGATAGAGTGATTTAAAGAGGAAGATTTTTACATATAATACATGCATAATACAGCCGTGCGAAGCCGGGGCGGGTCGCTAGTATACTTGTATTTTAGAGAAATAATTTATTATTTGTTTGTTTGCATTGAATAGGCTCCGAAACCACTGGACCGATTTTGATAAAACTTGGTATGACGATACATTGATTCATTAGGAGTAACTCAGGCCACTTTTTATCAAGATATTCCCACGGAATCGGGGGTTACGTGGGTAAAACCGCGGAGCGCTGCTAGCTCCCATATAAATAAGGCCGTTCGTGATGGTAATTGCCAAATGTCTATCGTTTCATTAAAATTGTTAATGATTACATAAGAGATTGTGACTTTTATACAAATCTACATGTTATTACAATTTGATGGTGAGATCTTTACCGTTTTGTTATAATAAAAACATTTTATTGAATTCGCTTATTTTCTCAGGTGCTCAAAGGACACTTTAGTGTCCTTAGAGTTATCACTTAGTGGAAATATATTAAAATAAGGTCTTTATTGGACTCGCCTTTAAAAACCTAGGTGATTATTTTCTCAAGTCAAGTGATATCACTTGTGAAATCTACCATGTTTTCTTGTCGTTTTGAAGCTTTGGTAAAAATCTGTTTAACTAATATTGTTGTTTTTTTTCACTACTGATAAACAATACATATTAAATAAATAAATAAATATTTCAGGACATATTACACATCGCCATCCAGCCCCAAGCTAAGCAACTTAATGCTTGTGTTATGGGTGCCAGATAACGGATAAACTACGTATATACTTTTTTTTTTTTTGTAAATAGGTATATACATATTATACATATAGGAAACACCCAGAACCAGAAACAAGAATTTATGGTCAGCATAAATACTTGTTCCCGGCGGGAATCGAACCCGCAACCTTCTGCGTCGCAGTCGGGTGTTCGCCCGACGCGCCACAGAGGTCGTCATATTGTAGCATATTTCAATACGACGCCATCTAGCCCAAACCTATAAACCAACCAGGTGGCCAGATAACGGATATAATACTCATACTTCACTATCACTTCACTTCACTTCACTACATAGTATATAAAGGACCAGCTATTTTAGGCAAATCTGAGTGTAGGTTACGTAAATATAAAGGCACTTATCGTCAGAACATATTTTAATCATATAAATTACATACCCATCGGTATTATTTTACCACAACGCTTAATCCACTCACTAAAAGGTATTAAACTAATTAACTCAAATAAATGGTACGAACATAAAAAGGTTCGGACATCATGAAGCTACTCCGACAGAATGAACCACGTTCCGTCATTTTATTCCTATTTATAGACACAAAACAGTAGTCAAGATGGCGGCGCCCTGACGTATCCATCAAATGAAGCACTGTATTGTTGACTTCCTTCAGTCGTTTTCGTTTTGTTACTGACAAGTATAAAACAAAGTCGCTTTCTCTGTCCCTATATCCCTCTGTACGCTTAAATCTTTAAAACTACGCAACAGATTTTGATGCGGTTTTTTTAATAGATAGAGTGATTCAAGAGGAAGGTTTTTATGTATGATACATGCATAATATAGCCGTGCGAAGCCGCGGCGAGTCGTTTCTGATAAAGTACACAGAAAAATAAGGTTTCTTGAAACAATAAATAATTTTATTCCTATAGACGCTAGAGAATAATTTCTGTTATTTAGTAAATATTCTTGAAATTAATAGTATTCTTAATGTAGGAAAATAGGTACCTTAAGAACCTTTTAAATTAAGAATTCTGCATTCATTTTTTGACTAAAACCAAAAAAATATTCTTATATTAAGGATGTGAATTATTTCTTGCGACTACAAAATAAAAACAATTATCCTGTTTTAAACAAAATTGTAGTCTAGGTAAATAGGCGGGCTAACCATGCCCGAGTGGAAGGGACGCGTGCCTCTCACTCGCTCTCATTGTGAGCGCATAACGTCAGCGGAGCGTAACGCAGTTTCTTGAAGTGTCACCCGGCAAACCAATTTATAAAACGTTGTCACGTCAAAATATTAAATTACTTAAAGGATAGTAAAACCAAACAAATATTAAACAACACTTTCTTATGCTATAGATGTAGGTAGTTAACAATCATCACTACATAGTATAAAACAAAGTCGCTTCTCTGTCCCTATTTCCCTTTGTACGCTTAGATCTTTAAAACTACGCAACGGATTTTGATGCAGTTTTTTTTAATAGATAGAATGATTCAAGAGGAAGGTTTATATGTATAATACATGCATAATATAACCGTGCCGGAGCGGGTGGCTAGTTATTTAATAAACCAGTATTTGGCAATTTACATTTTACCCAAATCTTTAGATTAGAGAATTCTTTGAATTTATACACATTTAAATTCATCAACTTGCATTTAGGTAATTTATTCATAGGTATTTTTTAAGTATAGTTAGTATCTAGCAATGTCATTTGTTACATAGAGTACACGAGTCCTTGTATAACTGGGCGCTTACAATATCGCAAAACAAATTATCTAGATTTCTAAGTACATAAAATTTATTAAAAATTGTTTATAAAATACTGATTCCACTGTCATTAAATCAGTGCTTACATTTCAATATCGTGCCAATAAAAAATTAAAACTAATTAACTTAAGTAATCCATCAAATTTAATTTTTTTTTAAATAGGAGTTAAGCAGTGCATTACATGACTTTGAAACGTCTTAAAAAATATATTTTTTCCTCAAAGTTGAAAAGAAGACGGTACGGTTTGGTGTTTTGTAGTTATAAATTGTACAAAAATCAACTATTTTTAGTACCTAGGTACTTAAATTAAGATATTCATAATGTTCGTAAGTTCAAAAATATTTCGACTGAACAAGAAAATAGTCAAAAATATTCAACCATTATACTTTTTGTTGCGGAAATATTCCCAGAATGAAAGTATGGAGAATTTCTTCAAGTTTTACAGTGACAGTGGTAAATTAGAAGACAGATTTAGACCTCTGACTGATAGGGATTATGATAGGTTTATCAGTACGAGGGCAGCTAGAAGAGAGCCGTCATTGACAAGGCAAATCAGTAAGTCATTTAAAATTTAAATATATTTTGGTCTGCAAAAATTGAATTCTACAAAATTCAAATGGTGGCATAGTTTTCAGCTAGCATAGTTCATATTTCAAAATGGTTCCGCAGGAAGCAGGCAGCAGAACTTCATCACAGCTTAGCCTTAACGTTGCGCTGGATCTGGTTTAACGTTTGTAGCTGTAGCTTTGTATGCAGAAGTAGGCAATCGTAAGACATTATCATAAAATAGAAAAGGAATAGTTAATTAATTTCTTCACAAACAATCGCCTTAAGTTTAGGATTACGGTCCGCTGCCATCTTGGAAATTCTTAGAATTTTCAGTAAACTAAGAAAATTAACTTTTTAATTTATTTATGTATACCTATCTCTCAGCGGCGCTGTCATTCAAAGCGGGTAAAGACATGCTAATGCTGGCTGAAGGCCTGCCCAATGAAGAAACGTTCCCTTTCACGAAGGTGTCCCTGGAGCTAGCCGGTGGAAGGCCGCTAGTATTGGAAGGGAAGGAGCTAGGCAAAGCATTGCAGTACGTGCCTTCACAAGGGTAAGTGGTAAACTCCATCAATGTTTTTGTAGAAACAGAAATTTCTCTGCTTAGAAGAAATGTGTTCGTCTTCTATATTCTAATTATATTTTCTTTAAAAGCTTGTAAAGGAGAGATGGCAGCATTTAGCATCAGACAGATTGCATACGTTTTCTAGTATTAGGGCATTTGACACTGAAATGTCTTATTTTGTATCCCCCCCCCCTTTTGATGTGGTCATCAATTGAATTGAATTGAATTTAGTTTTGTTTAATTATTACCTAAAAACAACTTTTGTGTAAATACAATTATATATTCGAGAATTTGGCACATTTATTTTTTTGGAAAATACCGGTGGAAAATGCTTGCTAAGAATAATTTCATAATAAATGACTGAAACAACTAAACAGCAACATTTCACGCCTGTTTCTGCTTCACGCCCTTGATAGCATTATTATATTTTCATGAGACTTTTCATTTCAATAAATTAAATTAATAAGCAGAATTCCAAATTTGAATATTGCTTTTAAATTATGAACACTGCTAATTATTTTAAGAACATTTACTAAAACAAGAAATAATTCTCTCGCGTCTTTAAGGTGAGGATAATTTCTTGTTTTTAGAAACATTTTTTTGATGTGAAACATCTATAGCCGCACGTAAAACCGAATTCTGGCGTGGCGACGCATGCCGCGCACGTTATATGATGGTATATACATGTATACAGTCTATATGCAGTAGTGTGTACGGTGTGCACACCGTAATCGACTGTGCGATTCTATCACAATCTGTTCTTTTCTGCATATTACTTTTACAAAATAATGTCGATGTTTCACATCTGCCAGGCGTCCCGTGACGGCTCACATTTTTTTTATGCATAACCCGAGTTGCTTAGCTTCGGACTAGGTGGTTATTATGTATTTTTTTTCCAGTCTACCCTCCCTTATATCAGAACTACATAAATTCCAACGAGACCTGCACAACCCCCCTGACCTGCCTAGGGAGGTGCTCGTAGTGAACGGAGGTCAACATGGATTATACCAGTGTGTAGATTTGTTGCTAGAGCCAGGAGACCCAATTCTAATGACGCCATATACTTTTATTGGTTTTCATAGTGCGGTGAGTCAAAGTAAAAATTCTTTAGTAATTTGGAATCAGACAATTAGCATGAGATCACATTGAAACGTCTTATAAAGGTTAAGCCATAGATAAAGCGAAATGAGTCTCCAAATTAACACTAAACACAAGACGCCACGGTTTTGTATAATAAGTACCCAGTCTCCAATAGACAAATAGACACAATATATTAAAATTAACTACCTAATGTTTAAACTAGATATCACTACATAGTATAAAATAAAGTCACTTTTCGCCGTCCCTATGTGCCTATGTCCCTACTTCCCTTTCTATGCTTAGATCTTTAAAACTACGCAACGGATTTTGATGCGGTTTTTTTAATAGATAGAGTAATTCAAGAGGAAGGTTTATATGTATAATACATGCATAATATAGCCCTGCGAAGCCGGGACGGGTTGCTAGTTTTATGATAATTCGTATTCAAGAATTAAAAGGTTGTGACCGATTCACCGATACACGATTACAGAAAGTACGCTCTATAGAAAAAACAAATTAAAACTCCTTATTTTGATGGGATCGTCAATTGAATAATGATTGATCCACTACATTTAATTTTGTTTAATGATATTTACTAAAAACAACTTGTATGGTAACCCCAATGATATATTCTAGCATGTGTCACAGTTATTGGGAAATACTAAAATTATTTCAGCAATTCAGGAAAATTGCTTCAGCTTGCATATTCCTTCCTACTAATATTATAAACGTGAAAGTTTGTATGTCTGGATGTATGGATGTTTGTTCCTCTTTAACGCAAACACTACTGAATGGATTTTAATGAAACTTTACAATAATATAGCTTATACATCAGAATAGAACATAGGCTATAATTTATAAAGACACTAGCTGCCCTACGCGGTTTCACCCGCGTAACTCCCGATCCCGTGGGAATATCGGGATAAATTAAGATGTAAGCTATCCTATCTTTCAAGTTGGATCGAACTGCACATGGTGTGCGAATTTTATTATAATCGGTTAAGTGGTTTAGGAGTCCATTGAGGACAAACATTGTGACACGAGATTTATATATATTAGATGTGTGAATTGTCTAAAATATCACGAAAAGAGATGACAAAGTGACATTTAACAGATGTCAAACTGTGTCAATTTGACATCTGTGAAATTGCTCAGCGTTTTTCGTCATATATTTTCACTGTATCGGTGAAACCGTGGGGCGAAACTAGTATTTCATATACCGATCCATATTGGTCTTTTTACATCTATCTAGATAATTTATATAGCGCCAGCAACTTCAATTTAAATTCTGTAGTGCCTGGAACATGTAAAGAAAAAGTATTTTATATTTTATAGAAAGTTTATATTTTCCAAAATTTTCTTTCTAGCTGAAAGCTTACAACCCAGAAGTCCTTAACATACCAGAAGACGAAGATGGCTTAATTCCTGAAGCGTTAGACTCCGTTCTAGGAGATCGTCTCAAAATGGGCCTCAAAATGCCTAAAGTCCTATATGTGATACCAAACGGTAACAATCCTACAGGCACTGTCTTAACTGAAGAAAGACGTAGGGAAGTGTATGAAATGGCTTGTAGATACGACTTTTTGATATTGGAAGATGATCCGTATATGTTTTTGAATTATAGTGGGGTGAGTATAATGTTTTACTTCGATTGATTGCTGACTGATTGACCGGTTGCTAGACTTACCGATAGACAGACTAAACTCGCTTGCATTAACTAATTTTATAATATTGACTTTTCCATTGAATCTAGATTATTCATATAACACCATATAATATATATATTTATTCATATAATATATTTATATATTTATTATATTATCTATTAACACTTTCAATTTATATTATAAAATATGTATGTTAGTCAATAAGGTATGTATCTATGGGCCTTCGTAGCCTGAAATAAATGATTTTATTATTATACTAGCTTTTGCCCGCGACTTCGTCCGCATAGAAGTCGAAAATGGCTTTAACAGGATTTTTAATTGGTTTTATCACTAATATATTTCTGTGGGTTTTAATATTACCAAAATCGGTAGGTTATTTTAAACATTCTTTTGTATTATCATGTATTTTCGTATGTCGTATTTTACATGTTTTCTCTATACGCATAATAAAGAAAGAAAGGACAAAAGTGTGTACTTGGAAGCAAATTAAAAAAATGGGTTGTGGGAAAAAGTAGTAGAACGAAAATATATAGTATTTAAATTTCATGTTACATATACAATTAAAAACGCCTAAATCAATTTAAATCTGGTTTACAATATTAGATAGCTCTATTTTGAGGAAGGTCGTGGTATAGGCACATTTTAGGAACATCAAAATCCAATTAGTAGGTCCTGAGTAAACAACAAAAAACTGCAGCCGCTCGGCCGAACGCGTTCCAGCAAACACGAACTTCACAGAATACTTAATAGTGTAGCATACATTCTATCCCGATATTCCCACGGTAACGGGACTTACGCGGGTTTGTTTAGGGAATAATTCGTAAACATAACCAAAATGTTCTAGCACAGTTCTAGTCCTCACCATTTTAAATTTCGAATACTATGTTCCTATGAGGCCGTGTTCTAAAAGTGCAACCTCTTTTGAATAAAATCGGATTGTGTTTTCAAACATGTGTCAAAATACAATGTAGGTAAGTTAAAAGGAGTATTGATATCAACTTCGGAGGAAATCACCCCCAAAATAACTTCCTACCCCTTTTTAATCCCGTTAGAGGATGAATTTTAATAAAATACGAAACACGTGTTTCATCAATTCTGTTAAAGAATGTTTATGCAAAATTTGAAGTAGATTGGACCAAGGAATCACGTTGTCCCATACAAACTTCGTCCCCCTTTTTCACCCCCTTAGGGGTAGAATTTCGGAAAATCCTTTCTTATCGGCTGCCTACGTCATACAAAGAACACACCCTCCAAGTTTCAGATCTCTACGATCAGCGGTTTAGGCTGTGCGTTGATCCGTCAGTCAGTCATTCAGGACAAAGCATTTTATATGTATAAGAGAAGAGATACTGCATAATAGCCGTGCAAAGCCGGGGCGGGTTGCTAGTACTTTGATAAAAGAGATCCAATCAAAGAGTATTTAAGTTTTTAATAACCCCAGCACGCCGCTTCATACACATGTTCATACAAAATTGCTGGAGCGTTGTAATGTTCCAAATTCAAAAAACGCTCCTGCTTTAGATTTAATTTTCTTTGACCGCGACACTGGCTATATGCACGATAGTGGTAATGCGAAGCCATAATAAAATTATAAATAAAAAAGAGATGGCGCTAGATGCTTCTTTCCGTATGTCAAAATGACAATTTTGACATCATCCCTACGTTCTGTACGTTTTCATGCAAAAATATTATGGTTTATTTTTTACGCCAAGAAATATCAAATTTTAATTAGTAACATAAATCTACTTGAAATACCTAAACCTCTTCTGATATTTTCTGAACACATTCGTGAAGATTATGTTAAAATCTGTTTCCTAGTTCCCGAAATTAGACTGCACAAACAAAGGTAAACAAACCAAATCAACATTTTCTGAGATGAATGGTAGTTTCGCGAAAACGAAGAGATGGCGCTAGTTACTTGAAATAAAAAAAAATATCTTATTAAATTAATTACTTTATTTTTTAGTTAAAAAAATGTGTATATTGCTATGTATTCTTAAAATACTTAAGTGTACAAAATTTTTAAGCAGAACAAAAAGAATAATCAACTAATTTGTGATTTTCTAAATTTAAGAAAACTTGAATCGCGCATGCAAGATTTTTTTCTACCGGAGCTATATAAGGTTAGCGAATTCTATAGTGCTAAGATCATTATGGACGTAGAACGCTTACTTCCAAAACTTCGATTTTATTATATGTAGAGATAGTAGCGACGCTGTAGTGCCTGCCTAGGCTTACCTATACCACTCATTCAGCTTAGTAGACCCAGTAGGCCAGTCGCCGTATTCTTATGAAGCGCGTCTTGACTGCGTTTGCGTCATAACTTTTTTTTTTTTACATATGATAGGTCAGCGTTTGACCACTATCACACCTGCCTGATGGTAGGTGACGATGTGGCCTAAGATGTAACACGCCTTCCTAGAAGATACCTATTCACTCGCGACTTGAAGACCCCCAAATTGTACACGTCACACACTATAAACGTATTGCCGTAATTTCTTAAGACGCACACGTCACGCAAACCTAAACATCATCGCGCGCTTGCCGTATCGCGATAAATTTGGACGTGACATAAATGTCAAATTAATTGTCACCTAGGAAGCTTGTTTCACGCGTAGGTGAAGTAGACGTGCAGTTAAAGTAACGGTTACGCGTAGCTTTATTTTACGACAATACCAACGATTAGCGTGCACGTTTCGTATGCGTCAACTGAACGTGCACTCGACGAATGCGTCATAGAATTACGGGCCGCAGATAGAACTCGTCAATACGTAAGGAACTAAATAAGTCGTGGGTTTCATCACGACGTTTTCCTTCACCGTAAGAGCTATTTTACCGCACATTTCTTTGCTCACAGAAACAAATCCCTTCATTCCTATCAATGGACACCTGTGGCCGAGTGATCAGGATCGACTCTATATCAAAGGTAGTGAGTCCAGGTCTTCGCAGTGGATGGATCACGGCGCCTGTAGCGTTGCTTAATAAACTGGAGTTGCATACGACGACGGAAATAGTGCACAGCTGTACACTTTCTCAGGTTAGTTTAGAAGACCCCAGAAGGTTTTTAGAGCTTACATAAGTCAACTCCAAAGCAGCCAATTCAGTTTAATGGATAATTTCTGATCACATCAGAAACATAGTATACTACCGTAATTTTTTATTTTACAAAAATAAGGTTTGCATTTGAATCTCACCTGATTGAGAAGCGTAGGCCCTAACGCAAAATAAGCCCCTCTTTTTGCGTCGGGGGTCTCGAACGGATGAACCGATTTTAATTTTGTTTTATTTGTTTGAAAGGTAAATTCCCCAATCAATTTACCTTTCTTCTTTGTAGTATTCTTTTCAGGCGTTCAAAACTTACATGCAATTTTCCTTCAGTCAGGTTGTTTTTAATTTGTGTGACAAATATTTTTTCAAAGTTGTTTCACTGTCACCAGTATTAGGTACTTAGTAACTTTTTTTTCAAATACTTCTTATGACAAGAAATGCTTTTTTTTCAGGCAATAATTAACCACCTAATATCAGACCGCAAGTTCCTCCACACCCATCTACTAAACACTCTTCAACTATACAAACACAGACGAGACACCCTGTATGAAGCGTTACAATCTGTGGGCGAGTTAGCCCACTCTCCAATGCCCAACGCTGGGATTTTCTTCTGGATTAAAATCCATGGGGTTGAAGATGTTTATGACATGGTATGTTGAAAATAGCGCCATCTTTTGTCAGACGACATTGTTTTGTTTTTTATTTCTCTTCGTTTGGCCCTACGAACGTTATGCCATTTTCATCTTGTAATTCTTCATTCTTGGGATTTAGGAAGGACTTGGGGTATGATTTTCTAGTCTTTTTTTTTTAAATTTGGGCAACATAAACGCGGACTTATTGATAGAGGACAAAATAAGATCTGAAGTTGGGGAAGTTGGAAAATTAAATATACAAAATTAAAAGAATAAGGGTAGTAAAAGGAAACCTAAAAGATACAAAAATATTATGTAAAAAGAAGTTTATGTCAAATCTTGTTCACATAAAAATATACACATTGTTTTGTTCCTTCCGGGACTAGGCTGTTCACACGTCTGGAGCCCTATTTTTGAATCGTTCGCCCCGCGTCGAGCGCTTGATTTCTACTGATATTCGTTCGACATCGGAAATTCGCTATTTTTGAATCGCTCCATCGTAACGAGTGGTCTCCACCACTCGTCGCCGACAGGCGAGTGGTAGAATAAACATCAAACAATCATAGTCAAACATTCGGAAACGGTCTTTGAAAAATATTTATATCTTTTGGGATAATTTCGGATGTCCGCTGGTAATTACCACTTTTCAAATAACTGCGTAAAACGAATAAAAATTGACATTTTAAATTTCGACGACGAACGATTCAAAAATACAGTAAATTTGTGTCATGCGACTTGGAAGTCGAGCGTGACTTGTAGGCGTATACGACGAAGCTTTGTCACACGAGCGATTCAAAAATAGAGCCCCTGAACACCCAAGGGGTTATTTCGCCAACTTGCTAAATAACACGAGTGTCATATAACACGATTGTTAAGAAGAACGACTGTTACATGCATTACTAGTAATATTTCATTTTGGATTTTATTAAATTGTTTAAAACGCCATCTCTGTATACAAGTAAGAACTAATGTAACAAACTTAGGTTGCAAAAACAGAACGAAATCTATTGATTTTATAAACCTCTAGGAAAAGGTTTTTGTTTTTACTATTACATTTTTTTCACAGGTTCTTGATAGAGGATTTAGAAAAAAATTAATGTTAGTACCCGGGCATGCATTTACCCACGACACTACCGCCTTCTGTCAACACTTACGGCTAACATTTAGTAAAATAAACTACAGCGACATGGACACTGCGGTGCGACATCTAGTGGACCTTATAAGAGAAGAACAGAAGCTAACTTTAGAGAAACAACAGAGGTTCGCTACTAAACGATAGATGGCAGCACTATTTCATTCAAGAAAAATATTTGTGTTTTTAATAGTTTATTTTGTTTTGTTTGTTGTTTGATTTGTTCGTGTAAAAACTATTATTTTGGTTGATTTTTGGACAAATTATGTATAATTAAAATAAACCTAGGCATACAAAAGTTTTTTTTGGAAATTGAGGTAATCGACGGGAATAAATTTGCTACTCAAAGATAGATGGCTGTACGAGTATTTTAAATATAAGAAATGGTTTAAAAAATTAAAAGTAAGTATTTTAATTTTTTTAAGTAATTTTAAAAGCTGCAGTGTGGTTTCTTTTATATCTATACTAGCGACCCGCCCCGGCTTCGCACGGCTATATTATGCATGTATTATACATATAAACCTTCCTCTTGAATCACTCTATCTATTAAAAAAAACCGCATCAAAATCCATTGCGTACCTATTTTTAAAGATCTTAGCATACAAAAGGACATAGGGATATAGGGACGGCGAAAAGTGACTTTATTTTGTACTATGTAGTGATGATTCCTATATACCTATACTAGCGACCCGCTCCGGCTTCGCACGGCTATATTATGCATGTTATATACATTTTAAAGATCTAAGCATACAAAAAGACATAGGGACATAGGGACGGCGAAAAGTGACTTTATTTTATACTATGTAGTGATGATATTTTCCTTAGTCATGGCAAAGTTAAGACGCGTTTATCCACGATTTGCCAACAACGCATACTGGTATATTTCGGTCATGTTATACGGAAAGGCGATGAGAACCTGGAGGAACTTATCGTGGTTGGGAACACAGATGGAAAACGCTCTCGAGGCCGATCCCCAACCAGATGGCCGGATCAGATTAAGGCATTAAGGACTCATCAGCCGTCAAGTTCCATAACATCGTAGGACATGCGATGAAAAGAAGTCGATGGAGACAGATCATCCAATCCAAATGCTTTCTGTGTTTGATAGTCCATTTATCAAGAAATGCTACTTTTCATTTTGATATTCCTACGACTTACGCGGGTGAAACCGCGGAGCGCAGTGCATAATATAGCCGTGCGAAGCAGGGGGGAGGGGAACCATTCTTGCGGTGGGTCCGACTCGCACTTGGCCAGTTTTTTTTACCAAAATGAGAAATGTACCAACTGCATCTAAACTCCAACAAATACCATCTCATTATTAGCGCAAAGAGTTGTTTTACTCCTGATGAGACTTAGCTTACAATTTCCTATTTACCCCATCAAAAAACAATCCAAAATCCACATTGAAACAACTGAATAAGAATCAATTTACGACAACATGCCTTGATTAGTTGAAACCGTGTAACTACCAAGCGAGAGTGGTGCATAACAGTTATGTTTTAAGGTAGGTTTTTGTTTGACAGTCTCGAAGGTTGATTGAAAGGCTCTTTAGGCAGCCGATTGCTTCGAATTAAGGAAATAAGCAGTTTTAATTGCTAGACGATTAGGAACGTTTCGCTCGTTGCTTTCATTTCGAGCGAAAAATTGAGTTTCTGTCGTTATATTACGTAATCGAGGGCTTCGAATGTATTTCATATTTGTTATCATTTATTTTTATACTAAATTATAACCGTTGTTGCACCGGGGGTAATCCGGGGGTAAAAATAGGGGCACCTTTGAAATTTCCATACCATTTTCGCCTTTTCGCAAAAGCGTTTGTTAAACGAACAAACTTGCACTACGGATTCTGGTCACATTAAGAATTCTGGCTCGTTGCTCAAATGCTTGTTGACTTCTAAAAATACCCATTAAAATATATCGGAAAACGTCATTTTGTATAATGCGCGTGTGTAAAAGTATTGAAACTGTTTTCTGGTCACCATAGCACAAGTCTAGTTGTCTTAGCTCATGTCACATATATGCAATGTTCTGAAATATTGCTAGACAGATTTGCACTTTAATTAAACAGATTTAGCTAAGTATTACGATGTTTTGTATTTTAATCAACCATAAAACGCATATTAACTAAAACCAAGTTAATTAAGTATTCAAGTAACTTAACTACTTAGTTACTTATACCATTAACTTGACAGGACATTGTATTAAACGCTAATGTTCACTTCTCGTGATAAAAGCCATGTTTGGACGTTATTAGCGGATAGTTAATCTGTTGGTTCATTATATAGTGCAAGGGTTACTGTAGAAAAGTTCACAGAAAATGAAGGTTTTTTTGAAGCAAGAAATCATTTTTTCTGTATACCTACCTACTACTTAGACACTAGGGAACCAATTTCTTGCGTATAATCCCGATTTCCCTATATCGCGCGTGATCGACGCGCGATGCCGTGACATAGGGAAAAAAAAATAACGAAACGGTCCGGCCGTCTTTTTCGGATCGTTTCGCTATTTTTTTTATTGTGTTTGTGATTGTCAGAAAAAGATTCTTATGAAAGAAAAAAAATTAAGAAAAACAATAAGTTTTACGCTAGTTCTTAATATTTTTTTTTGAAAATAATAAGCAGAGAATTCTTAAATTTAAAAAAATATTGCTTTTAAATTAAGAATGTTTATCATTCGATGGGTGGGTTGTTTATAACAACCCACCCATCCCCTTCTTTAATTCTTGTCCATCCAAAGGTTGCCTGGAAGAGATCGCTTTTAGCGATAAGGCCGCCCATTGTGCCATAATGTAAGGTATTTTTTAGCAGATTTTCACTGTTAGAATTTATTTTGTGTTATTTTTTTTATGTTATTATTTTTCGTGTTTGTTTTTATGGTGCAATAAAGTGTTTATCTATCTATCTATCTATCTATCTATCATTTTAAAATGTTTTACTAAACCAATATTATTTTTGCTTTGAAGAGAATTTCTTTCTTCAAGAAACCTTTTTCTGTGTTTAAGACACGATTAAAAATTGGCTTTTACATCGCTTATGAAAAGTGACCATTGAACTCGCCTCATACACCTGCGGCACAAATATGAAGAATTTGAGAGCTCTAAAAGTAATGTATATGACAAATTATATCTAAATCGGTCCAGTAGTTTCAAAGTCTATTGTTACAGCACAGTTGTTAATAACATAATTTTTAAGGACCCTTGTTATGGCTATATGTGGCATTTGGATAATATACACATTAGATTAATGGATAACAATAGTACAGTATTTATTTCTTTGATAAAAAAAATCAACTCAAAAACAAAATTATTGCTTTTTTAACCCCCCATCCAAAAAGAGGGGATGTTATATTTAAGTTCGATTTAATATTGGTTTTACTCCGTTAACAAATAATAAGAGATATTTTCGTGTTTATTTTCTATAATAGATTTCGGTACTATAATTCGCAAAGAAAATGGGTGGCTGAAAATCGTGAGAAGTGGAGACGTAAAAGTAGGAAAGCGGACCCTGGGCTCCCGAGAGGGATGCAACCGGGAACATCGCTCGGATGATGGTGATGAGTTCGTAAAGAATATACTATTTTTTGTTTAGGTCACTGAAAGAAATCCATAAATATAAATTTCAAAGTCTTAACTGACTGACATATTAAATCAACGCACAGTAAAACCTTAAATATCGGAACGACCTAAAAGCAAAATGTCCTACATATCAAAATGGCACAATAATATCAAAATGACCTAGTAGCAAAACGTCCCATAATTTAAATACTCGCGTTTAGTTCCTCAGTGACCTCTCCGCCTATAAAATTATTATTGTAACAACAAGGAAAGTTAATTGCTAATTAGCTGTGATTCGTTTAACAAAGTGGTGCAATACGCAAACTACTGTAAAATATTACAGTCATATTACTCACTTTTGATATATTTCAGCTTTTCATGACTTTTTTGAGCTTTCGACTTGAGTTAATTTACTCGTTGCTTTTTAAATTAAAGAGAGCATGCGACCGATCGCTCTGGAAGTGGGGAAGGCCTATGTTCAGCAGTGGACCTGTTGTGGCTTGATATGGAGCCCTATTTTGAATCCTTCGCCCCGCG